>BSBK01005289.1:0-600000 GCA_027943335.1 Chamaecyparis obtusa
GAAATCGGTTGTATCTTTTTACTATGGTGATATTTTTGTTTGCGGAGTAAGATGTAGCATCTAGACAATGTGGAAAAACTTTAGTTAATAGCGCATAAAGTTTGGTTGAGACTTGAGAAAGTTATAGTACCTAGAAGCCGACAGTTTTATGTGTATTATTGATGTAACGTGTTGAAAATATGAATTTGAATTTGAAGGCCGACCAAAATATAATTGTTTGAGTGTGGTATATATGAATGATTGATTTTCATTATTGAGATGTAGCATGAGATGGTATGATGGTGATATGATGAAGATATTGTGATGCGAATGTGTGATGAGGATGAGCAGAATTAATGAGAAGGTTGCAGATCTTGGCAACAGTGATAGTGCAGTAGTGATTGATGAATTATGAGATCAGAGGTCAGAGTTCTAAGGTATTGTGATGTTGTGAGTGCGGATTTGGCACAGTAAGTTGAAGGTATTTGTTCCATATTATTCTGTTGAATAATCTTAAGGTCTGTTGGACGGTGGGTTCAGAGATCTTGCCTTGAAGCTGTTTGGGTAGTGGGTCCATCTGTCTTCTATGACTCTTAACTGGGTCTCTTGACTCTTAACCGAGTCTGAATCTTTTAACAGGGATTCAAATCTCTTAACAGGGATTCTATGTACTGAATGTATTTCATAAGACTCCTAATAGGGTCCATCCTCTAACAAGGAATTTTCATATTAGTACATCATTTTGTGGGCATCATTCCCACACGGGGTTTTTCCCTTGATTGGGTTTCCTTGAGAACATATCTTGTGTCATTGTGCAAATTGTGTATGGTTACTGTTATATGGTTGTTTATTGCATTGGTTATATGGTTAATTGCTGCAAAGGAGATAAAGAAGTTAAATTGTTTAATTTATCAGATAACTGATTCACCCCCCCCCCTCTCAGTTATCTTGGGGATCTTTTCTTTCTAACAATTGGTATCAGAGCGACAGGTCCTTGAAAGAAAAGTTTAACAAATTAAGGAGATCGATGGTGAATTTCAGGAAAGAAAGCCCTAAGTTTGATGGAGTAAATTTTGATAGCTGGAAGGAGAAGATGAAGGTACATCTCTTGTGTTTAGGACCAGGCTATTGGTTGATTACAAGCAAAGGAAAGGACATCATTGATGAAGATAAACTTGAAGGTTGTACAATTGAGGAAAGAGACATCTTTATGTGTAACATTCTTGTAAAGGAAGCAATCTTGTCAGCCCTACCGGAAAATGAGTATGGTCAGGTAAAAGATCTAGTTAAAGCTAATGATATTTGGAAAGCATTACATAAAACTTTTGAAGGTGATGAACATGCAAAGCAAGCTAGATTACATAATTGGATTTGTGCATTTGAGGATATAAGAATGCTAGAAGATGAATCTATTAGAAGCTATATGGGAAGAGTATCTGAGATTGTAACAGGAATCAAGTCTTGTGGAGGAACAAAAACTAAAAAAGAAGTGATATGGAAGATCTTGAGAACATTGACACCAGTGTTCAGGCAGACAACACAAATGATTGAACAAGTGATACCTTGCACACTGAACTTATCAAAAGAAACCCTACTTGGAAGATTGGAAGTAGCAGAGATGAATCTGAGAATGTCAGGAGAGTTACCTAAGATGGAGACAACATTCAGTGCTTTGAACATCAGACCTACATTATCAAGAAGTACAAGTGTGAGCGGAGACTATGCAAGTAGCAGCAGAATCAGATCTGAGGAAGATAAGAAGATTGAAGAAGGTATTGCATTACTTGTGAAAAGAGAACCTGATGGTAAGAAAATATTTAAATGTTGGACTTGTCAAGAATATGGTCATTATGCATCTAAATGTCCTAAGAGAGTTAAGAAGTATAGAAACAAGTTTAGAAAACCTGAGAAATGTTATTATGTTAATGATGAAGAAATTGAGGCAGGAATTGAAAGACATTTAAGTGACAGTGATGATGAAAGTGATGACATAGGATTTGTGGCTATTAAAGAAGAAACTACTGAGTCTAAGATTGTAGAAGAAAAGGCTTTAGTTTCACAAGTAGAAAAGAGATCAGATTGGATTATAGACAGTGGATGTTCACATCATATGATAGGTGACAAAAGGAAGTTCATAAAGTATAACAATTATGATGGAGGAGTAGTTAGAGTTGGTAACAATGCACCTTGCTTAATCAAAGGTATAGGATCTATTACTCTTGATGGAAAGACTAACACTGATGATGTTTATTTTGTTGATGGATTGAAGCATAATTTGTTAAGTGTTGGACAGTTAGTTGATAAGGGATATCAAGTTTCCTTTATTGAAAATTCTTGTGTAATCAAAGATAAGGATGGAAATCTAATTGGAAAAGGATCTAGAACCAGAGGTAATGTATTTCAGTTGAATCCTACTGAGATGACATGTTTGATGACTAAGATTGATGACAGTTGGTTGTGGCATAGAAGATTTTGTCATATAAACTTTGATAATATTGTGAAGGTAAGTACTACATTTGCAGTAAGAGATTTGCCTAAGATTATGAAGCCTACTAACATGATATGCAAAGAATGTGTGATGGCAAAACAGAAAAGAAGTTCATTTCCAAGCAAGAAGTTTGCATCTACTGAGAAGTTGGAGATCATTCATACAGATTTGAGTGGACCGACAAGAACTAGAGGATTTCATGGTGAAAGGTATTTTATGATTTTTGTTGATGACTTTACAAGAATGATGTGGGTTGCATTTTTTAAAGAAAAGTTTGAAGCATTTGATAAGTTTAAGATTGTTAAGAACAAACTTGAGAATGAATCAGGAATAAAAATTAAGTGTTTAAGATCAGATAGAGGAGGTGAATTTACATCTAGAGAATTTGACACCTATTGTGAGTTGAATGGCATTAAGAGACAGTTTTCAGCACCTAGAACACCTGAACAAAATTGTATTGCAGAAAGAAGAAACAGATCAGTAACTGAGGCAGCAAGAGCTATGTTGTTTGAGAGTGATTTGGCAAAGATATTTTGGAGAGAAGTGGTGAATACAACAGTCTACACAATGAACAGAGTGCAGATCATATCAGGAACAGAGAAGACACCCTATGAATTATGGTTTGGACACACACCTATAGTTAAGTATTTTAGAATTTTTGGTAGCAGATGTTATATTAAAAGAGATGATGATATAGGAAAGTTTGATCCTAGAAGTGATGAAGGAATCTTTCTTGGTTATTCATTGAAAAGCAAAGCATATAGATGTTATAACAAGAGAACTAAGACTATCATTGAAAGTGCTAATGTTAGAGTTGATGAGAAATTCAGAATTCAGGAAAGAATAAGTGATTGGGAATCTGATGAAGGAACTTTTATTCAGCCTATTAATGATACTTCTGAACATTTCTATGAGACTAACAGTGAATTGACAAATGAGAACATTGTTGAAGACAGTAATGATCAGAGAAGAAAAGAGTCTACAAATGAGACAAGAGAAGAAACTACAATTGTTGAAGCTACAAGAGGAGAAAATGCAAGAGGAGAAACTATGACACCAAATAGATACACTACAAGGCATCATCCACCTGAACAGATAATTGGAAGCTTGGACAAAGGAGTTCTTACTCAGAATAAGGTACATTTATGTTTGATTTCACAAGTTGAACCTAAAACTACAAATGAAGCATGTGAAGATGAATGTTGGATTAAAGCTATGAGAGAAGAATTAGATCAGATTGAGAAGAACAAAACATGGGAATTAGTTCCTAGACCTAAGGATAAGAATGTGATTGGAACTAAATGGGTATTCAAAAACAAAGTGAATGAACAAGGAGAAGTGATTAGAAACAAAGCAAGATTAGTATGTAAAGGATATTCACAGCAAGAAGGAATAGATTATGAAGAGACTTTTGCCCCTGTGGCAAGACTAGAAGCAGTTAGAATGTTTTTGGCATATGCAGCATATAAGAAATTTAAGGTATATCAAATGGATGTTAAGTCAGCATTTCTGAATGGAGAATTGGAAGAAGAAGTCTACATAGAGCAGCCTGAAGGTTTTCCTTTAACTCAAGAAGGAGACATGGTATGTAAACTTAAGAAAGCATTGTATGGTTTGAAACAAGCACCTAGGACTTGGTATGCTAGATTGGATAAGTATCTACTGAAATTGGGATTTATGAAAGGGACAACAGATAGTAATTTGTACATAAAAGAAATTGAAAATGGATTGTTGATTATAGTAATCTTTGTTGATGATATCATTTTTGGAGGTGAAGATGAAGCAAGTGACAAATTTGCAGAAGAAATGAAGACAAAGTTTGAGATGAGTATGATTGGAGAAATGAAGTACTTTTTGGGATTGCAGATAATACAGAGCAAAGATGGAATTTTTATCAGTCAAGCTAAGTACCTGAATGATTTATTGAAAAGATTTGGAATGGAAGATTGTAAACTAGTTGGAACACCTATGGTAATCGGACTTAAGTTATCTAGTCAAGATGAGTCAGCAGAAGTTGAACATAAGAAGTATAGATCTATGATTGGAGGATTGCAGTACTTGACACATACAAGACCAGATATAGCACATTCAGTTGGGATTGTAGCAAGATTTCAAGCAGCACCTAAAGAATTTCATTTTGCAGTAGCTAAGAGGATACTGAGATATTTGAAAGGTACAGTGAATTATGGACTATGGTATGATAATTCAAATGACTTTACATTATGTGCATACACTGATGTAGATTGGGGAGGCAGTGTTGATGACAAGAAAAGCACTAGTGGTGGAGCATTTTTTCTTGGAGGAAGATTGGTTTCATGGCTAAGTAAGAAGCATAATTGTATTTCACAAAGTACAGCAGAAGTAGAGTATGTTATAGCAGCAAACAACTGTAATCAGATTATTTGGATGAAGCAAATGTTGAAAGACATTGGGATACAGTTTGAAGAGCCTATCATTATGCATTGTGATAACACAAGTACAGTTAGTTTATCAAAGAATCCAGTACTACATTCAAAGACAAAGCATATTGAGATCAAGTATCATGTTGTGAGAGAGAAAGTTGAAAAGAAGGAGATCAGACTGGAGTATATCAGCACCAAAGAGAAAATAGCAGACATTTTTACTAAACCATTGCCGAAGGACACTTTTGAGTATTTGAGAGGTATGCTTGGGGTTATTCCCCAACCTTCTATTGAGTAGTTATGCAGAGGATTGCATCCGTCCAGTGGTTTATGCACCTATCTTTTCTGGACCGAATGGTGGTACTTCCTATATGGGGGAGTATTTGTGACTGAGCTGAGTCATTGAGGACTCTAGTGCATGTAATTTTTTTGAACAATGTCTGTTGACATTGAGCTATTGTTTGGCATTGTCATTGATGTCAATGGGGGAGAGATTCATGAAAAACATTATTGTGGTAAAGTATAGTAAGGGAGAGATTCAGTAAACCATATGTTATGGGGGAGAAATTTCATTTTTTTGATTGATGTCAATGGGGAGAATGATTGTTAGGAATGGAGTGATTAATAGGAAAACGAAGCAAGATTTATAAATTGATAATCTTTTGGATTGTTTGGAACATTGGATGTTTTTCATCCATGTTGCCATCAATGCCAATGGGGGAGATTGTTAGGAATGAATGCAAAGTGAGTGCATGAAGAGTTATGAAGCATTGAGATATTGTTTGGATATGATTTATGGTCATTCTGTAGCAGTGGAGTGTTGCATTCATGACTGGATTGTCATTGATGTCAACACAGTGTGATGAACAATATACTGACAGGGAAACAGAGGATTGTTCTGATGATAAGTAATTATATATTGATTATTGGATCATGTGGAGTAAATATAAGTTAGATTATGATATTATTTATCTTGGATTAATAGTGCAAGTGTTCATGTTTTACAGATTGAAAGTTAGAGTTGATTTATAGATGTTCAGTGAAAGACAGGCAGCAATGTACCCGAGAAGGAAATATTTTTGCAGAAGATGATTTTGATGAAGTCAGACTTTGTGGAGTAGATTGGAGAATTGTGATTATGTAAGTGAGCTATGGTTAATAGTGCAAAAAGTTTTGAGGTCATATGAATTAGTTATAGACATTTGAGTGAAGACAGTGTAACAGAAAAGTGTTTCTGATGAGCGATGTTGGGAAATCGGTTGTATCTTTTTACTATGGTGATATTTTTGTTTGCGGAGTAAGATGTAGCATCTAGATATAGTGGAAAAAATTTAGTTAACAGCACATAAAGTTTGGTTGAGACTTGAGAAAGTTATAGTACCTGGAAGCCGACAGTTTTATGTGTATTATTGATGTAACATGTTGAAAATATGAATTTGAATTTGAAGGCTGACCAAAATATAATTGTTTGAGTATGGTATATATGAATGATTGATTTTCATTATTGAGATGTAGCATGAGATGGTATGATGATATGATGGTGATATGATGAAGATATTGTGATGCGAATGTGTGATGAGGATGAGCAGAATTAATGAGAAGGTTGCAGATCTTGGCAATAGTGATAGTGCAGCAGTGATTGATGAATTATGAGATCAGAGGTCAGAGTTCTGAGGTATTGTGATGTTGTGAGTGTGGATTTGGCACAGTAAGTTGAAGGTATTTGTTCCATATTATTCTGTTGAATAATCTTAAGGTCTTTTGGATAGTGGGTTCAGAGATCTTGCCTTGAAGCTGTTTGGGCAGTGGGTCCATCTGTCTTCTATGACTCTTAACCGGGTCTCTTGACTCTTAACCGAGTCTGAATATTTTAACAGGGATTCAAATCTCTTAACAGGGATTCTATGTACTGAATGTATTTCATAAGACTCCTAATAGGGTCCATCCTCTAACAAGGAATTTTCATATTGGTACATCATTTTGTGGGCATCATTCCCACACGGGGTTTTTCCCTTGATTGGGTTTCCTCGAGAGCATATCTTGTGTCATTGTGCAAATTGTGTATGGTTACTGTTATATGGTTGTTTATTGCATTGGTTATATGGTTAATTGCTGCAAAGAAGATAAAGAAGTTAAATTATTTAATTTATCAGATAACTGATTCACACCCCCCCTCTCAGTTATCTTGGGGATCTTTTCTTTCTAACAGGTTAAGTTATTCAGCGATTACGTGACTAGCGGTTATCTCCTAGTCTCTGGATTCTGGCGGTTAAGGCCTTAGCATCTAGCAACCTGGTGGGCGGTTATCTTCTATACAGTCGCGTAATCTCCAGATCTTCTACAGTTAGCCTAGATCTTCTCACGACTTAATGTAGACCATCAGATGGATGAAGAAGGAAGATCAGTGGTGGTCAGGTAATCTCAGGAAGAAGGTTGAATAGTCAAAAGGATTATGAGATTACGAGACTTGAATATAGTCACTAGATCTCAAAATGAAATATTAAAGTATTTATCTGCTCAGTCACGTAATCTCCAAATGAAAGAGGAATATTCCATTCTATCCAGCGACTATGAGATCTGCTCAGTCAGGTGATCTCAGAACAAAAGGGAATATTCTAAGTGCATTCAGTGACTTAGAGATTGGGGTTAGTCACTAGATCTCCAGATGAGACACTAAGGTATGAGCCGAGCTAAGATTTCCTTCAGTCAGGAGATCTCAAGATTTAACCGCGGTCACCCACATCATTCAGTGACTAAGTTCTTCTTTAGTCGCGTGATCTCCAGATTTTCTACGGTTAGCGGTGGGTTAAGTTGTCAAGGATACGGCTATCAGAGGGACCTAAGGATGTCGGAAGATCATGCACCAACCATCAATTCTACCTTTTTCTAAGGTCTGTAGGTGGTGGTCCCATTGTTAGTGTTGATATGAGTTGGTGCTTTCTAATTGGTCTGCATGTGCTGAGCTTGATCCAGATGGATGCCGACAAGGCATTAAAGGGAAAATTGCAGAGTGCCATGTGGAAAGTAATGTCAGAGATTCAAGGAGGGCCCAATGGAAAGTAGAGGAAGGAGATTTAATAGCTGGCACATGATCGAATAGAGTTATGAGATCATGTGCTAATCGTCTGATGCAGAATTTGGGAAACAAAGAAATCAAAGGCAGGAAATGTTAAGGGAATTTGTAGCCGGCGATTATTAAAAAATGTAAAGGTAACAGTGACGGTGGCGGCTAAGGTTAGTAAATTCAAGTGGCGGCTAAGAAATAAAGAAATAAAAGGAAGATCTCCACCATTCATCTACCGGGGAGATAAGGAAGATCAACGATGAGGTTTTAAACTTAAGATCTAGTGGCCATTTGTGTTCAAATTTGAATTTCTGCAGAAGGGTTTCACCAGCATTTTTGTAAGCAGTTATGTGCAGAAGGTGCGGTAGATGTGTAATTTGATGGCACCAAAGACTTCTACGCTTGGTGGGAAGATGGAAAAGACTGAGACGGCCGTCTTGGGTTGATTCTTAGAGGTGCTGTACTAGATTGATGCATTCATGGTGAGGACTTTGTGCAGAAAGGAATAATTATCCAGGTTGTCGTGTCTGTAGGTTGATTGCGGTACAAGCTATGGGCTCATTGTTTGGGGATCTGATCGGCATTCATGCTACAGATTCATATTTATGATTAGATCTTCTAGTAGCTAGGGTTTGGTTGATTGATTGCAGATGTTTTGTAACCCTAGTTAAGTTTGGTTTCTATCTATGAGCAGAGCATGTATATAACATTTTTGGAGTTCTGTTGAACTCAGAGTTAGACATTTTGTAAGAGAACTTGTTCTCTCTAGGAGCTATCCCTGGCGGTTGTTTAGCCCTCTGGCTTTGCATTTTGTATTCCTCTCATTGCTAATGTAGACCTACAAAGATAGTTTGTGGTGATTCTACACACCCCTATATTTCCTCTTCTGTATTGTCTCGTATTGGATTTTAATATCTGAATGTTGTTTCTGGAAGTTGGAGTTCCTAGTCCCTCTTATTTTCTGCAATGATTGTGTGTTGCTGTGGTTGATCTGATTTAGATGTTCACGTGGGTATTCCTCAGCCCCTTAACAGTCTTGTCTCAATCCTACGGTGGGTTGCAGAAATGGATGTTTGTTTGCATGTCATAAGTTGAGTTGTTGTTCATGCCCTCTTATGAAAGACTCATGCAAGCCTATCTAATAAGTTGTGACTTACTAGATTCGATTTCTCCAGTGGCTTCATCCCTTTGTATTGAAATCCAAGCCTTATTTTTGGTGTATCACCTAGTAGGTAGTTTGCTTTCTGTTATTTCCCTTTCATACACTCCTTCTAACCCTTTCCCCTCCAAGTTTACTTTCCTGCAAAAGAGCAAGCTAAGGTGATTATCCAAGAGGAACCGGCCTAGAATCCAGAGGTCTCATCTCGGTTAGCATAAGGTCCCACAACCTTGAGATGATTCCCATGTTATACTGGGTTATCAAGACTATGAGAGCTTGAGATCAGAGGTGCAAACTTAGTATATAATAGTTTTGGCATGCCACGTGGGACCACTAGAAGTTTATGAATGTCCAAGTATGTTATCTCTGATATACAGATTTCATGCTTCAAGCTTTTAAGAAGCTGTCCTATCAAGTATATCTGGCGACTCCATTGTTTCAAAGACCAGGCTATATTGAGTAAGGTTTATGAGAAATATCAATACTAGAAGCTCAAAGCCTAGTAATTTTCAAGAGTTGCCCCCAGAATGGAGTTATAGAAGTAGGTCCAGTTAAAGGACATCTCCTGCTAGAAGAGTTCAGTCAACACCCCCTAGTTCTTCAAAGAGAAGACCTTTGCCCCAGCATTCAACAAGAAGAAGAGGTAGATCTCTAACCAGAGATCTAGAAGAAGAAGATCAAAGCCTACCAAATCCAGCTCATATAGTTGTAAATCTACAAATTCCATCTCCTACAATGGCTAGATAGTCTACTTTTGCACCATTCAACCAAGGAAGCCCATTGTTCTTCAATCAACATCATGATGTGCCCTTAGCAGCACTGAAAAGTCTTCTTCACTTTACTGGAGAAGGACAAACTATTGCCTTTGAGCACATAAGAGATGTGACCACCATTTGCAGCATTCACAACATAACTGAAGAGGATGTGGCCACCAAGCTTTTAGCTGCTTCTCTCAAAGGTAAGGCTTTAGAATGGTTTAGAACTCTAGTTGTTAGTTCTATAAATTCATGGGATGCATTAGGAGATGCCTTAAGCAAGCATTTTGAAGATAAATCAGATAACCTATCCCTTGTAGAGCAGTTGACAACTATAAAAAGAGATCCTCAAGAGCAGATGACTGACTTTAATAGTAGATTTCTCAAAACATGGAATAGGATTCCAGTCTCTATGAGACCATCTACTGATCATGCCTTCCTCTACTACCTCCAAAGCCTAAATGGCTAGATCTTTGTGATGATCCAATCTATGGGTGGTGTTTCTCTTCCCCAAGCCTTTGATATAGCAGTAAAGGTAGATAATTGCCTAATACAAGTAGGCGTGATTGGTAGAAGACCCCCGATGCCTATTTTTCCAAGTCTTTAGCCCAGTGCACCTACCCAAGTTCCCCCCTTTACTCCTACTCCTACAATACTAGCACCTCAGGCTAGTACCAGTGGTCAAACGAACTTTTCTTCTGAGCTCCAAGAAATAAAGAATAATCAGCAAGCCAGTATGCAAGAAATGACCAACCTCTTGCAGACATTGGCTAAAAAGGTCACAAGCTTGGAGAAGCAAAACCAGAGTAATAGACCACTATTTCCTCAACAAGGGAAAGGTCCTAACTAGCAGTGTCAGAATCAGGGATAGCCCTATCAACAAAATAGGCCACCACAACAAGGAGGTTATCAAGGTGGTTACCAAGGCCAAAGGCAAAACTTCAATCAAAGGCCTTTCCAACCATACAATCCTGCACTTTTAAATTCTACCAATCTAGTCAGAGACTTGGTGCCTGGCCAAAATAATATGGCCATGGATAATGATTGGTGTTTCCCTTGTAACCAGCCTCACAATCAGGCCTCATGTTCCAATGGGTGGATGAACCAAGTCTTGATGGTTCAAAATGCCTCACAAAGTCAACCAGAGGCTTCCACCAGTGGATCAACTCCTCAACAAGAGCAACAAGAGCATGAGACTGCCCTCTTCAATTGGGAGCAGCCAGACTTTAGTGGAGTCAATACTGATGCCAATTTTATCACATTCACAAGGGCAAAGAGGAGAGCACAAGATATGGAAAGAGTAGATTCAGGCACTCAGGCCACTACATATGTAGAGCCAGTGCAGCAGGCTCATACCACTTCCAAGAAGACCCCTCCCATCCCAAACAAAGAAGGCCAGCATATCAAGCAAGTGGAGCCCGTGATAACAAAAGTACAACAAAGAGTACAAACTGGAACCCCATATAACATTGTGGAGAACATGAAGAAGGTGAATGTCACCTTATCAATGTGGGACTCTTTGACTCTTCCTGGGCAATCTGAAATTTTGAAGAAGGCCGTCACTGAGTTAGGGACAACTCCTCAAGCTATAAAAGAAGCTGCAAGGCCAATGCTAGTTCATACTAATTAGCAACAAGAAGCTCCAAGTACCAGTACCCAAAGCAACACCATATAAGGTAGGAATTCAAAGCCTCCACCTTTTTATGTAACATTAATCATTGGTAATTCTCTAGTACATAATTGTATGGTAGATAGTGGAGCTACTAACACTGTAATGCCTAAGAAAGTAGCAGATCAATTAGGACTAAAATATATGCCTTTTCAGAAGAAGGTCATACAATTAGATGGATCCTTAGTCAATACCCTAGGTGTGGCTAAGGATGTCAGTCTCACATTGTATGCTAGTCCTAATTTCTCCATCCTCCTAGATATCTATATCGTAGACCTCCCTACATTATTTGCCATATGCCTTGCTAGGGAGTTCGCAGCCAAGATAGGAGGCTATTTATCTTCTGATTGGTCCCACATGCTTTTTCATACTAGATATGGTACTAAGGTTACCATAAAGTCAGAGAAATTGGCAGTACACCACATAGAACCTTACATACCCAATACCATCAATCTAAGTTGTCCCATTTTTTAGGAGAGTGATGTTCAAGCCAGTAGAGAGGTAGATACCAAGATAGAAGATATCCCTAATATCCTTCTAGATGGGAGGACTGTAGAGGCCCAAGAAAGATTTACTTGGGATTTCAGTTTTGGGAACTACTTGATTCAAGAGGGTGAATCCATAGAACCAAGCCTTGTCAAAGGGGATGCTGATTCAAAGGATTAGAATAACCAGGTTTGGGAGCTATACTTTGATGGAGCAAGAAGAAGACATGGTTCTAGTGGTGGTGCAATGCTAGTGTCCCCAAGAGGAGAAAGGTACTATAAATCATTCAGATTTGGCTTCTCCTGCACTAGCAACACAACAGAGTATGAAAGTCTAGTCAATGGACTAGAGTGGGCCAAAAAGAGAGGACTTAAAGTCCTAAAAGTCTTTGGTGATAGCGAGCTTATTGTTAGCCAAGTAAGGGGGATAAGTGCAACAAAAAATGAAGCCTTGAAAGCATACAAGCATAGAGTTTGGGATGCTATAGAAGAATTTGATGCTTTCAACATAGTTGCTATCCCTAGAAAATTAAATCAACATGCAGATAGATTGGCTGCTATTGGATCTCAGTTTGACATCCCCAATAGCATTGCAAAGGAATCAAATCAACCACACATCAAGGTGATTGTCAGGCCTTCCATTCCTGACAATGATATTAATTGGCAAGTGTTTGATAATGATGATCAAATTCTACAGTTCTTGTTTGAAGAAAATGTCTTCTCAGAGAAAAATCAAGAGAGACTGCCAGAGAGCTACGGTGACCAAGTTATACAATTGAAGTCCAATAAAATGCCTAGAGGACTGGTCACCTTGGAGACTATCTTCAACAAGGATGATGAGCTCAAAAGGAGCAAGGCCGGCCTGGTAGTCCAACAAGACCACTACATTGAGCTAGAGTTGGAGCCAGGAAGGAATTTACAATTTGCGAAAGTAAACACTGAATTGGAAAAGGAAGTATACATACAGCTATTCAGAGAATTCAGTGATGTTTTTGCATGGCAGTACAAAGATCTCAAGGGATTTGATCCTGCTCTTGCTCAACATACCATTGAGTTAGAGCCTAATACTAGGCCCGTAAGACAAAAAAAAAGGCATGTTAATCCCAAATTAGAGCCACTTATGCATAAATAAGTTCTTAAATTAATAGAAAGTGGCATAATTTACCCCATCAAACACACTAGTTGGGTTTCCAACTTGGTGCCAGTCAGAAAGAAGAATGGGGAGCTGAGGTTATGTGTGGACTTCAGGGATTTGAACAAGGCCTCATTAAAAAACTAACATCCACTACCTTCAATGGAGTAGATTTTACAATGTGTCTTTGGATCCAAGAGATTCTCATTGCTGGATGGCTATTCAAGATACAATCAGATCCTGGTAAAAGGAGGACCAGTACAAAAATGCATTCACCACCAAATGGGGAACAATGGCTTATCAAAAGATGCCATTTGGTTTGTCCAATGTAGGAGCAACATTTCAGAAGGCAATGGACATGGCCTTCAAGAGCCTCATGTACAAATGTGTGTTGGTCTACTTAGATGAAATCACTGTCTATTCAAAGTAGGCAGTAGACCACATCAATCATCTGAGGAGAATATTTGAAAGGAGCAGACAGTTTGGGGTTTCTCTTAATCCCAAGAAATGTGTGTTTGCAGTCCATGAAGGTAAACTGTTGGGATATATAGCATCCAAAGAAGGTATCACAGTGGACCCTGAGAGGATTGCAGCTATCTTGGAACTGCCTTTACCTCATCATAAGAAAAGTCTTCAATCTTTCATAGGGAAGATAAATTTTGTCAGAAGGTTCCTGCCTAACATTGCAGAGCTACTCAAACCTTTGACAGCTATGCTAAAGAAGGGTTTAGCTTTCATCTGGACCAAAGAAGGGAAGACAAACTTCCAAGCCATTAAAGAGGCCTTGACAAAGGCTCTTGCTCTCATAAATCTAGATTTCAATAAGGATTTTATTCTTTATGCCTATGGAGGATAGGATGCCATCTCTATAATCTTGACATAAGAAAATTCCAAAGGATTGGAGCAACCTATTGCTTTCTTTAGCAAAGGTCTAGAGGAGTATGAACAAAGATACTCTTTTATGGAAAAACATGTACTTGTTGTGGTGAAGAACCTCAAGAAGTTCAGATATCTTTTGACTCATAGCAAGGTACAATTGAGAGTCACTCACCCAAGTGTTAAAGAATTTCTACTCTCCAAGGACCTGAATGAAAAGAGGGCTGGTTGGATCACTAAAGTAATGGAGTATGATATTGACATCTAGACCACCAAGCTAGTCAAAGGAAGAGGTCTTTGTGAGCATCTAGCAAGGGGTGATGATTCTAAAAAATCAGAGGCAGAGGATGTAACCTTGGTCATACATTCTTCTGAAGATCAAGATAAGGCAACAAGCTAGTTGCCTAATATGACCAACTATCTAAGGACAGGACAGTGTCCTATGGGCCTCACTTTAGCACAAAGAAGGTACTACATATTACAATCTATCCCTTTTGTGTTGATTGACAATATATTGTTTAGGAAGGATCACAATGGTGTACTCCTGAGATGCATAGAATCAAATAAGGTAGCAGAAGTTCTTTTTGAGTTTCATGACGGACCCTCTGGTGGCCACTTTTCTCCTAGAACTATTGCTTATAAAATCATGAGGGTCGGGTACTATTGGCCAACTATCTTTAAGGATAGCCATGATTATGTTAGGAAATGCATCAAGTGTGCCTTGTTTATAGGAAAGGAAAGGCTTGCAGCTTTGCCCCTTAAACCAGTTATAACAGAATAGCCTTTCCTGAAATGGGGCATAGATTTTATAGGTGTGATCAATCCTCCATCTAGTGCGGGACATAAGTGGATAATAACTACAACAGACTACTTCACTAGATGGACAGAAGTAGTTGCCTTGAAGGAGGCAAATGAGAGTGCTGTCCTAAACTTTTATGATGATATCATTCATAGGTTTGGCACTCCAGATTCTATTGTTTCAGATAAGGCATTAGCTTTCACTAGTCTTAAAGTCTCTGAGTGGGCTGTTAAGAATGACATCTATCTGAACACTAGCTCCAACTATTATCCTCGGGGTAATGGGTTGGCTGAATCAACCAACAAAAACCTGATCAGAATCATCAAGAAGACTCTTCAAGATAACCAAAGGGACTGGCATACCAAACTCAAGTCTGCATTATGGTTGGACAGGATTACCCCAAAGAAGATCATGGGTAATTCACCATATATGTTGGTGTATGGAAGAGAAGCTAAATTGTCCATTTCTACAGAGCTTCCAGATTTAGACCTAGCTTCTCAGTATGCCCTATTTGAAGATGAAGATCCAATGCAGATCAGGTATGCACAATTGATGGAACTGGAAGAAACCAGAGAAAAGGAAATGAAAGATATTGAGTTCCATCAGAATCAGACTAAGTAGAGCTTTGATAAAAGGGCCAGGATCAAAAATTTCAAAGTTGGGGATGTTGTCCTCAAATGGGATGAGTACAAATCCAAACCTGGCCGACATTCAAAGTTTGACTCATTTTGGGGTGGACCATTTGTAATCACAGAGTTGAAAGGATCCAATGCTTTCCAGCTTGCTACTCTTGATGGAGATCCTTTGCTAATCTCAGTAAATGGCATCCACCTGAAGCCTTTCTTTGAGGTAAGTCCCTCACTATAAAATATTGTAAAAAGTTGTAAATTTTCTTGTAAATTTCTTGTATAGTTCCCTGTTTCCTAGGTTAGTTTCCAGCTTTCCAAGAAGTGCACGTGCACATTGTTTTGTCCTGTCAAATTTTTAGTCTATTTTGACCCCTGTGCCCAATGGATGTCCTAAGGTCACTGATCCATGTCTAGAAGGAAAACATCCCACAGAAGTCACCAAGATGTTATCCTAAAATGCATATCCTATACATTTTGGCTAAATTGTAGTCCCAGAGCTCTGTGTCATCCATGTCCAGCTTCACAAAAAATTTTAGGTCTTAATACCCAGTCTGCTGGCCTCTGTGAATTTTTGAAGTTCTTTGGTTCTACAGGTTCATGTCCAAGAAGTAGCCATTGTGGTTCAAATTTGAAAATAGAACCTCAGCCATTTGTTTTCCCGGTTACGTTTCACGGTTTGGGTTTTAAGTTACCTTTGGCGAATATCCTTAGTGATTTTTTTAATTTCCCCATGCGCTTTAAGGTTTCCTAATGTTTCTAGTGGGTAATGTTCCCTAAGTCCGTGGCTTAAATTATTTAGTGGGGTCAGATCTTAGGATCTATGGTTGGCGTATGATCTTATAGATTCATTAGATCATGCGCCAGTCGTAGACTCAATCTTTCTATCAGTGCTCTCAGCTTTGTGGGGTCCTCCTTGCCACGTCATCCTATCTGGAAACCTCCCATTGGTCGGCTCATATGACTCACTCCTAAGTGGGCCCCGATCATCTATGAAGAGATTAAACATCTATCGTCCGATTAGATCCTATGGCTGAGATTCAATCAGGGTAAGAAGGTTAAGTTATTCAGCGATTACGCAACTGGCGGTTATCTCCTAGTCTCTGGATTCTGGCGGTTAAGGCCTTAGCATCTAGCGACTTGGTGGGCGGTTATCTTCTATGCAGTCACATAATCTCCAGATCTTCTACGATTAGCCCAGATCTTCTCGCGACTTAATGTAGACCGTCAGATGGATGAAGAAGGAAGATCAGTGGTGGTCGGGTAATCTCAAGAAGAAGGTTGAATAGTCAAAAGGATTATGAGATTATGAGACTTGACTATAGTCGCCAGAACTCAAAATGAAATATTAAAGTATTTATCTTCTCAGTCGTGTAATCTCCAAATGAAAGAGGAATATTCCATTCTATCCAGCGACTACGAGATCTGCTTAGTCGGGTGATCTCAGAATAAAAGGGAATATTCTAAGTACATTCAGTGACTTGGAGATTGGGGTTAGTCACTAGATCTCCAGATGAGACACCAAGGTATCAGCTAAGTTAAGATTTCCTTTAGTCGGGAGATCCTAAGATTTAACCGCGATCACCCACATCATTCAACGACTAAGTTCTTCTTCAGTCGCATGATCTCCAAATTTTTTGCGATTAGCGACAGGTTAAGTTGTCAAGGTTACGGCTGTCAAAGGTACCTGAGGATGTCAGAAGATCATGCGCAAACCATCTATTCTACCTTTTTCTAAGGTCTGTAGGTGGTGGTCTTGTTGTCAATGTTTATATGAGTTGGTGCTTTCTAATTAGTCTGCATGTGCTAAGCTTGATGCAGATGGATGCTGACAGGGCATTAAAGGGCAAATTGTGGAGTGCCATGTGGAAAGTAATGTCAGAGATTTGAGGAGGGCCCAGCAGAAAGTAGAGGAAGGAGATCTAATGGCTGGCGCATGATCGAATAGAGTTATGAGATCATGCACCGACCATCCAATGCAAAATCTAGGAAACAAAGAAATCAAAGGTAGGAAATGTTAAGGGAATTTATAGCCGGCGGTTATTAAAAAATGTAAAGGTGACGGTGATGGCAGTGGCTAGGGTTAGTAAAGTCAAGTGGTGGCTGAGAAATAAAGAAATAAAAGGAAGATCTCCGCCGTTCATCTACCGGGGGGATAAGGAAGATCAACAGCGAGGTTTTAAACTTGAGATCTGGTGGCCGTTTGCATTCAAATTTGAATTTTTGCAGAAGGGTTTCACCAGCATTTTTGCAAGCAGTTATGTGCAGACGGCACGGTAGATGTGTAATTTGATGGCGCCAAAGACTTCTGCGCTCAGCCGGAAGATGGAAAAGACTGAGATGGCTTTCTTGAGTCGATTCTCAGAGGTGCTATACCAGATTGATGCATTCATGGCGAGGACTTTGTGAAGAAAGGAATAATTATCCAGGTTGCTATGTCTACAGGTTGATTGTGGTATAGGTTATGGGCTCAATGTTTGGAGTTCTGATCGGCATTGATGCTACAGATTCATATTTATGATTAGATCTTTTGGTAGCTAGGGTTCAGTTGATTGATTGCAGATGTTTTGTAACCCTAGTTAAGTTTGGTTTCTGCCTGTGAGTAGAGCATGTATATAACATTTTTGGAGTTCTTTTGAACTCAGAGTTAGACATTTTTTAAGAGAACTTGTTCTCTCTAGGAGCTGTCTGTGGCAGTTGTTCAGCCCTCCAGCTTTGCATTTTGTATTCCTCTCATTGCTAATGCAGATCTGCAGAGATAGTTTGTGGTGATTCTACACACCCCTGTATTTCCTCTTCTGTATTATCTCTTATTGGATTTTAATATATGAATGTTGTTTCTAGAAGTTGGAGTTCCTAATCCCTCTTATTTTCTGCAATGATTGTGTGTTGCTATGATTGATCTAATTTAGATGTTCACGTGGGTATTCCTCAGCCCCTTAACAGTCTTGTCTCAATCCTACGTCGGGTTGCAGAAATGGATGTCTGTTTACACGTCATAAGTTGAGTTGTTGTTCATGCCCTCTTATGAAAGACTCATGCAAGCCTATCTAATAAGTTGTGACTTACTAGATCTGATTTCTCCAGTGGCTTCATCCCTCTGTATTGAAATCCAAGCCTTATTTTTGGTGTATCGCCTAGTAGGTAGTTTGCTTTCTGTTATTTCCCTTTCATGCACTCCTTCTAACCCTTTCCCCTCCAAGTTTACTTTCCTGCAAAAGAGCAAGCTAAGGTGATTATCCAAGAGGAACTGACCTAGAATTCAGAGGTCTCATCTCGGTTAGCATAAGGTCCCACAACCTTGAGATGATTCCCATGTTATACTGGGTTATCAAGACTATGAGAGCTTGAGATTAGAGGCACAAACTTAGTGTATAACAGAGACCGCTATGGAGGAGGGGGGTAGAAACTTAGGGGACCACGCAGTGGCCTATAGTGTCGTTCGGTGGTGCTTTAGACAGCGCCACTCAGTAGCAGAGTCCCCGTGGACTGCAGCGCTGCTTGGCGGTGATTGCAGCGCTGCTCGATGCGGTCGCTACCTATGAGGAGGGTTTCTGGGGGGGCTTCAACCCCTCCCAAACTATTTATTAAGTTTTTTTTAAAAAAAAAATTCCAAAAAATGCATTAGGGGTTTTAACGCACCCAACGCATAAAAGAAATATGGTAAGCTCTGATTTTTTTTAAAAAAAACTTAACTTTAAATGTTATATATATATATATATATATATATATATATATATATATATATATATATATATATATATATATATATATATATATATATTTCTGGTTTAACACTTTTTTTTTTTTTTTTAACTGGTGAACATATATCCTTGTTTTCCAAAATAGGAGGTATTTTTTTTCATTTGACAATAATAATTTTTTTGAAAATCCTAGAAAATTTTCTAAGTATAAATTATAAATTTACTTAACCATTTAATATATATATATATATGTATATATATATATGTACATATATACATGTACATATATATATATGTACATATATATATGTACATATATACATATATATATGTACATATATACATATATATATATGTACATATATACATATATATATGTACATATATACATATATATATGTACATATATATATATATATGTACATATATATATATATATGTACATATATATATATATATATATGTACATATATATATATATATATATATATATATACATACATACATACATACATACATACATATATATATATATATATATATCTATGTATGTATATATATATATATATATATATATATATATATATATATATATATATATATATATATATATATATATATATATATATATATATATATATATATATATATATATATATATATATATATATATATATATATATATATTTCTACAAACCAAAGCAATATATAGAATGAAATTCCTTTTGATCAATCTTATATTATCCAAACATATAGAAATAAATTTAACTCTTTAGATGCTAAATCATAATGGTTTAGTAAGGAAGTTTTTAGATAACTTCTAACTTTAAATTTCATATTTCATAATTCCATATTCACAATTTTCTAAATTTTAATGAAACTTGTTCATAACAAAAGATGAAATTTCTTTATTTATTTCATAATAGATATACACAGGTGACAAATTGTCTATATCACATAGCATTGTAATACTCATAATTTCTGTAACCCAATTTGTAGGACATGTATACATTATGAAAGTTTAAAACAATAAGAATACAAGTGGCTCAGATTTTCAATTTTAATCATATTACATGGCTTTCAAAAATTTACTCAACAGTGATAAATTTTACATGGTATGTATCTAAGTCTTTATTTCCTGCAAGCCCTACGCCACTGGTTTCCTATAGGTGCCAGGTTGACCATAGAGGCTCACCTCCCAACCTAGGCTTTATAAGGCCACCCCCAAGCTAGGGGATCCAAAATGAAATGGGTAACAAATAGACATTCAATAATGAAGACATACACTCAAAAATAAAGAAAACACTCTACAAGGTTTCCCAACAGGATAATACAATAGAAAGACCTCCTAGAGGCCTTTCTAAAAAATAGGGTAGAGGTGGAATGCCAGGAGGAGAAATCACAACATAAATAAACATCCCAAGCCACACATGGACTTGGGTAGACCATCTCTAAGAGATACAGTCTGATCTCCTTATGGCCCCCAAGTGCCCGTAGGCTATGCTTGGTATCATGGGTATCGTGGAACCTCATGTTTATCCCTCCAAACATGGGAGACTCTGCACTACCTGGTTCACTTCCTACTACCCTCTTCAAGGTTACTCCACCATCCCTAAGGTGAGTAATCATTGAAGTCCCATCCCAAATTGATTTCACAAAAAGGAAAATAACATTTACAAAACTTTAAAATTTAAAACTAAAAACCTGGATAAAAGCCATGGACTCCATTAATGGAGGTCCAAGCTCAAGAACACATACATAATGAGTAATTTAAAAAACATAAAGTAACAAATATAGCACAAGGGCCAACCTTATAAAAATGTGAGTTGAGTATCTGAAAACTTGTTCTTCTTTGATGCTAGCTTTCTCCTAAGCTTTCCAACAATACTGGTCTCCAAATCTAGAGAGTGGGTGATCCCCTAAATCTAAGCCTAAGGCCTTACCTAAATAGGAAAACCTCCAAGAATGGTGGAACCAATGAGAAGAGAAGGGAAACTTCCATTACCTTCTTCCCACTTGCCTTCATCCATCATAAATGGACTTCAATGCAAAATGGAGAAAAAGAGAGGTTAACCAAAACCTCACAACTCTTCAAATCCGTCCATCTTTAAAATGGAGACTTTAGGGAAGCAATAAATGAGTTTAGGGGCTTATTAATGGCTGAAAATGACCCCCAACCCCTAGGGTACCAAGTTGGGTAGCTAAAACTGACCCTGATTACCTTCTAGGAGCCCAAAAGACCCTCCTAAAGTCCACCTGAAGTTTTTGCACGGATTTGGGTCTTGGTTGACCTCTAGAAACTTCCCAACCTAAGTTTAGTTGATCCAAACCTAAGGTAGAATACTAGTTAGGCCCTAAGAAACTTAATACTAAGCATGCTTAACGATGCCAACACATAAGCCACAATTTGCCAAATTTGGCACATAAATTAAAAGAAATGACATGATTAGATCACATACACAATCTAATTTATTTACACACATGCAAACCACATTTATGAAATAAAAACATCGCAACGAGGTCCACATCTCTTTTTTCAAAGAGGACCTTGGTATGCATGGAAACACATATGTTTCAATACTAGATCCCCAATTTAGTTCCATGGTCAACTTATCCTGCACACTCATTGCACACATCAGTAGGTCCAATAAAACATGATATAAACAAAATACATCATAACAACATGGTTTAATACTATGTCTATAAATTACTCAACTAAGCATAACTTTGGTTTCCTAAACCGTCTTTTCATCAGAATAGTTTCAAAACATCATAAAACATCACATGTATATAATCATAACTAAAACTGAAACATAACATGTAATATCCCAAGCATACCCTGATTACATAATCAGGTACCGAACATATAAAATAAGATTCAACAGATCCTCAAATACATATGTGTCCACAATAGTCTGATATGTCTGTAAAATAAGTACTGAAAGCATAGAAAACATGATAGCAAAAGTATGATTGTCTGATAGGTCTCACAGAAGCCACTGCTAACTAACTAATAGAATAGAAAATTATTGATATAAAACACTCCTTATTAGCTCTACAATATCAAGTCTTGTTACATCAATAATTTGCCGACCCTCTACCTTTTTTTACAATAGTATATATATAAATCCCAAGCATACACCCTTCATGGGAATATCGAATGCTTCAAATTTAGAATTTGGAAAGCCAGACCAGCACTTTTGAAATTACAATCAAAAGAGCCAAAAATACTCTGCCTCTTCATCTAACTTGCCTCCAAGAATGTGAAATGAAAAGACTTCATCAATTAACATGAACCTGAAGTACACCACATCTGCATGCTGGAACGAACAAGTCTTTATAATATTAATATTAAAAAGATGTGATAAGAATCACTATAGGCTCGTAGTCATGAATAAATCACCATTGACAATATCCTTCTACTACACTAAGGGAATTTGGAAATAGGAAGGGCTGATCATCTCATTGCATAGAATTTCTCTCTATTTTCACCTCATAAAAAGTCATCATTAAAACAAAATTAACGACACTGGCTACAATCTGAAGTTTGTAGAACTGTGACTTATCACATGAGAATGCTCAATAAGATGCTATTCTTGATAAGCTCGAACTAATATTCTTCCTTTGCTGCAACTTTTGGATGCACTAAAAGGGTGTCTAACAAAAGCATATATCTGTTGTTCTATTGCAACAGTCATCCTTTTAAAACAACTAAAAATTCATTTCTTGTAAGATGCCACGAGCCATTAACTTTACATATGTTTTCATTTTAGAAGAAATCAACCTCCAAAAGAGTTGACTACATTTCAAATCCATCATAAGTTATGACTCATCATATGAAGATGTTTAATAGAACCAATGCACTCAATATATATTGTTTCTATTTGCCTTGAATAACATATTGAACTGTTATTCTTTCTTTTTCAGATGCATTAATCAACATAACCTCTAAGAATAACTCAATTTAAGACTTCAATAATGTATACTGTCTTCAACATACCGTGTAACAAATATTCTTTGTTCTAGCGTAACAATTGCCTTTAGAAAAGGCGAAGAACTCATTCATTCCATCGAACCCAGACCATCGATCTTTGCACATTCGATGTTCTAATCATATTTTAACCTTTTCATAACAAATGAGACAATATAGTTGCCTCTCAAGCCCTCTTCTGCTATTACAACTTCAAATATCATGACCAGTGTGCCTTTGGAGCACCTAAAATGTGGATTTCCACTCTGAGCTTTTGGCGCATTTTTAAGCCATGCTTTCAAAACCAAAAATGTTCTTTGGAAGATTTTAAAAAGACCTATATGATCAAAATTTAAAAGGAACTTGAAATGAGTAAAAAAGAAGCCGGCGGGTTTTAGAGAAACAGGTGCGAAAATGGTCTCAGCGTAGTCAAAATTGGATTTTCTACCTCACCCCTTTGCGGTCATTTTCATGGCATATAATCTGAAGAAGAAATCTTCTTTGAACCATTCTATGAGGACCCAAATTATCTGTTTTTAAAAAGAATCTAAATCATGCATGAAATATGCTGACGGGTTTTGCTCTTTGTGAGTACGCAAACGCCCAGCGCACTTAAAATTGGATTTTTTGCCTCGACCCTTTTCAAACATTTTCAGTCCAAACTTTCTAAAGATGAAATCATCCTTAAGTGATTCTAAGGTGACCCATGTGATTAGTTTTTGAAAAGAATCCAAATGATGCAAGAAAATGGCTTGCAGGTTTTACCTTCTGCAGGTGCGAAACAACAATGGCACACTGAGTTTTCAAATTTCCACTTTTCATTATAATGCGTGAAATAAACTTTTAGAAGTTGAAACATGTTTATTAGATTAGAATGAAAGATTCTACACCACAGAAACTCAAACCATCACAAATTTGATGCACTTTGATATGATGCAACCTCTGTTTGGAGCCGTCAAAACTAGGATACCCGCCTTGACCCATCTCATCCGTTTCAACACCAAAATTCATATTTTCTTCTTTAGCATGATTAGAAGATATCAGAGAACTGATTTGTGGCCATTCGTTATGCAAACTTTGATGTTTAGCCACTTTTCAAAGCATAAACATGCGGTATATAAAGAAAGCCTCAACAATCACGTTCTTCATTTCAATTGAATTCTAAATGCAAAACCTCAGATCTAGAATTCCTTAGAACCTTGTGATTTAATGAGGTAGTTCATTGGAGCCATTGTTTCAATCAGTCTTCAAAAATAAATATTTGATATAACTTAACACCCTATTTAGAACTCACATTGTCGATCCTCCAAAGGACTATACTTTGTGGCTTCTCCATCAGACGTTTACATTATAAACATAAAGATCAACTATACTAGATCATGTTTGAGAATAAAGAATGCAAGATAAAATATGCCACTGCAATCATGAACTGAGATTTCCTTCATTCTCTATTAACACTATTCATATATTGAAGGAAGGACTGTTACACCATGTCTTTATTTCAACATAGTGAACTTTACACTTACTAGTATTTGAAAGATTTAAGTCATTCATGACTTCATCTAATTCATTTTCAAAGAACTTAAACACAAATTTGAAGACATCCAAAGATCTGTTCCGAAGTAATGCTTGATGTTGAGATCAGTAGCAAACATCTTGATCAAAAAGTTTTCAAAGAGCCAACTTCAATGCATTATTAAAACTTCCTTCCAAATCTGGTTACTATTTGAGATGAGACTTTTAATATCACAAGCCTTGGATAACACAATATCATATAAGATATAATGGTTCTTTGATCATCTTCATTTTTTAATCATCTAGAAACACAACTTAAGATCTTCTTAATTTGCATAGCTTTTATGTAACCAAATATTTTCCACTTGCGAGCTCTACTTTCATAACCATTGTACACATTAAAACCAGAGAAATCTTGTCAACTAGATTGCACACACTACCCCATGAAGTGAATCTCTAAAATTTTAAATGATAGACTTGTTATTGCATCAATCATATGAGAAAACCTCCATCAGATCCATTGTATATGATTGGAAAACATAGTTTCACAACCATCCTTCATCTGAAAAGGTCATCAATGAGAACATGATATCCTTGCCGAATTGGGAGCTATCACCTACCCATCATGACAATAATTTGAACCAACCCACCTGGCTTAGAGATGAGAGGGCAAGAGAAAGGGAAACCCGACAAGGATAGCCTACCTATGAAGGACTTAGACCTAGACACAAATCAGACTAGACATGACTATGGCTTTAAAATCTTTCACTTTTAACAACATAGTTATGGGGTGAAAAGTGAGGCAACAACTGGCTCTGACTGGGGACTTAAACATTCCCATGTTTGAGCAAGGAATCCTGAATCTTTGGTTTCGCAAAAAGGTAAATAAAGAGGACAACAACACAACAAAACTGGAACAAGAATAATGGAAAGGAAATAAGGGAAACTAGCTAACCTAGGAAACATAAAAGAATAGACACAACTATGTACAATATAGGGGTTACCTATTTTCAATTTGCCACTTGATAAAGTTTCAAATCCTGACCATTAAAGGTTAGCGGTAGTACCTCACCATCTTGATAAGCTAACTTGAAAGAATTGTTTCCCAATGCTTGATGAATCACAAATGGTCCTTTCCATAGGTTGTCAAACTTCTTATGCATCCCTTTTGGAGCACTGCATTTATCCCATAGTAGCACACTATCACCTATCATGAATTTCTGTGGCCTTGCCTTCCTATCAAATATCTCCTTCACTCACATCTGATGTTGAGTGATATGATCAACTATCTCTGCTCTTTCCTCTTCCAGCTTGCTCAAATAAAGAATCCTTTTTTCTAGACCATCTTTATAGATGTAATCTTCTATCACTGTTCTTAGTTTGTTTGTGGCTAGCTCCAAAGGCAAAGGAAGATTTGCTTCGGTCCCATAAACAAGCTCAAAAGGTGATATGCCAATTGCTCTTTTTGGTGTTACCCTATCTGCCCACAATGCCTCATGAATCTTTTTATGCCAATTTTTCTGATTATCTGATACTAATTTCTTAACAATATTGATCAGATTTTTGTTACTAGATTCGGCCTGGCCATTTCCTTGTGGGAAATAATCTGATGAATGGCCAACAATAATTCCATATTCAAAGCAAAAACTAGTGATTTCAAGTGAAGAGAAATAAGTGGCATTATCCATCACTAATTTAAGAGGAACACCAAAATGGACCAATATATTTTCTTTAAGAAATTCACATACCACTTCAAAGGTTATTGTCTTCATTGCCTTGGCTTCCACCCACTTGGTGAAATAGTCAATGGCGGTTATTATATACTGATGACCAGTGTTGGATACTAGATTGATTGGCCCGATGAAGTCAAGGCCCCATTGCTGGAAAGGCTCTTCAATAATGACAAGCTTCAACAAAAGAGTAGCTAATTGAGGATGCCCTGTAAACATTTTGCATTTCTCACACTTGGCTACCTAGGCATATGCATCTTTAAAGTCATGCCCAACTCACCATCAGACGAGATCCCTATCAAGCTCATGGGCAGGGTCAGAGCAGAGCTCATTCACAAGCAGGG
This sequence comes from Chamaecyparis obtusa, assembly GCA_027943335.1. Lineage (NCBI taxonomy): Eukaryota > Viridiplantae > Streptophyta > Pinopsida > Cupressales > Cupressaceae > Chamaecyparis > Chamaecyparis obtusa. The sequence continues at coordinate 26,698 of BSBK01005289.1, forward strand.
TCAGAGTCAAGCTCTCTAGGGAGTGATAGGGTGGGCTCAGAGCTAAGCTCCCTAAGTTGAGCTATCTGAGGTGGGGTCAAAAGTCACAAAAAAAATAAACAAAGGAGGCTTCATACGATGAAAAGAATGAAAAAACTAGAGTTTAAAAAAAAGTTACTTAGGCCATATGTGGATCACACCCAACTCCCAGTGGGACGAGATCCCCATTGTGCTCATAGGCGAGGACAGAGCTGAGTACATTCATGAGCAGGGTTGTTAGGAATAAGGTGTCTCAACCTTGGATAATTCCTATTCTTATTATTTGTTTTGTAAAATGTGTTTCTTGCAAATAATGTTGATGTGTCGGCATCTTGAATTGTGTGTAAGGAGATCATGGCTAAAACGGTTATGACGGATTCCTATGACATGTAAGAGCTATGTTAGGAAGATTCAATGACAGGTGAAGACATGTGGCAACTAATAAATTTGAGTACTGTACACTCTTTCACAATCGTGGGGTTCGGGGCATCGGCCCGAAAATTTTTTTGGGGTTCCTATGTTCTCGGAGAATGGTAAAACCCTAATACAATTATCTTTTGGAGTAGCCCTAAAAAGTGAAGCGCATGATATAAGCATTTTTAGGGTTGCGAAGAGATGTTATGCGAGTGTATTGTTGGAACATTTTATGCTGTCATGATTTGTCTTCAAGGGTTTTAAAAATCTTCTGAAAGAACTTGCATTGCAAGTGTATTGTAAGCTGTACTAGTTTTTGATCAATACATTGTGCAGGTTTTGGAGTGCTGGGGTTTTTACCGAAAGGTTTCCCCAGGGTATATCATTGTGTCATTCTCTATGTTTTCTGTATGCATGGTATGTGGTTACAATATCTTTGTTATAGTTAACGAATCTGAAATTGTAAGGATTTAAAAGAATTTGCACAATACTTTCCTATAGAGATTAGCGTAGGAAGCTATTTCCGCACCTGAGTTTCCGTACAAGTGGTATCAGAGCTTGATCAAATTTTGATCCTAGTTGTTGGGTAGGGTTTTTTGAGCTGATCTCAAGTTTGAGTGGGAGTTTTTTGCAGAGCATTCTGAATCTTATTTGCAGATTGAGATGGCAAGTTCATCATATGGAAGAATGGAGGTGGAGAAATTCAATGGCACTAATTTTGAGTTGTGGAAACTCAAGATGGAAGACATGTTGGAAGATCGTGACCTATGGGAAGAAACTTCAAGTGCTACAAGACCAGCAACTATAGCTCAAGCAGATTGGGATATCAAAGACTGTAAAGCTAAGGGTCTCATAAGACTCTGTTTAACTGATGCAGTTCTTCTGAATGTTCTAGATGAGAAAACCGCACATAGTTTGTGGGAAAGACTTGCGGCCGTGTATCAGGCCAAATCTCTGGTGAACAAGTTGTTCCTGAGGAAGAAGTTTTACTCTCTACGAATGGAGGAAGGTGGATCCTTAACGGATCATTTAAATGCATTTAATCTACTGGCTGCACAGTTGACATCCGCTGGTGTCAAGTTAGAGGAGGAGGATCGTTGCTACACACTTTTGTGTTCTTTACCAAATTCATGGGACCATCTTGTGATGGCTCTCAGAAGCATGTTAGTCACCTTCAAAATGGATGATGTGGTGTCTTCACTGCTATCAAAGGAGATGCGGAGAAAGGCTTCCATTTCAAAAAAAGAAGCCCTTGCTGTTCGTGGGAGATCCATTGAAAGAGGAAAGAAAAATGACAATAAGTCTGATAATAAGGGTAGATCTAAATCCCGTGGGAAGTCAAAGACTTCCAATAAGTCCAAGGAAAAATGTTGGAACTGTGATAAAACTGGGCACTTTCGGAAGGACTGTAAAGAACCTAAGAAGAAGAAGAAAGGCTCAGATTCAGCTTCTAAAAAATCTCAAGAAGATGGAGATGCTTTTATTGTAGCCTTGGCAGCCCATGCATCTGATGATGTGTGGTTGGTAGACTCTGGTGCTTCTTTTCACATGACCTCTCATTGAAACTGGTTCTCAAAATATGAAGAGTTCGATGGTGGAAAGGTGTATTTGGGTGATGATTCTCACCTAAAGATAGTTGGACGTGGAAGGGTCACTATCAGATTTCCTGATGGATGAGTAAAGGGAATCAATGGAGTTATGCACATTCCAAGTTTGGCACGAAACCTATTATCTGTAAGTATGTTGAATGATGTAGATGTGCAAGTTTTTTTTTCAAAAGAAGGATGCAAGATGATGAGAGGATCATTAGTGCTTGTAAGGGGTACTAGGAGAGGTACATTATTTCAGCTAGATGCATGTATTCCTCTGTGTAATAGTTCTTCATCCTCACCATCTGAACAAGCAATGAAGAAGTCTGCGGTTATTGGTTCTGATGGCAGTGCATACACTTTGGAAGGTAAGCTTCCTACAGAAAAGACAATGTTGTGGCATATGAGATTTGGCCACATTGGTGAAAAGGGTCTCAGAACCCTGAAAAATAAAAATCTCATTGAGGGGTTAAATGATTGCAATCTTGAGTTTGACTTCTGTGAACACTGTGTCTATGGTAAACAAAATCGTGTTCAGTTTTACTCTAGTTCTCACAAATCTTCTGATGTTTTGGATCTTATTCATTCTGATGTATTTGCTCCTGTAAAAGTTCCTTCAATCTCCAAGTCTATATTTAATGTATCTTTCATAGATGATTACAGTAGGAGGACTTGGATTTATTTCCTTAAAAGTAAGACACAAGTCTTTAGTCGGTTCAAGGAATTTAAAGCCCTTGTAGAGAATCAGACTAGTAAGAAGATTAAGTGTGTGAGAACTGACAATGGTGGTGAGTTTTGCTCAGCAGAGTTTGAACAGTTCTGTAAAGAACAAGGTATCAAGAGGAATAGGACAAATATTTATACCCCACAACAAAATGGAGTTGCAGAGAGAATGAACAAGACACTGATGGAGAAGGCTAGGAGTATGCTTAGTGGAGCTGGTTTAGAACAAAGGTTTTGGGCCGAAGCTGTGGCCACTGCTTGCTATCTGGTTAACAGATCTCCTACATCATCCCTTGTTGGTAAGACACCCATGGAGGTGTGGTCTGGTAAGAAGCCTTCAGTTAGACATCTTCATGTTTTTGGTTGTGAAGCTTATGCACATGTTCCAAAGGAGAAAAGATCTAAGTTGGAAAACAAAGTTGTTAAATGTATTTTCATCGGATACAGTGTTGGTGTGAAAGGATACAAGCTTTGGGATCCTGTGACTAGTAAGGTGTTATATAGTAGAAATGTTATTTTCAGAGAGCTAACATCTTCTCCTATTGTGATACAACTAGATGAAAAAGAAAAGGAAAAAGATGTTGTTCAGTTGCCTCCTACCCCTGAGAAGACTGAACAGAGAGACCATGTTGGGCCTAATAATGAGGAGACCTCTAGCGGCTCTGATAGTTCAGAAGAAGAGGAAGAACAACCTCAACCACAACCCTTGAGGAGATCCACGAGAGAAAGAAAGCAACCAAAAAGGTTTGGTTATTCTATGTTAGATTCTAGTTGTGCCTTTTCTTTGATTACTAACACTGATGAACCTAGATCTGTGAAAGAGGCTTTGGGCATGGAAGATGCAAGTTCCTGGATTGAGGCTATGGATGATGAGATGGCTTCATTAGAGAAAAATAAAACTTGGGACCTTGTACCTTTGCCTAAAGGAAGAAAATTTGTTGGCTATAAATGGGTGTTTAAGAAGAAATTCTGTGCAGATGGCAGTGTTGAAAGGTATAAAGCTAGATTGGTTGCAAAGGGGTATTCACAGGTAGAGGGAATAGATTATGGTGAAATATTCTCCCCTGTTGCAAAGTTGACATCCATTAGATTTCTGTTATCTCTTGCTGCATCATATGATTTAGAGATAGAACAAATGGATGTGAAGACATCTTTCCTTCATGGTGATTTGGAGGAAGAGATTTATATGTCATAGCCTGAGCACTACATTGTTAAAGGTAAAGAATCCTTAGTTTGCAGATTAAAGAAATCTCTATATGGTTTGAAGCAATCTCCTAGGATGTGGTACCTTAAGTTTGATGCCTTTCTATTGTCAATTGGATTTGTAAGATCAAAATCAGATCATTGTGTTTATTTTAGAGTTGAAAATGATCGCCTTCTTATTGTTGCATTATATGTTGATGATATGTTGCTATTTGGGAAGGGTAAGGGTATGATTTCTGATTTTAAATCTCAGTTATCAGCACAGTTTGAGATGAAAGATCTTGGGGCAGCAAGGTACATCTTGGGTATGGAAATCAGTAGAGACAGGTCTAACAGAAAACTTTGGTTGAGTTAGAGTAAGTATGTGAAATCTGTGTTGGACAGGTTCAGCATGGCAGATTGTAGACCACTGTGTGTTCCTTTTTCTGTGGGAACAAAGTTATCTGTAGATGATTGTCCAAAATCTCCTAGTGAGGTGGAGGACATGAGTAGAGTACCTTATGCTAGTGCAGTTGGTAGTCTTATGTATGCTATGGTCTGTACTAGACTAGACATTGCCCAAGTAGTGGGAGTCCTGACTTGGTTTATGGCTAATCCTGGACGGGTACATTGGGATGTAGTTAAGCAAGTATTCAGATATTTGAGGGGTACATCAGATTACTCCATATGTTATCATGGTAACTCTTCTGGATCTCCGCATTCAGTTTGTATTCATGGGTTTGTGGATTCAGATTGGGCAGGTGATATTGACAGCAGGAGATCCACTAGTGCTTATGTGTTCACTATGTTTGGTGGTGCCATCAGTTGGATGAGTAAGCGACAACCTGTGGTTGCTTTGTCCACTACAAAAGCTGAGTACATGGCTGCTACTCATGCTTGTAAGGAAGCCATTTGGCTTAGAAGATTGTGTTCTGATGTTGGTGTTGATGCAGAATAGATTACTATTTGCTGTGACAGTCAGAGCACTATTTGCCTTGCGAAAAATCCAACTTTCCATGCCAGAACGAAGCACATTGATGTGCAGTTTCACTTTGTGAGAGATATGGTGGAAGATGGAAAGGTAAATTTGGAGAAGGTAGATATTGTAAAGAATGTTGTAGATGCATTAACAAAACCAGTGGGCATTGAGAAGTTTAGATGGTGTTTGGAGTCTATGGGCCTTTTGGCCTATAGTAGTTAGTTCCTGTTATGTTCCTGTTGCTCTTACAAGGTGTTCGACAAGTGGGAGAATGTTAGGAATAAGGTGTCTCAACCTTGGATAATTCCTATTCTTATTATTTGTTTTGTAAAATGTGTTTCTTGCAAATAATGTTGATGTGTCAGCATCTTGAATTGTGTGTAAGGAGATCATGGCTAAAATGGTTATGACAGATTCCTATGACACATAAGAGCTATGTTAGGAAGATTCAATGATAGGTGAAGACATGTGGCAACTGATAAATTTGAGTACTGTACACTCTTCCCCAATCATGGGGTTCAAGGCATCGCCCCGAAAATTTTTTGGGGTTCCTATTTTCTCAGAGAATGGTAAAACCCTAATACGATTATCTTTTGGAGTAGCCCTAAAAAGTGAAGCGCATGATATAAGCATTTTTAGGGTTGTGAAGAGATGTTATGCGAGTGTATTGTTGGAATGTTTTATGCTACCGTGATTTGTCTTCAAGGGTTTTGAAAATCTTCTGAAAGAACTTGCATTGCAAGTGTATTGTAAGCTATACTAGTTTTTGATCAATACATTGTGCAGGTTTTGGAGTGCTGGGGTTTTTACCGAAAGGTTTCCCCAGGGTATATCATTGTGTCATTCTCTATGTTTTCTGTATGCATGGTATGTGGTTACAATATCTTTGTTATAGTTAACGAATCTGAAATTGTAAGGATTTAAAAGAATTTGCACAATACTTTCCTATAGAGATTAGCGTAGGAAGCTATTTCCACACCTGGGTTTCCTTACAGGGGTCAGAGTCGAGCTCTCTAGGGCTGGGTTGAAAGTCATGAAAAAAAAATGGACAAAGGAGGCTCCCAGCTTGTGATGGGATGAGATCCCCATCGAGCTCGTGGGTGTGATTAGAGTTAAGATCCCTAAGCTGAGCTCATTTGCGGTTGGGGTCAGAGCTAAGCTCTCTAAGGAGTGGTGAGGTAGGGTCAGAGCTGAGCTCCCCAAGCCTACCTCACCAGTGAGAGGTAGGGTAGGGTCAGAGTTGAGCTCTCTGGGGCGGGGTTAAAAGTCACAAGAATCAGTTGTTCTCCATTATTTATTTATTTCTATAGAGAGCTCGACTCTGACCCCACCTATGAATGAGCTCAACTCAGGGAGCTCGACTCTAACCCCACCCATGAGCTCGATGGGGATCCCATCCCACTGCGAGCTAGGTGTGACTCCACGTATGGCCCAAGTGATTTTTTTTTACCCTAGTTTTTCCATTCTTTTCATCATACAGAGCCTCCTTTGTCTTTTTTTTTCCTATGACTTTTGACCCCGCCCTGGAGAGCTTAGCTTTGAGTCTTCCCTACCACTCCTCAGAGAGCTCAACTCACACCCTGCCTATGAATGAGCTTGGCTCTAACCCTGCTCGCAAGCTTGATGGGGATGCCATCCCACGACGAGCTGGGCATGACTCCACATATGGCCCGAGTGATTTTTTTTCTAACTCTAGTTTTTTCATTCTTTTCATCGTATGGAGCCTCCTTTGTCCATTTTTTTTTCATGACTTTCGACCCTACCCTAGAGAGCTTGACCCAGGGAGCTCATCTTTGACCCCACCCTATCGCTCCCTAGAGAGCTCAGCTCTGACTCCACCCATGAATGAGCTCAACTCTGACCTTGCCTGTAAGCTCGATGGGGATCCCATCCCATGGTGAGCTGAGCATGAGTCGACATATGGCCCGAGTGATTTTTTTTTTTTAACTCTAGTTTTTTCCTTCTTTTCATTGTACGGAGCCTCCTTTATGTTTTTTTTTTGTGACTTTCAACCCTACCCCAAAGAGCTTGACTCAGGGAGCTTGGCTTCAACCCCACCCAGCCTCTCCCCAAAGAGCTCAGCTCAAGGAGCTTAGCTCTGACCCTGCTAGTGAATGAGCTCAGCTCTAACCTCACCCACAAGCTCAATGGGGATCCCATCCCATGGAAAGCTGGGCATGACTCCACGTATGGCTTGAGTGATTTTATTTTAAACTCTGGTTTTTTCATTCTTTTCATTGTATGGAGCCCCCTTTATCCATTTTTTTTCTATGACTTTCGACACCACCCTAGAGAGCTCAACTGAGGGAGCTCAGCTCTGACCCCACCCCGCCTCTCCTTAGAGAGCTCAGCTTAGACATCTTGGCTCCTACCCCAACTGATTCTTTAGAAAGAACGCGTGACTCTTGTCAGATGTCTCATGCAACTCCTCCAAATATTTCCAAATGTCTGCAACAGACTTGCTAGAGGGAAGTTGAGGCAACTAATCATCTGTGATAGAGAGCTTTAGAAGCATAATAGCTTCTTGATTCTTCTCATCAAATTTATCCTAATCTACTTGAATGGAGGTTGGATGGGTCTCTGTGCCTAGAACAAGCACATCCAGACAACGGTACTTGAAGATTGTCAACATTCATTACTTCTAGGTGTTATAATTGTTGCCATTAAACTGTTGACTATTTTCTAACATCAGGTTGCTCAAAGACACCATCAAAAACAATCTTCAAGAATAGAATTTAACAGGCATAAATTCCAAGACAAATTTCTGGCTGACCAAGAAAAAACAATAAGTACCTAGAAAAGTTGACAAAAAACCCAGAAGGAATCTAAAGTCAAAAGACAAATCTGCTAGCTTGAAAATTGAGACACGAAAAATAAGGTACCTAGAAAATTTTAACAAAGATCCAAATAGAATATCAAAAAACCCACCATGAAAATGTATTTGAAAAAAAATTTTGGTCCCGAAAATTAGGGTTTTCACAAAACAATGGCTCTGGTTATAAGAAACCACAAACAGGAGCCACAAAATTTGAATGCAAAGAAGATTCAAAGAGTTTAGGCCATGCCAGCGAGCAAAACACTATAGGTCACGTCAGAAGAAGACCGAAGACCAAAAAAAATCAAGCACCAGTTCAAGTCTCAAATAGATCGCAGACGTTGCAAAGGTCACGATCGTGGACGCAGACACAGACATTATAGAGCTTGCAAATGAAGGTCACGAACAGGTTGTGTTCATTGCAGAGCTTGTGGATGTGGATGATGATCCATGGACAGGTCGCGAATGTGGTCATAGGAGATTGTGGACACACAAATAGTGTTGAGCAGATAATTTTGAAAGTTATAATATTTTCAAAAGTAATATTTATCCTTTCTCTGATACCATAAAACAATTATGAACAGATTGTTTTATTGAATGAATAATAAATACAAAGAGCTAACGAGCTCATATATATACAAAACTAAAACTACAAAGAATAGAATCTATCTAAAGATAGATTATATGAGGATAGAGCATTAAGAAACTAAGCTAATATTAGAAACATTCTAATAATATTCATATATATTAAGTTTATTTTTTTGGATACTGACAGTTGTTATAGGTTTAGCCTTCATTACTCAAGTCAGAAAGTGGGAACATTATGGTAGTATGAGAGCATAATCCTGCCATCCTGTGGATAAGGGCTTATGCAAACTTATGAAAGAAAAATGAAGAAAAACACCATGAATGACTTAGCTAATGAGATGAGATCCTATATGGAACAAACAAACCAAACATTGATAAGTCAAATGGAGAAATCAAATCAGGCCATCCTCTAAGCCCTACAAAACATGGGAAATTCGATCAACAATTTTAAAATTCACTCCCATCAAGGGAGAGATATGGGTTCATAACACTCGGAGAACAACAATATAACCTCTAACACTGGGGTACCCAAACCCCCATTCCTACCTAGAGAAGGGTCCCCAAGGGAAGAGGAATGAATAAAACAACCCATGACTCGAATGTAAGACATAGAAAAGGGCTTATGCAGAGTTAGATCCTCACGTTAGAGAAGTGGTATCATTCAGAGAATTTTGTGAAGATAAACAAAGAGAGACACCCAAGAGGCATACAAATAGAGAACTCAAACACAAGGTAAACAAGGTAACACTTCCCAACTTTGATGGGTCAGGAAAGATTATAGCCCGTGCATGGTTACAAAAATTGACCACATTTTTTACCCTAAGCCCCGTGATGGAAGAAGATGCCCTCCAATTTGCAACACTCCACTTGGAAGGAGGAGCACATGAATGGTGGCACCACAGACTTACCTCCCTAGGGCATCAAAACATAAACTCCTATGGGGAATTCTCCCAAAAAATTATTAACAGATTTGATGAATGAGATTCAGAATGGTACTTTTAAGAATTAACACATATTAAACAAAGTGGAACAATGGATGAATTTGTACATTATCAGTGATGATTCTTGATCAAATATTGGTTACATTTTTTTGCCTTGGATCTCTAGAAAGAAAATTACTTTTTATAATTTTTTTCAAAATATACCTTATAGTTCATTATACACCTTGTGTCTCGAGATACGTTGATCTCTTCAAGAAACAGAAAAGCCGTATTGTATCTTTATTACTCAAAAGTATCTTTATCTCTCTGAACACTCGTTACAAAACAAACACACCTTTTTACTTCCAGAATCAATTTCACATATTTTTCAAATCCTTCCACATGGAACTTAAAGTTTCTTTGTATTCAAATTTGTTTTCCACTTTACATTCAAACAATTTGCCTTTTTGACCTAAATAAAATATACAATTTTTACTTTAGCTTTATTGAAAAATATGTTTTTCTTTCTTTTCTATATGTCCTTTCTAAAAAGAATCCTTTCATATACAATTTGGACACCTCATAAAATATCATTTTTTACAAAACTATACCTCTTGTTTTCCTCCATGCCCCACATTCTTTTGAACTTTTATTTTGTTTATTTAAATAGCTCAAAATATGTATGGGCTGATAATGAGAGGCCAAGTTATTTTTTTTAATTTTAAAATAGGCCAAATTTAATTTAGGAAACCATTGTTTTAAAAAATGGCAACTTTGCCATTTTACACTATTTGTAACTAGCTTGAACACTTTTACCAATTCAATTTGTAACAAAATCAACTTGACCTATTTGTAAACTGACTCAAAATTCTTTTATGAATTTCAATGACCAACCACACAAGAGACTTTGAAACTAAGACCCCCTTTATTTATACTATTAGCCTTTAGGGGTAAAGTATAAGGTTTAGGACTTTGTAAACTACCATTCAAGAAGTGCCCAACACCTTTAGAGGGCCACCACTATATGTGGAAGTACTAAAGCCTTTCAAAGAGCAATAAAAAACCTTACAGATGGCAATAATAACACCAGGCAAGCATGAAACCAAATGAACTGAACTACTGCAATTTCATGTCTTCTCTAGGACCACACCTTAATGGTGTATCAGTGAAAACTTCATTTCCCATTAGCAAACCGACCAATCACATTTCTCCATTGCTTGACTAATTTACATTGGCACTGATACAACTTGCAGGAAATTAAACTCGCATGCTTAGGATCTTGGAGATCAGGAAGCAGAGTAGAATGAAGTCATTATAATAACATAATACATATGAAAACTTGTAAACATGGCCATCTTATTTATTTAGTTCAAGAAGTTAGTCAATTACAGTAATGCACATATATATCACAATGTGCTTCAGCCACCTTTGAAACAACCACATAACTACCTATTAACCATGAGACTAGGGTGTTTTGAAGGTCTAAGGAAAGAGAAATACAATCATAGGGATATAATTAAATGTTATATGTGATCATTTTCTAACATATTTGGGTTTCAAGGACTTCTAGATATATGTTAGAACCTATAGGTCTTTGATATATTTCATTTGACTTCATCTAATATTATTATTTTCTTCTATCAAATAGTTGCTTAGCTATTTCAAAGCTATAAGTATTTGATGTATCCTAGCATATCTGTACCTAATAAATGACAACTTTGTATCTTTCTCTTTCTACTAAGTATTTGATGACTGTCTGTTAGGAAATTTAATCATAAAATACATAAAAAGGATTTGAAAGTAAATAGACACCAATTTTTTTATGTGGATGAGGTTGGTTCTAATAGTTACTGCCTAGACTCATTTCTTTAGATTTTTATTATTTGACAGGTAATAGCTAATGTTTTTTCTTTTGATGGTGAGCAAGATCCTGATGTAATGGCTACCACTACTGCATTTGCTCCCTTAACAATATCAAATATTCCATGGAATGGCCCCGTAGGTGTGGTCCATGTGGGTAGGATAAATGGAAAGTTAATTGTCAATCCTGATATGGATGAGGTACGTGTGTATCTTGGTATCAATCTATATGATCTATTGTGAAATAAAAAAGTTTCACTGTGATTAGGTTAGATTTGAAGTAACCTTTTATCTTGTTTTTTTTCTTATTTCTATTTCTAGAGTCTAGATTAGTGTTAATTTGAGTCATTTGATTTCCTTTTAACTATTCAGTTGTTCAAGGAGTTGCCTTTGGATAGTTAAATTAAACTTTTGGTATACTTGGAAGTCCCTTGACCCTTTGTGGTCTTTTGTTGGACATTAATAGATTTATCTTATCTTATCTTATAGGAGACTTGAGACTGAAGATTCTTGATGAAATAATTTTTTTTGACAATGTGATGTAGGCACGTGCAAACATGGGTTTTAAAAAATTCTTCTTTCCCTGATTAAATTTGTATTAGTGTGAATCCTATTGTTAGTGTCAAAGAAGCTTTTATGTAGTAGATTCTAAAATCTTTGCCGAATATGGGTCTTGCTTAAATAAGATAAGAGGGACTATTTTTTAAGATTCCAATTTGAATTCTATTATGTTGGAAACTATTTTGTTTCAAGGAGGACTGTTTAGGTGGTTCCACTTTGTTGTTTTCTATTTTATGTTTCAGTCTGTGGAGAGATCTGGAAGGTCAAGTTTCATAATAACCAATGTCATGTGTAGAGTAATACGTAATATGCCAATCATCTGAATACACAACAAGATTCATGCCCTTCTTCTCTTTATATAACGGCTCGAGGAAAGGGCATGAATGAAATTTATGTAGTTATTCAATCATTGTTTAGGAGAATCAAGTTGTTATATATATTTTATTTTTTGATATCAAAATGTTTACACTTGAGATATGTATATGTACCTGATTAAGTTATCTGGTGTTTGATTTGTAGCTAAGCTTAAGTGATCTTAACCTTATTTATTCTTATACTTGAGAAAAGATGCTTATGATGGAAACACAAGCTCATGAAATTTCAAATGAGGATCTTATTGATGCATTACATCTTGCACATAGCGAGGTAAACATCAGTGAATTTTTAAAATGGGTATTGCTTATGTTGATTAAAAAATTATTCTTGAATCCATATTATTGAATTCAAGTCATGCTGTGAAGCTGATTGATCCTTGGCTGAGATTAGCGGCAAAGGTAAAGAACCAAAAGATGTAATTCAAGCTATTCATAGTCTCAGATAGAACTTTGGAGAAGGTTAAGAATTTGGTTGAAACATCTATTGAGGCAATTTTTTCAGATCCAAATTATGGCAAGGTAAGCATGAGATATATTATTCATAATGTGATTGTTGTCTTTGATTACAATTGCTAACAACTGATGTTTGCTAAAGGTTGTGAATTTCTGTATATACTCTATAGATTTTCTTATTTGCAAGTTGAAGTTATTTTAAATACTGGTAAAATCAATACCATTATGTTTCAGTGGCATTGGCCCCAGGGAACGATAATATTTGGATACTGATAAAAATAATTTTTTTATGTTCAAGATTCATAGAAGTGCCATTATATTGCATATGAAATTTGTACTTGTTGTTAGCACTCAAAAATTCCTATGGCTTCTTGGAATTTTCCATGGTCTCTACAATTGTTTTGGTCTCTAGCTAGTGAAAAAAACCCTTGACAAAGTTTCAAATTTTTAAAAATCTAGCCGTTGTCTTTCAAATACCCTAAGTGCCTTCAGCCTATTATAAAATGAAGTTACTTTTCCTGACCACTTGAGTTTCCTTTTTCCTCATGTGCAAAAAGTCCTCCCGGGCCCCGCTTTAATATTTCCTAGCCTAGACGGTCTTTTATTTTTCCTAAGTCCTACGCCTCTTTCCTTTATTTTTCTACTTAATGTTTCAAAGCAATATCTAATGATGGTCGTATGTTCGCATAGATCCACATGAACATGTGACAATTGTTAATCTTAAATCCTCTTAAGTGCGAAGATAAGGCGGGACCACTCACCACATCAGCACATTTGGCAGTCTTCTATTGGTCATGAGCAGTGATTCATTGTACACATCAGGCGGGCCTAGTTGGTCTTGGCAGGTTTTGATCTAACGGTTGGCATAAGATCTTATAAGAGTTTGCGAAGATACACCAGCTGTTGATCTTCAGTGATGATATCAGCAGCTTCCTTCGGCGGGTCCACTTCACAGGTCTAGCTCATCTAGTTGGCGGTATTCTATTGGTCAGGAACGGTCATTTGGCATTGTTTTCAGGGCAGGCCCGAGGCACACAGAGATTTTTAATCTAACGGTTGGCGTATGATCTCATAAGTCCATGAGATCATGCACCATCCATCTGATTAACTTTATGAGAGGGTTGCAGTCTTTAGTGGGTCTGCTTCCACGTTGGTGTAGTTGGCGGCTTTTCATTGGTCCAGGTATTTACAGATGTCATGTTGGCGGGGCCACTTTTTTATGAAGAGATTAAAGGTCATTCAGATCTGACGGCTGGCACTTTACCGAAGATCAAAGCTGCATGAAGATTAACTATGCAGTAAAGCGAGAGTCATCGATCTTCCCTTTTGAAGATCTGACGTAGCTATCAGAGGGTGGACCCATGCTTTCTGAATTGGCACGTTCTCATTCATCCACGATGTCTTCAGGTTGTCAGTGGGAACTAAGCTATGGTGATTGTCAGATGGGCCCTGATGTGTGCTGACTTGTAGTAATTTTTTGGGTTGTGTGTGTTGACACGGATCCAGTTGGATGTGGGTCCAAAGATTTCCCATGAGCGGTAATGTTCAGTTTGATCGCACGGTTCTTGTTACACCGGAGGTCTTAGGTGTGCGAAGTTTATCATAGCGGTGTAGCAACAGCCATTGATTTGGCTTAGAAGGAAATGCCAGTGGTGGGTCCACAGGTTCTGATGCAGTGTGTTTTGATAGGGCCACGTAGTGTGATGTGGCAAACTTGTTAGTGGGACTGCGGGTTTCTAAATAAGATAAAGATCATTCAGATCTTGCAGTTGTCATTGTACCGGAGACCTAAGCTACAAGGAAGATAATGTGGTGATATAGCGACGGCCATTGATTAGGCTCTGAGAAGAAAAATTAAAGTGGGTCCAGCTAGTGGTGATGTGGTCCGAGATGTTCAAATGTGATTGGTCTGTGCTGGCAGGTTAGGAAGAGTTGTCTGCAGGCCTGATAGACTTTGGTGGGGCTGTGACTTGGAGGATCCGATGGTGGGCGCATGATCTAAAGAAGCTATGTGAAGATGCACCTATCGTCCGATCAAAGCTTTAGTAAAGGGTGGTCCCAGGGAAGTGAGTCAGCGCCAATGTGCTTCAATGTGATTGGATGGAGGATTTGCTAGGGTGGAAAAGGTCAAGGAAAAAATAATAAAGGAAGTCTCAGCCCACGAAATGAAAAGATCTGATGGCTACAACTTAATCTGAGGATAGGATTTAAATATCAGTTGTTGATGCTCTGTAAAGACCTAGAGTTAACCGTTTAATTTTGATTTCAAATTTTTTGAGGGTTTTCCAGTGATAGAAAGGACTAAACTTGATTGCAGAATGGTAGTCTGGTGGTGGTAGAAGTGGCGATCACTTCTGGTCATCTAAGGGATTGATTGTAGAGACTTTTGCATGCCAGAGGGTTTTATGGGCTCAAGAAGCTGTTGCAGGTGGTACAAGGCATGGTGTTCATGGTAGCTCTTGGTTGATTTGTACTGGTTCTAATTTATTGTAGATCTTTCTGTGATTCATCTTCTCCAGGTTGCTTGTATCTGTCCCGCCTGTAGTTAATTTTGATGTGTTGCAGTCAGAAGGGTAGTTGAAACCCTAACCCTAGCTTGCCCTTAGCTTGTTGCATCTCTGTTTGAGATCCCAAGGCAGCTAGTGGTTTAAATAGCTTGTTTTCAGTTGTAGTAATGGTTCTATAATTTTAGAAGTTTATCAAGATCATCTTCTCTGGTTCTTGATTGTTGGCTATTGCAGATTGCTAAAGGAGACACTAGATTTTGGGTCCTAATCAGTGTATTTTGTTATTCTGGTAATGTATTTGATCCTGTGAATATTAATGAAAGCATTAGCTCTACTCGCTTTGAGAGGGTGTATTTGAATTCCAATTACATGTTCAGATTGTTTGCTTCATTTGTCATTGAGCTTATATGTACTAATTCAACAAAGAGGGGTTAGTACATGGTGAACAAAGAGCATTGTGGGATCATCTTTAGGTTCTAAACAAAGAGGGGATTAAATTCCTTAAGGTGATTTTAGTGACTTTGATGTCAAGTAGGTTTTAACTTTTTGATCTATAAGGGAGAGGGGGTAATAGGCAAAGCACTTATCTCTGAATTCAAAGGTGTTGGAGTTAGGATTTGTAGAGGATTTTCATTATCAGGTGACTCTATGCCCTGGTTAAGGCACTGATCTATTCTTTGGATGCCTTTTGTAGTCATCAATCATCCAAAACTTTAAATGATAAAATCCTTAAGTTTGTCAGTAATGGTCTTAGTTGAACACCATTTTTAGATTCCTATAGAGAAGTGAATCAAGGGAATAATCATTCCCATAGTTCTTTGGTTTTCATACTTATTCAAGCCATACACATAGGGCTGTTGTATGAGGTGTTGATTCTATTGGGGTATTGGATACCAATAAGAGTTTGAGAATCATTCCATAGTTAGTTCCCTACAGGCCTTCAATTTAGCACAAGTTATATGTGTGTGCAGAAGAGGCACTTCCCGCTTGAGTGAATGTGGAGCTCAAAGTGAGAAGAGGATAGCTGGCCAAGTCCTCATAAGTTGGGTCTTCCTTGCCAACTTGGAATTAGAAATTTGTGAAATCAGCCCAAACCTTTGTCCAAGTTGATCCATGCAAGAAATCACACCAACACTTGTTATTCACACATTTCTGCTATTGAGAAACATCTACAATGTGCAATTATTTTGCTAAGATGCAATAAGATTCATGCTTCTTGTTTTTTGACATTTTAATTTATGATTATGTGCATGTACATTTGTCCTTATGTTTGACATGAAGTCTTTGTTGGAACTAGCTATTCTATTACACGATCTTCTATTTGGTATAATATATTTTTGTTTTTCAAAACTTGTGCTTGTGTATGTATAACAAAAGCTTAATTGAATCTTGCAATTGACATTCTTGCATTTTTCCAAATGTTTTGTTTTCTAATCTTAATTCTTGTTTTTTTTGGCCCTGTTGACGGTTTGAATGAGGAAAAGCCTTGAATAAGATATCTGATGATGTCAAAAAAAATTTAGAAGAAGAGGAGGATGAAGAAAGCTTGTCTCTTTTGGCAAAGGCAATGGACAAGGTTAGAATGAAGGTTTGTGAGTTCATGTTGTAGGAGGAAGATATCTAGTGTTACTTTTGGCATGTGTGAAAATCATTATTCCCTTTAACAAAATGGGATTGGCATTAGATGCTTAGGTTGAAGACATTCTCTATTTATTTCATTGCATAGCATAGTAGTCAAGAAATGTGCCATGAAAATCGTGAAGTGAAACAATGATTGTCATAGACTGAAGTAACACAAGATGAGTCAGTTGCATGTTATTCAAGGGCTAATTGCAAATTGAGATAGTCTCATGATTGATATCAGTTTACTTTTTAATATGGGCATCTTTAGTTTTATGTTTTAATTTCATCTCATAGTTAAGAGTGCTATAATAATCCATGGATTCTAAGTTACTAAGGCAATGACCTCAATTGAAATTAGGAATTCATGGCCAACCACACAATATCAACAGTTCCTACATCAGCATGTAGTTGACTATTAGTGCACCATATGAAAAATATCTAGTGTTAGAAATGGGATATCCTATGTGTAGGGCTCAGGTAGGTAGAGAAAATCATGGGACACAAATTCATTTGCAAAATGTGTAATTAAACTACATATAAGAGACAAAAGATACAATATCTATAGTTACTTGGGGACACACTCCAACAGTGTCTACATTTTTATCTTAGCTGGCAAGGGTAAGCTTCAAGATTATATAAAATCCATACAAACAAATACAAGGTAATTTGTTTTCTAGAGGGAAAAATGCTATGTTTTTCTTTAAGCTTCTAAAATTGCTCAAAGACCAAGTATGGTCAAGTGAGAAAGTCCTACTTTTGCACTTGAGTTAAATAGAGATAGAAATAATAAGTGAAAATGAGTAGAATTAACAATTTATGAAAAGAAGGTTCCTCTATTTAGTGTTGTATGTTTATCATTTGTTTATTTGACTGAAGTTTCTCCTTTGTTGAGTCTCTTGTGTTAGAGTTATAGCTTCAGTTAGATGTGAAGCACATATAAACCATAGTGTGTGTGTATGTGTGTGTGTATTTTCATCTATGATTATTGATATCTATATTCTGTATGATCCAACTAAGTTATTTTAATTGAGTGGTGGGACAGGATCTCCATCAAGCTCGCGGGTGGGGTCAGAGCTAAGCTCCCTGATGAGCTCGTTCATAGGTGGCATTCGAGCTGAGCTCTCTAGGGACTAGAGGGGTGGGGTCAGAGCTGAGCTAAGCTCCCTAAGCTGAGCTGTTCAGGGAGAGGTAAGGTGAGGTTGGAACTAAGCTCCCTGAGTCAAGCTCTCTAGGGCGGGGTCAAAAGTCATAGAAAAAAATGGACAAAGGAGGCTCCATATGACAAAAAGAATGAAAAAACTAGAGTTAGAAAAAAAATCACTCAGGCCATATGTGGAGTCATACCCAGCTAACCATGGGAGGGGATCCCCATTGAGCTCATGGGTGGGGTCAAAGCCGAGCTCATTCATGGGCAGGGTCAGAGCTGAGCTCTTTGGGGCGGGGTCGAAAGTCATGAAAAAAAATGGACAAAGGAGGCTTCATACAATGAAAAGAATGAAAAAACTAGAGTTAAAAAAAATCACTTGGGCCATACATGGAGTCACACCTAGCTCATAGTGGGATGGGATCCCCATCAAGCTCGTAGGTGGGGTCGGAGCTGAGCTCCCCAAGCTGAGCTCATTCATAGGAAGGGTCAGAGCTAAGCTCTCTGGGGAGCGGCAGGGCAGGGTCAGAGCTGAGCTCCCTGAGTTGAGCTCTCTAGGGAGAGGGGGGTTAGGGTCAGAGCCAAGCTCCCTAAGTCAAGCTCTATAGGGCAGAGTCAAAAGTCACAAAAAAAAATGACAAAGGAGGGTCTGTACAATGAAAAGAATGAAAAATATAGAGTTTATATATATATATATATATATATATATATATATATATATATATATATATATATATATATATATATATATATATATATATATATATATATATATATATATATATATATATATATATATATATATATATATCACTCAGGCCATAGATGGAGTCATGCCTAGCTTGTCGTGGGACGGGATCCCCATCAAGCTCGCAGGCAGGGTCAGAGCTGAGCTCATTCGCGGGTGGGGTCAGAGCTGAGCTCTCAAAGGTAGGGTTAAAAGTCATAGAAAAATATGGATAAAGGAGGCTCCATATGAAGAAAAGAATGAAAAAACTAGAGTTAAAAAAAATATTTAGGCCATACGTGGAGTCATGCCCAGCTCATGGTGGGATGGAACCCCCATCGAGCTCATGGGTGGGGTCAGAGCCAAGCTCCCCGAGATGAGCTCATTCATAGGTGGGGTCAGAGCTGAGCTCTCTAGGGAGTGGCAGGGTGGGGTCAAAGCTGAGCTCCCCAAGCTGAGCTCTTTGGGGAGAGGTAGGGCGGGGTCAGAGCCAAGCTCCCTGAGTCAAGCTCTCTGGGGTGGTCTCAAAAGTCATGAAAAAAAAAGACCAAGGAGACTCCGTAGGATGAAAAGAACAAAAAAACAAGAGTTAAAAAAAATCACTTAGGCCATACGTAGAGTCATGCCCATCTCACTATGGGACGGGATCCCCATCAAGCTCACTGGAGGGGTCAGAGCTGAGCTTATTTACGGGTAGGGTCAGAGCTAAGCTCTCTAAGGAGGGGATGAAAGTCATAGAAAAAAATGGACAAAGGAGGCTCTGTACAATGAAAAGAATGAAAAAACTAGAGTTAAAAAAAAAATCACTCAGGCCATACATGGAGTCATGCCTAGCTTGCAATGTGACAGGATCCCCATCAAGGTAGTGAGCAGGGTCAAAGCTGAGCTCCCTGAGCTGAGCTCATTCACAAGTGAGGTCAGAGTTGAGCTCTCTAGGGAGCGGCAGGGCAGGGTTGGAGTTGAGCTCCCTAAATTGAGCTCTCTGGGGTGGGGTCAAAAGTCACAGAAAAAAAGGACAAAGGAGGCTCTATATGATGAAAAGAATGAAAAAACTAGAGTTAGAAAAAAAATCACTTGGGCCATACGTGGAGTCATGCCCAGCTCACCATGGGATGAGATCCCCATCATGCTCATGGGTGGGATCAGAGCTGAGCTTGTTCACGGGTGGGGTCAGAGCTGAGCTCTCTAGGGAGCGGCAGGGCGGGGTCAGAGCCTAGCTCTTCATGGTGGGGTCAAAAGTGGTGAAAAAAAAGACAAAGGAGGCTCCATACGATGAAAAGAATGAAAAAACTAGAGTTAAAAAAATAACTCAGGCCATACATGGAGTCATGCCCAGCTCACCAAGGGATGGGATCCCCATCGAGCTTGTGGGTAGGGTTAGAGCTGAGCTCATTCATAGGCAAAGTTGGAGATGAGATCTTTGGGGAGCAACAGGGTGGGGTCAGAGTATAGCTCTCCAAGGTGGGGTCAAAAGTCATAGAAAAAAAAAAGACAAAGGAGGCTCTGTATGATGAAAAAAACCAAAAAACTAGAGCTAAAAAAATCACTTGGGCCATATGTGGAGTCACACACAGCTTGTGATGGGATGGGATCCCCATCAAGCTTGCAGGTAGGGTCAGAGCTGAGCTCATTTATGGGTGGGGTCAGAGTTGAGATCTATGGGGAGTGGCAGGGTGGGGTCAAAGTGAAGCTCCCCGAGCCAAGCACTCTAGGGAGAGGTGAGGCAGGGTCAGAGTTGAGCTCCCTGAGTCAAGCTCTCTAGGGTAGGGTCAAAAGTCACAGAAAAAAATAGACAAAGGAGGCTCTGTATGATGAAAAGAACAAAAAAGATAGAGTTAAAAAAAAATCACTTAGGCCATATGTGGAGTCACACCCAGCTTGTTGTGGGACAGGATCCCCACTGAGCTCATAGGTAGGGACATTCACTGGTGGGGTTAGAGCTGAGCTCTCTAGGGAGTGGTGGCGTGGGGTTGAAGCCAAGCTCTCTAGGGCAGGGTCAGAGCTGAGCTCTCTGGGGAGTGACAGGGCAGGGTCAGAGCTGAGCTCCCCAAATTGAGCTCTCTAGGGTGGCTTTGAAAGTCATAGAAAAAATGGATAAAGGAGGCTCAGTACGATGAAAAGAATGAAAAAACTAGAGTTAGAAAAAAAATCACTTGGGCCATACATGGAGTCACACCCAGCTCATCATGGGATAGGATCCACATCGAGCTCACAGGTGGGGTTAAAGCTGAGCTTGTTCACGAGCGGGCTCAAAGTTGAGCTCTCTAAGGAGTGGTAGGGTGGGGTCAGAGCTGAGCTCTCTAGGGTGGGGTCAAAAGTTGTGGAAAAAAATGGACAAAGGAGGCTCTATACAATGAAAAGAATGAAAAAACTAGATTTAAAAAAAAAAATCACTTGGGCCATACGTGGAGTTATGCCTAGCTCATGATGGGATGGGATCCCCATCGAGCACATGGGTGGGGTCAAAGCTGAGCTTCTTGAGTTGAGCTCATTCATGGGTGGGGTCAGAGCCAAGCTCTTTGGGGAGCGGTGGGGTAGGGTTGGAGCTGAGCTCTCTAGGGAGAGTCAGGGCAGGGTCAGAGCTGAGCTCCCTAAGTTGAGCTCTCTGATGTGGGGTCGAAAGATGTAGAAAAAGAAATGGACAAAAGAGACTTCGTATGATGAAAAGAATGAAAAAACTAGAGTTAAAAAAAAATACTCAGGCCATACGTGGAGTCATGCCTAGCTCATGGTGGGACGGGATCCCCATCATGCTCGCGGGTGGGGTCAGAGCTAAGCTCCCTAAGATGAGCTTATTCATGGGTGGGGCCAGAGCTGAGATCTTTAGGGAGTAACAGGGTGGGTTTAGAGCTAAGCTCCCTGAGTCAAGCTCTCCAGGGTGGGGTCTAAAGTCACAGAAAAAAATAGACAAAGAAGGCTCCATACAATGAAAAGAATGAAAAAACTAGAGTTAGAAAAAAAAATCACTCGGGCCATATGTGGAATCATGCCTAGGTCATTATGGGATGGATCTCCATCGAGCTCGTGGGTGGGGTGGGAGTTGAGCTCATTCATGAGTAGGATTAGAGCTGAGCTCTCTAGGGAGTGGTCAGGCAGGGTCAGACCTAAGCTCTCCAAGGCAGGGTTGAAAGTCATGAAAAAAATGGATAAAAGAGGCTCCATACAATGAAAAGAATGAAAAAATAAGATTTAAAAAAAAAAATCACTCAGGCCATACGTGGAGTCATACCCAGCTTGCAATGTGATGGGATCCCCATCGAGCTAGTAGGTAGGGTCAGAGCTGAGCTCATTCATGGGTAGGGTCAGAGCCAAGCTCTCTAGGGAGTGGTGGGGTGGGGTTGGAGCTAAGCTCCTTGAGTCAAGCTCTCTGGGGTAGGCTCAAAAGTCATAAAAAAAATAGACAAAGGAGGCTCTGTATGACAAAAAGAATGAAAAAACTAGAGTTAGAAAAAAAATCACTCAGGCCATATGTGGAGTCATGCCCAGCTTGCGGTGGGATGGGATCCCCATCAAGCTTGTGAGTGGGGTTAGAGCTCAGCTCCCTGAGTCAAGCTCTTCGGGGAGGGGTTGAAAGTCATAAAAAAAAATAGACAAAGGAGGCTTTGTATGATGAAAAAAATGAAAAAACTAGAGTTCAAAAAAAAAATCACTCGATCCATACATGGAGTCATGCCCAACTTGCAGTGTGATGGGATCCCCATCGAGGTCATAGGCAGGGTCAGAGCTAAGCTCATTAGCAGGTAGCATCACAGCTGAGCTCTTTAGGGAGCAGCGGGGTAGGGTCAGAGCTGAGCTCCCCATGTCGAGCTCTTTGGGGTGGTGTCAAAAGTCATAGAAAAAAATGGACAAAGGAGGCTATGTATGATGAAAAAAATGAAAAAACTAGAGTTAGAAAAAAAATCACTCAGGCCATACATGCAGTCATGCCAAGCTCACCGTGGGATGGGATCCCCATCGAGCTCACAAGTGGGGTCAGAGCCCAGCTCATTCACAGGTGGCATCAGAGATGACCTCTTTGGGGAGTGGCTGGGTGGGGTCAAAGCTAAGCTCTTCAGGGTGGGGTGAAAAGTCATAAAAAAAATGGAAAAAGGAGGCTCTATATGAAAAAAAACAAAAAAACTAGAGTTAAAAAAAAAATCACTTGGGCCATACATGGAGTCACGCCCAACTCATGGTGGGACAGGATCCCAATCGAGCTCATGGTCAGGGTAGGAGCTAAGCTCATTCGTGGGCGGGGTCAGAGCTGAGCTATTTGAGGAATAGCAGGGTGGGTTCAGAATTGAGCTCCCTGAGTTAAGCTCTCTAGGGTGGGGTCAAAAGTTATAAAAAAAATAGACAAAGGAGGCTCTGTATGATGAAAAGAATGAAAAAACTAGAGTTAGAAAAAAAAATCACTCAGGCCATACGTGGAGTCATGCCCAGCTCACTAGCTCACTGTGGGATGGGATCCCCATCAAGCTCATAGGTGGGGTTAGAGCTAAGCTCATTCATGGGTGGGGTTTGAGCTGAGCTCCCAAAGTGAGCTCTCAGGGGGGGTCAAAAGTCATGGAAAAAAAAGGACAAAGGAGGCTCCATACGATGAAAAGAACAAAAAAACTAGAGTTAAAAAAAAATCACTCAGGCCATACATGGAGTCACACCTAGCTCATGGTGGGACAAGATCCCCATTGAGCTCATGGGAGGGGTCAGAGCTGAGCTCATTCAGAGGTGGGGTCAGAGTAGAGCTCTTTAGGGAGCGGTGGGGTAGGGTCAGAGCTGAGCTCCCCGAGTCAAGCTCTCCAAGGTGGGGTCAAAAGTTGTAGAAAATAATAGATAAAGGAGGCTCTATACGATGAAAAGAATGAAAAAACTAGAGTTAGAAAAAAAATACACTTGGGCCATATGTGGAGTCATGCCCAACTCACCATGGGATGGGATACCAATCAAGCTCATAGGCAGGGTTGGAGCTGAGCTTATTCACGAGCGGGGTATGAGCTGAGCTCTTTGAGAAGTGGTGGGGGGGTCAGAGTTGAGCTCTCCAGGATGAGGTCAAAAGTTAAAAAAAAATAGACAAAGGAGGCTCCATACAATAAAAAGAATGAAAAAATTAGAGCCATCACTTGGGCCATATGTGGAGTCACGCCTAGCTCATAGTGGGATGGGATCCCCATCGAGTTTGTGGGAGGGGTTAGAGCTAAGCTCCCTGAGTTGAGCTCATTCATGGGTGGGGTCAGAGATGAGCTCTTTGGGGAGTGATGGGGTGGGGTCAGAGTTGAGCTCCCTGAGTCAAGCTCTCTGAGGTGGGGTCAAAAGTCATAGAAAAAAATAGATAAAGGAGAATCCATACGATGAAAAGAATGAAAAAATTAGAGTTAGAAAAAAAAAATTACTCAGGCCATACGTGATGCCCAGCTCATCGTGGGATAGGATCCCCATCGAGCTTGTAGGTGAGGTTAGAGCCAAGCTCATTTGTGGGTGGGGTCAGAGCTGAGCTCTTTGGGGAGTGGCAGGGTGGGGTTGGAGCTAAGCTCTTCGGGGTGGGTCAAAAGTCATGGAAAAAAATGGACAAAGGAGGCTTCGTATGATAAAAAGAATGAAAAAACTAGAGTTTAAAAAAAAAATCACTCAGGCTATATGTGGAGTCACACCTAGCTCGTGGTGGGATGGGATCCCCATCGAGCTCATAGGCAGGGTCAGAGCTGAGCTCCCTGAGCCAAGCTCATTCATAGGTGGGGTTCAAGCTGAGCTCTCTAGGGAGCGGTAGGGTGGGGTTAGAGCCAAGATCCCTGAGCGAAGCTCTCTAGGGAGAGGTGGGGTAGGGTTAGAGCTGAGCTCCTCGAGTTGAGCTCTCTGGGTTGGGGTCAAAAGTCATAGAAAAAAATGGACAAAGGAGGCTCTATACGACAAAAATAATGAAAAAACCAAAGTTAAAAAAAAAACTCAGGCCATACATAGAGTCACACCCAGCTCGTCGTAGGACAAGATCCTCATCAAGCTTGCAGGTGGGGTCGAAGCTGAGCTCATTCATAGGTGGGGTCAGAGCTGAGCTCTCTAGGGAGTGGAGGGGTGGGGTCAGAGTTGAGCTCTCTAGGGCGGGGTCGAAAGTCACAAATTTTTTTTTGACAAAGTAGGCTCTATACAATAAAAAAAATGAAAAAACTAGAGTTAAAAAAAAATCACTCGAGCCATACATGGAGTCATGCATAGCTCATGATGGGATGGGATCCACATCAAGCTCACGAGTGGGGTCAGAGCTAAGCTCCCTATGCCAAGCTCATTCATGGGCTGGGTGAGAGCTGAGCTCCCTGAGGTGAGCTCTCCAGGGAGAGGCAGGGTGGGGTCAGAGCTGAGCTCCCTAAGTTGAGCTCTTTGAGGCAGGGTCAAAAGCTATGGAAAAGAAAATAGACAAAGGAGGCTCTATATGATGAAAAGAATGAAAAAACTAGTGTTAAAAAAAAAATCACTCAGGCTATATGTGGAGTCACGCCCAGCTCACGGTGGGATGGGATCCCCATCAAGCTCATGGGTGGGGTCATAGCCAAGCTCTCTAAGCTAAGCTCATTCATAGGTAGGGTTAGAGCTGAGCTCTACGGGAAGTGGTAGGGTGGGGTCAGAGCTAAGCTCCCTGAGTGGAGCTCTCTAGGGTGGGGTCAAAAGTCACAAAAAAAAATGGAAAAAGGAGGCTTTGTATGATAAAAGGAATGAAAAAAATAGAGTTAGAAAAAAAAATCACTTGGGCCATACGTGGAGTCACAACTAGATCACAGTGGGATGGGATCCCCATCGAGCTCACAGACAGGGTTAGAGCTGAGCTCCTCAAGCTAAGCTTGTTCACAGGTAGGGTCAGAGCCAAGCTCTCTTGGGAGTGGCAGGGCTGAAAGTGATGGAAAAAAAATGGACAAAGGAGCCTCCGTATGATAAAAAGAATGAAAAAAATAGAGAAAAAAAAAAATCACTCGAGCCATACGTGGAGTCATGCCTAGCTCGCAGTGGGATGGAATCATCATCGAGCTCATGGGTGAGGTAAGAGCTGAGCTCATTCATGAGTGGGGTCAGAGCTAAGCTCTCTGAGGAGTGGCAGGGTGGGCTTAGAGCTGAGCTCCTTAAGTTGAGCTCTCCAGGGTGGGGTCAAAAGTCATGAAAAAGATAGACAAAGGAGGCTCTATATGATAAAAAGAACTAAAAAACTAGAGTTAGAAAAAATTAATCTATCAGAGTCAATTGCAATCATGTATTAGGCCATCGTACAAGATTAGAATGGCTTGTTACATGATTTTTAAGCTTAGAATGGCTTGTTACATGATTGTAATTGATTCCCATTGAACTGTTAACCGATTCAGTGAACTGTTAACCGATTCAGTGATTCCCATCGGTCAACCATTTGATTAGAATCAACAACAATCACATAACAAGCTATTTTGACCTTAAAAATCACCAAATCATTCAACCATTTGATTAGAATCAGCTACAATCACGTAACAAGCCATTCTAAACTTACAAATCATCGAATCAGTCAACCGTTCAATAAGAATCAACTACATTCATGTAACAAGCCAATCTGAGCTTACAAATCACCCAATCGATCAACTGTTCAATTAGAATACATAAAAATCACATAACAAGCCATTCTGAGCTTACAAATCACCGAATAGGTCAACCATTCGATGAGAATCAGCTACAATCATGTAACAAGCAATTATGAGCTTACAAATCCCTGAATCATTTAACCGTTGGATGAGAATTTGCTACAATCACAAATCAAGCAATTCTGAACTTCCAAATCCCTGAAGTGGTCAACCGTTCATATATAATCAATTACAATCACATAACAACCCATTCTGAGCTTACAAACCACTGAATCAGTCAACCATTTGATGAAAATCAATTAGAATCATGTAACAAGCTTAGAAATCATTGAATTGGTCAACCGTTCAATAAGAATCAGCTACAATCATGTAAAAAGCCATTTTGAAATTACAAATCACCAAATTTGTGAACCGTTCAATGAGAATCAGCTACAATCACGTAAAAAGTCATTCTAAGCTTACAAATCACCGAATTGGTCAACTGTTTGATTGAAATCAATAACAATCACATAACAAGCCATTCTAAGCTTACAAATGACCGAATCGGTCAAATGTTTGATGAGAATAAGCTACAATTATGTAACAAGCCATTCTGAACTTACAAATCACCGAAGCAGTCAATCATTCGATGAGAATCAATTACAATCACATAACAAGCCATTTTGAGCTTACAAATCACCGAATAGGTCAACCATTCAATGAGAATAAGCTACAATCATGTAACAAGTCATTCTGAGCTTACAAAACACTGAACCGTTCAACCATTTAATGACAATCAGTTACAATCACGTAACAAGCCATTCCGAGCTTACAAATCATTGAATTGGTCAACCGTTTGATGACAATCATGTAACAAGCCATTCTGAGCTTACAAATCACTGAATCGGTCAACTGTTTGATTAGAATGAATAACAATCATATAACAAGCAATTCTAAGCTTACAAATCACTAAATCATTCAACTGTTTGATGAGAATTAGCTACAATCACGTAACAAGCCATTCTCAGGTTACAAATCATTGAATCCATCAACAGTTCAATGCGAATCAGCTACAATCATGTAACAAGCCATTCTGAGCTTACAAATCACTGAATCAGTCAACTGTTTGATTAGAATCAATAATAATCACATAAAAAGCCATTCTGAGCTTACAAATCACCGAATTGTTTAACCATTTGATGAGAATAAGGTACAATCACATAACAAGCCAATCTGAACTTACAAATCATTGAATCAGTCAATCGTTCAATGAGAATTAGCTACAATCATGTAACAAACCATTCTGAGCTTACAAATAACTGAATCGGTCAACCATTCGATTAGAATCAACAACAATAACATAACAAGCCATTCTGGCCTTACAAATCACCAAATCGTTCAATAGTTTGATTAGAATCAGCTACAATCACGTAACAAGCCATTCTGAACTTACAAATCATCGAATCGGTCAATCGTTCAATCATAATCAACTACATTCATGTAACAAGCCATTCTGAGCTTAGAAATCACAGAATCGGACAACCGTTCAATTAGAATACATAACAATCACATAACAAGCCATTATGAGCTTACAAATTGCCGAATCATTCAACCGTTGGATGAGAATCAGCTACAATCACGTAACAAGCCATTCTAAACTTACAAATCACTGAAGCGGTCAACCGTTATAATATAATAAAAAAGAAGCCACTCTGAGCTTACAAATCACCGAATCGGTCGACCGTTCGATGATAATCAATTATAATCACGTAACAAGCTATTCTTAGCTTACAAATCACCGAATCGGTCAACCATTTAATTAGAATAAATAACAATCACATAACAAGCCATTCTGAGATTCTAAATCACCCAATCGGTCAACCCTTTGATGAGAATCATCTACAATCACGTAATTTCCATTTTGAACTTAGAAATCACCGAATCGATCAACCATTGAATGAGAATCAGGTACAATCATGTAATAATCCATTATGAGATTACAAATCACCAAATCGGTCAAGTGTTTGATTAGAATGAATAACAATCATATAATAAGCCATTCTAAGCTTACAAATCATCGAATCGTTCAACCGTTGGATGAGAATCAGCTACAATCATGTAATAAGCCATTCTGAACTTACTAATCACCGAAGTGGTCAACCATTCAATTATAATCAATTACAATCACACAACAAGCCATTCTGAGCTTACAAATCACTGAATCGGTCAACCATTCGATGAAAATCAATTACAATCACGTAACAAGCGATGTTGAGCTTAGAAATCATCGAATCTATCAACCGTTCGATGAGAATTAGTGATAATTATGTAACAAGCCATTCTAAGCTTTCAAATCACTGAATCAGTCAACTATTTGATGAGAATAAACTACAATCATGTAACAAGTCATTCTAAACTTACAATTCATTGAATCATTCAACCGTTCAATGAGAATCAGCTACAATCATGTAAAAATCCATTCTGAGCTTACAAATCACCAAATCGATCAACAGTTCAATTAGAATTAATAAAAATCACATAACAAGCCATTCTGAGCTTACAAATTGCTGAATCATTCAACCGTTGGATGAGAATCAGCTACAATCACGTAAGAAGCCATTCCAAACTTACTAATCATTGAAGTGGTCAACCATTCAATTATAATCAATTACAATCACATAACAAGCAATTCTGAGCTTATAAATCATTGAATCGGTCAACCGTTCGATGAGAATCAATTACAATCATGTAACAAGCCATTCTAAGCTTAAAACTCACCAAATCAGTCAACTATTTGATAAGAATCAGCTACAATCACGTAACAAGCCATTCTGTACTTACAAATCACCGAATCTGTTAACTATTTGATGAAAATCAGCTACAATCATGGAACAAGCCATTCTAAGCTTACAAATCACCGAATCGTTCAACCATTCAATAAGAATAAGCTACAATCATGTAACAAGCCAATCTAAACTTACAAATCACTGAATCGATCAACTGTTCAATGAGAATCAGCTACAATCATGTAACAAGCCTTTATGAGCTTACAAATCACCGAATGGGTCAACTGTTTGATTAGAATCAATAACAATCACATAATAAGCAATTCTGAGCTTACAAATCCCTGAATCATTCAACCGTTGGATGAGAATCTGCTACAATCACAAATCAAGCCATTTTGAACTTCCAAATCCCCAAAGTGGTCAACTGTTCATATATAATCAATTACAATCACATAACAAGCTATTGTGAGCTTACAAATCACTGAATGGGTCAACTATTTGATGACAATCAATTAGAATCACGTAAAAAGCTTAGAAATCATTGAATTAGTCAACTGTTCAATAAGAATTAGCTACAATCACATAAAAAGCCATTTTGAACTTACAAATCACTGAATCTGTGAACCGTTCAATGAGAATCAGCTACAATCATGTAAAAAGTCATTCTAAGCTTACAAATCACCGAATCGGTCAATTGTTTGATTAAAATCAATAACAATCACATAACAAGCTATTCTAAGCTAACAAATGACCGAATCGGTCAAACATTCGATGAGAATAAGCTACAATTATGTAATGAGCCATTCTAAGCTTACAAATCACCAAAGCAGTCAACCGTTCAATGAGAATCAATTACAATCACATAACAAACCATTCTGAACTTACAGATCATCGAATAGGCAACCATTCGATGAGAATCAGCTACAATCATGTAACAAGCCATTCTGAGCTTACAAATCACTGAACCGTTCAACTGTATAATAACAATTTGTTACAATCACGTAACAAGCCATTCTGAGCTTATAAATCACTGAATTGGTCAACCGTTTGATGATAATCATGTAATAAGCCATTCTGAGCTTACAAATCACCGAATTGGTCAACCATTCGATTAGAATGAATAACAATCACAGAACAAGCCATTCTGAGCTTACAAATCACTAAATCATTCAACCGTTTGATGAGAATCAGCTACAATCACGTAACAAGCCATTTTGAAGTTACAAATCATTGAATCTGTCAACAGTTCAATGCAAATCAGCTACAATCATGTAACAAGCCATTCTGAGCTTACAAATCACCGAATCAGTAAACCATTTGATTAGAATCAATAACAATCATATAACAAGCCATTCTGAGCTTACAAATCACTAAATTGTTCGACCGTTCGATGAGAATAAGCTACAATAACGTAACAAGCCAATCTAAACTTACAAATTACCGAATCGATCAATCTTTCAATGAGAATCAGCTACAATCATGTAACAAACCATCCTGAGCTTACAAATAACCGAATCGGTCAGCCATTCGATTAGAATCAATAAAAATCACATAACAAGCCATTCTGACCTTACAAATCACTGAATCAATCAACCGTTCGATTAGAATCAGCTACAATCATGTAACAAGCCATTCTGAACTTACAAATCACCGAATCAGTCAACCGTTCAATCAGAATCAACTACATTCATGTAACAAGCCATTTTGAGCTTACAGATCACCGAATCGGTCAACCGTTCAATTAGAATACATAACAGTCACATAACAAGCCATTATGAGCTTACAAATTGTCGAATCATTCAACCATTGGATGAGAATCAACTACAATCATGTAACAAGCCATTCTAAACTTACAAATCACCGAAGCAGTCAACCGTTATAATATAATTAATAAGAAGCCATTGTAAGCTGACAAATCACCGAATCGGTCGACCGTTCGATGACAATCAATTACAATCATGTAACAAGGTATTCTGAGCTTACAAATCACCGAATCGGTCAACCATTCAATTAGAATAAATAACAATCACATAACAAGCCATTTTGAGATTACAAATCACCCAATCGGTCAACCGTTCGATGAGAATCATCTACAATCATGAAATTGCCATTTTGAGCTTAGAAATCATTGAATTGATCAACCGTTGAATGAGAATCAGGCACAAGCATGTAACAATCTATTGTGAGCTTACAAATCACCGAATCGGTCAACCAATTGATTAGAATCAATAACAATCATATAATAAGCCATTCTAAGCTTACAAATCACTGAATCATTCAACCGTTGGATGAGAGTCAGCTACAATCATGTAATAAGCCATTCTGAACTTACTAATCACCGAAGCGGTCAACCATTCAATTATAATCAATTACAATCACACAACAAGCCATTCCGAGCTTACAAATCACTGAATCGGTCAACCATTCAATGAGAATCAATTACAATCATGTAACAAGTGATGTTTAGCTTAGAAATCATTGAATCTATCAACCGTTTGATGAGAGTCAGCTACAATTATGTAACAAGCCATTCTAAACTTTCAAATCACCGAATCAGTCAACTGTTCGATGAGAATAAACTACAATCACGTAACATGTCATTCTGAACTTACAATTTATTGAATCGGTCAATCGTTCAATGAGAATTAGCTACAATCATGTAAAAATCTATTCTAAGCTTACAAATCATCGAATCGATCAACAGTTTAATAAGAATCAATAACAATCACATAACAAGCCATTCTGAGCTTACAAATTGCTGAATCATTCAACCGTTGGATGAGAATCAGCTACAATCATGTAAGAAGCCATTCAAAACTTACTAATCATCGAAGCGGTCAACTGTTCAATTATAATCAATTACAATCATGTAACAAGCAATTTTGAGCTAACAAATCACCAAATTGGTCAACCGTTCGATGAGAATCAATTACAATCATGTAATAAGCCATTATGAGCTTAAAACTCACCGAATCGGTCAACTATTTGATAAGAATCAGCTACAATCATGTAACAAGCCATTCTGAGCTTACAAATCACTGAATCTGTTAACCGTTTGATGACAATCAACTACAATCATGTAATAAGCCATTATGAGCTTACAAATCACTGAATCATTCATCCATTCGACAAGAATAAGCTACAATCATGTAACAAGCCAATCTAAACTTACAAATCACCGAATCGGTTAATTGTTCAATGAGAATCAGCTACAATCATGTAACAAGCCTTTATGAGCTTACAAATCACCGAATCGATCAACCGATCGATTAGAATCAATAACAATAACATAACAAGCAATTCTGAGCTTACAAATCCCTGAATCGTTCAACCGTTGGATGAGAATCTGCTATAATCACAAATCAAGTCATTTTGAACTTCCAAATCCCCGAAGTGGTCAACCATTCATATATAATCAATTACAATCACATAACAAGCCATTCTGAGCTTACAAATCACTGAATCGGTCAACTATTTGATGAGAATCAATTAGAATCATGTAACAAGCTTAGAAATCATTGAATTGGTCAACCGTTTGATAAGAATCAGCTACAATCATGTAAAAAGCCATTTTGAACTTACAAATCACCAAATCTGTGAACCGTTTAATGAGAATCAGCTACAATCACGTAAAAAGTCATTTTGAGCTTACAAATCACCGAATCAGTCAACTGTTTGATTGGAATCAATAACAATCACATAACAAGCCATTCTAAGCTTATAAATGACCGAATCGGTCAAACGTTCGATGAGAATAAGCTACAATTATGTAACAACCCATTGTAAGCTTACAAATCACCGAAGCAGTCAATCATTCGATGAGAATTAATTACAATCACATAACAAGCCATTCTGAGCTTACAGATCACCGAATAGGTCAACCATTCGATGAGAATCAACTACAATCATGTAACAAGCCATTCTGAGCTTACAAATCACTGAATCGTTCAACCGTTTAATGATAATCAGTTACAATCACGTAACAAGCCATTTTGAGCTTACAAATCACCGAATTGGTCAACCATTTGATGATAATCATGTAACAAGCCATTCTAAGCTTACAAATCACCGAATCGGTCAACCGTTTGATTAGAATGAATAACAATCACATAACAAGCTATTCTAAGCTTACAAATCACTAAATCGTTCAACTATTTGATGAGAATTAGCTACAATCACGTAACAAGCCATTCTGAAGTTACAAATCATTGAATCCATCCACAGTTCAATGTGAATCAGCTAAAATCATGTAACAAGCCATTCTAAGCTTACAAATATCATGGAATCAGTCAATCATTTGATTAGAATCAATAACAATCACATAACAAGCCATTCTGAGCTTACAAATCACCAAATTGTTCAATCATTCAATTAGAATAAGCTACAATCACGTAACAAGCCAATCTGAACTTACAAATCACTGAATCGGTCAACCGTTCATTGAGAATCAGCAACAATCATGTAACAAACCATTCTGAGCTTACAAATAACCAAATCGGTCAACCATTCAATTAGAATCAATAACAATCATATAACAGGCCATTCTGACCTTACAAATCACTGAATCATTCAACTGTTCGATTAGAATCAGCTATAATCACGTAACAAGTAATTCTGAACTTACAAATCACCGAATCGGTCAACCATTCAATCAGAATCAACTACATTCATGTAACAAGCCATTCTAAGCTTACAAATCATTGAATCGGTCAACCGTTTAATTAGAATACATAACAGTCACATAACAAGCCATTATGAGCTTACAATTTGCCGAATCGTTCAACCGTTGGATGAGAATCAGCTACAATCACGTAAAAAGCCATTCTAAACTTACAAATCATCGAAGTGGTCACCCGTTATAATATAATCAATAAGAAGTCATTCTGAGCTTACAAATCACCGAATCGGTTGACCATTCGATGACAATCAATTATAATCACGTAACAAGCTATTCTGAGCTTACAAATCGCCGAATTGGTCAACCATTCAATTAGAATAAATAACAATCACATAAAAAGCCATTATGAGATTACAAATCACCCAATCGGTCAACCATTCGATGAGAATCATCTACAATCACGTAATTGCCATTTTGAACTTAGAAATCACCGAATCGATCAACCGTTGAATGAGAATCAAGTATGATTAACAATCCATTGTGAGCTTACAAATCACTGAATCGATCAACCGTTGGATGAGAATCAGCTACAATCATGTAATAAGCCATTCTGAACTTACTAATCACCGAAGTGGTCAACCATTCAATTATAATCAATTACAATCACACAACAAGCCATTCTGAGCTTACAAATCACTGAATCGGTCAACCATTCAATGAGAATCAATTACAATCACGTAACAAGCGATGTTGAGCTTAGAAATCATTGAATCTATCAACCGTTCGATGACGATCAGCTACAATTATGTAACAAGCCATTCTAAGCTTTCAAATCACTAAATCGGTCAACTGTTCGATGAGAATAAACTACAATAACGTAACAAGACATTCTAAACTTACAATTCACCGAATCGGTCAACCATTCAATGAGAATCAGCTACAATCATGTAAAAATCCATTCTCAGCTTACAAGTCACCGAATCAATCAATAGTTTAATTAGAATCAATAACAATCACATAACAAGCTATTCTGAGCTTACAAATTGCTGAATCATTCAACTCTTGGATGAGAATCAGCTACAATCAGGTAAGAAGCCATTCCGAACTTACTAATCATTGAAGCGGTAAACAGTTTAATTATAATCAATTACAATCATGTAACAAGCAATTCTGAGCTTACAAATCATCAAATCGGTCAACCATTCGATGGAATTCAATTAAAATCATGTAACAAGCCATTCTGAGCTTAAAACTCACCGAATCGGTCAACTATTTGATAAGAATCAGCTACAATCATGTAACAAGCCATTCTGAGCTTACAAATCACTGAATCGTTCAACCATTCGATAAGAGTAAGCTATAATCACGTAACAAGCCATTCTAAAGTTACAAATCATTGAATCCGTCAACAGTTCAATGCGAATCAGCTAAAATCATGTAACAAGCCATTTTGAGCTTACAAATCACCGAATCAGTCAACCGTTTGATTAGAATCAATAACAATCACATAACAAGTCATTCTGAGCTTACAAATCACTGAATTGTTCAACCGTTCGATGAGAATAAGCTACAATCACGTAACAAGCCAATCTGAACTTACAAATCACCAAATCAGTCAACCGTTCAATGAGAATCAGCTACAATCATGTAACAAACCATTCTGAGCTTACAAATAACTGAACCATTCAAACATTCAATTAGAATCAATAACAATCACATAACAAGCCATTCTGACCTTACAAATCACCGAATCGTTCAACCGTTTGATTAGAATCAGCTATAATCACATAACAAGCCATTCTGAACTTACAAATCACTGCATCGGTCAACCATTCAATCAAAATCAACTACATTCATGTAACAAGCCGTTCTGAGCTTACAAATCACCTAATCAGTCAACCGTTCAATTAGAATACATAACAAGCCATTATGAGTTTACAAATTGCTAAATCGTTCAACTGTTGGATGAGAATCAGCTACAATCACGTAACAAGCCATTCTAAACTTACAAATCACCAAAGCGGTCAACCATTATAATATTATCAATAAGAAGTCATTCTAAGCTTACAAATCACCGAATTGGTTGACCGTTCGATGACAATCAATTATAATCACGTAACAAGCTATTCTGAGCTTACAAATCACCGAATCGGTCAACCATTCAATTAGAATAAATAACAATCACATAACAAGCCATTCTGAGATTACAAATCACCTAATCGGTCAACCGTTCGATGAGAATCATCTATAATCACGTAATTGCCATTTTGAACTTAGAAATCACTGAATCGATCAACCGTTGAATGAGAATCAGGTATGATTAACAATCCATTATGAGCTTACAAATCACTGAATCGGTTAGCCGTTTGATTAGAATCAATAACAATCATATAATAAGCCATTCTAAGCTTACAAATCACTGAATCATTCAACCATTGGATGAGAATTAGCTACAATCATGTAATAAGCCATTCTGAACTTACTAATCACCGAAGCGGTCAACCATTCAATTATAATCAATTACAATCACACAACAAGCCATTCTAAGCTTACAAATCACTGAATCGGTCAACCATTCGATGAGAATCAATTACAATCACGTAACAATCGATGTTGAGCTTAGAAATCATTGAATCTATCAACCGTTCGATGAGAATCAGCTACAATTATGTAACAAGCCATTCTAAGCTTACAAATCATCGAATCGGTCAACTGTTCGATGGGAATAAACTACAATCACATAATAAGTCATTCTGAACTTACAATTCACTGAATCAGTCAATCGTTCAATGAGAATCAGCTACAATCATGTAAAAATCTATTCTGAGCTTACAAATCACCAAATCGATCAACAGTTTAATAAGAATCAATAACAATCACATAACAAGCCATTCCGAGCTTACAAATTACTGAATCATTCAACCATTGGATGAGAATCAGCTACAATCACGTAAGAAGCCATTCCAAATTTACTAATCATTGAAGCGGTCAACCATTCAATTATAATTAATTACAATCATGTAACAAACAATTTTGAGCTAACAAATCATCAAATCGGTCAACCGTTCGATGAGAATCAATTACAATCA
Source organism: Chamaecyparis obtusa (assembly GCA_027943335.1). Taxonomy (NCBI): domain Eukaryota; kingdom Viridiplantae; phylum Streptophyta; class Pinopsida; order Cupressales; family Cupressaceae; genus Chamaecyparis; species Chamaecyparis obtusa. The sequence goes on from BSBK01005289.1 coordinate 63,212, forward strand.
TGTAATAAGCCATTCTGAGCTTAAAACTCACCGAATCAGTCAACTGTTCAATAAGAATCAGCTACAATCACGTAACAAGCCATTCTCAGCTTACAAATCACCAAATCTGTTAACTGTTCGATGACAATCAGCTACAATCATGTAACAAGCCATTCTGAGCTTACAAATCACTGAATTGTTCAACCATTTGATAAGAATAAGCTACAATCACGTAACAAGCCAATCTGAACTTACAAATCACTGAATCGGTCAACTATTTAATGAGAATTAGCTACAATCATGTAACAAGCTTTTATGAGCTTACAAATCATCGAATCGGTCAACCGTTTGATTAGAGTCAATAACAATCACATAACAAGCAATTCTGAGCTTACAAATCACTAAATCATTCAACCATTGGATGAGAATCTGCTACAATCACAAATCAAGTCATTCTGAACTTCCAAATCCCTGAAGTGGTCAACCATTCATATATAATCAATTACAATCACATAACAACCCACTCTGAGCTTACAAATCATTGAATCGGTCAACCGTTTGATTAGAATCAATTAGAATCATGTAACAAGCTTAAAAATCACTGAATTGGTCAACCGTTCAATAAGAATCAGCTACAATCATGTAAAAAACCATTCTGAACTTACAAATCACCGCATCTGTGAACCGTTCAATGAGAATCAGCTACAATCACGTAAAAAGTCATTCTAAGCTTACAAATCACCGAATCGATCAACTGCTGATTAGAATCAATAACAATCACATAAATAGCCATTCTAAGCTTACAAATGACCGAATCGGTCAAACGTTTGATGAGAATAAGCTACAATTATTTAACAAGCCATTCTAAGTTTACAAATCACCAAAGCGGTGAACCATTCGATGAGAATCAATTACAATCACATAACAAGCCATTCTGAGCTTACAAATCACCGAATAGGTCAACCATTTGATGAGAATCAGCTACAATCATGTAACAAGCCATTTTGAGTTTACAAATCACTGAACCATTCAACCATTTAATGACAATTAGTTACAATCATGTAACAAGCCATTTCAAGCTTACAAATCACCGAATTGGTCAACTGTTTGATGAAAATCATGTAACAAGCCATTCTGAGCTTACAAATCATCGAATCGGTCAACCGTTTGATTAGAGTGAATAACAATCACATAACAAGCCATTCTGAGCTTACAAATCACTAAATCATTCAACTATTTGATGAGAATCAGCTACAATCATGTAACAAGCCATTCTGAAGTTACAAATCATTGAATTCATCAATAGTTCAATGTGAATCAGCTACAATCATGTAACAAGCCATTCTAAGCTTACAAATCACTGAATCAGTCAACCGTTTGATTAGAATGAATAACAATCACATAACAAGCCATTCTGAGCTTACAAATCACCGAATTCTTCAACCGTTCGATGAGAATAAGCTACAATCACGTAACAAGCCAATCTGAACTTACAAATCACTGAATCGGTCAACCGTTCAATGAGAATCAGCTACAATAATGTAACAAACCATTCTGAGCTTACAAATGACCGAGTCGGTCAACCTTTCGATTAGAATCAATAACAATCACATAACAAGCCATTCTGACCTTACAAATCACCAAATCGCTCAACCGTTCGATTAGAATAAGCTACAATCATGTAACAAGCCATTTTGAACTTACAAATCACTGAATCGGTCAACTGTTCAATCAGAATCAACTACATTAATGTAACAAGCCATTCTGAGCTTACAAATCACTGAATCGGTCAACCGTTCAATTACAATATATAACAATCACATAACAAGCTATTATGAGCTTACAAATTGCCGAATCATTCAATTGTTGGATGAGAATCAGCGACAATCACATAACAAGCCATTCTAAACTTACAAATCACCGAAGTGGTCAACCGTTATAATATAATCAATAAGAAGCCATTCTGAGCTTACGAATCACCGAATCGGTCGACCATTCGATGATAATCAATTAATATCATGTAACAAGCTATTCTGAGCTTACAAATCACCGAATTGGTCAACCATTCAATTAGAATAAATAACAATCACATAACAAGTCATTCTGAGATTACAAATCACCCAATCGGTCAACCATTCGATGAGAATCATCTACAATCACATAATTGCCATTTTGAACTTAGAAATCACCGAATCGATCAACCGTTGAATGAGAATTAGTTACAATCATGTAACAATCCATTGTGAGCTTACAAATCACCTAATCGGTCAATCGTTTGATTAGAATCAATAACAATCATATAATAAGCCATTCTAAGCTTACAAATCATCGAATCATTCAACTGTTGGATGAGAATCATCTACAATCATGTAATAACCCATTCTGAACTTACTAATCACCGAAGCGGTCAACCATTCAATTATAATTAATTACAATCACACAACAAGCCATTCTGAGCTCACAAATCACTAAATCAGGCAACCATTCGATGAGAATCAATTACAATCATGTAACAAGTGATGTTGAGCTTAGAAATCATCAAATCTATCAACCTTTCGATGAGAATCAACTACAATTACGTAACAAGCCATTCTAAGCTTTCAAATCACCAAATCGGTCGACTATTCGATGAGAATAAACTATAATCACGTAACAAGTCATTTTGAACTTACAATTCACTGAATCGATCAACTGTTCAATGAAAATCAGCTACAATCATGTAAGAGTGTATGCAAGGGTTTCAGGACAGTGGTATAATGCTGAAAAGCAATCCACAAACAATGCAATGATATCAAGGTATCTTCAAAAGCATATTCCTTAAAACTTTTCTTAGAAAATTCAAGCGGCTATAAATATGAAGTGTGTGATCAGGAGATAGGGAAAAAGGGGGATATTCTGAGCCTAGTCAGCAGAACATTAGGCATTGTATCAGCAATAGCAAAGAACCTAACCAGAAAGTCACATAGAAAAACTTGAGGCATCGTATTACAAGCACAATCAATTGTTTGTAAGGAGGGCCACAAGAATGAGATGGTGGGTCTCCTCCACATTCAAAGCACGGGGAAAATTAGACTCCAAGAACCACATATTTGACTCTACCACATTGACAATCATGAAGAGATAATGATAGCAGGTATAAACAACACAATACAGACATCCATGGAAGGATATATTTAAGGGGAACAGATCAGAATAAACAACTGTTAATCTTAATGATAATTGGTATGGAGAATAATCAAATAGACTTAAGGATGTAGATTTAATGTCCATAACTATAGTGAAACCACACCAGTCAACATTGATTCTATATGGGAGGAGCTTGGTAATCGCCATATGAGATGACTCATATCATGGCAATTGGCATTCATATTCAACTATCAAGGTTAACTCCAATGAATCTGGTTGGAATGCTTAGGCACTGCACGAAGCGGAAGAACAAGAAACTTATGGTTTATGAGATCATGGAGAATAGGTTTCTGGGCAAGTACCACTTTCCTCAAGAACCCCCAAATGTGCTTGATTGAAGTAAAAGGTTTCAGATCGCTGTCAGCTCGGCCAGGGGACTCATATATTACAAATACAAAGCGTGGAGGCCAAGACAAGTAGGGTTTAGATGCTTTGAATAAATAAATCTCACGAGAAAAGGAAAACACCATAGTCCTTTGTAACACTCGCGCAACCTGTAAGAGCAAATAGAAAAAGTGGACGCCAAAACAAGGTTGCCTGAATTGTATGATAAAAAACCTAAAATAAAAGAACAAAGAAAGGGATTAAAAAACTATTTAATAATATATATAGGAAACCCACATTACAGAAACAAACGAAGAGAGATCTACACGGTAATCGGGTACTTGGAATGTTAGATCTATTACCTGGATTCCTCTCCAAGTTGATTGAACAGTTTGCAACAAGGTTGAATCGCAATTTTAGATAGGTTGAAGAACACAGCTAGGGAACAGAGAAAGAAAAGTAAATTACTCCTGCATAAAGCCTGCTTTAAATAGCAAATCACGGCCTCACTTCCTGCCAGATCCATCATAAACTTTATCACCACTTTTAAGAGTTGCAGATCAATGATATCGTCGTGGCTACTATGAGTTACAGTAGTTGTTAAGCTGGAACAGAGCGAAAATGAATAGTTAGAGCGATGAGAAAAATAAAAGATGGAGCTCAAATGATCAGTTAGAGCCCAAATGATAAGGAAAAGTATATTTTAAGAAAAGTGATTTTTCATTTTGTCTTTATTGGGGACAATTAAAAAATGAAAAAAAATATATTAAATATAAAAAATATATTAAAGACAAAATTTATATTTTGTTTTAAACTAATGTCTTAAACACCACTAATTTGTAGTAGTGAGCAATCTAGAAAATTAGAATGACTTATTATGCGATTGTAATTGATTTTTATCGAACGGTTGACAGATTTCGCAATCTAGAAACTTAAAACAACTTGTTATGCGATTGTAGTTGATTCTCATCAAATGGTTGACCAATTCAACGCTCTAGAAATTTAGAATGGTTTGTTATGTGATTGTAGATGATTTTCATCGAACGGCTGACCAATTCGGCGATAGAGAACCTCAAAATGACTTGTTATGCAATTGTAGTTGATTCTCATCAAATAGTTGACCGATTCATAAATCTAGAAACTTAAAACAACTTGTTATGTGATTGTAGTTGATTCTCATCAAACGGTTGGCAGATTCATCAATCTAGAAACTTAAAATAACATGTTATGTGATTGTACTTGATTCTCATCGAACGGTTGACTGATTCAACAATCTAGAAACTTAGAATGGTTTGTTATACGATTCGACAATCTAAAAATTCAAAGTAGCTTGTTATGCGACTGTAGTCGATTCTCATCGAACAGTTGACCGATCCAACGATCTAGAATGTCAAAATGACTTGTTATGTGATTATAGTTAATTCTCATCAAACAGTTGACCGATTCGGTGATCTAGAAACTTAGAATGACTTGTTATGCGATTCTAGTTGATTCTCATCGAACCCTTGACCAATTCGATAATTTAGAACCTCAAAATGACTTGTTGTGTGATTGTAGCTAATTCTCATCGAATGGTTGACCGATTCGGTGATCTACAACCTCAAAATGAATTGTTATGCAATTATAGTTGATTCTCATCGAACAGTTGACCGATTCGGCTATTTAGAAACTCAGAATGACTTGTTATGCGATTGTAGTTTATTCTCATCAAACAGTTGACTGATTCAGCAATCTAGAAACTCAAACCAGTCTCTTATGCAATTGTAGTCAATTTTCATCGAACGGTTTATCGATTCGGCGATCTAGAGCCTCAGAATGACTTGTTCTGCGATTGTAGTCGATTCTCATCAAATGGTTGACCGATTCAGTAATCTAGAAACTTAGAATGACTTGTTATGCGATTGTAGTTGATTCTCATTGAACGGTTGAATGATTACATTATCTAGAAACTCAAAATAGCTTGTTATGCGATTGTAGTAGATTCTCATCGAACGGTTGATCGATTAAGCAATCTAGAAATGTAGAAAGACTTGTTATGCGATTTTAGTCGATTCTCATCGAACTGTTGACCGATTTAGTGATTTAGAAACTCAAAACAACTTGTTATGCGATTGTAGTTGATTCTCATTGAATAGTTGACTGATTTAGCGATCTAGAAACTCAAAATAGCTTGTTATACGATTGTGATCGATTCTCATCGAATATTTGACTGATTCAATGATTTAGAAATTTAGAATGACTTGTTATGTGATTGTAGTTGATTCTCATCGAACGGTTGATCGATTTGATGATCTAGAACCTTAGAATGACTTGGTGTACAATTGTAGTCGATTCTCATCGAATGGTTAATCAATTCTATGATCTAGAAACACAGAATAGTTTGTTATATGATTGTAATCGATTCTCATTGAACAGTTGACCGATTCAGTGATCTAGACACTTAGAATGACTTGTTATGCAATTGTAGATGATTCTGATCGAACGGTTGACTGATTCGACAATCTACAAACTTAGAATGGCTTGTTATGTTATTGTAATTTATTCTCATCGAATGGTTGACCGATTCAATGATCTAGAATCTTAGAATGACTTGTTATGCGATTGTAGTTGATTCTCATTGAACTGTTGACTGAGTCGACAATCTCAAAACTAACAACAGTTTGTTATGCAATTATAGTCGATTCTCATTGAATAGTTGACTGATTAAGCGATCTAGAAACATAAAATAGCTTGTTATGATATTGTAGATGATTCTCATCAAACAGTTGACCGATTTGACAATCTAGAACCTCATAATGACTTGTTATGCGATTGTAGTTGATTCTCATCAAATAGTTAACTGATTCAGTGATCTAGAACCTTAAAATGGCTTGTTATGTGATTATTATTGATTCTCATCAAACATTTGACCGATTCGGCAATATAGAAATTCAAAATAGCTTGTTATGCGATTGTAGCTAATTCTCATCGAACAATTGACCGATTCGGCAATATAGAAACTCAAAATAGCTTGTTATGCGATTATAGCTGATTCTCATCGAACAGTTGACCAATTCAGTGATCTAGAAATTCAAAACAACTTGTTATGTAATTGTGATCAATTCTCATCAAATAGTTGACTAATTCAATAATCTAGAAACTTAAAATAGCTTTTTATGCGATTGTAGTTGATTCTCATCGAATGGTTAACCGATTTGATGATCTAGAACCTTAGAATGACTTGGTGTGCAATTATTGTTGATTCTCATCAAATAGTTAGCCAATTCTGCAATCTAGAAACACAAAATAGTTTGTTATGTGATTGTAGTTGATTCTCATCGAACGGTTGACCGATTTAGTGATCTAAAAATTTAGAATGACTTGTTATGCAATTATAGATGATTCTAATTGAACGGTTGACTGATTCGACAATCTAGAAACTTAGAATGGCTTGTTATGTTATTGTAGTTGATTCTCATTGAACGGTTGACTGATTCGATAATCTAAAACATATGAATGACTTGTTATGCAATTGTAGTTGATTCTCATCAAACAATTGACCGATTTGGTGATCTCAAAACTAAAAACAACTTGTTATATGATTGTAGTCGATTCTCATCGAATAGTTGACCGATTAAGTGATCTAGAAACTTAGAATAGCTTGTTATGAAATTGTAGATGATTCTCATTAAATTGTTGAATGATTCAGCGATCTAGAAACTTAGAATGGCTTATTATGCGATTGTAGATGATTCTCATCAAATAATTGATTGATTCAGCGATCTAGAACCTTAGAATGACTTGTTATGCGATTGTTATTGATTCTCATCAAATAGTTGACCAATTCAGTGATCTAGAAACTCAAAACAACTTGTTATGCGATTGTAAGTTATTCTCATCAAACGGTTGACCGATTCAGTGATCTAGAAATTTAGAATGGCTTGTTATGCAATTGTAGTTGATTTTCATTAAACGGTTGACCGATTTGATGATCTAGAACCTTAGTATGACTTGGTGTACAATTGTAGTTGATTCTTATTGAACGGTTAACCGATTCTACGATCTAGAAATACAAAATAGTTTGTTATGTGATTGTAGTCGATTCTCATCGAATGATTGATCGATTCAGTGATTTAGACACTTAGAATGTCTTGTTATGCAATTGTAGATGATTTTGATCGAATGGTTGACTGATTTGATGATCTACAAACTTAGAATGACTTGTTATGTGATTATAGTTGATTCTCATTGAACGGTTGCTTGATTCGATGATCTAGAACCTCAGAATGACTTGTTAGGTGATTGTAGTTGATTCTCATCGAATAGTTGACCGATTCAGCAATTTCAAAACTAAAAACAACTTGTTATGTGATTATAGTTGATTCTCATCGAATAGTTGACTGATTAAGCGATCTAGAAACATAGAATAACTTGTTATGAGATTGTAAATGATTCTCATCAAACGGTTGACCGTTTCGGTGATCTAGAACCTCACAATGACTTGTAGTTGATTTTCATCGAATAGTTAACCGATTCAGTAATCTAGGACCTTAGAATGGATTGTTATGCAATTGTTATTGATTCTCATCTAATAGTTGACCGATTCGATGATCTAGAAACTCAAAATAACTTGTTATGTGATTGTAGTTGATTCTCATCGAATAGTTGACTGATTCAATGATATAGAAATTCAAAACAGCTTGTTATGTGATTGTGATCGATTCTCATCAAATAGTTCACTGACTCAATGATCTAGAAACTTAGAATGGCTTGTTATGCGATTGTAGTTTATTCTCATCAAACGGTTGACTGATTTGATGATCTAGAGCCTTAGAATGACTTGGTGTGCAATTGTTGTTGATTCTCATCGAACGATCAACTGATTCTATGACCTAGAAACATAAAATAGTTTATTATGTGATTTTAGTCGATTTTCATCGAACGGTTGACCGATTCAGTCATCTAGAAACTTAGAATGACTTGTTATGCAATTGTGGATGATTCTGATCAAACGGTTGACTGATTCAAAGATCTAGAAACTTAGAATGACTTGTTATGTGATTGTAGTTGATTCTCATCAAACGGTTGACCGATTCAATGATCTAGATCCTCAGAATGACTTGTTATGTGATTGTAGCTGATTCTCATTGAACAATTAATCAATTCGGTGATCTCAAAACTAAAAACAACTTGCTATGCGATTGTAGTCGATTCCTATAGAATAGCTGACTGATTAAGCAATCTAGAAACTTAGAATAGCTTATTATGAGATTGCAGATTATTCTGATCAAAGAGTTGAATGATTCAACAATCTAAAAACTTAGAATGGCTTATTATGCGATTGTAGATGATTCACATCGAATAATTGACTGATTCAGTGATCTAGAACCTTAGAATGGCTTGGTATGCAATTGTTATTGATTCTCATCAAACAATTGACAGATTCAGTGATCTAGAAACTCAAAATAGCTTGTTATACTATTGTAGGTTATTCTCATCAAATGGTTGACCGATTTAGTGATCTAGAAACTTAGAATGGCTTGTTATGTGATTATAGATGATTCTCATCAAACGGTTGATCAATTCGGAGATCTGAAACCTCAGAATGACTTGTTATGCAATGGTAGCTGACTCTCATTTAATGGTTGACCAATTCGGTGAACTAGAAACTCAAAATATCTTATTATGCGATTGCAGTCAATTCTCTTTGAATGGTTGACCGATTTGGCAATCTAGAACCTTAGAATGAATTGTTATGCAATTATAATTGATTCTTATCAAACAGTTCATCGATTCAGAAATCTAGAAACTCAGAATGACTTGAAATGCAATTTTAGATTATTCTCATCGAACGGTTGACCGATTCAATGATCTAGAACTTCAGAATGATTTGTTTTGCAATTCTAGCTGATTCTCATCGAACAATTGATCGATTCGCCAATCTAGAAAATTAAAACAATTTGTTATGCAATTGTAACTGATTCTTATCGAACAGTTTATTGATTCGATGATCTAGAAACTTAAAATAGCTTGTTATGCGATTATAGTCGATTCTCATCGAACAGTTGACCAATTTAGCAATCTAAAAACTTAGAATGGCTTGTTATGCGATTATAGTTGATTCTCATTGAATAGTTGACCTATTCAGTGATGTAGAACCTCAAAATAGCTTGTTATGTGATTCTAGTTTATTCTCCTTGAACGGTTGACTGATTCGATGATCTACAACCTCAGAATGACTTGTTGTGTGATTGTAGCTGATTATCATCGAATGGTTGACTGATTTGGGGAACTAAAAATTTAGAATGACTTGTTATGCGATTCTAGCTGATTCTCATTGAATGGTTGACCAATTCGATGATCTAGAGCCTCATAATGACTTGTTATGTGATTATAGTTGATTCTCATCGAACGGTTAACCGATTCGGTGATATAGAAACTCAAAACAACTAATTATTCAATTGTAGTCAATTGTCATTGAACGGTTGACCAATTCTACAATCTAGAAACTTAGAATGGTTTGTTATGTGATTGTAGTTGATTCTCATCGAACGATTGATTGATTTGGCAATCTAGAACCTCAGAATGACTTGTTATGTGATTGTAGTTGATTCTCATCGAACGGTTGACCGATTTGATGATTTAGAGCCTCAGAATGACTTATTGTACGATTGTAGCTGATTCTTATCGAATGGTTGACCGAGTTGGCAATCTAAAAACTAAAAACAACTTTTTATGTGATTATAGTCTATTCTCATTGAATAGTTGACTAATTCAGTGATCTAGAATCTTAGAATGGCTTGTTATATGATTGTAACTAATTCTAATTGAACCATTGACCGATCCGGTGATCTAGAACCTTAGAATGACTTGTTATGCGATTCTAGTTGATTCTCATTGAACAGTTGATTGATTTGATGATCTAGAACCTCAGAATGACTTGTTGTGCGAGTGTAGTTGATTCTCATCGAACGGTTGACTGAATTGATGATCTAAAATCTTAGAATGACTTGTTGTACAATTATAGTTGATTCTCATCTAAATGTTAACCAATTCAGCAATCTAGAAACTCAAAACAGCTTGTTATACAATTATAGTTGATTCTCATCGAACAGTTGACTGATTCAATGATCTAGAACCTTAGAATGACTTATTGTGTGAGTGTAACTAATTCTCATCGAATGATTAACCGATTTGATGATCTAAAATCTCAGAATGACTTGTGCAATTAAAGTTGATTCTCATCAAACGGTTGACCGATTCGGTGATCTGGAACCTCAAAATAACTTGTTATGCGATTCTAGCTTATTCTCATCGAACAGTTGATTGATTTGCTGATCTAGAACTTCAAAAGTACTTGTTGTGTGATTATAGCTAATTCTCATCAAATGATTAACCGATTCGGTGATCTAGAATCTCAAAATACCTTGTTATGTGATTGTAGCTAATTCTCATATAATGGCTGACCGATTCGGCTATGTAGAACCTTAGAATGACTTGTTGTGCAATTGTAGCTAATTCTCATCGAACGATTGACCGATTCAGCAATCTAGAACCTACGAATGACTTATTATGTGACTCTAACTAATTCTCATTGAATGGTTGACCGATTCATCAATCTAGAACCTTAGAATGACTTGTTCTGAAATTGCAGTTGATTCTAATCATATGGTTGACCGATTCGGTGATCTAGAACCTTAGAATGACTTGTTATGCAATTATAGTTGATTCTCATCGAACGATTGACCGATTTCATAATCTACAAACTCAAAATATCTTGTTATGCGATTGTAATCAGTTCTCATCAAACAGTTGACCAATTCAGTGATCTAGAAACATATTATGGCTTGTTATGCGATTATAGATGATTCTCATCTAACAGTTGACCGATTCGGTGATCTAGAACCTCAAAATGACTTGTTCTATGATTGTAGTTAATTCTCAATGAATAGTTGACCGATTTGAAATCTAGAAACTCAAAATACCTTGTTATGTGATTGTAGCTAATTCTCATCAAATGGTTGACCGATTCAGCAATCTAGAAACTCAAAACAACTTGTTATACCATTGTCGTCTATTCTCATCGTACGGTTGATCGATTCAATGATCTAAAAACTTAGAATAGCTTGTTATGCGATTGTAGATGATTCTCATCAGATGATTGACCAATTCGACAATCTAGAACCTAAGAATGACTTGTCATGCGATTGTAGTTGATTTCCATCGAACAATTGGCTGATTCGATTATCTAGAAACTCAAAATAGCTTGTTATGCAATTTTAGTCGATTCTCATAAAATGGTTGACCAATTTAGTGATCTAGAAACTTAGAGTGACTTGTTATGTGATTGTAGATGATTCTTATCGACTGATTGACCAATTCGATGATCTAGAACCTCAGAATGACTTGTTATGTGATTCTATTCGATTCTCATCGAATGGTTGACTAATTTGACAATCTAGAACCTCAAAATAATTTGTTGTGCAATTATAGCTGATTCTCATCAAACCGTTGACCAATTCGATGATTTAAAACTTCAGAATGACTTGTTGTGCGATTGTAGCTAATTCTCATCAAACAATTGAGCGAGTCAGCGATCTAGAAACTAAAAACAAATTTTTATGCGATTGTAGTCTATTCTCATCGAATAATTGACCAATTCAGCAATCTAGAAACATAGAATGGCTTGTTCTCAAACAGTTCACCGATTCAACAATCTAGAAACTCAAAACAATAATGCGATTGTAGTCAATTCTCATCGAATGGTTGACCGATTCAGCATCCTAAAATTTTAGGACTTGTTATGTGATTGTAGCTGATTCTCGTCAAACGGTTGACAGATTCTGTGATCTAGAAACTCAAAACTTGTTAAGCAATTGTAGTCAATTCTCATCGAACAGTTGACCAATTCGGTGATCTGGAAGCTCAGAATATCTTGTTGTGCAATTATAGCTTATTCTCATTGAATGGTTGACCAATTCGATGATCTATAACCTCAGAATGACTTGTTGTGTGATTGTAGCTGAGTCTCATTGAATGGTTGACCGAGTTGGCGATGTAGAACCTCAGAATGGCTTGTTATACGATTCTAACTGATTCTCCTTGAACGGTTGACCGATTTGGCAATCTACAACGTCAGAATGACTTGTTGTATGATTGTAGTTGATTATCATTGAATGGTTGACCGATTCGGTGAACTAGAACCTCAAAATGACTTGTTATGTGATTCTAGTTGATTCTCATCGAATGGTTGACCAATTTGATGATATAAAACCTCATAATGACTTGTTGTGTGATTGTAGTTGATTCTGATTGAATGGTTGACCGATTTGGTGATATAGAAACTTAAAACAACTAGTTATTCAATTATAGTCGATTGTCATTGAACGATTGACTGATTCTGTGATCTAGAAACTTAGGATGGCTTGTTATGCAATTGTAGTTGATTCTCATTAAACAGTTGACTAATTTGGTGATCTAGAACCTCAGAATGACTTGCTATGTAATTCTAGTTAATTCTCATCGAATGATTGATCGATTTGATAATTTAGAACATCATAATGACTTATTGTGTGATTGTAGTTGATTCTCATCGAACGGTTGACCGAGTCGGCGATCTAGAAACTAAAATTAACTTTTTATGTGATTATTGTCTATTCTCATTGAACAGTTGACTGATTTAGCGATCTAAAATCTTAGAATGACTTGTTATATGATTGTAACCAATTCTAATTGAACCGTTGACTGATTCAGCGATCTAGAACTTCAAGATGACTTGTTATGCGATTCTAGTTGATTCTCATCGAACGCTTGACCAATTCGACAATCTAGAACCTCAGAATGACCTATTGTGTGAGTGTATCTAGTTCTCATTGAACGGTTGACCGATTCGATGATCTAAAACTTCAGAATGACTTGTGCAATTATAGTTGATTCTCATCAAATGGTTAACCGATTCAGCAATCTAGAAACTCAAAATAACTTATTATGCAATTGTAGTTGATTCTCATCGAATGATTGACCGATTCGATGATTTAGAAACTCAGAATGACTTGTTGTGCAAGTGTAGCTGATTCTCATCGAACGGCTGACCAATTTGATAATCTAAAACCTTAGAATGACTTGTTGTGCAATTGTATTTGATTCTCATCGAACAGTTGACTGATTCGGCAATCTGGAACTTCAAAATAACTTGTTATACGATTCTAGCTTATTCTCATCAAATTGTTGACTGATTTAACGATCTAGAACCTCAGAATTACTTGTGTGATTATAGCTAATTCTCATCAAATGATTGACCTATTCAGTGATCTAGAACCTCAGAATGCCTTGTTATGCGATTATAGTTGATTCTCATATAACGGTTTGCCGATTTGGCAATCTAGAACCTCATAATGACTTATTGTGCAATTATAGTTGATTCTCATTAAACGGTTGACCGATTTGGCAATCTAGAACCTAAGAATGACTTATTATGTGATTCTAGCTGATTCTCATTGAACGGTTGACTGATTATATGATTTAGAACCTCAAAATGACTTGTTCTGTAATTGTAGCTGATTCTCATCGAACGATAACTTAGAATGACTTGTTATGCAATTGTAGTTGATTCTCATCGAATAGTTGACCGATTTCATGATCCAAAAACTCAAAACAACTTGTTATGCGATTGTAGCTAGCTCTCATTGAACAATTTACCGATTCAGCAATCTAGAAACTTAGAATGACTTGTTATGCGATTGTAGATGATTCTCATTATATGGTTGACCAATTCGATGATCTAGAACCTTGTAATGACTTGTTATGCAATTATAGTTGATTCTCATCGAACGGTTGACCGATTCCATAATCTAGAAACTCAAAATAGCTTTTTATACGATTGTAATCGATTCTCATCAAATGGTTAACCGATTCAGCGATCTAGCAATGTAGAATGGCTTGTTATGTGATTGTAGATGATTCTCATCTAACAGTTGACCGATTTAGTGATCTAGAACCTCAAAATGACTTGTTCTACGAGTGTAGTTAATTCTCAACGAATAGTTGACCGACTTTGAAATCTAGAAACTCAAAATACCTTATTATCCAATTGTAGCTGATTCTCATCAAATGGTTGACCGATTCAACAATCTAGAAACTCAAAATAGCTTGTTATGCCATTATAGTCGATTCTCATCGAACGATTGACCGATTCAGTGATCTAGAAACTTAGAATGGCTTATTATGCAATTGTAGATGATTCTCATTAGACGATTAGCCGATTCGACGGTCTAGAATCTAAGAATGACTTGTCATGTGATTGTAGTTGATTCTCATCAAACAATTGACTGATTTGGCAATCTAGAAACTTAAAATAACTTGTTATGAGATTTTAGTGATTCTAGCTATTTCTCATTGAATGCTTGACCGATCCGACTATCTAGAAACTCAAAATAGCTTGTTATGCGATTGTAGTCATTTCTCATTGAACGGTTGACTGATTCAATAATCTAGAAATTTAGAATGACTTTTTATGCGATTGTAGATGATTCTCATTGAATGCTTGATCGATTCGGCGATTTATAACCTCAGAATGACTTGTTATGCAATTCTAGTTGAGTCTCATTGAATGCTTGACTGATTCAGTGATTTATAACCTTAGAATGGCTTGTTATGAGATTGTAGTTGATTCTCATCGAATGGTTGATAGATTTGATGATCTAGAACCTCAAAATGACTTGTTATGCGATTCTAGTTGATTCTCATCGAACGGTTGACCGATTCAAGGATCTAAAACCTCAGAATGACTAGTTGTGTGATTATAGCTGATTCTCATCAAATAGTTGACCGATTTGGAGATCTTAAAATTTAAAATAGCTTATTATGCGATTGTAGTCTATTCTCATTGAGTAGTTGATTGATTCATTGATCTAGAAACTTAGAATGGCTTGTTATGCGATTGTAACTAATTCTTATTGAATGGTTATCCGATTCCACAATCTAGAAACTTAAAATAACTTGTTATTTGATTGTAGTCAATTCTCATCGAATGGTTGACTGATTCGGCAATCAAAAAACTTAGAATACCTTGTTATGCAATTGTAGTCGATCTAAAATGTTAGAATGACTTGTTTTGAGATTGTAGCTAATTCTCATTGAATGGTTAACTAATTCAATGATATAGAACCTCACAATGACTTATTGTGTGATTGTAGTTGATTCTCATAGAATGGTTGACCGATTCGGCAGTCTAGAAACTCAAAATAGCTTGTTATGCAATTGTAGTCAATTCTCATTGAACAGTTGACTGATTCACTAATCTAGAAACTTGGAATGACTTATTATGCGATTGTAGCTGATTCTCATCGAATGGTTGACTGATTCCATGATCTAGAAACTCAAAACAACTTGTTATATGATTGTAGTCAATTCTCATGGAACGGTTGACCGATTTAGCGATCAAAAAACTTAGAATACCTTGTTATGTGATTGTAGATGATTTTCATTGAACAATTGACCGATTCAGTGATCTAGAACCTCAAAATGACTTGTTATACAATTGTAACTGATTCTCATTGAATGATTGACCGATTAGGCAATCTAGAACCTCAGAATGACTTGTTATGCGATTCTACTTGATTCTCATCAAACAGTTTACTGATTCAATAATCCAGAACCTCAAAATGACTTGTTGTGTGATTGTAGCTGATTCTCATCGAATAGTTGATCGATTCAGTGATCTAGAAACTCAAAGCAACTTGTTATGTGATTATAGTTTATTCTCTTTGAATAGTTGATCGATTCAGCAATCTAGAAACTTAGAATGGCTTGTTATGCGATTATAACTCATTCTCATCAAACGATTGACCTATTCAGTGATCTAAAACCTTAGAATATCTTGTTATGCAATTGTAGTTGATTCTCATCAAACGGTTGACCGATTTGGTAATCTAGAACCTCAGAATGACTTTTTATGCGATTGTAGCTAATTCTCATCGAAGGGTTGACTGATGTGGTGATCTAAAACCTCAAAATGACTTATTGTGCAATTGTAGTTGATTCTCATCAAACAACTGACTATTTTGGCAATCTAGAAACTCAAAATAGCTTGTTATGTGATTATAATTGATTCTCATTAAACAGTTGATCGATTCAACAATCTAGAAACTTAGAATGGCTTGTTATGCGATTGTAGCTGATTCTCATCGAACGGTTGACTGATTCTGCCATCGAGAAACTCAAATCATCTTGTTATGCGATTATAGTCAATTCTTATCGAATGGTTGACCAATTCAGTGATCTAGAAACTTAGAATGGCTTGTTATGTGATTGTAGATGATTCTCATAAAACTATTGACTGATTCGGTGACATAGGACCTCAAAATGACTTGTTATGCGATTGTAGTTGACTCTCATCAAACAATTGACCAATTCATAAATCTAAAAACTCAAAACAACTTGTTATGTGATTGTAGTTGATTCTCATCGAACGATTGACTGATTTAGTGATCTAGAAACTCAAAACAACTTGTTATATGATTGTAGTCGATTCTCATTGAACGGTTGACCAATTCAGTGATCTAGAAAATTAGAATGACTTATTATGAAATTGTAGATGATTCTAATTGAATGATTGACCGATTCGATGATCTAGAACCTCAAAATGACTTGTGTGATTGTAGCTAATTCTAATCAAACAGTTGACCAATTTGATGATCTAGAAACTCAAAACAACTTGTTATGCAAGTGTAGTCGATTCTCATCGAACAGTTGACCGATTCAGCGATCTAGAAACTTAGAATGACTTGTTATGTGATTGTAGTTGATTCTCATCGAAGGGTTGACTGATTTGGCGATCTAGAACCTCAGAATGACTTGTTATGCAATTCTAGTTGATTCTCATTGAATGGTTGACTTATTCAGTGATCTAGAACTCTAGAATGACTTGTTGTGCAATTATAGTTGATTCTCCTTGAATGGTTGACCGATTCAGTGATCTAGAAACTCAAAATATCTTGTAAGGTGATTGTAGTTGATTCTCATCGAATGGTTGACCGATTCAACAATCAAGAAATTGAGAATGACTTGTTATACGATTGTAGCTAATTATCATTGAATGGTTTACCGACTTAGTAATCTAGAACCTTAGAATGACTTGTTAGGCAATTCTAACTGATTCTCATCAAACGGTTGATTGATTCGATGATCTAGAACCTCAGAATGACTTATTGTATGATTGTAGCTGATTCTAATCAAATGGTTGATCGATTCGACGATCTAGAAACTCAAAATAGCTTGTTATGTGATTGTAGTCAATTCTCATTAAACAGTTGACCGAGTCAGTGATCTAGATACTTAGAATGACTTGTTATGCGGTTGTAGTTGATTCTCATCAAACAGTTGATGAATTCGATGATTTACAACCCCAGAATGACTTGTTTTGTGATTCTAGTTGATTCTCATCGAACGGTTGACCAATTTGAGGATTTAGAACCTCATAATGACTTGTGTAATTATAGTTGATTCTCATTGAATAGTTAACCAATTCGATAATTTAGAAACTCAAAACAAATTGTTATATGATTGTAGTTAATTTGTATTGAACGGTTGACTGATTCGGTGATCTAGAAACTCAAAACAACATGTTATATGATTGTAGTTGATTCTCATCGAATGGTTGACCGATTCAATAATCTAGAAATTTAGAATGGCTTGTTATGGGATTGTAGATGATTCTCATTGAACAATTGACTGTTTCAGTGATCTAGAACCTCAGAATGACTTGTTATGGTATTCTAGCTTACTTTCATCAAACAATTGACCAATTCAACAATCTAGAACCTCAAAATGACTTGTTGTGCAATTGTAGTTGATTCTCATTGAACGATTGATTGATTTGGCAATCTAAAAACACAAAATAGCTTGTTATGCGATTGTAGTCAATTCTCATCGAATATTTGACCGATTCAATGATCGAGAAACTTAGAATGACTTGTTAAGTGATTGTAGCTGATTCTGATTAAAAGTGATGACCCATTCGGTGATCTAGAACCTTAGAATGACTTGTTATGCAATTATAGTTGATTCTTATTAAATAGTTGACCAATTCAAAAATCTAAAAACTCAAAACAACTTGTTATATGATTGTAGTTGATTCTCATCAAACGGTTGACCGATTCAGTGATCTAGAAACTTAGAATGACTTTCTATGTGATTGTAGCTGATTCTCATCGAATGATTGACCGATTCAATGATCTAGAGCCTTAGAATGACTTATTTTGCAATTCTAGCTAATTCTCGTTGAACGATTGAATGATTCGATGATCTACAACCTTAGAATGACTTTTTGCGCAATTGTAGCTAATTCTCATCGAACGGTTGACCAATTCAATGATCTAGAAACTTAGAATGGCTTGTTATGTGATTGTAGTTTATTCTCATCCAATGATTGACCGATTCAGTGGTCTAGAAACTTAGAATGGCTTGCTATGTGATTGTAGATGATTCTCATCAAATGATTGACTGATTTGGCAATATAGAACCTCATAATGACTTGTTATGCTATTTACTGTAAGGATGATATTATGAATTTACTATAAGGATGCCATTATTGTTATTATTATTTATTATAGTAAGGATTCCATTATTATATTCATTGATAATAATTAATATTAAAACTAAATTTTAAGATCTAGAAGACATTTAATTTGATCCAAAGCACAATCTAGCTTTAATAAATTTAGAATCCTCCTGGTTGGATTTGATCAATTCACATGTGTATTGATCAATGAACGAGCTTATAGGAAAATATGGAAAGATGGAAAAAAGAAACACATCCAACCAGCCGATGGAACATTTCTTATAAAATGAAGAGGATTTCACTTTCTTCAATATGCTGATTGAAAAAATTAGCAACTTGCAATGGATCGACATATTGTATTTGATCTTCTTCATTAGGATCTTCATATTCAGGTGCTACTATAACTAGAACCTTCTCACTTGCAACTCTCCTAGCCAAATGCCTGATTGGGCAACTTCTTGAAAGTACAAACTTGGAGTTGGTTTCTTTTCTTTGTTGTTTATTATGGTTATCTTGCATGATTTCTTTCCATTTAGACTCTTCTTCCATGGTTAGGGGACCATCATCTTCTACTAGGGAAGCTAATAGCTCATCAAAACTATCATCCTTAATAGGAAAATGCTCTATAATTGAGATATCTTCCTCCAGCTGCTCATGCTGGTCACAATCTTCTACTGTAATAAATAATGATTCCTCACTGAGTCTTTCACAAAAATCCTCAATAATACCTTTGAAAAAGTATTCCTCAAAAATTGTGTCATCTTCTTTGCCATTGAAGAATTCCATGATCACTTCAACTTCTTTTTCCTCATCCTGTTGCTGTTGCAAACTCGATCTTGATCTGGGTAGAGCCATATCTTCCTCATCAGGCTCAACAAAGAGTGACAGTTCATTAGCCCAGACATGATTTCTTCATCTTTGCCAACATCTTCTCTTGTAGCCAATGGAAATGCTTCAAAAATAGTTGTACCTTCATTCTTCTCAAGATCTATAGGAAGCTCATCAAATAAATTTTCTAGTAACTATCATCCCAACTGGTTATGCTCTTGAGCCTCTCTCACTTCATCCTCTAGCTTTGAATAAACAACAACAACCTTCTCATTTTCATCTCTTTGATCCTAGACTGGCTTACATGAGGTAACCTTGATAAGGTTTGGTATTTGATAGCCAGGATACTTGGTCCATGAAGGCTGCCATGGCTAAAGTATATTTTGATTACTTGGTTCAGACTCATGATATGACTCAAGTTGAGAATTAATGGAGTGGTTTGACTGACTATGCTCATTCAAAGGCTTATACATAGGATTCACTTTATCCTTTATAAGACAGTGACCCTTAAAACTTGGAATCTCAAACTTGGAAGACTTAGTTGGAGATTGAGAGGAAACTCCTAACCTGAAATTTGGAGTTACAAGCTTGGGAACTTCTTTATTCACAGGTTGAATTGGGACATAGGAAGTTGCCTGAGCCTCTAGCTCTTGTAGTCATACAATCAACAACCTCATTTGCTCTTCTTTGGCTGCAATTTGTTCAGCAAGTAATTCTTCATCATGCCTTTGAGCCTCTACCTCATGCTGATGTATATGAGTTTGATAAGAAAGCTCCTCTTGCTGCATAGTATATTCATTTTCTCAATCCAAAGCCCTCATCTATTCTTGAAAATTTATCAAAAAATCATCTAGAATTGTATTTGTAATAGGCTTGGGCTGATTCTGCAAATAATCATGATAATTCCCTTGTGGTTGTTGATAAGAATGCTACCATGGAACTTGAGCAGAGGTGGGAGGGTGGTAAGCATGTAGGATTTGTTGGCTATATGTTGCTAAAGAATCATTCTGAGTAAAAACAATAGTATAACTGCTCTTAACCAGCTAATAGGATCATACATAGCAAAACTTTCATGGAAAGGTAGAAAATAAGGAATATTTCCATGATAAGAAGACATATTGCACCATTCATATAAGCTAGAAAATACTTATAAACTTTGAAAATTAGGAAAAACCAGACTTAATTTTCTCATACCAGTAACTAAGTCTGCTTGAAACCAGTGAAAATTTTGCTCTAGACTCACCAGGTGTGCTTAGAACTTGCCTCCAAAGGAAAAAAATACTATTGTACACACCAAACAACAGTCAGATAAAACTTGAAAAGAACTAAAAATCAGCTCTTTGTCCCACCAGACGTGCCAAAAATGTTCTCTCTCAAAATTGCACCCTTGTCAAACTATATAAAACTTGACATTTTGGAGAAACATGGAAACACTCTTGGGTTGTGGGTGACCCAAAAATGGAGTGAATCTCCAGATTCTAGGTCAGTTCTTATAAGATGTTCACCTAATTCACTTACTTCAAACTGAAAATTAAAACTCGACAGGGAAAAGGGAAATAAACTAATTTAAAGGATAGCTTGAAATTGAAATTACAAGTGATGCACCAAGCTTAAAATAAAGACTAATGTTTATAAGCATAATGAAACATTACAACAGTTATAAGATATAGATTTGATGGGATACAATAGGCATAAAAGTGTTTCATAAGCAGGCTTGAATGAATGATACCAAAAGGATCTAATCACAACTGATGTCTTCAAGTAATTTGCACAACTTATGACCTATACATATTGTTCACTAACCTAAAAAAGATGTAGAAATGAGACATAACTTAAAGGTTTTAGCAAGAAGAAACATAGAAAATAACATCCATCATATGCAAGCATATAAAAACAAGCCTCAAAATAGGTCTAATCCACTGTTGTATTATGATCTCAAGGGAAATAAAAATATCATCTCCAATTTGAAAAAGAACAATGAGTCCATTGAGTTACAAATTTTTGCAAAAAGAAGTAAGCTAAAGGATAGAAATAATCACAATAAGCTCACAATGCATAATCAGAACTTATTAGAAATGTCAGATTCATCCTTCAAGGCATTTTTGGGGACCCTCAAATAGCTGTAAAAAGACAAATTGGTGCCCCAAAAGTCATCCCCTACTAACTCCATCATAACAACCATCATAATCATAGTCAAATCATGAAATATAACAACTCTTCAAAGACTTTCAATCTTATCCTCGTGACTCAATTGCACATTTACATCATTCTAGACCCTACAACAAGGTGACAAAAAAGTCATCCTCCATTAACTCATCACCTTTTGCAACTAAAATTACTTTGGTAATGAAATTTTGGGTAACACTAATAAACAATAAAGAGTTCAATGTGCAATCTTTTAGGGGCTTTACAGTTGGGAGTTCTTAAGTTCAATAAGGATATTAGACCTCGAGTGCCATTGTGCACAACAAAAATATGTCAAAACAAAAAATATACATAAAAATGAAGGGGTTAACCCCAAACAAAAACAAAAATTGAACTTAATGGAGTCTACCATTACAGCTTCATAATGATTCATTCTGACATGGCATGCAGATATATCATAAAATGCAACAACCAATATTTTAATAGTATGATTCATAGTTGATTTAGGGGGATCTAGCTTACTGGCACATAACACAAATTTTGGGTATCTCAGATAATTTTATGTGCATTTGTCAGTAAGATCCTCGTCTTAGTCACTTACATTCCAAAATGTAAATTATGAATCTAGGGCTGAATTACCTCATGATTTGGTTTGTCTTGATGGTTATGACAATTTAATAAGAATATGAATCATGTCCTTACTGCGATCTTATTCCTTTCCTTTGTCCCCCACTCCTTTTACCACATTTTGTATAAACGTGTAAAACTATTTACTGTGGGTTAGGAATTCCCACAGATCATGTACAAAACTAAAAGTTTGTTATCTTTTAAATGTGCTTGCTTAAAACTGGTATTTATTTTTTTGTTTCAATATTTATTCTATTGTCTTGAATGCTCACCAAAGTCATGTGCTGTATTTTCTTAAAATTGATATTTGTTTTGTTGTTTCAATATTCATTCCATTGTCTTGAATGCTCATCATTACTCATTTTCCACATGAGTAACTAGTTGGATCTTTTTGATTGTGCTTTCTATCGATCTTTACACCTGGGGTTTGATCAATGGAAGAGTTTGAAACTGAGGACTCTTCATAAGACCTTCATTCAGATTCTTAGATGGGAAACAAAATGTTTGTAACACCAACTACAAAGATTATTTAGAAGATGATAAGAGGATACTTAGCCATGCATGCAAAATAAGCGGTACTGTGCTTTAATTTTTATAGTTTTTTAGGAAAGCTCAAAACATTACCAATTTGCAGGAATTGTTTCTGCCATGTAAAGTACATTTCAATCTAGACATGTGCATGTTTGGAGGTAAGATAGACCATACATGATAGCAAAGCCATATTTGTTAATAACATGTGATTAATCAATTCTCTGATTAATAGCTGACTACATTTGCTCTTCTTAAAATTCATCTCAGTGAAGAAATGAAGGAATAACTATTACACAATGAATGAGAATGACTAAGGCACATTTATAGACATGGAATGATTTTATTTAGCCATCAAAGAAATCTTCTTCTGTGTAGGAAACTATGATACGTTTATATTATTTTCTTTTCTGTTGTTAATATTGAAACAAATCAGAGGAAGATTGCAAACATATTTACATTGTGAGATGTAACTACAATGGTAGTAAGGGTTGGAATTAATAGAGGTTTTAGAGTTGAATTATAATAAGGAATATATTCTATCCACCAGAGGGAATGCCTACAAATTGTGTGAAAAAGAACACCGTTGCTTTTATTCCAGGAGTACCACATGCAATGCTTCTTTGTATCATATACCATGTCAAGAGAATAATAGGATAAAGTGATAGATCCATGAACTAATGGAGAGTGGGCATATTAGTTAGAATTCACTACCTTGTGACAGCCCAATTCAGCTAGCAAAAAATAAAGACAATACATGAAGTGTTTTATGAACTCATCTAGAATGGACATATTATGCCAAGATCACTACCTTGTGGCAACCCAATTTAGCTAGCACAAAATAAATACAACACATAAAAGTGTTGTATTAGTTCTCAACAAGATCACTATGAAGAATTGCTAACCTCTTCCAAGGATTCAGGACAACTTTGTGGTGCAAAGTTTTTAACAACACATTGAAAATATATCCGAGTTGAAATGTAGATTGTTTCAAGCTAATGCTTGTGCTATCAGAACTTCAGTATCTATTTGAGATCAAGATTGTTGGCATGGCATGTTTCATGTATATTGCAAGACTTAATATATATTTGAATTAATTAGTAATTATACTTATTTATTATTTCGCATCTGAGAAATGGTTCATCTAACTCAAGAGAAGTCTTTCATGCCATGTGTATGTCTGTGTATGATGTACATGTAAGATACCATTTTCCCTTTCTTGTCTACATATGTTGTATACTCAACCTACAACTCTATTCACTGATTATGCATTATAGTTGGGTGTTTTCTTATGTTGTTTGGCAATTTTTTTGTTGGTATTTTTAGGTAATTTAATAGATCTCATTGATGATATTGAACTTGAAGGACAATTTATGAGGAGGAGAAGAGTCCCACCTATTGTTGTAGTTTTTCTTGCCACCCTTGTCGCAACCATAGCAGAGTCTGTAAAAGAAGGTAGTCGAAATATGTGTAAGCGCAAAAGAGATGTAATTCCTTTTTATAAGTGTATTATCAACTCCAATGAGATGGATTGCTTTGACCAAATACGCATGAGTAGACGATCCTTCTTTAAACTAGCAAATATTTTAAGGCAAAAAGGAAGCATCAGAGATACAAAAATCCTCGCATTAGAAGAACAATTAGTCATGTTCCTCCATACTCTTGGCCACAATCTGAGGAATCATAAGATTTCCCATAACTTTGGGCACTTCGGAGAGATGATAAGCTGATACTTCCACAAGGTCTTGACAGCTATCTTAGCACTCCACCTAGATTATTTTATACCCCCTGGTCCAAACACTCCTCAGGAAATCAGTGGGAAGATCTGTTTTGATCCTTACTTCAAGGTATATCTCTCAGTGGTTCAATTTTGTTTTATTGAGTTGTAATCCTATTATCTCATGATCATTAGACCTATGATTTTTTGGACTATAGGACTGTGTGGGAGCAATTGATGGATCCCATATACCGGTCACTATGGATGTCAACATGCAAGCTAAATATCGCGATAGAAAAGGCAACTTGTCGCACAATGTTATGGGAGTTTTTTGATTTGATTATAAGTTTCAATACATCCTTGCTATTTGGGAAGGGTTTGCCGTAGATAGTTGTGTTCTAGCTTTGACTCTATCTAGAGTGGATCCATTGGTAGTTCCCCTAGGTTTGTAAAATATGATTATATTATTGAAGCATATGAAAAATAAGACAAAGTTATAACAATGACATTTTGTTTTCTTTAGGTAAATATTATTTGTTCAATGCTGGATATCCAAACGTACCAGGATTTCTCACGCCTTATCGGTGCACAAGCTACCACCTAAAGGATTTTTTAAGAGCAAACCTGATAAACACCCCACAAGAGTTGTTTAATCATCGACACTCCTCGCTCAGGAATGTAAGAGTGTACATTTGGGATTTTGAAGCAGCATTTTCCAATATTGAAGCATGCGATGTCTTATCAAATCAAGACACAAACAAAGATTGTTT
Source organism: Chamaecyparis obtusa (assembly GCA_027943335.1). Taxonomy (NCBI): domain Eukaryota; kingdom Viridiplantae; phylum Streptophyta; class Pinopsida; order Cupressales; family Cupressaceae; genus Chamaecyparis; species Chamaecyparis obtusa. The sequence continues at coordinate 88,854 of BSBK01005289.1, forward strand.
TGGCATGTTGCATACTTCACAACTTCATTACGATAGAGGACGATCTTCCATTTGAGGTAGAATTTGAAGAGGAAGATGGTCGTGAATGGATAGATGTACTAGTGCTTGAGAAATATGGGTTGAGCCAGTGTGAAAGAGATGATTGGGGAAAATTTCGAGATGAAATAGAAAGAAGGATGTGGGAAGACTATAGATATCGATCTTAGTCAGTTGAATAACTAAAATGATAGTGTTTAAACTTTAATGTCAGATTTCATAAATTTCACGAACTGATATTATATATTAAAAGCCATTATGACATATTTAGTGTTGTCATGTTATATTCAATGTTGTTATATTTAATATTGTCATGTTATGTTTAATGTTGCTATATTTAATGTGTACATCTACGTATATGACTCTTTGCATCTGTTTACATTGTAATTGATCTTGTTAAAAGAATTAGGCAACTCATGTTGTGTGTGCCTCAGGTATGTCTATGAATGTAAACATGAACATGGATGGTGATGTTCAAGTGATCCATCCAACTTCTTGCAAGTAGGTTTTCTGGATAAAAGAAATGGAACGCAAGTTGCTAGACTTACTATAGGAGCAAGTTCAACTTGGAAAAATGTTGAAGGAGGTTTCAAAAGAGGCTTGGACAACCATTGAAAGGAGGTTCAATAATGAGTTGAAAATGAAGCTATCGAAGGATAACTTCAAGAACAAGCTGAAAACTTGGAAGCAAGGGTATAGAGTAACTTGAGGAATACAAGCGGCTTAGCATGGAATGAGAGTACCCAAACTATGGATGTTGATGATAGTGTTTGGGATGAGTTGTTGAAGGTAACATGCTCTAAAAATCTCCTTTTAAGTTGAATATATCTTTTTAAGTAATGAAAGACCAATAATGAATTCAATTGTTATGTCATCATACAGAGAAATGAATTTAAAAATGCCAGAATGTAAAAGAGGCAGCTGTTTCAATACTACAATGAATTATCCTGTATTGTTGGGAATGACATAGCTGAGGGCAGTGCAACTGCAACAACTCAAGAGACCGAGGAAGATTTCAATGATGAGGAAGATTTCACTTATCATGGTATGTATACTGCATCTTTTGAGACGGTTTCTGATTTGGCTAATGATGACATCGAATCTATTGATACACCTATATCACACCAATCTAGTGCAAGCGGCAGAGACAACCCTTCAGCATCACCAACAAGGCCAAAGAGGAAGAGGGGAAGCATGGTAGGTTCATTGGATTTGATTTACGAAGTGATTAAAAATCTATCTGTAGGCATTACAGCAGGCCTTGCACAACCTTTGAAAGTGGATAGAACATCTACTATGAAAAATGATGCAGCGGATTTGTATAAAGCACTTAAAGCAATCCCTAGCCTTAGCGAGGCTACTATGCTTGATGCATAGGAAAACTTAATGTATAATCCAGAATCAGCCGTATTGTTCTTGACAATGGTTTAAGGGGAGAGAGTCACATATATGATATAAAAATTTGGAGGACTTCAGTTGATCCATGTTTCAAATCAAAACTAATGTGTCATATTAAAACAATCAGAATTATGGATTTAATCTGTTGTTTTTAAAATCTGATCTTGTGATGGATTTAATTAGAATTATGGATTTAATCTGCTATTTTTAATTAGCATTCTAAGGTTGAGTTTTGGCCATATGAAAATGTCTGTTTACTGCTTAGTTAAGCATTGTATAGTAGAGATTTAAAATAATGACTGATGTTTAAAATAGGATCAACCTCTATCCTAGAGATGATTGATGGCCTTTGCCTTCCATATGTATTGAATGCTACATTTGCAAATGGTTTGCCTTGATAGATGTATCTGATTATGTACTTTGTTATTATAGCACAAACTGGTACTGGGAAACAACATTGTAGCTTTTCTTCATTAAATCTTGTGTGGACGTCCACATTTTCATTGGTAATGGAAGCCTTTGTTTGTTGTTGCTAGTCCAGCAAAGCCTATACCATAGGTAATGGCAAAGAAGGTGCTCAAGTGCAGTTTGCTATAATGTTCATAACCATAACTATCAAATTTAGAATATTGTAGTACCCTTGTTATCTTGTATATGTTTCCAGTTATGTCGTATGTCCCTGATGAGTATATGGGAAATTTCTTGGCATTGTAAACCTTTGTCTCAAAATTCAGTTATGGTTCTTCTAGTCCAATGTGTTGTTTATTGTATTTTCTATTCATGTGTTGGGTTAAATGTAATGATCATGGTAATATGAGCTGGCTATTGTGAATTTGTATTTTCTATTGCCACTTTTTGTTTTTCTCAATGAATTTTGTTTAATTTTGGGATTGTTGTAGCTCATGAACTCTCAAGTATGAGTCTAATAGACTTTGTACATGTAGAAAGTTGCACATTATTTGTATTGTTCTGAGAGAATTATGGTTGAAGCTCCCAAAAGTCTTCTTGGTTGATATAATAACAGTGAACATCTGTAGCAGCTAAATGGTTGATGGTTGTAGGTTGATTATTAGTGATGAATATATTGAGAGTATATTCACAATAGTGGTGAATGTATGATTATTATTAACACATGATTATATGTTATAATATTTATGTAATAATTGTAGTAAAGATGGTGTGGTACATTATTGATATAGGCTCGATGGCTCTTCTCAATGTGCCAAACTGTCAATGTGGTGGTGGGTCGTCCTTGTTGAAGACTTCACGGACACTGAACAACCCTCGATGACAATTTTGGTGCTATCCAAATAGAAAAAGGTTGCTAATATGTATATATTTAATGTTTGTAATGTAAATACTATTCATTATATTGTAAGAACTAATGTAGATTGGGCATCATAGGGCCATAATAATTGTGGATACTTTAGGTGGGTTGATGACAACTCATCTGCATCTATCCGCCCATCTCCACTCATCCGTGATGAAGGATTTGAGTGCAAAATGTGTCAGGCTAGGGCAAATGCTGAAATTATATTTTTATGATGCCTTCTTTGTATTGTAATTGCATATATTTGTTGTCACCATATGTGGAGATGAGCTCATGAATTAGTCAGTTTTATATTTTCATATTGTAACTAATATTTTAATATGGATATGACGTAACTCCTCTTTGCCTCAAGTGCACATATATATGGTTTACATATTTTTTTACAATAATTCTTCATGTTTATGGCTCAGGCGAGCCCCAATCTGCTATCAGTCACATGATTTAATGTTGTTTTCTTGGTTATTGCTTTGTAGAATTGTAACCCAGGTTTGTAGAGGAATTTTGAGGTTAACAGAGATATATCATGTATGAACTCATTTAATTGGTCGTGTTTTGATCTTGACAAGCATGGATCATTCAGGTAAGAACAAAGGAGGTCATAGAAGGTAATAATAATTAATAAGTTTTTTTTAAAAACTCATACAAAAGTTAGCAACTGAATGTACTTCATTGGTGTACTAAAAAAAGTACAAAGTAGTTGTATGCTCTATGTATGCAGTGTCGAGAGACAAAAACAAGAGTTTGGACATGAAAGAGCATCAAAGACTCATTAGACTAAATTATAACACTGTATCTGCATTATGTAAAATGAGGAATGCCTCATTCAAGTTGTAATTTCATATCTGCATTATGTAATGAGGAATGCCTCATTCAAGTTGTAATTTCATATCTGCTAATGAGGAATGCCTCATCCATTTAATTGTAAACTTATTAATTTTTTGGGGGGGGCCTAGACCGGAGGTTTTCTCAACCTAGCTCTTTTCTACTGGAGCTCCTATTGAGCCGGGTTGGCAACATTTTGTAAAAAATAAATAATAAAATAAATGACTTGTTTATAATGATGACTTGTGTATTTTGGGGTTTGTTATTTTATAAATTTGTATAGGAATTTTTTAATTAAAAAAAAAGGTTATACAAAATGTTAAAATTTTTAAAAACTTATAAAACATAATTTTATTTCAAAATATTATAAAATTAACCTTGATAGAAAAATAAAATAAATATTCAAAAATGCATACAAAATGTGAAAAACATAATAACATTTGAAAAAATAACAAATTGTTATTCAAAGAAATTAATAAAACAAATTCTTATTCAGTGCATATTCCATATCCAAAGTGCGGCACCCAAATGCGAAAAATACATCTTCTGAGTCATCTTTCGGGTGAACCAAATGGTTCCAACACATATTCTAGATATCATTTTGAGGATATGTATCTTCAAGAATTGGAGCATATTCTAGAATTGACTATATCTAGCATTCCGTATTCCATACACCAAACGGGCCCTTAGTGAGCTATCAAAATGGATAGAAGATAATTGATTATATGTGGAAAAGTTTACCCTCTTCGATAAGGAAAATGGTATATTCAATTGTACGGAAAGCAAGGATAAAGTATATAAAAATAAATGTTGGTTCTTTTGTTAAAGTACAGAGTTACGTCATACGTCACTTTTATAACAGAAATGGTCACATTGATTCAAGTTTTTGAATTGAATCACTAAAAATTGAGAAATATGTTGAAAATTTTTAAATGATGTAAATTAATAAAATGTTTAATTTTTAATATCTTTTATGTTTATATTTTTTGTAAAAAAAAATTGGTAAATTATAGAAACATAATTTTTGATAAATAAAAACTAAAATTTAGTTGTTGATAAAATGTTGAAATTAGAGTTATATCCTATATTTTTCTAAATTTTACTACTTTTCCATGACAAGATAATTAACTGCATATTTTTGTGTTGATGATTACTTTCAATAAAAATTAAATATTAAATATAAAGAGTAATTCAAATATTAAAAAGATATATTTTTATAAAAGTTCACTTATAGATCTAAAGGGTATTTATATATATTTTTTAAAATATCAATAAAAGGAGTAGGAGTTGTTAAAAGTTCATTTTTTTTGAAATAATTCTATTTTTTGGTAATTGCACCCAAAGTTGTTTAAAATATGCATAAGACACTTACAATCAAAGAAATTGAGACATATCTAACTTAGCTAGAATGAATCTAGTTAGATTATATGTTTGACCAAAATTAATTTTTAATTAGAAATATTTAAATATTTAAATTCAATCGTGTTGATAACTTTCCCTAAAGTGTGACACATCTTTGTACTTTTACCCTTACAAAAGCTTTGAAATTTATATGCAAATTTGGATCCTTGATTTTTCTACAGAAAAATTAATTCTAAAGTTCATTCGTTTTTTGATACAACTCAAGAACTTACCTATTGAATATAGAAGGCAAACATCTTAGAGTTCATAGGTACAATTTGAGAATTTTTTGAAAATGGATCAACTCTTTTTAGAAAATATTAAATTACCACCTAAAATCTTCATTATTTTGGATACAAGTAAACCCTCCCTCAATCCATCAAAATCCTATCTAAATATGGGGAATGGGCTCACAATGTTTTTTATGGGGAAAAAAATACCTTTAAGTAGTTCTCATTTGGTAGATAATTAATCAGATCATTAGGAAGGTAATGTGTATCAACAAGATACTCTATGGGATTCAAAGTTTCTTAACACAATCAATTCAGGTTTTCAAATTGTTAGAAATAATAACACATAAAGCTTGCTAGAAAACTTGTTTCTAGAGGCCCAAAACTAGGATATGAATGAAATAATTACACTTAAGAAATGAAGGATAAGAGAGAGATAAAACAAAAATCCCTTTAAACTTACAAATTTTATGTGTAGTAAGTGATGAAAATGTTGGAAATATGAGAGATAGATACTGAGAGGGGAGGGGTGAATCAGTATCCTCAAAAACTTTTACTTAGGTCCCTTCAATTACTAATAATGCATACTATAATTACCGATCAAAATAACTTGTATCTAATTGCATTAAACAATTACATAGATAACTATGAATTTAAACAATCATGAAACCATCAATGCAATCACATAACACAAGTATTTTGGTTATGTAGAAACCCTTGTTAGAAGGTAAAAACTGTACTAGGGATGACACCCACAAATACTTCACTATTGCAAATAGAAAAGAGTTTTCCTATTAAGACTACAATTGTAATCACTTCTGGTGATCTTACCCTGTTAGGAGTAACATATCAGATCAACTAGATCTACCTAGTTATAGGATTTAGCAACATAGTTAAGTGTGCACTCGGTTAAGAGATTTTGATAAACTCTATTACAATTGTTAGAAAACAATAGATAATGTATTTGTTCTGATTGAAAACTAAATTGCATGTTACAGATCAATAAAGTATTGATTAAGTATCACCTTGCATGTGATGAATTTATGCTCTGTAGTGCTCGGTTGCCTTGTCAATTCTGAATCTTTTTCTGAATACAATTCTGCTCGATTCTTTCACTGTTCTTCTCAGTTCTATCACTAAAAACCTATAGAATTGAAGTAGGAAAAAGCTTCAAGTTCTTTCTTCTCTATAGTTTCAACAACAACTTCAGCAACAACTATTTCAACAGTAACAAAAATGATACAAACACACTCAATTTATAGTGTTAAGGTTTTGCCGCTTTAGCAAAACTTAGGTTATACAGAATTGATAACCCTAACATCTATGGTATACAAAAATAGTTAAGATTGAATCTTTACATTGAGATACACATCACATTTAATGAATATCTATACAGTGTATGCTTCCTTGATCTTGTTAACATGTGTTCACATCTGTTGTAACCATCTGTCTTGAGAATTATGCCTTCATTGATTCCTAGACTGTTTCTGTTTCCCTTGGTAAATGCTTGTCTAGACTGTTCGGTGTTGTTTGGAAGGCTCAGTGTATACTGACCATCAGTGTTGGTGTCTATGTGCTCGGTAAACTATCTAATGCTTTGGTGTATAGTCTTTACTGAATATTCTATGTAGCTTTACCGACTTCCCTATTTTCTGATATTTACTGACCAGTGCAGTATAGATAACCGACTAATGTATATGGAGTATTTTGATACTAAGTGACAACAATAAATGCTCTATAAAGATAACAATCTCCCCTTTTGACATTAGTATCAAAACAAAAAATGTACATACAAAAATCCTTATATCTCCCGACATATACATATACAAAAATTTGCTTCAATACAACAAGTACTCCCCCTTACAATATAATCTCGGTAGTAGTGTAAAGTATACATAGAAAAAAAAAAATTTAGCATATACATTTGATTTCCCCCTTTTTGAGATTAATGCCAAAAATAGTGTATACTTATAGCTTATAAAAAATGTCCTTATGGGTTTTCTTCAGGGATTCTAAGAGGTTCTCCCACTCCTCTTTCAAATTAGTAAGAGCAAGTTGCTCATAACTGACTTGTGCACACATATCCATAACATTATCCAACATAGAAATTTTTGGTGTGGATACAAGTGTTTGTGCCTTGGTGATATGCTGATAAAAAATCTTTAGGTGTAAAATGAGTTTTTTCTGTAACTCTGTAACCTGGTCTATGATTTGCTTTCCTTTGTGTCTGAGATCGGTAATCAATTGCCTGATTTCATGTATCGTTAAGATATGCTTTGATAAAGCTTGTGGCTCAGTTGATACTGATTGTGTGCATGCTAATATTTCTTTTTCTAAATTTTCTATTTGTTCACTAATCTCAAAAGTGAACGATTCTACATTGTACAGTTTCAACAAGGTTTGATAAATGTAACTTGTAATTATCTGAGAGTCAGATATTACCTTTGATAACTGTACCTTATTTATTGCCACCTCTTGGCATAGTTTTTCAACAAGTTTGTCTTGTACTTTGCTCTCTGCTCTTTCTTCCATTCTCTTTTCAAGATCAATATCTAGCTTCTGGATTTGTTGTGCAAGTGTAGCCAGTTGGTCCATAATGGGTTTGTTTTCATCAACATCTACATTAGGAATAACCTATTGTAGAATGTCTCAAACATCATTTAATATCCCATTCTTCTTTTGTGCTTGTTTTAGCTTCTCCTGAGCTTCCTTCCTTTGACATAACTCCCCATACTTCTTCAGTTCAGTGGGGCTAAGGGTTCTTAGATCACAGTTGGGAATTTCTATGATCTCATCAATAGTAACCATCCCTTTTCCTTTCTTCTTCTTGCCTCCAAGAGGTGAGCTCCTTAATACTATTGCAGTTTCATCATCCTTCAGAGTCTCCTTCCCTATAGACACACTCTCATCTTTCTTATGTTCATTAGTGCTCTGTTGTTGACCCTCAGTAGTAGTGTCTAGAGAGTTCACCTCTAGATTATCATCTGTATCCTTGTTATCTATGGACTGTGCCTCTGGGGTAGGCTGATTTGTATCTGCAGGTTTTTGAGTGCCTTGTGTATCTTTAGCATCTTTATTTTCATCTTGTTTCTTCTCCTCGGGTGCAATCTTGGAAATAATTTCTATAGCCTCAGCTAAAGTTTGAAGATTGACCGACAGTCATCCTTCAATGGAGTAATTGTGACATTAGTGTCATCTTGGTCATCGAGGTCATCTTAGCCAAATTTTGGGATGCAACGTGCCCGTGGTCCCAAAATCTAGAATGTGCACCTTAACTCGTACGAAGCTGAAACCCATCCCGATCATCTGAGTCGCGGTGATCCATGACTCAGATTCACGTGAGTCACCGCAGTTTCACTCAGTTGAGAATTGTGGGACTTAGCCAAATTGCGGGATGCAATGTGCCTGCGAGTCCCAAAATCTACAATGTGCACCTTAACTCATACGAAGCCAAAACCCATCCCAATCATCTGAGTCACAACGACCCATGACTCAGAGTTGCACGAATCACCGCAGTTTGACTCAGTTGAGAATTTCAAGATTTAGCCAAATTTTAGGATGCAACGTGCCCACAGCGGATGATTGGGATGAGTTTCAGCTTCATATGAGTTAAGGTGTACATGTCAGAGGCAACTTCCCTCTGACAAGTGCTCACCCCGATGTCATGTTTCTCACCAAATCAAACTGACTCTGACTCACGTGACTCTGACTCGCGGGTCGCCGTGACTCACCCAGGCAGCCCCCCGGGCTTCTATCCAGGTCAAACTATGCCCACACACAGCGGGTCAGGGTGTGAGCTCCACCACGGGCACATTGCATCTCAAAATTTGCCTAAGTCCCAAAATTTGTGAAAACTCCCAAAATCTAGAATGTGCACCTTAACTCGTATGAAGCCGAAACCCATCCCAATCATCCTGAAGTATTAATACAAATATAACTTAAAGTATAATAAATTAAATAAATGTATATTATACTTAAATCTTATATTTGTATAAATCCTAACAAATTCCCTTTGACAAGCGCTCACCGCTGCCTCGCATTTCTCACTGAGTAAAATCATGGTGAATCACGTGACTCTGAGTCGTGGGTCCGCACAACTCACCGTGGCAGCCCCCCGCACTTCTCTCCAAGTCAAACTATGCCTAGACTCGGTGGGTCTGGGTGAAAGCTCCACCGTAGGGACATTGCATCCTAAAATTTAGCCAAGTCTTGAAATTCTCGACCGAGTGAAACCACGGTGACTCGCGTGACTTTGAGTCATGGCTCATCGTGACTCTGAGTCATGGGTCACCATGACTCGTGCGAGCGGCTTCTTGCACTTCAGTCTAGGTTAAACTATGCTCAGACTCGGTAGGTTGAGGTGCGAGCTCCGCCGTGGGCACGTTGCATCCTAAAATTTGGCTATGTCCTAAAATTCTTGAAAACTTCCAAAATCTAGAATGTGCACCTTAACTCGTACGAAGCAGAAACCCATCCCAATCATCCCAAAGTATTTATAAAAATATAACTTAAAGTATAATAAATTAAATAAATGTATACTATAGTTAAATGTTATATTTGTATAAATCCCCGCAACTTCCCTTTGACAAGCGCTCACCCCTGCCTCGCGTTTCTCATCGAGTCAAACCGTGGTGACTCATGCGACTATGAGTCATAGGTCACCGCGACTCCACCAGGCAGCCTGCCGCACTTCTGTCTGGGTCAAACTATGCCCGGACTCGGCAGGTCGGGGTACGAGCTCCACCACAGGCACATTGCATCCCAAAATTTGGCTAAGTCCCGAAACTCTCAACCAAGTCAAACCGCGGTTACTCATGCGACTCTGAGTCGCGGGTCACCACGACTCGCCCGAGCAACCCCCAAAATTATACAAATTTTGGGACTTAGCCAAATTTTGGGATGCAATGTGCTCGTGGTGGAGCTTGTATCCTGACCCGCTGAGTTTGGGTATAGTTTGACCTGTACAAAGCTGAAACCCATCCCAATCATCCAAGTCATGGTGACCCATGACTCGGAGTCACGCGAGTCACCGCTTTTTGACTCGATCGAGAATTTTGGGACTTAGCCAAAGTTTGGGATGCAACATGCCCATGGTCCCAAAATCTAGAATGTGCACCTTAACTCGTATGAAGCTGAAACCCATCCCAATCATCCTGAAGTATTTATACAAATATAACTTAAAGTATAATAAATTAAATAAATATATATTATACTTAAATGTTATATTTTTATAAATCCTTGCAACTTCCCTTTGATAAGCACTCATCCCTGCCTCGCGTTTCTCACTGAGTCAAATAACAGTGGCTTGCACGACTCTGAGTCGCGGGTTACCGTGACTCACTCAGGTAGTTCACCGCGCTTTTGTCTGGGTCAAACTATGCCCAGACTCGATGGGTTGGGGTGCGAGCTCCGCCATGGGCACATTGCATCCCAAAATTTGGCTAAGTCCCAAAACTCTCAGCTGAGTCAAACCGCAGTGACTCGTGCGACTCCGAGTCGTCGGTCACCGCGACTCGCCCGGGTAGCCCCTGAAATTATACAAATTTTGGGACTTAGCCAAATTTTAAGATGCAATATGCCTGTGGTGGAGCTCGTACCCCGACCCGCTGAGTCTGGGTACAATTTGACCTATACGAAGCTGAAACCCATCCCAATCATTTAAGTCATGGTGACCCACGACTCAGAGTCACGCAAGTCACCGCGGTTTGACTTGGCCAAGAATTTCAGGACTTAGCCAAATTTTGGGATGCAATGTGCCCGCAGTCCCAAAATCTAGAATGTGCACCTTAACTCATACGAAGCTGAAACCCATCCCAATCATCTGAGTCACGGTGACCCATGACTCAGAGTTACACGAGTCACCACAGTTTGACTCAGTCGAGAATTTTGGGACTTAGCCAAATTTTGAGATGCAACGTGCCCACGGTCCCAAAATCTAGAATGTGCACCTTGACTCGTACGAAGCTGAAACCCATCCCAATCATCTGAGTCATGGTGACCCATGACTCAGAGTCATGTGAGTCATGGTGGTTTGACTTAGCCAAGAATTTTGGGACTTAGCCAAATTTTAGGATGCAACGTGCCCGAGGTCCCAAAATCTAGAATGTGCACCTTAACTCGTACGATACAGAAACCCATCCCAATCATCCAAGTCATGGTGACCCATGACTCAAAGTCACGCGGTCACCATAGTTTGACTCGGTTGAGAGTTTCAGTACTTAGCCAAATTTTGGGATGCAACATTCTCACGGTCCCAAAATCTAGAATGTGTACCTTAACTCGTACAAAGCTAAAACCCATCCCAATCATCCGAGTCACAGTGACCCATGACTCAGAGTCACACGAGTCACCACGGTTTGACTTGGCTGAGAATTTTAGGACTTAGCCAAATTTTGGGATGCAACGTGCCCACGGTCCCAAAATCTAGAATGTGCACCTTAACTCGTACAAAGTCGAAACCCATCCCAGTCATCCGAGTCATGGTGACTCGGAGTCATGTGAGTCACCACAATTTGACTTGGCTGAGAATTTTGGGACTTAGCCAAATTTTGAGATGCAACGTGCCTGCAGTCCCAAAATCTAGAATGTGCACCTTAACTCGTACGAAGTCGAAACCCATCCCAATCATCTGAGTCACGGTGACCTATGACTTAGAGTCACGTGAGTCACTGCGGTTTCAGTTGCCCAAGAATTTTGGGACTTAGCCAAATTATGGGATGCAACGTGCCCGCGAGTCCCAAAATCTATAATGTGCACCTTAGCTCATACGAAGCTAAAAAGCATCCCAATCATCCGAGTCACGATGACCCATGACTCGGAGTCGTATGAGTCACCGTAGTTTGACTCAATTGAGAATTTCAGGACTTAGTGAAATTTTAGAATGCAACGTGCCCAAGACGGATGATTGGGATGGGTTTCAGCTTCATACAAGTTAAGGTGCACATGTCAGAGGCAACTTCCCTCTGACAAGCACTCACCCCGGTGTCGTGTTTCTCACCGAATCAAACTATGGTGACTCACGTGACTCCGCATCATGGGTCACCGTGACTCACCCAGGCAGCCCCCCAGGCTTCTGTCTGGGTCAAACTATGCCCGGACTCAGCGGGTCAGGGTGCGAGCTCCACTGCGGGCACATTGCATCTCGAAATTTGGCTAAGTCTCAAAATTCATGAAAACTCCCAAAATCTAGAATGTGCACCTTAACTCGTACGAAGTCAAAACCCATCCTAATCATCTCGAAGTATTTATACAAATATAACTTAAAGTATAATAAATTAAATAAATGTATACTATACTTAAATGTTATATTTGTATAAATCTTGACAACTTATCTTTGACAAGCGCTCGCCCCTGCCTCGCATTTCTCACTGAGTCAAACCGCGGTGACTCACGTGACTCTGAGTCACGGTTCACCGGGACTCACCCGGGCAGCCCCCCATGCTTCTGTCTAGGTCAAACTGTGCCTGGACTCAGCGGGTCGGGGTGTGAGCTCTATCGCAGGCACGTTGCATCCCAAAATTTGGCTAAGTTGTAAAATTCTTAGCTGAGTCAAACTACGATGATTCACGTGACTCCAAGTCGTGAGAGACCACGACTCACCCTAGCAGCCCCCTGTGCTTCTGTCTGGGTCAAACTATGCCCAGACTCAGTGGGTCAGGGTGTGAGCTTTGCTGCAGGTACATTACATCCTAAAATTTGGCTAAGTCTCGAAATTTGTAAAAACTCTCAAAATCTAGAATGTGCACCTTAACTCGTACAAAGCCAAAATCCATCCCAATCATCCCAAAGTATTTATACAAATATAACTTAAAGTATAATAAATTAAATAAATGTACATTATACTTAAATGTTATATTTGTATAAATCCTGACAACTTCCCTTTGACAAGAGATCGCCGCTGCCTCACCTTTCTCACCGAGTAAAACCGCGATGACTCACGTGACTCTGAGTCATGGGTCATCGTAACTTGCCCTGGCAGCCCCTTGCGCTTCTATCCGGGTCAAAATATGCCCAGAATCGATGGGTCTGGGTGCGAGCTCCACTGCGGGGACCTTGCATCGTTAAATCTAGCCAAGTCCTGAAATTCTCAGCCAAGTTAAACTGCGGTGACTCGTGCGACTCTGAGTTGCAGGTCACCGTGACTCGCCTGGGTAGCTCTTGAAATTATACAAATTTTAGGACTTAGCCAAATTTTGGGATGCAATGTGCCCGTGGTGGAGCTCTTACCCCGACCTGCTGAGTCTGGGTATAGTTTGACACATACGAAGCTGAAACACATCCCAATCATCTGAGTCACGGTGACTCATGACTCAGAGTCATGCGAGTCACCGCGGTTTGACTCGGCTGAGAAATTTGGGACTTATCCAAATTTTGGGATGCAACATGCCCGCAATCCCAAAAACTAGAATGTGCACCTTAACTTGTACGAAGCCGAAACCCATCCCAATCATCCTAAATTATTTATACAAATATAACTTAAAGTATAATAAATTAAATAAACATATATTATACTTAAATGTTATATTTGTATAAATCCCCGCAACTTCCCTTTGTCAAGTGCTCGCTCCTGACTTGCGTTTCTCACCAAGTCAAACAGCTGTGACTTGTGTGACTCCGAGTCGTAGGTCACCGTCACTCACCCGGGCAGCCCGCTGTGCTTCTGTCCAAGTCAAACTATGCCTAGACTTGATGGGTCAGGGTGCGAGCTCCGTTGTGGGTACATTGCATCCCAAAATTTGGCTAAATCCCAAAACTCTCAGCCGAGTCAAACTGTGGTGACTCGTGCTGCTCTAAGTCATCGGTCATCTCGACTCGCCCGGGCAGCCCCCAAAATTATATAAATTTTGGGACTTAGCCAAATTTTGGGATGTAATGTGCCCGCAGTGGAGCTCATACCCAGACCTGCTGAGTCTAGGTATAGTTTGACTCGTATGAAGTTGAAACCCATCCCAATCATCTGATTCGCGGTAACCCATGACTCAGTGTCATGTGAGTCACCGCGGTTTGACTCAGCCGAGAATTTTAGGACTTAGCCAAATTTTGGGATGCAACGTGCCCACGGTCCCAAAATCTAGAATGTGCACCTTAACTCATACGAAGCCGAAACCAATCCCAATCATCCGAGTCAGGGTGACCCATGAATCGCAGTCGCGTGAGTCACTACGGTTTGACTCAGTTGAGAATTTCGAGACTTAGCCAAATTTTGGGATGCAAGGTGTCCACGGTCCCAAAATCTAGAATGTGCACCTTAACTTGTCCGAAGCTAAAACCCATCCCAATCATCTGAGTCACGATGACTCAGAGTCGTGCGAGTCATCACAGTTTGACTCGGCTGAGAATTTTGGGACTTAGCCAAATTTTGGGATGCAACGTGCCCGCGGTCCCAAAATCTAGAATGTGCACCTTAACTCGTACGAAGCCAAAACCCATCCTAATCATCTGAGTCATGGCAACTCAAAGTCGCGTGAGTCACCACGGTTTGACTCAACTGAGAATTTTGAGAATTAGCCAAATTTTTGGATGCAATATGCTTGCGGTCCCAAAATCTAGAATGTGCACCTTAACTCGTAAGAAGTCAAAACCCATCCCAATCATCTGAGTCACGGTAACCCATGACTTAGAGTCACGTGAGTCACCGTAGTTTCACTCGACCAAGAATTTTGGGACTTAGCCAAACTGCGGGATGCAACGTGCCCGCGAGTCCTAAAATCTATAATGTGCACCTTAACTCATACAAAGCCGAAACCCATCCCAATCATTTGAGTCGCAATGACCCATGACTAAAAGTCGTACAAGTCACCATAGTTTGACTCAGTTGAGAATTTTAGGACTTAGCTAAATTTTGGGATGCAACGTGCCTATGACAGATGATTGGGATGGGTTTCAGCTTCATACGAGTTAAGGTGTACATGTCAGAGGCAACTTCCCTCTGACAAGCACTCGCCCCGGTGTCGTGTTTCTCGCTGAATCAAACCGTAGTGACTCACGTGACTCCACGTCGCGGGTCGCCATGACTCATCTAGGTAGCCCCCCAGGCTTCTATCTAGGTCAAACTATGCTCAAACTCAGTGGATTGGTGTACGAGCTCCATCGTGGGCACATTGCATCCTAAAATTTAGCTAAGTCCCAAAATTCATGAAAACTCCCAAAATCTAGAATGTGCACCTTAACTCGTACGAAGCTAAAACCCATCCCAATCATCCTGAAGTATTTATACAAATAAACGTATATTATACTTAAATGTTATATTTGTATAAATCTTGGAAACTTCCCTTTGACAAGTGCTTGCCCCTACCTCGCGTTACTCACCGAGTCAAACCATAGTGATTCGTACGACTCTGAGTCGCGGGTCACCTCGTCTCACCCAGGAGCCCCCCGTGCTTCTGTCTGGGTCAAACTGTGCCCAAACTCAGTGGGTCAGGGTACAAGCTCCATCGCGGGCACGTTGCATCTCAAAATTTGGCTAAGTCCTAAAATTCTCAGCTGAGTGAAACTGTGGTACTTACGTGACTCCAAGTCGCGGGTCACCGCGACTCACCCTGGCAGCCCCGTGCACTTGTGTCTGGGTCAAACTGTGCCCAGACTTAGTGGGTCAGGGTGTGAGCTCCGCTGTAGGTATGTTGCATAAATTTTGAGATGTAATGTGCCTGCGGTGGAGCTCATATCCTGACCCACCGAGTTTGGGTATAGTTTGACACATACGAAGCTGAAACCCATCCCAATCATCTGAGTCACGGTGACCCATGAGTCAGAGTTGTGCAAGTCACCGCAGTTTGACTCGGCCAAGAATTTTAGGACTTAGCCAAATTTTGGCATGCAACGTGCCCGTGGTCCAAAAATCTAGAATGTGCACCTTAACTCATACGAAGCCGAAACCCATCCCAATCATCCCGAAGTATTTATACAAATATAACTTAAAGTATAATAAATTAAATAAACGTATATTATACTTAAATGTTATATTTGTATAAATCCCCGCAACTTCCCTTTGACAAGTGCTTGCCCCTGCCTCGCATTTCTCACTGAGTCAAACAGTAGTGACTTGTGCGACTCCGAGTCACAGGTCACCGTGACTCACCCGGGTAGCCCGCCGTGCTTCTATCCGGGTCAAACTATGCCCGGACTCGATGGGTCAAGGTGTGAGCTCCGTCACGGGCACATTGCATCCCAAAATTTAGCTAAGTCCTGAAACTCTCAGCTGAGTCAAACCACGGTGACTCGTGCGACTTTGAGTCACCGGTCACCGCGACTCGCCCGAGCAGCCCCTAAAATTTTACAAATTTTAAGACTTAGCCAAATTTTGGGATGCAATGTGCCCGTGGTGGAGCTCATACCCTAACCCATCAAGTCTAGGTATAGTTTGACCCGTACGAAGCTGAAACCAATCCCAATCATCTGAGTCACGGTGACCCACGACTCGAAGTCACGTGAGTCACCGCAGTTTGACTCAACCGATAATTTTGGGACTTAGCCCGCGGTCCAAAAATCTAGAATGTGCATCTTAACTTGTATGAAGCCAAAACACATCCCAATCATCTAAGTCATGGTGACTCACAACTCAGAGTCACGTGAGTCACTGCGGTTTGACTCAGCCAAAAATTTTGGGACTTTGCCAAATTTTGAGATTCAATGTGCCTGCGGTCTCAATATCTAGAATGTGCACCTTAACTCATACGAAGCTGAAACCCATCCCAATCATCTGAGTCACGGTGACCCATGACTTAGAGTCACGCGAGTCACCACGGTTTGACTTGGCTGAGAATTTTAGGACTTAGCCAAATTTTGGGATGCAACGTGCCTGCGGTCTTAAAATCTAGAATGTGCACCTTAACTTGTACGAAGCCGAAACCCATCCCAATCATCCAAGTCATGGTGACCCATGACTTGGAGTCACGTGAGTCACTGTAGTTTGACTCAGTTGAGAATTTGAAGACTTAACCAAATTTTGGGATACAACGTACCTGCGGTCCCAAAATCTAGAATGTGCACCTTAACTCGTACAAAGTTGAAACCCATCCCAATCATCCAAGTCACTGGTCACTGTGAATCACGTGAGTAGCCCCTTGCGCTTTAGTCTAGGTCAAACACCTAGAATCGGTGGGTAGAGGTGCGAGCTCCGCTGCGGGCATGTTGCATCCTGAAATTTGGCTAAGTACCGAAATTCTCAAAAACTCCCAAAATCTAGAATGTGCACCTTAACTCGTACGAAGCTGAAACCCATCCCAATTATCCCAAAGTATTTATACAAATATGACTTAAAGTATAATAAATGAAATAAACATATATTATACTTAAATGTTATATTTATATAAATCCTAACAACTTCCCTTTGACAAGCGCTCGCTGTTGCCTCGCATTTCTCGCCGAGTAAAACCGTGGTGACTCGCGCGACTCTGAGTCATGGGTCACCGTGACTCACCCTGGTAGCCCCCCGCGCTTCTGTTTGGGTCAAACTGTGCCCAGACTCGGTAGGTTTGGGTGCGAGCTCCGCAACAGGGACATTGCATCGTAAAATTTGGCCAAGTCCCAAAATTCTTGGCCGAGTCAAACCGTGGTGACTCACGCGACTCTGAGTCGTAGGTCACTGTGACTCATGCAAGCAGCCCCTTGCACTTCAGTCCAAGTCAAACTATGCTTAGACTCGGTGGGTCAAGGTGCGAGCTCTACCGCAGGCACATTGCATCCTAAAATTTGGCTAAGTCCTAAAATTCTCAAAAACTCCCAAAATCTATAATGTGCACCTTAACTCGTACGAAGCCGAAACCCATCCCAATCATCCCGAAGTATGTATACAAATATAACTTAAAGTATAATAAATTAAATAAATGTATATTATACTTAAATGTTATATTTATATAAATCCCCTCAACTTCCCTTTGACAAATGCTTGCCCCTGCCCCACGTTTCTCGCTGAGTCAAACTGTGGTGACTCACGTGACTCCAAGTCGCGGGTTGCCTCGACTCACCCGGGCAGCCCACCGCGCTTCTGTCTAGGTCAAACTATGCCTGGACTCGGCGAGTTAGGGTGTGAGCTCCGTCATGGGCACATTGCATCCCAAAATTTGGTTAAGTCCCAAAACTCTCGGCTGAGTCAAACTGTGGTGACTCGTACGACTTCGAGTCGTGGGTTACCGCAACTCACCTGAGCAGCCCCCAAAATTATACAAATTTTAGGACTTAGCCAAATTTTGGGATGCAATGTGCCCGTGATGGAGCTTGTACCTTGACCCACCAAGTTTGGGTACAGTTTGACACGTACGAAGCTGAAACCCATCCCAATCATCTGAGTCACAGTGACCCATGACTCAGAGTCGCGTGAGTCACCACGGTTTGACTCAGTCGAGAATTTTAGGACTTAGCCAAATTTTGGGATGCAACGTGCCCGTGGTCTCAAAATAAAAAATGTGCACCTTAACTCGTAAGAAGCCGAAACCCATCCCAATCATCCCGAAGTATTTATACAAATATAACTTAAAGTATAATAAATTAAATAAATGTATATTATACTTAAATGTTATATTTGTATAAATCCCTGCAACTTCCTTTTGACAAGCGCTCACCCCTGCTTATCATTTCTCACCGAGTCAAACAGCAGTGACTTGCGCGACTCTGAGTCGTAGCTCACCGCGACTCACCCGAGCAGCCCATCGCGCTTCTATCTGGGTCAAACTGTGCCCAGACTCGGTGAGTCAGGGTGCGAACTCCGTCATGGGGACATTGCATCCCAAAATTTGGCTAAGTCCTGAAACTCTTAGCCGAGTCAAACCATGATGACTCGTGCGACTCTGAGTCACTAGACACCGTGACTCGCCTGGGCAGCCCTCAAAATTATACAAATTTTGGGACTTAGCCAAATTTTGGGATGCAATGTGCTCACGGTGGAGCTCATACCCTGACCCACCAAGTACAGGTAAAGTTTGACCCGTACGAAGCTGAAATCCATCCCAATCATTTGAGTCACGACGACCCACGACTCAGAGTCACGTGAGTCACCACGGTTTGACTCAGCCGAGAATTTTAGGACTTAGCCAAATTTTAGGATGCAACGTGCCCGCGGTCCCAAAATCTAGAATGTGCAATTTAACTCGTACGAAGCTAAAACCCATCCCAATCATCCGAGTCGCGGTGACCCATAACTCGAAGTCACGTGAGTCACCGCGGTTTGACTCAGCCAAGAATTTTGGGACATAGCAAAATTTTGGGATGTAATGTGCCCGCGGTCCCAAAATCTAGAATATGCACCTTAACTGGCTTGGAGTCACACAAGTCACCACGGTTTGACTCGGCAAAGAATTTTGGGACATAGCCAAATTTTGGGATGCAACGTCCCCATGGTCCCAAAATCTAGAATGTGCACCTTAACTCGTACCAAGCTGAAACCCATCCTAATCATCTGAGTCACGGTGACCCACGACTCAGAGTCACGTGAATCACCATGGTTTGACTGGTCTGAGAATTTTGGGACTTAGTTAAATTTAGGGATGCAACGTGCCCGCGGTCCCAAAATCTAGAATGTGCACTTTAACTCGTACAAAGCTAAAACCCATCCCAATCATCCGAGTCGGGGTGACCCACGACTCGAAATCGCATGAGTCATCGCGGTTTGACTCAGCTGAGAATTTTGGGATGTAGCTAAATTTTAGGATGCAACGTGCCCGCGGTCCCAAAATCTAGAATGTGCACCTTAACTTGTACGAAGCTGAAACCCATCCCAATCATCTAAGTTGTGGTGACTCAGAGTCACGCGAGTTACCGCGGTTTGACTCAGCTGAAAATTTTAGGACTTAGCCAAATTTTGAGATGCAACATGCCCGTGGTCCCAAAATCTAGAATGTGCACCTTAACTCATACGAAGCTGAAACCCATACCAATCATCCGAGTCGCGGTGACTCAGAGTTGAGCGAGTCACCGCGGTTTCACTTGGTCGAGAATTTTGGGAGTCAGTCAAATTTTGGGATGCAATGTGCCCGCAGTCCCAAAATCTAGAATGTGCACCTTAACTCATACGAAGCCAAAACCCATCCCAATCATCTGAGTCATGGTGATCCATGACTCAGAGTCGCGCGAGTCACCATGGTTTCACTCAGCTGAGAATTTTGGGACTTAGCCAAATTGCGGGATGCACCCGCGAGTCCCAAAATCTATAATGTGCACCTTAACTCATACGAAGCTGAAACCCATCCCAATCATCTGAGTCGCAATGACCCATGACTAAAAGTCACACGAGTCACCGCAGTTTGACTCAATTGAGAATTTTAGGACTTAGCCAAATTTTGGGATGCAACGTGCCCACGATAGATGATTGGGATGGGCTTCAGCTTCATACGAGTTAAGGTGCACATGTCAGAGGCAACTTCCCTCTGACAAGCACTCACCCTGGCATCGTGTTTCTCACTGAATCAAACTACGGTGACTCGCATGACTTCGCATCGCGAGTCAGCATGACTCACCTAGGCAGCCCCCAAGCTTCTGTCTGGGTCAAACTGTGCCCGGACTCAGCGGGTCGGGGTGCGAGCTCCATCGCGGGCACATTGCATCCCAAAATTTATGTAAGTCCTAAAATTTGTGAAAACTCCCAAAATCTAGAATGTGCACCTTAACTCGTACGAAGCCGAAACCCATCCCAATCATCTCAAAGTATTTATACAAATATAACTTAAAGTATAATAAATTAAATAAATATATATTATACTTAAATGTTATATTTGTATAGATCCTGACAACTTCCCTTTGACAAGCGCTCGCCCTTGCTTCGCATTTCTCACTGAGTCAAACCGTGGTGACTCGCGCGACTCTGAGTCACGGGTCACCGCGACTCACCCGGGCAGCCCTCAGTGCTCCTATCTGGGTCAAACTATGCCCAGACTCAGCGGGTCAGGGTGCGACCTCCACTGCGGGCATGTTGCATCCCAAAATTTGGCTAATTCTTGAAATTCTCAACTGAGTCAAACTATGGTGACTCACGTGACTCTAAGTCACGGGTCACCGCGACTTGCCCTGGCAGCCCCATGCACTTCTGTCTGGGTCAAACTGTGCCCAAACTCGGCGGGTCAGGGTGTGAGCTTTGCTACGGGTACATTGCATCCAAAAATTTGGCTAAGTCTCAAAATTCATGAAAACTCCCAAAATCTAGAATGTGCACCTTGACTCGTACGAATTTGAAACCCATCCCAATCATCCGAGTCATGGTGACCCATGACTTGGAGTCGCGCGAGTCACCGCTGTTTGACTCGACTGAGAATTTTAGGAATTAGCCAAATTTTGGGATGCAACATGCCCGCGGTCCCAAAATCTAAAATGTGCATCTTAAATCATATGAAGCTGAAACCCATCCCAATCATCTGAGTCATGGTGACTTAGAGTAGCGCAAGTCACCATGGTTTCACTCAGTCAAGAATTTTGAGACTTAGCCAAATTTCAGGATGAAACATGCCCGTGGTCCCAAAATCTAAAATGTGCACCTTAACTCATACGAAGCCAAAACCTATCCCAATCATCTGAGTCGCAAGGACCCATGACTCAGAGTCACACGAGTCACCGCAGTTTGACTCGGTTGAGAATTTTAGGACTTAGCCAAATTTCTAGATGCAACATGCCCACGGCGGATGATTGGGATGGGTTTCAACTTCATACGAGTTAAGGTGCACATGTTTAAGGAAACTTCCCTCTGACAAGCGCTCACCCTGACATTGCATTTTTTGTCAAATCATCCCTTATGCTCTCCAATCACGACTTGCCCAGGCAGCCCCACATACTTTTGTCTGGGTCAAACTGTGCTCAGACTCAGTGGGTCAGGGTCCGATCTCTGTCGCAGGGATGTTGCATCCTAAAATTTAGCTAAGTCCTAAAATTCTTGGCTGAGTCAAACCACGGTGACTAGTGTGACTCTGAGTCGTGGGTCGCTGCGACTCACCCTGGTAGCCCCCCGCACTTCTGTACGGTTCAAACTGTGCCCAGACTCAGTGGGTCAAGGTGTGACCTCCACCGTGGGCACAGTGCATTCCAAAATTTGGCTAAGTCCCAAAATTCTCAGTCGAGTCAAACCGTAGGGACTCACATGACTCTGAGTTGCGGGTCACCGCGACACGCCCAGCTAGCCCACCGCACTTTTATTTGGGTCAAAATGTACCCAGACTTGGCGGGTCAAGGTACGAGCTCCACTGCGGGCATATTGCATCCTAAAATTTGGCTAAGTCCCAAAATTCTCGGTCGAGTCAAACTACAGTGACTCGTGTGACTCTGAGTCACGGGTCGACGTGACTCCCCCTGGCAGGCCCCATGCTTCCGTATGGGTCAAACTATGTCCAGACTCGGCGGGTCGGGGTGTGAGCTTCGTCGTGGGTACATTGCATCCTGAAATTTGGCTAAGTCTCAAAATTTGCAAAAGCTCCCAATATCTAGAATGTACACCTTAACTCGTACGAAGCTGAAACCCATCCTAATCATCCTGAAGTATTTATATAAATACAACTTAAAGTATAATAAATTAAATAAATGTATATTATACTTAAATATTATATTTTTATAAATCTTGACAACTTCCCTTTGACAAGCACTCACTGCTCCCTCACATTTCTCACCCAGTCAAAGTGCGATGACTTACGTGACTCCAAGTCACGGGTTGCCTCGACTCGCCCGGGCAGCTCCCTGCGGTTCTATCTGGGTGAAACTGTGCCGGGACTCGACGGGTTAGGGTGCGAGCTCTACCATGGGCACGTTGCATCCCAAAATTTGGCTAAGTCTCAAAATTCTCAGCTGAGTAAAACCAAGGTGACTCACGTGACTTTGAGTCGTGGGTCACCGCGACTCGCCCTAGTAGCCCCTCGGGCTTCTGTCTGGGTCAAACTATGTTCAGAGTCGGTAGGTTAGGGTGCAAAATTTGTCATGGGGATGTTGCATCACAAAATTGTCAGCTGAGTCAAACTGCGGTGACTCGCGTGACTTTGAGTCGTGGTCACCACAACTCACCCGAGCAGCCCCCTACACTTTTGTCTGGGTCAAACTGTGCTCGGACTCGACAGGTCGGGGTGCGAGCTCTGCCACAGGTATGTTGCATCCTGAAATTTGGCTAAGTCCCAAAATTCTCAAAAACTTCTAAAATCTAGAATGTGCACCTTAACTCGTACGAAGATGAAACCCATCCCAATCATCCTGAAGTATTTATACAAATATAACTTAAAGTATAATAAATTAAATAAACTTATATTATACTTAAATTTTATATTTGTATCAATCCAGACAACTTCCCTCTAACAAGCATTCACCCCTGCCTCGAGTTTCTCACTGAGTCAAACCACGGTGACTCGCATGACTCTGAGTCATGGGTCGCTACAACTCACCCAGGCAGCCCCTCGCGCTTCTGTCTGGGACAAACTATGCCTAAACTTGGCGGGTCAGGGTGCGAGCTCCACTGCGGGCACGTTGCATCCTGAAATTTGGCTAAGTCCCAAAATTCTCGGCCAAGTAAAACTGTAGTGACTCGTATGACTCAGAGTCGCGGGTCACTGTAACTCACCCCGACAGCCCCCGTGCTTTTGTCTAGGTCAAACTATGCCCAGACTCTATGGATTGTGGTGCGAGCTCTGCCATGGGGACGTTCCATCCCAAAATTTGGCTATGTCCCAAAACTCTTGGCTGAGTCAAATCGCGGTGACTCGCGTGACTCTGACTCGCAAGTCACCGTGACTCACCCAAGCAGTCCCTTGCACTTCTGTTTGGGTCAAACTGTGCCCGGACTCAGTGGGTCAGGATGTGAGATCTGTCGTAGGCACGTTGCATCCCAAAATTTGGCTAAGTCTTGAAATTCTTCAAAACTACCAAAATCTAGAATGTGCACCTTAACTCATACGAAGCCAAAACCCATCCCAATCATCCTGAAGTATTTATACAAATATAACTTAAAGTATAATAAATTAAATAAGTGTATATTATACTTAAATGTTATATTTGTATAAATCCTGGCAACTTCCCTTTGACAAGCGCTCACCCCTACCTCACGTTTCTCACCGAGTCAAACTATGGTGACTCACGCGACTCTGAGTCGCGGGTTGCTGCGACTCACCTGGGTAGTCCCCTGTGCTTTTGTCTAGGTCAAACTATGCCTAGACTCAATGGGTCGGGGTGCGAGCTCCGCTACGGGCACATTGCATCCTAAAATTTGGCTAAGGCCCAAAACTCTCGGCCGAGTCAAACCATGATGACTCGTGTGACTCTGAGTTGCAGGTCACCGTAACTCACCTGAGCAGCCCCCTGCACTTCTGTCTGGGTCAAACTGTGCCCGAACTCAGTGGGTCAGTGTGCGAGCTCCATCGCGGGCACATTACATCCCAAAATTTGGTTAAGTCTCAAAATTTGTGAAAACTCCCAAAATCTAGAATGTGCACCTTAACTCGTACGAAGCCGAAACCCATCCCAATCATCCCAAAGTATTTATACAAATATAACTTAAAATATAATAAATTAAATAAACATATATTATACTTAAATGTTATATTTGTATAAATCCCGGTAACTTCCCTTTGACAAGCGCTCGCCTTGGCCTCGCATATCTCACCGAGTCAAATCGCGGTGACTCCGAGTCGTGGGTCACCGCGACTCGCCCTGGCAACCCCCTGCGCTTTTGTCCGAGTCAAACTGTGCCTGGACTCAGTGGCTCGGGGTGTGAGCTCCACTGCGAGCATGTTGCATCCTAAAATTTGGCTAAATCTTGAAATTCTCGGTTGAGTCTCAAAATTTGATTAAGTCTCAAAATTTGTAAAAACTCCTAAAATCTAGAATGTGCACCTTAACTCGTACGAAGCTGAAACACATCCCAATCATCCTGAAGTATTTATACAAATATAACTTAAAGTATAATAAATCCTAATTTTCTAAACTTATTCTAACTTCCCTGCACTTTATTGTTACATTAATTGGGAATTGTCCAATTATTTTGTAATATCTTCCATTGTTCACAAAGTGACTTATTAATTAATTGATTGATTAAATAATCTTTTTAATTAATTGATTAATTAATATTTTAAGCATGACTTTCAGTTTTCTTGGAAGTCGAGGAGTCCCCTCACTTCTATTTAAACAGTTTTTATTGTAATTTTATTGCAAGTCCATTGATGACGGGGTGAAATTCCCTAGAAACATGTCTAGACATTCTTTTTCAATAAAATTTTCTTGCTTATTTCTGGATTCATCTGGTGCTACAAGTGATACTTATGTTAATTG
This sequence comes from Chamaecyparis obtusa, assembly GCA_027943335.1. Taxonomy (NCBI): domain Eukaryota; kingdom Viridiplantae; phylum Streptophyta; class Pinopsida; order Cupressales; family Cupressaceae; genus Chamaecyparis; species Chamaecyparis obtusa. The sequence continues at coordinate 114,288 of BSBK01005289.1, forward strand.
TTAATTGTTAATTTTTAATTGTTAATTGTTAATTGTTAATTGTTAATTATTAATTTTTAATTGTTAATTGTTAATTGTTAATTGTTAATTGGTTTAGGATTTTGACAAGCACTCACCCCTGCCTCGCATTTCTCAGCTGAGTCAAACCACCGTGACTCGAGTGACTTTGAGTCGTGGGTCACCGAGACTCACCCTGGCAACCCCCGCGCTTCTGTCCGGGTCAAACTGTGCCCAGACTTGGCGGGCTAGGGTGTAAGTCACCCCAAAATTAGAAAAAACTTCCAAAATATAGAATGTGCACCTTAACTCGTACGAAGCTGAACGCCATCCCAATCATCCCGAAGTATTTATACAAATATAACTTAAAGTATAATAAATAAAATAACCATATATTATACTTAAATGTTATATTTGTATAAATCCCATCAACTTCCCTTTGACAAGTGCTCGCCCCTGCCTCGCATTTCTAGCGGAGTCAAACCATGGTGACTCACTCGACTTTGAGTCGCGGGTCGTTATGACTCACCCAAGTAGCCCCCCGTGCTTCTCTCTAGGTCAAACTATGCCTGGACTCGGTGGGTAAGGGTGCGAGCTCGACCGCAGGCACGTTGCATCCTGAAATTTGGCTAAGTCCCAAAATTTTTAGCCAAGTCAAACCATGATGACTCACGTAACTCTGAGTCATAGGTCACCGCGACTCATCCTAGCGGCCCCCTGTGTTTCTATCTAGGTCAAAATGTGCCTGGAGTTGGGGGGTCAGGGTGCGAGCTCCACCGGGGGCACCTTGCATCTTGATATTTGGCTAAGTCCTCAAATCCTTGAAAACTCTTAAAATCTAGCATGTGCACCTTAACTCGTACGAAGCCAAAACCCATCCCAATCATCCTGAAGTATTTATACAAATATAAATTAAAGTATAATAAACTAAATAAATGTATATTATACTTAAATTTTATATTTGTATAAATCCTAGCAACTTCCCTCTGACAAGCGCTCACCCCATCATCACATTTCTCACCGAATCAAACTGAGGTGACTTGTGTGACTCTGAGTCATGGGTCACTGTGACTCACCCGGACAGCCCCCCACACTTCTGCTGGGTCAAATTATGCTTGGACTCAGAGGGTCAGGGTGCGAGCTCCATCGCGGGCATGTTGCATCCTAAAATTTGGCTAAGTCCCAAAATTCTTAGTTGAGTCAAACTGTGGCGACTCACCCAACTCCAAGTTGTGGATCATCGTAACTCATCCTGGTAGCCGCCATGCTTCTGTCTGGGTCAAACTATGCCCACACTTGGTGGGTCAGGGTGCGAGCTTCACCGCGGGTACGTTGCATCCCAAAATTTGGCTAAGTCATAAAATTTTCAAAAACTTCCAAAATCTAGCATGTGCACCTTAACTCGTACGAAGCTGAAACCCATCCCAATCATCCCAAAGTATTTATACAAATATAACTTAAAGTATAATAAAATAAATAAATATATATTATACTTAAATGTTATATTTGTATAAATCCTGGCAACTTCCCTCTAACAAGCACTCGCCCCAGTGTCGCGTTTCTCACCGAATCAAACCAAGGTGACTCGCATGACTCTCAGTTGGGGGTTACTGTGACTCACATGGGTAGCCCCTCGTGATTCTGTCTGGGTCAAACTATGGCCCGACTCGGCGGGTCAGGGTGCGAGCTCCATCGCGGGCACGTTGCATCCCAAAATTTGGCTAAGTCTTGAAATTCTCAAAAACTCCTAAAATCTAGAATGTGCACCTTAACTCATATGAAGCTGAAAGCCATCCCAATCATCCTGAAATATTTATATAAATATAGCTTAAAGTATAATAAATTAAATAAATATATATTATACTTAAATGTTATATTCGTATAAATCCTGACAATTTCCCTTTGACAAGCGCTCGCCCCTGCCTCGCATTTCTCGCCAAGTCAAACTGCGGTGACTCACGTAACTCTGAGTCATGGGCCATCGCAAGTCTCTTGGGGAGCCCCCTACGCTTTTTTCTAGGTCAAACTGTGCCCGAACTCGATGGGTCATGGTGCCAACTCCACTGCGGGCACATTCCATCCCAAAATTTGTCAAAGTCCCAAAATTCTCAGTCGAGTATAACTGCGGTGACTCACATGACTCTAAGTCACGGGTCACCGTGACTCACCCTGGCAGCCTCCTCAGTGTGGTGGGGTGCGAGCTCTAACGCGGGGACGTTACATCCCAAAATTTAGTTTAGTCCTAAAATTCTTGGTCGAGTCAAATCGCGGTGACTCACATGACTCTGAGTCACGGGTTACCGTGACTCGCCCGAGCAGCCCCTGCGCTTCTGGTTGGGTCAAACTATGTCCAGACTTGGTAGGTCGGGGTGGGAGCTCCGCCGCGGGCACGTTGCATCCTAAAATTTGGCTAAGTCCCAAAATTTTCAAAAACTCTCAAAATCTAGAATGTGCACCTTAACTCATACAAAGCTGAAACCCATCCCAATCATCCTGAATTATTTATACAAATATAACTTAAAGTATAACAAATTAAATAAATGTATGTGTTATATTTGTATAAATCCTGATAACTTCCCTTTGACAAGCACTCACCCTTGCCTCGCATTTCTCACTGAGTCAAACCATGGTGACTCGCATGACTCTGAGTCGCGGGTCGTCACAACTCATTGGGGCAGCCCCCCACACTTCTATCTAGGTCAAACTATACCCAGACTCAGTGGCTTGGGGTGCAAGCTCCACCAGGGGTACATTGCATCCTAAAATTTGACTAAGTCCTAAAATTTTCAGCTGAGTCAAACCATGGTGACTCGCGTGACTCTGAGTCATGGGTCACTGCAACTCACCCTGCAGCCCCCGTGCTTCTGTGTGTGTCAAACTATGCCCGAACATGACAGGTCAGGGTGCGAGCTCTACCGCGGGCACATTGCATCTTAAAATTTGGCTAAGTCTTGAAATCCTTGAAAACTCCCAAAATCTAGCATATGCACCTTAACTCATATGAAGCTGAAACCCATCCCATTAATCCTGAAGTATTTATACAAATATAACTTAAACTATAATAAATTAAATAAATGTATATTATACTTAAATGTTATATTTGTACAAATCAAACTGTGGTGAGTCCCGTGACTTTGAGTCGTGGGTCATCGTGACTCGCCCAGTTAGCCCCCCATGCTTGTATCCGATTTAAACTATGCCCGGACTTGGCAGGTCGAGGTACGAAGTCCACCATGGGCATGTTGCATCCAAAAATTTGGCTAAGTCCCAAAATTCTTGGCCGAGTCAAACCATGATGACTCACGTGACTCTAAGTCGCGTGTCACCGTGACTCACCCTGGCTGACCCCCGTGCTTTTGTCTAGGTCAAACTATGCCTAGACTCGGTGGGTCAGGGTGCGAGCTCCACCGCGAGCATGTTGCATCTTGAAATTTGCCTTAAGTCCCAAAATTCTTAGTTGAGTCAAACTATGGTGACTCGCATGACTCTGAGTCGCGGGTCACCACGACTCTCCCAGGTAGACCCTCACTTTTCTGTCTAGTTCAAACTATGCCTAGACTCGGCACGTCAGGGTATGAGCTCCACCGTGGGCATGTTGCATCCCAAAATTTGGCTAAGTTCTGAAATTCTCAAAAACTCCCAAAATCTAGAATGTGCACCTTAACTTGTACAAAGTTGAAACCCATCCCAATCATCCCGAAGTATTTATACAAATATAACTTAAAGTATAATAAATTAAATAAATGTATATTATAGTTAAATGTTATATTTGTATAAATCCTGGCAACTTCTCTTTGACAAGCGCTCGCCGCTGCCTCGTATTTCTTGATGAGTCAAACCACGGTGACTCACATGACTCCAAGTCATGGGTCACCGTGAGTCAACTGAGTAGTCGCCACGGTTCTATCTGGGTCAAACTGTGCCTGGACTCAGTAGGTCAGGGTGACAGCTCCACCACGGGCATGTTGCATCCCAAAATTTGGCTAAGTCCTGAAATTCTTAGCTGAGTAAAATTGTGGTGACTCACGCGTCTCTGAGTCGTAGGTCATCACAACTTGCCCTGGCAGCCCCCCAGGCTTTTGTCTAGGTCAAACTATGCCTAGACTCGGCGGGTCAAGGTGCGAGCTCCGCCGCGGGGACGTTGCATACTAAAATTTGGCTAAGTCTCAAACTTCTTGGCCGAGTTAAACCGCAGTGAATCACGTGACTCTGAGTCATGGGTTGCCGCAACTCACCTGAGCAACCCCCTACGCTTCTGACCGGGTCAAAGTGTGCCCAGACTCGATGGGTCAAGGTGCGAGCTCCATCGCGGGCACGTTGCATCCCAAAATTTGGCTAAGTCCTGAAATTCTGGAAAACTCCCAAAATCTAGAATGTGCACCTTAACTCATATGAAGCTGAAAGCCATCCCAATCATCCTGAAGTATTTATACAAATATAACTTAAAGTATAATAAATTAAATAAATATATATTATACTTAAATGTTATATTTGTATAAATCCTGACAACTTCCCTTTGACAAGCGCTCACCCCTGCCTTGCATTTCTAGCCGAGTCAAACTATGGTGACTCACGTGACTCTGAGTCATGGGCCATCGCGAGTCTCCTAGGGAGCCCCCCATGCTTTTGTCTGGGTCAAACTGTGCCCAAACTCGATGGGTCGTGGTGCTAGCTCCACTGCGGGCACATTCCATCCCAAAATTTATCTAAGTCCCAAAATTCTTGGTCGAGTAAAACCGCGGTGACTCACGTAACTCTAAGTCGCGGGTCACCGTAACTCGCCTTGGCAGCCTCCTATGCTTCTATCCTACTCAAACTATGCCCAGACTTAGCGTGGTGGGGTGTCAGGTCTACCGCAGGGATGTTGCATCCTAAAATTTGGCTAAGTCCTAAAATTCTTGGCCGAGACAAACCGCGATGACTCACGTGACTCTGAGTCACGAGTTGCCGCGACTCACCCGAGCAGCCCCCTGCACTTCTGGCTGGGTCAAACTGTGCTCAGACTCATCAGGTCGGGGTGCGAGCTCCACCGCGGGCATGTTGCATCCTAAAATTTGGCTAAGTCCCAAAATTCTTAGAAACTCTCAAAATCTAGAATGTGCACCTTAACTCGTACAAAGCTGAAACCCATCCCATCATCCTAAAGTATTTATACAAATATAACTTAAAGTATAATAAATTAAATAAACGTATAGAAATGCGAGGCAGCGGTGAGTGCTTGTCAAAGGGAAGTTGTCAGGATTTATACAAATATAACATTTAAGTATAATATATGTTTATTTAATTTATTATACTTGAAGTTATATTTTAATAAATACTTCAGGATGATTGGGATGGGTTTCGGCTTCATACGAGTTAAGGTGCACATTCTAGATTATGAGAGTTTTCACGAATTTTGGTACTTAGCCAAATTTTAAGATGCAATGTGTCCACGGTAGAGCTCACACTCTGACCCGCCGAGTCTGGGCACAGTTTGACCTTGATAGAAGCCCAGGGGGCTACTCGGGTGAGTCACGGAGACCCGTGAGTTAGAGTCACATGAGTCACCATGGTTTGATTCAATGAGAAATGCGATGCCAGGTTGAGCGCTTGTCAGTTAGAAGTTTCCTCTGACATGTTCACCTTAACTCGTATGAAGCTGAAACCCATCCCAATCAATAGCCGTGGGCACGATGCATCCTGAAATTTGGCTAAGTCCAGAAATTCTCAACTGAGTCAAACTGCGATGACTCGTGTGACTCTGAGTCATGGGTCATCGTGACTCGGATGATTGAGATGGGTTTTAGCTTCGTATGAGTTAAGGTGGACATTGTAGATTTTGAGACTCGCAGGCACGTTGCATCCCACATTTTGGCTAAGTCCCAAAATTCTCGGCCAAGTGAAACCATGGTGACTCATGCGACTCTGAGTCGTGGGTCACCGCGACTTGAATGATTGGGATGGGTTTCAGTTTCGTACGAGTTAAGGTGCACATTTTAGATTTTGGGAATGCGGGCACGTTGCATCCTAAAATTTGGCTAAGTCCTGAAATTCTCACCCGAGTGAAACCGCGGTACCTCGCATAACTCTGAGTCACCATGACTCGGATGATTAGGATAGGTTTCAGCTTCGTACGAGTTAAGGTGCACATTCTAGATATTGGAAACGCAGGCACATTGCATCCCAAAATTTGGCTAAGTCCTAAAGTTCTCAGTCGAGTCAAACCACGATGACTCATGCAACTCTGAGTCATCGGTCACCACAACTCGGATGATTGGGATGGGTTTCGGCTTCGTACGAATTAAGGTGCACATTCTAGATTTTGGGACCGCGGGCATGTTGCATCACAAAATTTGGCTAAGTCCTAAAATTCTTGGCTGAGTCAAATCGTGGTGACTCACGCAACTCTGAGTCATGGGTCACGGTGACTCAGATGATTGGTATGGGTTTCGGCTTCGTACGAGTTAAGGTGCACATTCTAGATTTTGGGACCACGGGCATGTTGCATACCAAAATTTGGCTAAATCCCAAAATTCTCAACTGAGTCAAACCGCGGTGACTCGCACGACTCCGAGTCGTGGGTCACCATGACTTGGATGATTGGGATAGGTTTTGGCTTCGTACGAGTTAAGGTGCACATTCTAAATTTTGGGACCGTGGGCACATTGCATCCCAAAATTTGGCTAAGTCCCAAAATTCTCAGCCGAGTCAAACCGTGATGACTCGTGTGACTCTGAGTCACCAGGACTTGGATGATTGGGATGAGTTTCAGCTTTGTACGAGTTAAGGTGTACATCCTAGATTTTGGGACCGCGGGCATGGTGCATCCCAAAATTTGGCTAAGTCCCAAAATTCTTGACTGAGTCAAACCGCGGTGACTCGCATGACTCTGAGTCATCGGTCACCACGACTCAGATGATTGGGATGGGTTTCGGCTTCATACGAGTTAAGGTGCACATTCTAGATTTTGGGACCGCGGGCACGTTGCATCCCAAAATTTGGCTAATTTCCAGAATTCTCGGCTGAGTCAAATCGCGGTGACTCGTGTGACTCTGAGTTATGGGTCACCGTGACTCAGATTATTGGGATGGGTTTTGGCTTCATACAAATTAAGGTTCACATTCTAGATTTTTGGATAGCGGGCACGTTGCATCCCAAAATTTTGCTAAGTCCCAAAATTCTCGACCGAGTCAAACGACGGTGACTCGCGTGACTCCGAGTCGTGGGTCACCATGACTTAGATGATTGGGATGGGTTTCAGCTTCATACGAGTCAAACTATACCCAGACTCAGTGGGTCAGGGTATGAGCTCCACTGTAGGCACATGGCATCCCAAAATTTAGCTAAGTCCCAAAATTTGTCTAATTTCGAGGGCTGCTCAGGCGAGTCACGGTGACTGGTGACTCAGATTTGCACGAGTCACCGTTGTTTGACTCAGCTGAGAGTTTCAGGACTTAGCCAAACTTTGGGATGCAATGTGCCCATGATGGAGCTCACACCCTGACCCACCGAGTCTGGGCATAGTTTGACCCAGACAGAAGCACCACGGGCTGACCGGGTGAGTCACGGTGACCCGTGACTCAGAGTCGCGCAAGTCACTATTGTTTGACTCGGTGAGAAATGCGAGGCAGGGGTGAGCACTTATCAAAGGAAAGTTGCGGGGATTTATAGAAATATAATATCTAAGTATAAGATATGTTTATTTAATTTATTATACTTTAAGTTATATTTGTATAAATACTTCGGGATGATTGGGATGGGTTTCAGCTTCGTACATGTTAAGGTGCACATTCTAGATTTTGGGACCACGGGCACGTTGCATCCCAAAATTTGGCTAAGTCTTAAAATTCTTGGCCAAGTGAAACAGCGGTGACTCGCACGACTCTGAGTCACCGTGACCCAGATGATTGGGATGGGTTTCAGCTTTGTACAAGTTAAGGTGCACATTCTAGATTTTGGGACCGCGGGCATGTTGCATCCCAAAATTTAGCTAATTCCTAAAATTCTCAGCCGAGTCAAACCACAGTGACTCACGTGACTCCTAGTCATGGGTCACCATGACTTGGATGAATGGGATGGGTTTCCACTTCGTACGAGTTAAGGTGCACATTCTAGATTTTGGGACTGTGGGCACGTTGCATCCCAAAATTTAGCTAAGTCCTAAAATTCTCAGCTGAGTCAAACTGTGGTAACTAACACAACTCCGCGTCATGGGTCACCATGACTCGGATGATTGGGATGGGTTTTGGCTTCGTACGAGTTAAGGTGCACATTCTAGATTTTGAGACCGTGGGCATGTTGCATCCCAAAATTTGGCTAAGTCCCAAAATTCTCAGCTGAGTCAAACCGCGGTGACTCACGCGACTCTGAGTCATGGGTCGTCGTGACTCGGATGATTGGGATGGATTTCGGCCTTGTACAAGTTAAGGTGCACATTCTAGATTTTAGGAGTTTTCATGAATTTCTAGACTTAGCCAAATTTCAGGATGCAATGTGCCCACGGTGGAGCTCGCACCCTGACTCACCAAGTTCGGGCACAGTTTGACTCGGACAGAAGCCCGGGGGGCTGCCTGGGTGAGTCGTGGCGACCCACGATGCGGAGTCACATGAGTCACCATGGTTTGATTCAGCGAGAAACATGACACTAGGGCGAGTACTTGTCAGAGGGAAGTTGCCTCTGACATGTGCACCTTAACTCGTATGAAGCCAAAACCCATCCCAATCAATCGTCGTGGGCACGTTGCATCCTTAAATTTTGTTAAGTCCTAAAATTCTCAACCAAGTCAAACTGTGGTGACTCGTACGACTCTGAGTTGTGGGTCATCATGACTTGGATGATTGGGACGGGTTTCAGCTTTGTATGAGTTAAGGTGCACATTATAGATTTCAGGACTCGCAGGCACGTTGCATCCCGCAATTTGGCTAAGTCCTAAAATTATCAGCCGAGTGAAACCGCGATGACTCATGTGACTCTGAGTCATGGGTCACTGCGACTTGGATGATTGGGATGGGTTTCAGCTTTGTAGGAGTTAAGGTGCACATTCTAAATTTTGGGACCGCGGGCATGTTGCATCCAAAATTTGGCTAAGTTTCAAAATTCTCGATCGAGTAAAACAATAGAGACTCATGCAACTCTGAGTCACCATGACTCTGATGATTGGGATGAGTTTTGGCTTCGTACGAGTTAAGGTGCACATTCTAGATTTTGGGACCGCAGGAACATTGCATCCCAAAATTTGGCTAAGTCCTAAAATTCTCGACTGTGTCAAACCGCAGTAACTCGCGTGACTCTGAGTCACCATGACTCGGATGATTGGGATGGGTTTCAACTTTGTACGAGTTAAGGTGCACATTCTAGATTTTGGGACCGCGGGCAAGTTGCATCCCAAAATTTGGCTAAGTCCTGAAATTCTTAGCCGAGTCAAACCACGGTGACTCGCGTGACTCCAAGTCGTAAGTCACTATGACTCGGATGATTGGGATGGGTTTTGGCTTTGTATGAGTTAAGGTGCACATTCTAGATTTTAGGACCATGGGCATGTTGCATCCTGAAATTTGGCTAAGTCCCAAAATTCTCGGCTGAGTCAAACCGCGTTGACTTAGGTGACTCTGAGTCATGGGTCACCGCGACTCGGATGATTAGGATGGCTTTCGACTTCGTACGAGTTAAGGTGCACATTCTAGATTTTGGGACCATGGGCATGTTGCATCCCAAAATTTGGCTAAGTCCCAAAATTCTCGGTCGAGTCAAACCGTGGTGACTCGTGCGACTCTGAGTCATGGGTCACCGTGACTCGGATGATTGGGATGGGTTTCAGCTTCGTACGAGTTAAGGTGCACATTCTAGATTTTGGGACCGCGGGCACGTTGCATCCCAAAATTTGGCTAAGTGCCGAAATTCTCTGTTGAGTCAAACTGCGGTGACTCGCGTGACTCTGAGTCATAGGTCACCATGACTCAGATGATTGGGATGGGTTTCAGCTTCGTACAGGTCAAACTGTACTTGAATCGATTACTCCATTTTGCACTTTTACCGATTTACCCAGTTTTCTCTATTTAGCGACCAACACTGTTTTTGCTCCTTTGTTCACTTAGCTTCTTAGCAAATCAGAACTTCATACTAGAATCATCATAATGAAATCAAAGACTTATTGAAGTTATCCAAGTATTCAGTATCCCTCTTCATCTTCCACTTCTTCATCAATCACTCGATAATGAATAACTCTTCAACAAATACTGTCGATTGACTTTGCAGTCGGTTGACATCAATGACAACATTATACTGATTTAGCATGCAGTATGATCTAGCTTCCATTGTTCTCTTGATAAATCAGTTGTAGATAATCAATCTCTCCCTTTGGCATTGATGGCAACTCAAATAATATGAATGTACCATACCATACCAAAATTTGTTCCACAACCTTACTAACCTTTTGCTAGTCTCTTCAGTACTCTCCTTGCAACTATTCATTCATATTTGTCACTCTCTCCAATTATTCATTCATATTTGCCACTCTCTCCCTTTGACAACGATGCCAAAATGAAAATTGTGACATATATGAGAATAAAATCATCTCCAAATGTATTCTGAAAATACTGATATATCCTTCACTTCATTTGTGAACTTGCACCAACATGTAAGATCTTGCTTGATTAAGATAGGTTGATGCAGCATGTGAGATCACTTGAGTGATCAATAGACAAGGGCCGAACCCCAAGTCTACCTCTTAAATACTCAAAGGTTTCTTTCTGTAAAGGCTTTGTGAAGATATCAGCAAGTTGCTTTTTAGATGTAACAAATTCCAACTTTACTTTCTTATCTTGTACCTGTTCCCTTAAGTAATGATACTTGATAGATATATGTTTCATTTTTGAATGCATAACAGGATTCTTGGAAATATTTATAGCACTTGTATTATCACAGTAAATTGTTACTGCTTCAGTGATTACTTCATTCATCCCTTCTAATACCTGCTTGATATATGCTATGTTAGAACAATTTGTTGCAACATCAACATACTCAGCCTCAGCAGTTGATTGAGAAATACAACTTTGCTTTTTACTTATCCATGTCACCAGTCGGTCTCCAAAGAAAAATGCTCCACCTGATGTGCTTTTCTAATCATCAATGTTTCCTGCCCAATCAGCATCAATGTAGACTTTTAGTTCAAATTTTCCTTCTCTTGGATACCAAAGACCATAGTCTTCTATCTTCTTTAAGTATTTGAGAATTCTTTTAGCAGCTACCATATGTGATTCTCTTGGTTTTGCTACAAATCTTGCTACAATACCGACTGCATGAGCAATGTTAGGTCTTGAATGTACAACATACATCAACTTGCCAATCATGGATCGGTATAAAGTCTGATCCACTTCATTAGTATCATCTTCTTTTGATAGTTTACATCTAGTAACCATAGGTGTTCCTACAAGTTTTGCTTCTTCCATACCGAATGACTTTAGGACCTCCTTTATGTACTTGGATTGGGAGATAAAAATCCCATCACTTTGCTGTATCACTTGCAATCCTAAAAAGAATTTGATCTCTCCAAACATTGACATCTCAAACTCAGTTCTCATTTCTTCAGCAAATTTCTTGCATACTATGTCTCTTCCTCCAAAAATTATATCATCAACAAAGATTTCAGCAATGATAATAGTGTCATCCAAATTTCCTTTCATATACAAATTGCTATTATCACTGGTTCTAACAAAATCAATGCTCGGCAAGTATGAGTGAAGTCTTTCAGACCATGCTCTTGGTGCTTGTTTCAGTCCATACAGGGCTTTGTGCAATTTGCAGACTTTGTCTCAGTTGTCAGGATCCTCAAATCCTTCTGGTTGTTCAATGTACACTTCTTCTTCAAGTATTCCATTTAGAAATGCAGATTTGACATCCATTTGGTAAACTTTAAACTTCTTGTGTGCAGCATAAGCCAGTAACATCCTTACCCCTTCAAGTCTGGCTACTAGGGCAAATGTCTCTCCATAATCTATTCCCTCTTCTTGAGCATACCCCTTGCATACAATTCTTGCCTTGTTTCTTACTACTTCACCATTCTCATTTAATTTGTTTCTAAATATCCACTTTTTACCAATTACATTCTTGTTCTTTGGCCTAGGTACTAAGCTCCAAGTTTTATTTTTCTCTATCTGCTCTATTTCATCAGTCATGGCTACAACCCATTCATCATTTTTCAATGCCTCATGCACAGTCTTTGGTTCAAAGTTACAAACCAAACAAGTACCTTGCCTAGTCTTACTTCTGGTTTGCATGCCAGCCTCTTTATCACCAATTATTTGATTTTCTGGATGGTGTCTTCTCACAAATCTTGCCAAAATTTTGAATCTCCTTTCTTGCTCATCTTGTTCAGTGTTATCTTGCACATTTTGTGTCGGTACACTACTTTGGTCATCAACTATTCTTTGGTCTTCATTCTGCTCAGTCTGTTGTGTCGGTAGCTGTGAACTACTAGACTGTCCGTCAGTTATAGTGGACTCTGACTGTGTCGGTCTTGGTTGAAATTCAGGAAAGTCAAAATATTTATACTATTTGTCATCTTCAGGTTTCTGAATCTTCTCTTCATCCAAGAATGTATCATCAAATTAATCTACACGAACATTCATACTTTCTATGATCTTCTTTGTCATTTTATTGAAACATTTATATGCTTTTCTATGTGGAGAGTATCCTAAGAATATCCCCTCATCACCTTTGGAATCAAATTTACCATTTATGTTATCCTTCAGTATAAAGCACTTACTCCCAAATATTTTGAAGTAGCTCACATACAGTTTGTGACCAAACCATAGCTCATAAGGTGTTTGGTTGGTGTCCTTTTTCAGTTGAACTCAGTTAAGTACATACACAGCAGTACTAATAGCTTCTCTCCAAAAATGTTGAGCAACCTTCTTGTGTAACATCATAGTTCGAGCACAATCAATGATTGATCTATTTCTTCTTTCAGCAATTCCATTCTACTGGGGTGTCCTTGGTGGAGACATTTGTCTCTGAATTCCATGCTCATTGCAAGAATTAGTAAACTCATCAGACATGAACTCACCACCTCTATCTGATCTTAAGCATTTTAATTCCCTTCCAGTTTCCTTCTCAACTTTCACTTTGTACCATTTGAACATTTTAAATGCTTCTCCTTTTTCTTTTAAGAACATAACTATCATCATTCTGGTATAGTCATCAACAAAGAGAATAAAGTATCTATCCCCATAGTAGCTTTGAGTTTTCATCAGTCCACATAGATAAGTGTGTACTAACTCAAGTATTTTCTTAGTTGAATAATCTTTGCTCTTAAAGCTAGACTTTGTCATCTTACCTTTCAGACATTCATGGCACATGGGATGATCAGGTTTCTATAAGTTAGGCAAACCTCTAACTCTTTTCTTTCTGCTAATCTTGATCATGTTGTCAAACCTCCCACGCTTCTGTCGGGGTCAAACTATGCCCAGACTCAGCAGGTTAGGGTGCGAGCTCTGTCGTGGGCATGTTGCATCCCAAATTTTGGTTAAGTCCCAAAACTCTTGGCTGAGTCAAATGATGGTGACTCGCACGACTCTGAGTCACGGGTCACCGTGACTCACCGGGGTAGCCCCCCGCGCTTCTATCCGGGTGAAACTATGCCCAGACTTGGTGGGTAGGGGTGCAAGCTCCACCGCGGGCACATTGCATCCTGAAATTTGGTTAATTCCTAAAATTCAAGAAAACTCCCAAAATCTAGAATGTGCACCTTAACTCATACGAAGCTGAAAGCCATCCCAATCATCCCGAAGTATATATACAAATATAACTTAAAGTATAATAAATTAAATAAATATATATTATACTTATGTCATATTTGTATAAATCTCAGCAACTTCCTTTTGACAAGCACTCATCCTTGCCTCGCATTTCTCACCGAGTCAAACCGTAGTGACTCGCGTGACTCTGAGTCATGGGTCATCGCGACTCACTCGGGTAGCCCCCCGTGCTTCTATCCGGGTCAAAATATGCCCAGACTCGGTAGATTGGGGTGCGAGCTCCACAGCGGGCATGTTGCATCCCAAAATTTTCAACCAAGTCAAATCATGGTGAATCATGTGACTCTGAGTTGTAGGTTGTCGTGACTCACCCTGGAAGCCTCCTGTGCCTCTGTCTAGGGCAAACTATGCCCAGACTGGGCGGGTCGGGGTGTGAGCTCCATCACGGCCATGTAGCATCCTAAAATTTGGCTAAGTCTCGAAACTCTCAGCCGAGTCAAACCGTGGTGAGTCACGTGACTCTGAGTCATGGGTCACCATGACTCACCCAGGCAGTCCCTCCAGCTTCTGTCTGGGTCAAACTGTGCCCGGACTCGGCGGGTTGGGGTGCGAGCTCCACTGTGGGCATATTGCATCCTAAAATTTGGCTAATTCTCAAAATTTGAGAAAAATCACAAAATCTAGAATGTGCACCTTAACTCGTATGAAGCCGAAAGCCATCCCAATCATCCCAAAGTATTTATACAAATATAAATTAAAGTATACTAAATTAAATAAACATATATTATACTTAAATGTTATATTTGTATAAATCTTGGCAACTTCCCTTAGACAAGCGCTCGCCCTTGCATCATGTTTCTCGCCGAGTCAAATAGCGGTGACTCACGCGACTCTGAGTCTTAGGTCATCGCGACTCACCTAGGCAGCCCCCCGCACTTTTGTCTGGGTCAAACTATGCCCAAATTCGGCGGGTCGAGCGGCAAGCTCCACCACAGGCATGTTGCATCCCAAAATTTGGCTAAGTCCTGAAATTCTTGGCCGAGTCAAATCACGGTGACTTGCGCAACTTTGAGTCGCGGGTCACCGCGACTCACCCTGGTAGCCCCTCATGCTTCTATCTGAAAACTATGCCCAGACTCGGCGGGTTAGGGTGCAAGCTCCGCCGCAGGCACGTTGCATCCTAAAATTTGGCTAAGTCCCAAAATTCTTGAAAACTCCCAAAATCTAGCATGTGCACCTTAACTCGTATGAAGCTGAAACCCATCCCAATTATCCTAAAGTATGTATACAAATATAACTTAAAGTATAATAAATTAAGTAAACATATATTATACTTAAATGTTATATTTGTATAAATCCTGACAACTTCCCTTTGACAAGTGCTCGCCCCTGCCTCGCGTTTCTCACGGAGTCAAACCACGGTGACTCGTGCAACACCGAGTCACGGGTCACCGGGACTCACCAGAGCAGCCCCCCTTGCTTTTGTATGGGTCAAACTATGCCTAGACCTGGTGGCTCTAGGTGTGAGCTCCACCGCGGGGATGTTGCATCCTAAAATTTGGCCAAAATCCCAAAATTTTTGGCCAAGTCAAACCACGGTGACTCGCTTGACTCTGAGACGCAAGTCACCGCGACTCGCCTGAGCAGCCCCTTGCACTTCTGTCCAGGTCAAACTGTGCCTGGACTCAGCGGGTCAAGGTGTGAGCTCTACCGCAGGCACATTGCATCCCAAAATTTTTCTAAGTCCCAAAATTCTTGAAAACTCCCAAAATCTAGAATGTGCACCTTAACTCGTACGAAGCCGAAACCCATCCTAATCATCTTGAAGTATTTATACAAATAAAACTTAAAGTATAATAAATTAAATAAATGTATATTATACTTAAATGTTATATTTGTATAAATCCTGACAACTTCCCTTTGACAAGCGCTTGCCCCTGCCTCGCATTTCTCATCGAGTCAAACAGCGGTGACTCTCGTGACTCTGAGTCGCGGGTCACCGCCACTCACCCGGGCAGCCCACCGCGCTTCTGTCTGGGTCAAACTGTGTCCAGACTCGGTGGGTCAGGGTATGAGCTCCGTCGTGGGCACATTGCATCCCAAAATTTGGCTAGGTCTCAAAACTCTCAGCCGACTCAAACCACGGTGACTCGTACGACTCCGAGTCACCGCAACTCCCCCGGGCAACCCCCGAAATTATACAAATTTTGGAACTTAGCCAAATTTTGGGATGCAATGTGCCCACGGTGGAGCTCGCACCCTGACCCACCGAGTCTGGGTATATTTTGATCTGTATGAAGCTGAAACCCATCCCAATCATTTGAGTCATAGTGACCCATGACTCAGAGTCATGCGAGTCACTGCGGTTTGACTCGGCTGAGAATTTTGGGACTTAGCCAAATTTAGGGATGCAACTTGCCCGCGGTCCAAAAATCTAGAATGTGCACCTTAACTTGTATAAAGCCGAAACCCATCTCAATCATCTGAGTCATGGTGACCCAAGACTCAAAGTCACATGAGTCACCGCAGTTTGACTCGGTCAAGAATTTCAAGACTTAGCCAAATTTTGGGATGCAACGTGCCCGCAGTCCCAAAATCTAGAATGTGCACCTTAACTCATACGAAGCTGAAACTCATCCCAATCATCTAAGTCACGATGACTCAGAGTCACGTGAGTCACCGTGGTTTCACTCAGCTGAGAATTTTGGGACTTAGCCAAATTTTGGGATGCAACGTACCCGTAGTCCCAAAATCTAGAATGTGCACCTTAACTTGTACAAAGCCGAAACCCATCCCAATCATCTGAGTCACGGTGATGCATGACTCAGAGTCACGCGAGTCACCATAGTTTCACTTGATCAAGAATTTTGGGATGTATCCATATTGTGAGATGTAACGTGCCCATGAGTCCCAAAATCTAGAATGTGCACCTTAACTCATACGAAGCTAAAACTCATCCCAATCATCTGAATCACGATGACCCACAACTCGGAGTGTCGTGAGTAACTACGGTTTGACTCATCTGAGAATTTCGGGGCTTAGCCAAATTTCAGGATGCAACGTGCCCACAGTGGATGATTGGGATGAGTTTTGACTTCCTATGAGTTAAGGTGCACATTCTAGATTTTGGGAGTTTTTGAGAATTTTGAGACTTATGCAAATTTCAGGATGCAACATGCCTGTGGTTTGACTCGGTCCTCGACCGGCTGAGTCTGGGCATAGTTTGACCCGGATAGAGGCGCGGGGGGCTGCCTGGGTGAGTTGCGGTGACCCACGACTCAGAGTTGCGCGAGTCACTAAATTTTGACTCGGTAGAGAATTTTGGGACTTAGCCAAATTTCAGGATGCAACATGCCCGCGGTGGAGCTCGTACCCTGACCCGTCGAGTCTGGGCATAGTTTGACTCGGACAAAAGCGCGAGGGGCTGCCCGGGCGAGTCACGGTTTGACTCGATCGAGAGTTTCTGGACTTAGCCAAATTTTGAGATGCAACATGCCCGTGACAGAGCTTGCACCCTGACCCATTGAGTCTGGGCACAGTTTGACCAGGACTGAAGCGCGGGAGGATACCAGGGTGAGTCGTAGTGACCCGCGACTCAGAGTCGCATGAGTTACCGAAGTTTGACCTGGCTGAGAATTTTAGGACTTAGCTAAATTTCAGGATGCAACATGCCTGCATTTTGGGACTTAGCCAAATTTTTGGACTTAGCCAAATTTTGGGATGCAATGTGCCCCTAGTGGAGCTCGCACCCCAACTTGCTGAGTCCAGGTATAGTTTGACCCAGATAGAAGTGCAGGGGGCTGCCCAGGTGAGTCCCGATGACCCGCGACTGAGATTCACACGAGTCACCACGGTTTGACTCGACCGAAAGTTTCAAGAGTTAGCCAAATTCTGGGATGCAATGTGCCTACGGCGGAGCTCGCACCGTGACCCACCGAGTCTGGGCATAGTTTAACCTAGACAGAAGCGTGGGGGGCTACCCGGGTGAGTCGCAATGACCCACGACTCAGAGTCGCATGAGTCACCATGGTTTGACTCGGTGAGAAACGTGAGGTAGGGGTGAGTGCTTGTCAAAGGGAAGTTGTTATGATTTATACAAATATAACATTTAAGTATAATATATATTTATTTAATTTATTATAATTTAAGTTATATTTGTATAAATACTTTGGGATGATTGAGATGGCTTTCAGCTTTGTATGAGTTAAGGTGCACATTCTAGATTTTGGAAGTTTTCTCAAATTTTAGGAATTAGCCAAATTTTGGGATGCAATGTGCCTGCGGTGGAGCTCACACCCTGACCCGTTGAGTCTGGGCATAGTTTGTCCCAGACAGAAGCATGGGGGGCTACCCTGGTGAGTCGCAGTGACCCACGACTCGGAGATGCATGAGTCACCGTAGTTTGACTCGGTTGAGAGTTTTAGGACTTAGCCAAATTTTCAGATGCAATGTGCCTAAGACAGAGGTTGCACCCTGACCCACCGAGTCTGGGCACAGTTTGACCTAGACAAAAGTGTGGGAGGCTACCAGGGTGAGTCATGGTGACCTGTGACTCAGAGTCGCACGAGTCATCATGGTTTGACTTGGCTGAGAATTTCAAGACTTCACCAAATTTCGGGATGCAACGTGCCTGTGGTGGAGCTCGCACCTCAACCCGCCGAGTCTAGCACAATTTTTCCTGGATAGAAGCGCATGCAGCTGCTCAGGTGAGTCGCGATGACCCACGACTCAGAGTCACGTGAGTCACCACAATTTGACTCGATGAGAAACACAAGGCAGGGGCGAGCGCTTGTCAAAGGGAAGTTACCGGGATTTATACAAATATAATATTCAAGTATAATATATGTTTATTTAGTTTATTGTACTTTAAGTTATATTTGTATAAATACTTTGGGATGATTGGGATGGGTTTCAACTTCGTACGAGTTAAGGTGCACATTCTAGATTTTAGGAATTTTCACAAATCTTAGGACTTAGTCAAATTTTGGGATGCAATGTGGCCCCGGTGGAGCTCGCACATCGATCTACCAAGTCTGGGCATAGTTTGACCTAGATAGAAGTGCGGGAGGCTGCCCGAGCGAGTCACGGTAACCCATGACTCAGAGTCACATGAGTCACTGCGGTTTGACTCGGCCGAGAGTTTCGATAATTAGCCAAATTTTGGGATGTAATGTGCCCACGGTGGAGATCACACCCCGACCCACCGAGTCTAGGCAAAGTTTGATCTGGACAAAAGCGCGGTGGACTGCCTGGGTGAGTCACGATGAGTCACGACTCAGAGTCGCGCGAGTCACCGTAGTTTGACTCAGCAAGAAATACGAGGCATGGGCGAGCGCTTGTCAAAGGAAAGTTGCTGTGATTTATACAAATATAACATTTAAGTATAATATACTTTTATTTAATTTATTTTACTTTAAGTTATATTTGTATAAATACTTCAGGATGATTGGGATGGGTTTCGGCTTCGTACGAGTTAAGGTGCACATTCTAGATTTTGAGAGTTTTGATGAATTTTGAGACTTAGCCAAATTTTGGGATGCAATGTGCCCGCGGTGGAGCTCGCACCCTAACCTGCTGAGTCCGGGCACAGTTTGACCTAGACAGAAGCATAGGGGGCTGCCTAGGCGAGTCACGATGACCTACGAGTCAGAGTCACGCGAGTCACCGCGATTTGATTCGGTGAGAAATACGACATCAAGTCAGATGAAAATTGCCTCTGACATGTGCACCTTAACTCATATGAAGCCAAAACCCATCCCAATCATCTGTTGTGGGCACGTTGCATCCCAAAATTTGGCTAAGTCCCAAAATTCTCAATCGAGTGAAACCGCGGTGACTCGTGCAACTCTGAGTCGTGGGTCATCGTGACTCAGATGATTGAGATGGGTTTTGGCTTTGTATGAGTTAAGGTGCACATTGTAAATTTTGGGACACGCGGGCATGTTACATCCCACAATTTGGCTAAGTCCCAAAATTCTAGGCCGAGTGAAACTGCACTGACTCACGTGACTCTGAGTCATGGGTTGCCGCAACTCAAATGATTGGGATGGGTTTTAGCTTCGTACAAGTTAAGGTGCACATTCTAAATTTTAGGACCGCGGCCACATTGCATCCTGAAATTTGGCTAAGTCCTGAAATTCTCAGTTGAGTCAAACCTTGGTGACTCGCGCGACTCCGAGTCGCTATTACGTGAATGATTGGGATGGGTTTTAGCTTCGTACGAGTTAAGGTGCACATTCTAGATTTTGAGACCGCGGGCACATTACATCCTAAAATTTGGCTAAGTCTTGAAATTATCAGCCGAGTCAAACTGCAGTGACTCACACAACTCTGAGTCATGGGTCACCATGACTAAGATGATTGGGATGGGTTTTTGGCTTCGTACGAGTTAATATGGACATTCTAGATTTTGGGACCGCGAGCACATTGCATCCTGAAATTTGGTTAAGTCCCAAAATTCACGGTTGAGTCAAACCATGGTGAATCATGCGACTCTGAGTCATGGGTCACCACAACTCAGATGATTGGGATGGGTTTCAGCTTCGTATGAGTTAAGGTGTACATTCTAGATTTTAGGACCGCGGGCACGTTGCATCTCAAAATTTGGCTAAGTCCTAAAATTCTCGGTCGAGTCAAACCGCGGTGACTCACACGACTCCGAGTCATGGGTCACCATGACTCAAATGATTAGGATTGGTTTCGGCTTCGTACGAGTTAAGGTGCACATTCTAGATTTTGGGACTGTGGGCACATTGCATCCTGAAATTTAGCTAAGTCCCAAAATTTTTGGCCGAGTCAAACTGCAGTGACTCGCGTGACTCTGATTCGTGGGTCACCATGACTTGGATGATTGGAATGGGTTTCAGCTTTGTATGGGTCAAACTATACCTGGACTTAGTGGGTCAGGGTACAAGCTCCACCATGGGTACATTACATCCCAAAATTTGGCTAAGTCCCAAAATTTGTATAATTTCAGGGGTTGCCCAGGCGACTCGCGGTGACCGGTTACTCAGAGTCGCAGGAGTCACCACGGTTTGACTCGGCTAAGAGTTTTAGGACTTAGCCAAATTTTGGGATACAATGTGCTTTGGGTGGAGCTCGCACCCCAACAGAAGCAAGGTGGGCTGCCTGGGTGAGTCATGGTGACCAACAACTCAGAGTCACGCAAGTCACTACTGTTTGACTCGGTGAGAAACACGAGGCAGGGGTGAGCACTTGTCAAAGGGAAGTTGCAGGGATTTATACAAATATAACATTTAAGTATAATATACATTTATTTAATTTATTATACTTTAAGTTATATTTGTATAAATACTTCAAGATGATTGTGATGGGTTTCGGCTTCGTACAAATTAAGGTGCACATTTTAGATTATGGGACCGCAGGTACGTTGCATCCCAAAATTTGGCTAAGTCCTAAAATTCTTAGCTGAGTCAAACCACTGTGACTCTCACGACTCTGAGTCATGGGTCACCGCGACTCGGATGATAGGGATGGGTTTCAGCTTTGTACGGGTCAAACTATACTCGGACTCGGTGGGTCAGGGTACAACCTCCACAGTGGGCACATTGCATCTCAAAATTTGGTGAAGTCTCAAAATTTGTATAATTTTGGGGGCTGCCTGGGCGAGTCACGGTGACCCGTGACTTGGAGTCGCATGAGTCACCACGGTTTGACTCGGCCAAGAGTTTCAGGACTTAGCCAAATTTTAGGATGCAATGTGCCTACGACGGAGCTCGCACCCCGACTAGCTGAGTCCTGGCATAGTTTGGCCCGAACAGAAGTGCGGTGGGCTGCCTAGGTGAGTTGCGGTGACATGCGACTCAGAGTTGCGTGAGTCACCGTGATTTGACTTGGTGAGAAACATGAGGCAGGGGTGAGCGCTTGTCAAAGGGAAGTTACGAGGATTTATACAAATATAATATTTAAGTATAATATACATTTATTTAATTTATTATACTTTAAGTTATATTTATATAAATACTTCAAGATGATTGGGATGGGTTTCGGTTTCATATGAGTGAAGGTGCACGTTCTAGATTTTGGGAGTTTTCAAAAATTTTATGACTTAGCCAAATTTCAAGATGCAACGTGCCCGCGGCAGAGCTCGCACCTCGATTTGCCGAGTCTGGGCATAGTTTGACCTGGACTGAAGCACAAGGGGCTGCTCGGGCAAGTTGCGGTGACCCATGACTCAGAGTCACGTGAGTCACCACGGTTTGACTAGGCCGAGAATTTCAAGACTTGGCCAAATTTTAGGATGCAACATCCCCATGGCAGAGCTCACACCCAGACAGAAGCGCAGGGGGCTGCCAGGGCGAGTCGCGGTGACCCTCGACTCAAAGTTGTGCAAGTCACCATGGTTTTACTCGGTGAGAAATGCAAGGCATCGACGAGCGGTTGTCAAAGGGAAGTTGTCAGGATTTATACAAATATAACATTTAAATATAATATACACTTATTTAATTTATTATACTTTAAGTTATATTTGTATAAATACTTCAGGATGATTGGGATGGGTTTTGGCTTCATATGAGTTAAGGTACATATTCTAGATTTTGGGAGTTTTCATGAATTTCAGGACTTAGCCAAATTTTTGAATGCAATGTGCCCGCAGTGGAGCTCGCACCTTGACCCGCTGAGTCTAGGCACAGTTTGACCCAAACTGAAGCGCAAGGGGCTGCTTGCGCGAGTCATAGTGGCCTACAACTCAGAGTCGTGCGAGTCACCACAGTTTGATTCAGTGAGAAATGCAATGCTGGGGCGAGCGCTTGTCAGAGAGAAGTTTCCTCTGACATGTGCACCTTAACTCATATGAAGCTGAAACCCATCCCAATCATCCGCTGTGGGCATGTTACATCCTAAAATTTGGCTAAGTTCTAAAAATCTCAATTGAGTCAAACTGCAGTGACTCATGCGACTCTGAGTCGTGGGTCATCACAACTTGGATGATTGGGATGGTTTTCAGCTTCGTATGAGTTAAGGTTCACATTGTAGATTTTGGGACTTGCGGGCACATTTTATCCCGCAATTTGGCTAAGTCTAAAATTTTTTGGTTGAGTTAAACCTAGGTGACTCACGTGACTCTGAGTCAACGATCAATGTGACTCGGATGATTGGGATGGGTTTCGGCTTCGTACGAGTTAAGGTGCACATTCTAGATTTTGGGACTGCGGGCATGTTATATCTTGAAATTTGGCTAAGTCCTGAAATTCTCGAGCGAGTCAAACCATAGTGACTCACGTGACTCTGAGTCTTAGGTCACCACAACTTAGATGATTGGGATGGGTTTCGGCTTCGTATGAGTTAAGGTGCACATTCTAGATTTTGGGACCGCGGGCACGTTGCATCCTGAAATTTGGCTAAGTCCCAAAATTCTCAGCCGAGTCAAACTGAGGTGACTCACGCGACTCTGAGTCATGGGTCACCATGACTCAGATGATTGGGATGGGTTTCAGCTTCGTACGAGTTAAGGTGCACATTCTAGATTTTGGGACCAAGGGCACGTTGAATCTTGAAATTTGGCTATGTCCCAAAATTTTAGGCTGAGTCAAACCACGGTAACTCGCACGACTCCGATTCATGGGTCACCGCAACTTGGATGATTTTGATGGGTTTCAGCTTCGTACAGGTCAAACTATACTCAGACTCAATGGGTCAGGGTACAAGCTCCACAACGGGTACATTGCATCCCAAAATTTGGCTAAGTCTCAAAATTTGTATAATTTCAGGGGCTGCCCGGGTGAGTCATGGCGACCGGTGACTCGAAGTCACACGAGTCACCGTGGTTTGACTCGGCTAAGAGTTTCAGGACTTAGCCAAATTTTGGGATCTAATGTGCCCAAGGTGTAGCTCGTATCTCGACCGGCCGAGTCTGGGCATAGTTTCACCCAGATAGAAGCGCGGTAGGCTACTTGGGTGAGTCGTGGTGACCTATGACTCAGAGTCACGCAAGTCACTGTTGTTTGTCTCGATGAGAAATGTGAGGCAGGGGTGAGCACTTGTCAAAGGGAAGTTGCAGGGATTTATACAAATATAACATTTAAGTATAATATATGTTTATTTAATTTATTATACTTTATGTTATATTTGTATAAATACTTCGGGATGAGTGGGATGGGTTTCAGCTTCGTACGAGTTAAGGTGAAATTCTCGACCGAGTCAAACTATGGTGACTCGTGTGACTCCGAGTCATCGATCACCGCGACTCGGATGATTAGGATGGGTTTCAGCTTCATACGGGTCAAACTATACCCGGACTCGGCAGGTCGGGGTACGAGCTCCACCGCGGGCACATTGCATCCCAAAATTTGGCAAAGTCCCAAAATTTGTATAATTTTGGGGGCTGCCTGGGCAAGTCACGGTGAGTCATGACTCGGAGTCGCACGAGTCACCATGGTTTGACTCGGTTGAGAGTTTTAGGACTTAGCCAAATTCTGCGATGCAATGTTCCTGCGGTGGAGCTCGCACCCCGACCCATCGAGTCCGGGCATAGTTTGACCCAGACAGAAGTGTGGCGGGCTACCCGGGTGAGTCACGGTGACCTGCGACTCAGAGTTGCGCAAGTCACTACTGTTTGACTCGGTGAGAAATGATAGGCAGGGGCGAGCACTTGTCAAAGGGAAGTTGCAGGGATTTATACAAATATAACATTTAAGTATAATATATGTTTATTTAATTTATTATCCTTTAAGTTATATTTGTATACATACTTCAGGATGATTGGGATGGGTTTCAACTTTGTACGAGTTAAGGTGCACATTTTAGATTTTGGGACCACGGGCACGTTGCATCTCAAAATTTGGCTAAGTCATAAAATTCTTGGCCGAGTCAAACCGCGGTGACTCACATGACTCTGAATCATGGGTCATCGTGACTTAGATGATTGGGATGGGTTTCAGCTTCGTACGTGTCAAACTATACCCGGACTCGGTGGGTCAGGGTACGAGCTCCACTGTAGGTACATTGCATCTCAAAATTTGGCTAGGTCACAAAATTTGTATAATTTTGGGGGCTACTTAGGCGAGTCACGATGACCCGTGACTCAGAGTCACACGAGTCACCACGGTTTGACTTGACCGAGAGTTTTGGGACTTAGCCAAATTTTGGGATGTAATGTGCCCGTGACAGAGCTCGCACCCTGACCCACTGAGTCCAAGCATAGTTTGACCCAGACAGAAGCATGGCGGGCTACCTAGGTGAGTCATAGTGACCCGTGACTTGGAGTCACGCGAGTCACCACGGTTTGACTCAGTGAAAAATGCGAGGTAGGGGCAAGTGCTTGTCAAAAAGAAGTTGCAGGGATTTATACAAATATAACATTTAAGTATAATATATGTTTATTTAATTTATTATACTTTAAGCTATATTTGTATACATACTTCAGGATGATTGGGATGACTTTCAGCTTCGTAGGAATTAAGGTGCATATTCTAGATTTTGGGAGTTTACAAAAATTTCAGGACTGAGCCAAATTTCAGGATGCAACATGCCCTCAACGGAGCTCACACCTTGACCCACCAAGTCCAGGCACAGTTTGACCTCGACTAAAGTTCAAGGGGCTGCTCATGTGAGTCACGATGACCCACGAATCAGAGTCACGCGAGTCACTGTAGTTTGACTCAGCGAAGAATTTTGGGACTTGGCCAAATTTCAGGATGCAACGTCCCTGTTGCGGAGCTCGCATCTAGACCCGTCGAGTCTCAGCATAGTTGGACCTGAATAGAAGTGAAGGGGACTACCAAGGTGAGTTGCATTGACCCACGACTCAGAGTCACGTGAGTCACTACAGTTTTACTCGGTGAGAAATGTGAGGCAGCGGCGTGCGCTAGTCAAAGGGAAGTTGTCAGGATTTATACAAATATAACATTTAAGTATAATACACATTTATTTAATTTATTATACTTTAAGTTATATTTGTATAAATACTTCAGGATGATTGGATTGGGATTCAGCTTCGTATGAATTAAGGTGCACATTCTAGATTTTGGGAGTTTTTGAGAATTTTAGGACTTAGCCAAATTTCAAGATGCAACGTGCCTGTGGTGGAGCTTGCACCTCGACCCTCTGAGTCTGGGCATAGTTTGACCTGGACTGAAGCGCAAGGGGCTACTCACGTGAGTTGTGGTGACCCACGACTCAAATGATTGGGATGGGTTTTGGCTTTGTAAATGGTAAGGTGCACGTTCTAGATTTTGGGACCGCGGGCACGTTGTATCCCAAAATTTGGATAAGTCTTAAAATTCTCAGTCGAGTCAAACCATGGTGACTCGCACGACTCTAAGTCATGGGTCACCATGACTCAGATGATTGGGATGGGTTTTGGCTTCGTATGAGTTAAGGTGCACATTCTAGATTTTGGGTCCGCGAGAACGTTGCATCTTGAAATTTGGCTCAGTCTTAAAATTCTCAGCTGAGTCAAACTATGATGACTCACATGACTCCGAGCCATGGTTCACCATGACTCAGATGATTGGGATGGGTTTTAGCTTCGTATGAGTTATGGTGTACATTCTAAATTTTGGGACCCCGGGCACGTTGCATCTCAAAATTTGGCTAAGTCTTAAAATTCTTGGCTGAATCAAATCACGGTGAATTGCGCGACTCCAAGTTGTGGGTCACTGTGACTCAGATGAGTGGGATGGGTTTCGGCTTTGTACGAGTTAAGGTGCACATTCTAGATTTTGGGACCACGGGCACGTTGCATCCCAAAATTTTGCTAAGTCCTAAAATTCTTGATCGAGTCAAACCGCGATGACTCACGCGACTCTGATTCATGGGTCATCATGACTCAGATGATCAGGATGGGTTTTGGCTTTGTACAGGTCAAACTATACTTGGGCTTGGTGGGTCAGGGTGCGAGCTCCACCGCGGGCACATTGCATCCCAAAATTTGGCTAAGTCCTAAAATTTGTATAATTTTGGGGGCTGCACGGGTGAGTCACGGTGACCGGTGACTAAGAGTCGCATGAATCACCATGGTTTGACTCAGCTAAGAGTTTCAAGACTTAGCCAAATTTTGGGATGCAATGTGCCCACGGCGGAGCTCGCACCCTGACCCACCGAGTCTGGGCACAGTTTAACCCAGAGAGAAGCGTGGTGGGCTTCTCAGGTGAGTCACGGTGACCCACGACTCATTGTCACGCAAGTCACTGCTGTTTGACTTAGTGAGAAATGTGAGGCAGGGGTGAGCACCTCTCAAAGGGAAGTTGCAGGGATTTATACAAATATAACATTTAAGTATAATATATGTTTATTTAATTTATTATACCTTAAATTATATTTGTATAAATACTTTAGGATGATTGGGATGGGTTTCAGCTTCATACGAGTTAAGGTGCACATTCTAGATTTTGGGACCGCGGGCACGTTGCATCCCAAAATTTGGCTAAGTCTCAAAATTCTCAGCTGAGTCAAACCGCGGTGACTCGCATGACTCTGAGTCATGGGTCACCGTGACTCAGATGATTGGGATGGGTTTCTGCTTCATACATGTCAAACTGTACCCAGACTCGGTGGGTCACGGTACGAGCTCCACCGCGGGCACATTGCATTCAAAAATTTTGCTATGTCCCAAAATTTGTATAATTTCTGGGACTGCTCAGGCGAGTCGCGGTGACTCGCGACTCGGAGTCACAAGAGTCACCATGGTTTGACTCGGTTGAGAGTTTCGAGACATAGCCAAATTTTGGGATGCAATGTGCCCATGACGGAGCTCGCACCCCAACCCACCGAGTCTGAGCAAAGTTTGACCCGTCGACTTTGTACGAGTTAAGGTGCACATTCTAGATTTTGGGACCACAGGCACGTTGTATCCTAAAATTTGGCTAAGTCCTGAAATTCTTAGCTGAGTCAAACCGTGGTGACTCACGCGAATCCAAGTCATGGGTCACCATGACTCGGATGATTGGGATGGGTTTTAACTTTGTACGAGTTAAGGTGCACATTCTAGATTTTGGGACCATGGGAACATTGCATCCTAAAATTTGGCTAAGTCCTAAAATTCTGAGGTGAGTCAAACTGTATTGACTCGCGTGACTCTGAGTCATGGGTCACTGTGACTCAGATGACTGGACTGAGTTTCAGCTTCGTATGAGTTAAGGTGCACATTCTAGATTTTGGGACCACGAGCACGTTGCATCCTGAAATTTGGCTAAGTCCTAAAATTCTCAGCTGAGTCAAACCGTGATGACTGACGCAACTCTGAGTTATGGGTCACCGTGACTCAGATGATTGGGATGGGTTTCGGCTTCGTACGAGTTAAAGTGCACATTCTAGATTTTGGGACCGCGGGCATGTTGCATCCCAAAATTTGGCTAAGTCCCAAAATTCTCAACCGAGTCAAACCACGGTGACTCACGCGACTCTGAGTCGTGGGTCACCGTAACTCAGATTATTAGGATGGGTTTGAGCTTTGTATGGGTCAAACTGTACTTGACTTGATGGGTGAGGGTACGAGCTCCATCGCGGGCATATTACATCCCAAAATTTGGCTAAGTCCCAAAATTTGTATAATTTTGGAGGCTACCTGGGCAAGTCACGGTGACTGGCGACTCAGAGTCGCACGAGTCACTGTGGTTTGACTCGGCTGAGAGTTTCAGGACTTACCCAAATTTTGGGATGCAATGTACCCGCGGTGGAGCTCGCACCCTGACCCGCTGAGTCCAAGCACAATTTTACCCGGACAGAAGCACGACAGGTTGATCGGGTGAGTCACGGTGACCCGTGACTCGGAGTCACACAAGTCACTACTATTTGACTTGGTGAGAAATGCAAGACAGGGGTGAGTGCTTGAAAAAGGGAAGTTGCAAGGATTTATATAAATATAACATTTAAGTATAATATATGTTTATTTAATTTATTATAATTTAAGTTATATTTGTATAAATATATCAGGATGATTGGGATGAGTTTTAGTTCTGTACGAGTTAAGGTGCACATTCTAGATTTTGGGACCGCAGGCACGTTGCATCCAAAAATTTGGGTAAGTCCCAAAATTTTTAGTTGAGTCAAACCACGGTGTCTCATGGGACTCTGAGTCATGGGTCACCGTGACTCAGATGATTGGGATGGGTTTTGGCTTCGTATGTGTCAAAATCTACCAAGAGTCGGTGGGTTGGGGTACGAGCTTTACCGTGGGTGCATTGCATCCCAAAATTTAGCTAAGTCCCAAAATTTATATAATTTCAGGGGCTGCCTGGGTGAGTCGCGTTGACCCGCAACTTAAAGTCACGCGAGTCACCATGGTCTGACTTACCTGAGAGTTTCAAGACTTAGCCAAATTTTGGGATGCAATATACCCATGACGGAGCTTGCACCCTGACCCACCGAGTCGAGTCATAGTTTGACCCAGCAGAAGCGCGACATGCTGCTCGGGTGAGTCGCAATGACCCGCGACATGGAGTCACACGAGTCACCCCGATTTGACTCGACAAGAAACGAGAGGCAGGGGCAAGCGCTTGTCAAAGGGAAGTTGCAGAAATTTATACAAATATAACATTTAAGTATAATATACATTTATTTAGTTTATTATAATTTAAGTTATATTTTTATAAATACTTCAGGATGATTGGGATGGGTTTCAGCTTCATACAAGTTAATGTGCACATTCTAGATTTTGGAAGTTTTCATGAATTTCAAGACTTAGCCAAATTTTGAGATGCAATGTGCCCACGGTGGAGCTTGCACCCTGACCCATCGAGTCCGGGCACAGTTTGACCCTAACAGAAGCCCAGGGGGCTGCCTGGGTGAGTCATGGTGACCTGTGACGCATAGTCGCGTGAGTCACCGCGGTTAAATTTAGTGAAAAACACGATGTCAGGGTGAGCGCTTGTCAGTGGGAAGTTGCCTCTAACATGTGCACCTTAACTCGTATGAAGCTGAAACCCATCCCAATCATCTGCCATGGGCACGTTGCATCCTAAAATTTGGCTAAGTACTAAAATTCTCAACCGAGTCAAACTGTGGTGACTCCTACGACTCTAAGTTATGGGTCATCGTGACTCAGATGATTGGGATGGGTTTCAGCTTTGTATGTGTTAAGGTGCACATTGTAAATTTTGGGACTCGCGGGCACGTTGCATCCCGCAATTTGGCTAAGTCCCAAAATTCTTGGCTGAGTAAAATCGCGGTGACTCACGCGACTCTAAGTCATGAGTCACCGTGACTCGGATGATTGAGATGAGTTTCGGGTTCATACGAGTTAAGGTGCACATTCTAGATTTTATGACTGCGGGCACGTTGCATCCTGAAATTTGGCTAAGTCCAAAAATTCTCGACCAAGTCAAACCGCGGTGACTTGCGCGACTGCGAGTCACCGCAACTCGAATGATTGGGATGGGTTTCAGCTTCGTACCAGTTAAGGTGCACATTTTAAATTTTTGGACCACGGGCACGTTGCATCTCAAAATTTGGCTAAGTCCTGAAATTCTTAGCCGAGTCAAACCACGGTGAGTCGTGCGACTCTCAGTCGCTGCGACTCAGATGATTGGGATGGGTTTCGGCTTCGTACGAGTTAAGGTGCAGATTCTAAATTTTAGAACTGCGGGCAGGTTGCATCCCAAAATTCGGCTAAGTCCCAAAATTCTTGACTGAGTTAAACTGCGGTGACTTAGGCAACTCTGAGTTATGGGTTACCATGATTCAGATGATTGGGATGGGTTTCGGCTTCGTACGAGTTAAGGTGCACATTCTAGATTTTGGGATTACTGGCATGTTGCATCATAAAATTTGGCTAAGTCTTGAAATTCTCAACCGAGTCAAACCTCGGTGACTCACGTGACTCTGAGTCATGGGTCACTGCGACTCAGATGATTGGGATGGGTTTTAGCTTCGTACGAGTTAAGGTGCACATTCTAGATTTTGGGACCGTAAGCACATTGGATCCCAAAATTTGGCTAAGTCCCAAAATTCTAGGCCATGTCAAACCGCGGTGACTCGCATGACTCCAAGTCGTTGGTCACCGTGACTTAGATGATTAGGATGGGTTTCAGCTTTATACGAGTTAAGGTGCACATTCTAAATTTTGGGACCGCGGGTACATTGCATCCCAAAATTTGGCTAAGTCCCAAAATTCTCGACCGAGTCAAACCATGGTGACTCGCACAACTCTGAGTCACCGTGACTTAGATGATTGGGATGAGTTTCAGCTTCGTACCAGTTAAGGTGTACATTCTATATTTTGGGACTGCGGGCATGTTGCATCCTAAAATTTGGCTAAGTCCTAAAATTCTCGACTGAGTCAAACCATGGTGACTCGCGCGACTCTGAGTCATCGGTCACCATGACTCGGATGATTGGGATGGGTTTCAGCTTCATATGAGTTAAGGTGCACATTCTAGATTTTGGGACCGCAGGCACATTGCATCCCAAAATTTGGTTAAGTCCCAAAATTCTTAGCCGAGTCAAACCGCGGTGACTCGCACGACTCTGAGTCATGGGTCGCCATGACTCAGATTATTCGGATTGATTTTGGCTTCATACGAGTTAAGGTGCACATTCTAGATTTTTGGACAGCGAGCACTTTGCAACCCAAAATTTTGCTAAGTCCCAAAATTCTCAGTTGAGTCAAACTGCAGTGAATCGCGTGACTCTGAGTTGTGGGTCATCGCTACTTAGATGATTAGGATGGGTTTCAGCTTCGTATGGGTCAAACTATACCCAAACTCGATGATTTCAAGCGCTGCCTGGGTGAGTCACGGTGACCGGTGACTCAGAGTCGTACGAGTCACCGCGGTTTGACTCGATTGAGAATTTCATGACTTAGCCAAACTTTGGGATGCAATGTGCCCACGACGGAGCTCACACCCTGACCCGCCGAGTCTAGGCATAGTTTGACCCAGACAGAAGCACGACGGGCTGACCGAATGAGTCGCGGTGACCCGTGACTCAGAGTCGCGCAAGTCACTGTTGTTTGACTCGGTGAGAAACACGAGGCAGGGGCAAGCATTTTTCAAAGGGAAGTTGCGGGGATTTATACAAATATAACATTTAAGTATAATATATATTTATTTAATTTATTATACTTATGTTATATTTCTATAAATAGTGGAGGATGATTGGGATGGATTTCGGCTTTGTACGAGTTAAGGTGCACATTCTAGATTTTGAGACCGCGGACACGTTGCATCTTAAAATTTGGCTAAGTCCCAAAATTTTCAATCGAGTTAAACTACGGTGAGTCATGCGACTCTGAGTCATCGGTTGTCGTGACTCGGATGATTAGGATGGGTTTCAGCTTTGTACGTGTTAAGGTGCACATTCTAGATTTTGGGACCGCGGGCACGATGCATCCTAAAATTTGGCTAAGTCCCAAAATTCTCGGCCGAGTGAAACCGCGGTGACTCATGTGACTCTGAGTCACCATGACTCAGATGATTGAGATGGGTTTCGGCTTCATACAAGTTAAGGTGCACATTCTAGATTTTGGGACTGCAGGCATGTTGCATCCCAAAATTTAGCTAAGTCTTGAAATTTTCAGTCGAGTCAAACTGCGGTGACTCGCGTGACTCCTAGTCGGGGGTCACCATGACTCGGATGATTGGGATGGGCACGTTGCATCCCAAAATTTAGCTAAGTCCTAAAATTCTCAGCTGAGTCAAACTATGCCCGGACTCGGCAGGTCGCGGTCTGAGCTCCATCGCGGGCACATTGCATCTTAAAATTTGGCTAAATCTTGAAACTCTCGGTCGAGTCAAACCGTAGTGACTCATGCAACTCTAAGTCACGGGTCACCGCGACTCACCTGGGCATCCCCTCGCACTTCTATCTGGGTCAAACTGTGCCCAGACTCGGCAGATTAGGGTGTGAGGTCCACCGCGGGCACATTGCATCTCAAAATTTGGCTAAGTCCCATAATTCAAGAAAACTCACAAAATCTAAAATGTGCACCTTAATTCATCCAAAGCCAAAACCCATCCCAATCATCCTAATGTATTTATACAAATATAACTTAAATTATAATAAATTAAATAAACAAATATTAGACTTAAATATTATATTTGTATAAATCTCAGCAACTTCCATTTGACAAGTGGTCACCCTTGCCTCGTGTTTCTCACTGAGTCAAACCGCGGTGGCTCACGTGACTCACCCAAGTAGCCACACATGCTTCTATCTAGGATAATCTATGCCTAGACTCGGCAGGTCAGGGTGCGAGTTCCACTACGGGCACATTACATCCTGAAATTTGGCTAAGTCCTAAAATTCTTGACCGAGTAAAACTGCAGTGACTCACGCGACTCTGAGTCACGGGTCACCGTGACTCACCCTGGTAGCCCCTTGCGTTTCTATCAAAGTTAAACTATGGCCGAACTCAGCGGGTCAGGGTGCAAGCTCCACCACGAGCACGTTGCATCTTAAAATTTGGCTAAGTTCTAAAATTCTCGACTAAGTAAAACTATGATGACTCGCACGAGTCTGAGTCGCGGGTTGTCGTGACTCACCCTGGCAGCCCCCCATGCTTCTAACCAAGTCAAACTCTGCCCGGACTCGGTGGGTCGGGGTGTGAGCTCCACCGTGGGGATGTTGCATCCTAAAATTTAGCTAAGTGCTAAAATTCTCGGCCAAGTCAAACCGCGGTGACTCTTGCAACTCCAAGTCGTGGGTCACCGCAACTCGCCCTCGCAGCCTCCCGTGCTTATGTCTGGGTCAAACTGTGCCCAGACTCGATGGGTCAGGGTGCGAGCTCCGTCTCGGGCACATTACATCTCAAAATTTGGCTAA
Organism: Chamaecyparis obtusa; assembly: GCA_027943335.1. Lineage (NCBI taxonomy): Eukaryota > Viridiplantae > Streptophyta > Pinopsida > Cupressales > Cupressaceae > Chamaecyparis > Chamaecyparis obtusa. Next base: position 147,741 of record BSBK01005289.1, read on the forward strand.
CTCCTAAAATTCGAGTAAACTCCCAAAATCTAGAATGTGCAACTTAACTCGTATGAAGCCGAAAGCCATCTCAATCATCCTGAAGTATTTATACAAATATAACATAAAGTATAATAAATTAAATAAATGTATGTTATAATTAAATGTTATATTTGTATAAATCCTGACAACTTCCCTTTGACAAGTGCTCACCCCTACCTCGCATTTCTCGTCGAGTCAAACTGCGGTGACTCACATGGCTCTGAGTCGCGGGTCGTTGTGACTCACCCAGGTAGCCTCCCGTGCTTCTATTTAGGTCAAACTGTGCCCAGACTCGGTAGGTCAGGGTGTGAGCTCCACCGTGGGTACTTTGAATCCCAAAATTTGGCTAAGTCTTGAAATTTTTGGCTGACTCAAACCGCGGTGACTCGCACAACTCTGAGTCATAGGTCACCATGACTCTCCCTAGCAGCCCCCCGTGCTTCTATCCAAGTCAAATTGTGCTCAGACTCGACGGGTCGTGGTGTGAGCTCCACCGCGGGCACATTGCATTCTGAAATTTGGCTAATTCTTAAAATTTGAAAAAACTCCCAAAATCTAGGATGTGCACCTTAACTTGTATGAAGCTGAAAGCCATCCCAATCATCCTTAAATATTTATACAAATATAAATTAAAGTATAATAAATTAAATAGACATATATTATATTTAAATATTATATTTGTATAAATCCCGACAACTTCCCTTTGATAAGCGCTCACCCTTACCTTGCATTTCTCACCAAGTCAAACCGTGGTGACTCGCGTGACTCTAAGTCATAGGTTGTTGTGACTCACCCGGGCACCCCCTCGTGCTTCTGTCCGGCTCAAACTATGCCCAGACACAGCGGGTCAGGGTGCGAGCTCCACCGCAGGTACGTTGCATCCCAAAATTTAGGTAACTCCTGAAATTTTTGGCCGAGTCAAACAACGCTGACTCCGGTGACTCTGAGTTGTGGGTCATTGGGACTCCCCTGGCAGCCCCCCGCGCTTCTCTCCGAGTCAAACTGTGCCCGGACTCGGTGGGTCAGGATGCGAGCCAAACTGTGGTGACAGCGTGACTCTGAGTCACGGGTCACTGTGACTCACCCTGGCAGCACCCCACACTTCTGTCTGGGTCAAACTGTGCCTGAACTTGGTGGGTTGGGGTGCGAGCTCCGTCGCGGGCACATTGCATCCCAAAATTTGGCACCTTAACTCGTACGAAGCTGAAAGCCATCCCAATCATGCTGAAGTATTTATACAAATATAACTTAAAGTATAATAAATTAAATAAATGTATATTATACTTAAATGTTATATTTGTATAAATCTTAGCAACTTCCCTTTGACAAGCGGTCACCCCTGCCTCGAGTTTCTCACCGAGTCAAACTGCGGTGACTCGCGCGACTCCGAGTCGCGGGTCATTACGACTAGCCCGGGCAGGCTGCCACGCTTCTATCTAAGTCAAAATATGCCCGTACTTGGTGGGTCAGGGTGTGAGCTCCGCCGCGGGCACATTGCATCCCAAAATTTAGCTATGTCCCAAAACTCTCAGCCAAGTCAAACCATGGTGACTCGTGCGACTTTGAGTCGCAGGTCGCTGCGACTCACCCAGGAAGCCCCCGAAATTATACAAATTTTGGGTCTTTGCCAAATTTTGGGATGCAATGTGCCCATGGTGGAGCTCGCACCCTGACCCACTGAATCTGGGTATAGTTTGACCTGTATGAAGCCAAAACCCATTCGAATCATCCAAGTCACGGTGACCCTCGACTCGGAGTTGCGCGAGTCAGCGCGATTTAACTCGATCGAGAATTTCAAGACTTAGCCAAATTTCAGGATGCAACGTGCCTACGGTCCTAAAATCTAGAATGTGCACCTTAACTCGTACAAAGCTGAAACCCATCCTAATGATCTGAGTCGCAGTGACCCACGACTCAGAGTTGCATGAGTCATCGCGGTTTGACTCGACTGAGAATTTTGGGACTTAGCCAAATTTTAGGATGCAACATGCCTGTAGTCCCAAAATCTAGAATGTGCATCTCAACTCGTACGAAGCCAAAACCCATCCCAATCATCCGAGTTGCAATGACCCATGACTCAGAGTCACGTGAGTCACCACGGTTTGACTCGGCCAAAATTTTTTGGACTTAGCCAAATTTTGGGATGCAACGTGTCCCCAGTCCCAAAATCTAGAATATGTAACTTAACTCGTAAAAAGTTGAAACCCTTCCCAATCATCTAAGTCATGGCAACTCAGAGTCACGTGAGTCACCATGGTTTGACTTGTCTAAGAATTTGGAGACTTAGCCAAATTTTGGGATGCAACGTGCCCACGGCCCCAAAATCTAGAATGTGCACCTTAACTCGTACGAAGCCGAAACCCATCCCAATCATTTGAATCACGGTGACCCATGACTCAGAGTCACCACGGTTTCACTCGGTCGAGAATTGTAGGACTTAGCCAAATTACGGGATGCAACATGCCCTCTAGTCCCAAAATCTATAATGTGCACCTTAATTCGTAAAAAGTCGAAACCCATCCCAATCATCCGAGTTATGGCGACCCATGACTCGAAGTCACGTGTGTCACCGCGGTTTGACTCGGCCAAGAATTTCAGGACTAGGCCAAATTTTGGGATGCAATGTGCCCACGGTGGATGATTGGGATAGGTTTCGGCTTCATATGAGTTAAGGTGCACATTCTACATTTTGGGAGTTTTCAAAAATTTTGAGACTTAGGCGAATTTTGGGATGCAAGATGCCTGCGGGGGAGCTCACACCCCGACTGGCCAAGTTCGGGCAGAGTTTGATCTAGACAGAAGCGCGGGGGGCTGCCCGGGCGAGTCACGTCGAACCACGACTTACAGTCGCATGGACCCATGACTTAGAGTCGCGTGAGTCATCGAGGTTTGACTTGGCTGAGAATTTTGGGACTTAGCCAAATTTTAGGATGCAACATGCCCTTGACGGAGCTCGAACCCTAACCCACTGAGTCTGGGCATAGTTTGACCCAGCAAGAATTGCGGGGGGCTGCCCGGGCAAGTCAGGATGACCCACAATTCGGAGTCGCAAGAGTCACAGCGGTTTGATTCGGTGAGAAATGCGATGCCGAGACAAGCACTTGTCAGAGGGAAGTTGCCAAGATTTATACAAATATAACATTTAACTATAATATACGTTTATTTAATTTATTATACTTTAAGTTATATTTGTATAAATACATCAGGATGATTGGGATGGTTTTTGACTTCGTATGAGTTAAGGTGCACATGCCAGATTTTGGGAGTTTTCTAGAATTTTGGGACCTAGCCAAATTTTAGGATGCAACGTGCCTGCGGCGGCGCTCGCACCCCGATTCGTCGAGTTTGGGTACAGTTTGACCCGGACAGAAGCGCGGGGGGCTCCTAGGGTGAGTCGCGGTGACCCGTGACTTGGAGTCGCGTGAGTCACCGCGGTTTGACTCAGCTGAGAATTTTGTTACTTAGCCAAATTTTGGGATGCAACGTGCCCGCAGTGGAGCTCGCACCTTGACCGGCTGAGTCGGGGCACAGTTTGACCCGAACAGAAGCGTGGGGGACTACCCACGTGAGTCACGATGACCCGTGACTCAGAGTTACGTGAGTCACCACGGTTTGACTCAGTGAGAAATGTGAGGCAGGGGCAAGCGCTTGTCAAAGGGAAGTTGTTGAGATTTATACAAATATAACATTTAAGTATAATATATATTTATTTAATTTATTATACTTTAAATTATATTTGTATAAATAGTTCAGGATGATTGGGATGGTTTTTGACTTCATACAAGTTAAGGTGGACATTCTAGATTTTGGGATGGCTTTCGACTTCATACGAGTTAATGTACCCGCAGTGGAGCTCACACTGCGACCCGCCGAGTCGGGGCACAGTTTGACTCGGACAGAAGTGCGGGGGGCTGCTTAGGCAAGTCACAGTGACCCGTGACTCAGAGTCGCGTGAGTCACCATGGTTTAACTCGATCGAGAGTTTTAGGACTTAGCCAAATTTCAGGATGCAATATGCTCGCGACGGAGCTCGCACACCGACCCATCAAGTCTGGGCATAGTTTGACCCAGATACAAGCGCGGGAGGCTGCCAGGGTGAGTCGCAGTGATTAGCGACTCAGAGTCGCATGAGTCATCGAGGTTTGACTTGGCCAAGAAATTTAGGACTTAGCCAAATTTTGGGATGCAATGTGCCTGCATTTTGGGACTTAGCCAAATTTTGGGACTTAGCTAAATTTTGAGATGTAATGTGCTTGCGGTTGAGCTTGCACCCTGATCCGCCAAGTTCGATTACAGTTTGACCTAGATAGAAGCATCGGGGGTTGCCCGGGCGAGTCATGGTGACCCGCGACTTAGAGTCACACGAGTCACCATAGTTTTACTCAGCCGAGAGTTTCAAGAGTTAGCGAAATTTTATGCAATGTGCCCACGGCGGAGCTCGCACCCCAACCCATCAAGTCTGGGCATAGTTTGACCTAGAGAGAAGCACGGAGGGCTACCCGAGCGAGTCGTGGTGACCCGCGAATCAGAGTCACGCAAGTCACCACAGTTTGACTCGATGAGAAACACAAGGCAGGGGCGAGCGCTTATCAAAGGAAAGTTGTCAGGATTTATACAAATATAACATTTAAGTATAATATATGTTTATTTAATTTATTATACTTTAAGTTATATTTATATAAATACTTCAAGATGATTGGGATGGGGTTTCACTTCCTACGAGTTAAGGTGCATATTCTAGATTTTGAGAGTTTTTAAGAATTTTGGGACTTAGCCAAATTTGTAGATGCAACATGCCCGCGGTAGAACTCGCACCCTGACCTGTCGAGTCAGGCCACAGTTTGACCCAGACAGAAGCGTAAGGTGCTGCTCGGGCGAGTTGCGGTGACCTATGACTCAGAGTCACGTGATTTATCATGGTTTGACTTGGTTAAGAATTTTGGGAGTTAGCCAAATTTTAGGATGCAACGTGCCCGTAGCAGAGCTCGCACCCTGATTTGCCAAGTCTGGGCACAGTTTGACCCGGACAGAAGCATGGGGGGTTGCCATTGTGGGTCGTGGTGACCCGTGACTCAGAGTCACATGAGTCAGTGCGGTTTGACTCAGCCAAGAATTTTAGGATTTAACCAAATTTTAGGATGCAACGTGCCCGTGGTGGAGCTCGCACGCCAACCCGCCAAGTCTAGGCATAGTTTGACCCAGAGAAAAGTGCGGGGGGCTGTTCGGGTGAGTCGCAATGACCCGCGACTTAGAGTCAATGATTCACTACAGTTTGACTCGGTGAGAAACGCGAGGTAGGGGTGAGGGCTTGTCAAAGGGAAGTTGCCAAGATTTATAAAAATATAACATTTAAGTATAATAAATTTTAATTTATTATACTTTAAGTTATATTTGTATAAATAATTCAAGATGATTGGGTTGGGTTTCAGCTTCGTATGAATTAAGGTGCACATTCTAGATTTTGGGAGTTTTCTCAAATTTTGGGAATTAGCAAAATTTTGGGATGCAATGTGTCCGCGGTGGAGCTTGCACCCTAACCTATCGAGTCTGGGCACAGTTTGACCCTGACAGAAGCACAGGGGGCTACCTGCGGCAGAGCTCACACCTTGACCCGCTAAGTCTAGGCACAGTTTGACCTAGACTGAAGTGCAAGGGGCTTCTCATGCGAGTCATAGTGACCTGCGACTCAGAGTCGCGTGAGTCATTGTGGTTTTACTCGGCCAAAAATTTTGGGACTTGGCCAAATTTTAGGATGCAACATCCCCATGGCGGTGCTCGCACCCAGACCCACTGAGTCTAGGCATAGTTTGACCGGCACAAAAGCGTGGGGGGCTACTAGGGTGAGTCACGGTGACCCCCGACTCGGAGTCACATGAGTCACCGTGGTTTTACTCAGCGAGAAAGGTGAGGAAGCGACGAGCGCTTGTCAAAGGGAAGTTGTCAGGATTTATACAAATATAACATTTAAGTATAATATATATTTATTTAATTTATTATAATTTAAGTTATATTTGTATAAATACTTCAAGATGATTGGGATGGGTTTTGGCTTCGTACGAGTTAAAGTGCACATTCTAGATTTTAAGAGTTTTCATGAATTTCAAGACTTAGCCAAACTTCAGGATGCAATGTACCTACAGCGGAGCTTACACTTAAACCCACGGAGTTTAGGCACAGTTTGATCCAAACAAAAGCGCAGGGGGTTGCCAGGGTGAGTCATGGTGACCCGCGACTTGGAGTCACGCGAATCACCGTAGTTTGACTCATCTAAGAATTTTAGGACTTAGACAAATTTCGGGATGCAATGTGCCCACGGTGGAGCTCGCACCCCCACCCACTGAGTCTGGGCACAGTTTGACCCGTATAGAAGCATGGGGGGCTACGCGGGTGAGTCGCAGTGACCAGAGACTTGGAGTCGCGTGAGTCACCGTGGTTTGACTCGATGAGAAATGCGAGGCAGGGGCAAGTGCTTGTCAAAGGGAAGTTGCTAGGATTTATACAAATATAACATTTAAGTATAATATATATTTATTTAATTTATTATACTTTAAGTTATATTTATATAAATACTTCAGGATAATTGGGATGGGTTTCAACTTCGTACGAGTTAAGGTGTACATTCTAGATTTTGGTAGTTTTCATAAATTTTGAGACTTAGCCAAATTTTGCAATGTGCCCGCGGTGGAGCTCGCACCCCGACTCACTGAGTCTGGGCATAGTTTGACCTAGACAGAAGCCCGGGGGGCTGCCTAGGTGAGTCACGATGACCCACAACATGGAGTCACTCGAGTCACCGCGGTTTGATTTGGTGAGAAACACGATGCTAGGGAAAGTGCTTGTGAGAGGGAAGTTGCTTCTAAAATGTGCACCTTAACTCATATGAAGCTGAAACCCATCCCAATCATCCGTAGTGACTCATACGACTCTGAGTCGTGTGTCATTGCGACTCAGATGATTGCGATGGGTTTCAGCTTCGTATGAGTTAAGGTGCACATTGTAGATTTTGGGACTCGTGGGCATGTTGCATCCCACAATTTGGCCAAGTCCCAAAATTCTCAGCTGAGTGAAACTGTAGTGACTCACGGGACTCTGACTCATGGGTCACCGCAACTCGGATGATTGGGACGGGGTTCTGCTTCATACGAGTTAAGGTGCACATTCTAGATTTTTTGATCGCGGGTACATTGCATTCTGAAATTTGGCTAAGTCCTAAAATTCTCAACTGAGTCAAACCGCGGTGACTTGCGTGACTCTGAGTCACCGTGACTCAGATGATTGGGATGGGTTTTAGCTTCGTACGAGTTAAGGTGCACATTCTATATTTTGGGACCACGGTCACGTTGCATCTTAAAATTTAGCTAAGTCCTGAAATTCTCACCTGAGTCAAACCATGGTGACTCACGTGACTCTGAGTCACCGGGACTCTGATGATTGGGATGGGTTTCGACTTCGTATGAGTTAAGGTGCACATTCTAGATTTTAGGACTGCGGGCACGTTGCATCCTGAAATTTGGCTAAGTCTCAAAATTTTTGACTGAGTCAAACCATGGTGACTCACGTGACTCTGAGTCGTGGGTCACCATGACTTGGTAATTGAGATAGGTTTCAGCTTCGTATGAGTGAAGGTGCACATTCTAGATTTTGGGACCGCGGACACATTGCATCTTGAAATTTGGCTAAGTCCCAAAATTCTCAGATGAGTCAAACCGTGGTGACTCATGCGACTCTGAGTCATGGGTCACCGTGACTCAGATGATTGGGATTGGTTTCAACTTTGTACGAGTTAAAGTGCACATTCTAGATTTTAAGATCGCAGACACGTTGCATCCTGAAATTTGGCTAAGTCCCAAAATTCTCAACTGAGTCAAACTGCAGTGACTCGCGTGACTTTGAGTCATAGGTCACCTCGACTCGGATGACTGGGATGGGTTTTGGCTTCATACAAGTCACAAAATTCTCGGCTGAGTCAAACTGCGGTGACTCGCGTGACTCTGAGTCATGGGTCACCGTAACTCAGATGATTGGGATGGGTTTCAGCTTCGTACAAGTCAAACTGTACCCAAACTCAGTGGATCAGGGTATGAGCTCCATCGCGGGCACATTGCATCCTAAAATTTGGCTAAGTCCAAAAATTTGTATAATTTCGGGGGCTGCCTGGGCAAGTCGCGGTGACCAGCGACTCAGAGTCACCAAAGTTTTACTCGGCGAGAAATGCAAGGCAGCGGCGAGCGCTTGTCGAAGAGAAGTTGTTAGGATTGATACAAATATAACATTTAAGTATAATATACGTTTATTTAATTTATTATACTTTAAGTTATATTTGTATAAATACTTCAAGATGATTGGGATGGGTTTCGGCTTCGTATGAGTTAAGGTGCACATTCTAGATTTTGGAAGTTTTCAAGAATTTTAGGACTCAGCCAAATTTTAGTATGCAACGTGCTTACGGCGGAGCTCACACCTCGACCCGCTGAGTTCGGGTAGAGTTTGACCTGGACTGAAGCGTAAGGGGCTGCTCACATGAGTCATGGTGACCCACGACTCAGAGTCACTGCGACTCAGATGATTGGGATGGGTTTCAGCTTCGTACGAGTTAAGGTGCACATTCTAGATTTTAGGACCGTGGGCACGTTGTATCCCAAAATTTGGCTAAATCTTAAAATTCTCAGCTAAGTCAAACTGTGGTTACTCGCGCAACTCCAAGTCATGGGTCACCATGAGTTGGATGATTGGGATGGGTTTTAGCTTTGTACAAGTTAAGGTGCACATTCTAGATTTTGGGACCGCGGAAACGTTGCATCCAAAAATTTGGCTTAGTCCTGAAATTCTCAGCCAAGTTAAATCGTGGTGACACATGCGACTCCGAGTCATGGGTCACCGTGACTCAAATGATTGGGATGAGTTTCGACTTCGTACGAGTTAAGGTGCACATTCTAGATTTTGGGACCACAAGCATGTTGCATCCTGAAATTTGGCTAAGTCCTAATATTCTCAGTTGAGTCAAACCGTAGTGACTCGCGTGACTTCAAGTTGTGGGTCACCGTGACTCAGATGATTGGGATGGGTTTTGGCTTCGTACAAGTTAAGGTGCACAATCTAAGTTTTGAAATCGTGGGCACGTTGCATCCCAAAATTTGGCTAAGTCCCAAAATTCTCGGCCGAGTCGTGGGTCACCGTGACTCAGATGATTGGGATGGGTTTCGACTTCGTACGGGTCAAGCTATACCTTGACTTGGTGGGTTAGGGTAGGAGCTCCACCATGGGCACATTACATCCCAAAATTTGGCTAAGTCCGAAAATTTGTATAATTTTGGGGGCTACCCAGGTGAGTCGCAGTGTCCGGTGATTCGTAGTCACATGAGTCACCGTGGTTTGACTTGACTGAGAGTTTCGGGACTTAGCCAAATTTTGGGATGCAATGTGACTGCGGTAGAGCTCGCACTCTGACTCACCAAGTCCGGGCACAGTTTGACCCATACACAAGCACAGCGGGCTGCCTAGGTGAGTCGCGGTGACCTACGACTTAGAGTCGTGTAAGTCACTGCTATTTGACTTGATGAGAAATGATAGGCAGGGGCGAGCGCTTGTCAAAAGGAAGTTGCGGGGATTTATACAAATATAATATTTAAGTATAATAAACATTTATTTAATTTATTATACTTTAAGTTATATTTGTATAAATACTTCGAGATGATTGGGATGGGTTTCAGCTTCGTACGAGTTAAGGTGCACATTTTAGATTTTGGGACCGGGGGCACGTTGCATCCCCAAATTTGGCTAAGTCTCAAAATTCTTGGTTGAGTCAAACCGTGGTGACTTGCGTGACTTCTAGTCATGGGTTCCCTCGACTCAGATGATTGGGATGGGTTTTAGCTTTGTACATGTCAAACTGTAATTGAACTCGGTGGGTCAGGGTATGAGCTCCACCGTGGGCACATTGCATCCCAAAATTTGACTAAATCTCAAAATTTGTATAATTTTGGGGGCTGCTCGGGCGAGTCGCGGTGACCCACAAATCAGAGTCGCACGGATCACCACAGTTTGACTCGATCGAGAGTTTCAGGACTTAGCTAAATTTTAGGATGCAATGTGCCTGCGACGGAGCTCACACCTTGACCCGCTGAGTCCGGGCATAGTTTGACCCAGATAGAAGCGTGGTGGGCTACTCGGGTGAGTTGCGGTGACCCACAACTTAAAGTCACATGAGTCACTATAGTTTGACTCAGTGAGAAATGTGAGGCAAGGGCGAGCGCTTGTCAAAGGGAAGATGCGGGGATTTATAAAAATATAACATTTAAGTATAATATATGTTTGTTTAATTTAATATACTTTAAGTTATATTTGTATACATACTTCGAGATGATTAGGATGGGTTTCCGCTTCATATGGCTTAAGCTGCACATTCTAGATTTTGGGAGTTTTTGAGAATTTTAGGAGTTAGCCAAATTTCAAGATGCAACGTACCTGCGGTGGAGCTCACACCTTGACCCACCGAGTCTCGGCATAGTTTGACTTGGACTAAAGTGCAAGGGGTTGCTCACACGAGTCACGGTGACCCGCGACTCAGAGTCACGTGAGTCACCATGATTTGACTCAGCCAAGAATTTCAAAAATTGGCCAAATTTCAAGATGCAACATCCCTATTGCGGAGCGCGCACCCAGACCCACCAAGTCTAGGCATAGTTTGACCCAAAAAGAAGTGCAGGGGGCTGCCAGGGTGAGTCACAGTGACCCACGACTCAGAGTCGCGCTAGTCACCATGGTTTTACTCGTTGAGAAATGCGAGGCAGTGGTGAGCGCTTGTCAAAGGGAAGTTGTCAGGATTTATACAAATGTTTTATAACATTTAAGTATAATATACGTTTATTTAATTTATTATACTTTAAGTTATATTTGTATAAATACTTCGAGATGATTGGGATGGGTTTTAGCTTCGTACGAGTTAAGGTGCACATTCTAAATTTTGGGAGTTTCTGAGAATTTTAGGACTTATCCAAATTTTAGGATGCAACGTGCCCGCGGTAGAGCTCGCACCTTGACCTGTCGAGTTCGAGCATAGTTTGACCTAGACTGAAGCACAAGGAGCTTCTCACGTGAGTCACAGTGACCCGCGACTCGGATGATTGGGATGGGTTTCAGCTTCGTACAAGTTAAGGTGCACATTCTAGATTTTGGGACTGCGGGCACGTTGTATCCAAAAATTTGGCTAAGTCTTAAAATTATCAGTCCAGTCAAACCATGGTGACTCACACGACTCCAAGTCATGGGTCACCATGGCTCGGATGATTGGGATGGGTTTCGGCTTTGTATAAGTTAAGGTGCATATTCTAGATTTTGGGACTGCGGGCACGTTACATCCCAAAATTTGGCTAAGTCCTAAAATTTTCAGCTGAGTCAAACCATGGTGACTCGCATGACTTCGATTCGTAGTTCACCATGACTCAGATGATTGGGATGGGTTTCGGCTTCGTACGAGTTAAGGTGCACATTCTAGATTTTGGGACAGTGGGCACGTTGCATCTCAAAATTTGGCCAAGTGCCAAAATTCTCAGCTGAGTCAAACCATGGTGACTTGCATGACTCTGAGTCATGGGTCACCGTGACTTAGATGATTGGGATGGGTTTCAACTTCGTACGAGTTAAGATGCACATTCTAGATTTTGGGATCGCAGGCACGTTGCATCCCAAAATTTGGCTAAGTCCCAAAATTCTCGACCGAGTCAAACCGTGATGACTCACGTGACTCCAAGTCGTGGGTCACCCAAAATTTGTATAATTTTAGGGGCTGCACGGGTGAGTCGCGGTGACCGACGAGTCAGAGTTGCATGATTCACCGTGGTTTGACTAGGCTAAGAGTTTCAGGACTTAGCTAAATTTTGGGATGCAATATGCTCACGGCGGAGCTTCCTATGAGTTAATGTGCACATTCTAAATTTTGGAACTGCGGGCACGTTGCATCCCAAAATTTGGCTAAGTCCTGAAATTCTCGACTGAGTCAAACCACGGTGACTTGCACGACTCCAAGTCATGGGTCACCGTGACTCAGATGATTGGGATGGGTTTCAGCTTTGTATATGTCAAACTGTACCCAGACTCGGTGGGTCGGGGTACAAGCTCCACCGCGGGCACATTACATCCCAAAATTTGGCTAAGTCTCAAAATTTGTATAATTTTAGGGGCTTCCTAGGCGAGTCACAGTGACCCGCGACTCGAAGTCGCAAGAGTCACCAAGGTTTGACTCGGTCGAGAGTTTCAGGATTTAGCCAAATTTTGGGATGCAATGTGCCCATGACGAAGCTCACACCTCGACCCACTAAGTCTAGGCATAGTTTGACCCAGATCGAAGCGCAGTGGGCTGCCCGGGTGAGTCGCGATGACCTGCGACTTGGAATCGCACGAGTCACCACGGTTTGACTCGGTGAGAAACGCGAGGTAGAGGGGAGCGCTTGTCAAAGTGAAGTTGTGGGGATTTATACAAATATAAAATTTAAGTATAATATATGTTTATTTAATTTATTATACTTGAAGTTATATTTGTATAAATACTTCAGGATGATTGGGATGGGTTTTAGCTTCATACGAGTTAAGATGCACATTCTAGATTTTGGAAGTTTTCGAGAATTTTAGGACTTAGCCAAATTTCAGGATGCAATGTGCCTGCGATGGAGCTCGCTCCTTGACCTGCCAAGTCCAAGCATAGTTTGACTTGGAGTGAAGCACAAGGGGCTGCTCGCGCAAGTCACGGTGACCCGTGACTCAGAGTCACCGCGACTCAAATGATTGGGATGGGTTTTGGCTTCATACGAGTTAAGTTGCACATTCTAAATTTTTGGATCACAGGTACGTTGCATCCCAAAATTTGGCTAAGTCCCAAAATTTATGCCCAAGTCAAACCACGGTGACTCACGTGACTCTAATTTGTGGGTTACTGTGACTCAGATGATTGGGATGGATTTCATCTTCGTATGGGTCAAACTGTACCTAGACTTTGTGGGTCAGGGTACGAGCTCCACCGCGGGCACATTGCATCCCAAACTTTGGCTAAGTCCTAAAATTTGTATAATTTCGGGGGCTGCCCAGGCGAGTCGCGGTGTCGGGCGACTCAGAGTTGCACGAGTCACCACGGTTTGACTGGGCTGAGAATTTTAAGACTTAGCCAAATTTTGGGATGCAATGTGCTCGCGGTAGAGCTCATACGTCGACCTGTCGAGTCCGGGCATAGTTTGACCCAGACAAAAGCGTGGCGGGCTACCCGGGTGAGTCACGGTGACCTGTGACTTAGAGTCACGCAAGTCACTGCTATTTGACTCGATAAGAAATGATAGGCAGGGGTGAGCACTTGTCAAAGGGAAGTTGTAGGAATTTATACAAATATAACATTTAAGTATAATATATGTTTATTTAATTTATTATCTTTTAAGTTATATTTGTATACATACTTCGAGATGATTGGGATGGGTTTCGGCTTCGTACGAGTTAAGGTGCATATTTTAGATTTTGGGACCACGGGCACGTTGCATCCCAAAATTTGGCTAAGTCATGAAATTCTCGGCCGAGTCAAACCGCGGTGACTCACGTGACTCTGAATCATGGGTCATCATGACTCAGATGATTGGGATGGGTTTCAGCTTCGTACGTGTCAAACTATACCCGGACTCGGTGGGTCAGGGTACGAGCTCCACCGCAGGCACATTGCATCCCAAAATTTGGCTAAGTCCCAAAATTTCTATAATTTTGGGGGCTTCTTAGGCGAGTCATGGTGACCCGCGACTTGGAGTCGCATGAGTCACCATAGTTTGACTCGATCGAGAGTTTTGGGACTTAGCCAAATTTTAGGATGTAATGTGCCCGTGACAGAGCTCGCACCCCGACCTGCTGAGTCCGGGCATAGTTTGACCCAGACAGAAGCATGACAGGCTACTCAGGTGAGTCGTAGTGACCCGTGACTTGGAGTCACGCGAGTCACCACGGTTTGACTTAGTGAGAAATGTGAGGCAGGGGCGAGCGCTTGTCAAAAGAAAGTTGCAGGGATTTATACAAATATAACATTTAAGTATAATATATGTTTATTTAATTTATTATACTTTAAGCTATATTTGTATACATACTTCAGGATGATTGGGATGGCTTTCAGCTTTGTAGGAGTTAAAGTGCATATTCTAGATTTTGGGAGTTTTCAAAAATTTCAGGACTTAGCGAAATTTTAGGATGCAACGTGCCTGCGACGGAGCTCACACCTTGACCCGCTGAGTCCAGGCACAGTTTGACCTGGACTGAAGTGCAAGGGGCTGCTCGTGTGAGTCACGATGACCCACGACTCAGAGTCACGCAAGTCACCGCAATTTGACTCAGCCAAGAATTTCAGGACTTGGCCAAATTTCAGGATGCAACGTCCCCATTGCGGAGCTCACACCCAGACCCACAGAGTCTCAGCATAGTTGGACCTGAATAGAAGTGTGGGGGGCTACCAGGGCGAGTTGCATTGACCCACGACTCAGAGTCGTGTGAGTCACCGTAGTTTTACTCAGCGAGAAATGCAAGGCAGAGGCGAGCGCTAGTCAAAGGAAAGTTGTCAGGATTTATACAAATATAACATTTAAGTATAATATACATTTATTTAATTTATTATACTTTAAGTTATATTTGTATAAATACTTTGGGATGATTAGGATGGGATTCAGCTTCGTATGAATTAAGGTGCACATTTTAGATTTTGAGAGTTTTTGAGAATTCAGGACTTAGCCAAATTTCAAGATGCAACGTGCCCGCGGTGGAGCTCGCACCTCGACCCACCGAGTCTGGGCATAGTTTGACCTGGACTGAAGCACAAAGGGCTACTCATGTAAGTTGTGGTGACCCACGACTCAGATGATTGGAATGGGTTTTAGCTTCATATGAGGTAAGGTGCACATTCTAGATTTTGGGACCGCGGGCACGTTGTATCCCAAAATTTGGATAAGTTTTAAAATTCTCAGTCAAGTCAAACCGTGGTGACTCATGCGACTCCAAGTCATGGGTCACCATGACTCAGATGATTGGGATGAGTTTCGGCTTCGTACGAGTTAAGGTGCACATTCTAGATTTTAGGTCCGTGGGAACGTTGCATCCTGAAATTTGGCTCTGTCCTAAAATTCTCAGCTAAGTCAAACCGTGGTGACTCACATGACTCTAAGCCATGGTTCACCATGACTTAGATGAATGGGATGGGTTTCAGCTTCATATGAGTTAAGGTGCACATTCTAGATTTTGGGACCCCGGGCATGTTACATCCCAAAATTTGGCTAAGTTTTGAAATTTTTAGCTAAGTCAAATCGCGGTTCTTGGGTGATTCGTGGGTCACTGTGACTCAGATAAGTGGGATGGGTTTCGACTTCGTACGAGTTAAGGTGCACATTCTAGATTTTGGGACCACAGGCACATTGCATCCCAAAATTTGGCCAAGTCCTAAAATTTTCAATCGAGTCAAACCGCGGTGACTCATGCGACTCTGATTCGTGGGTCGCCATGACTCAGATGATTGGGATGGGTTTTAGCTTCGTACAGGTCAAACTATACCTGAACTTGGTGGGTCAGGGTGCGAGCTCCACCGAGGGCACATTGCATCTCAAAATTTAGCTAAGTTTCAAAATTTGTATAATTTTGGGGGCTGCACGGGCAAGTCACGGTGACCGGTGACTTAGAGTCGCATGAATCACCGTAGTTTGACTCAGTTCAGAATTTCAGGACTTAGCCAAATTTTAGGATACAATGTGCCCACGACAGAGCTCGCACCCTGACCTACTGAGTTTGGGCGTAGTTTAACTCAAACAAAAGTGCGGCGGGCTTCTCGGGTGAGTCGCGGTGACCCGCGACTCGAAGTCACGCAAGTCACTGCTATTTGACTTGGTGAGAAACGTGAGGCAGGGGCGAGTACTTCTCAAAGAGAAGTTGCAGGGATTTATACAAATATAATATTTAAGTATAATATACATTTATTTAATTTATTATACATTAAATTATATTTGTATAAATACTTCATTATGATTGGGATGGATTTCAGCTTCATACGAGTTAAGGTGCACATTCTAGATTTTGGGACCGCGGGCACGTTGCATCTCAAAATTTGGCTAAGTCCCAAAATTCTCGACTGAGTCAAACCGCGGTGACTCGCATGACTCTGAGTCATGGGTCATTGTGACTCAGATGATTGGTATGGGTTTTTGCTTCCTACATGTCAAACTATACCCAGACTTAGTTGGTCAGGGTACGAGCTCCACCGCGGGCACATTGCATCCTAGAATTTTGCTATGTCCCAAAATTTGTATAATTTCTGGGGCTGCCCGGGCGAGTCATGGTGACCCGCGACTTGGAGTCACAAGAGTCACCACGGTTTTACTCGGCTGAGAGTTTCGAGACATAGCCAAATTTTGGGATGCAATGTGCCCACGACGGAGCTCGCACCCTAACCCACCGAGTTCGAGCAAAGTTTGACCCGTCGACTTCGTAAGAGTTAAGGTGCACATTCTAGATTTTGGGACCGCGGGCACGTTGTATCCTAAAATTTGGCTAAGTCTTGAAATTCTCAGCCGAGTCAAACCGTGGTGACTCACACGAATCCAAGTCATGGGTCACCATGACTCGGATGATTGGGATGGGTTTCAGCTTCGTATGAGTTAAGGTGCACATTCTAGATTTTGTGACCATGGGAACATTGCATCTTGAAATTTGGCTAAGTCTTAAAATTCTTAGGTGAGTCAAACTGTGGTGACTTGTGTGACTCTGAGTCGTGGGTCACTGTGACTCAGATGATTGGAATGGGTTTCAGCTTCGTACGAGTTAAGGTGCACATTCTAGATTTTGGGACCACGGGCACGTTGCATCTCGAAATTTGGCTAAGTCCCAAAATTCTCAGCTAAGTCAAACCGCGGTGACTCGCGCAACTCTAAGTTGTGGGTCACCATGACTCAGATGATTGAGATGGGTTTCAGCTTCGTACGAGTTAAGATAAATATTTTAGATTTTGGGACGGCGGGCATGTTGCATCCCAAAATTTGGCTAAGTCCCAAAATTTTTGGCCGAGTCAAACCGCGGTGACTCGCGCGACTTTGAGTCATGGGTCACTGCGACTTAGATTATTGGGATGGGTTTCAGCTTTGTATGGGTCAAACTGTACCTAACTTGGTGGGTCAGGGTACGAGCTCCATCGTGGGCACATTGCATCCAAAAATTTGGCTAACTCTCAAAATTTATATAATTTTGGGGGCTGCCCGAGCGAGTCGCGGTGACTGGCGACTCAGAGTCGCACGAGTCACCGCGGTTTGACTTGGCTGAGAGTTTCAGGACTTACCCAAATTTTGGAATGCAATGTGCCGGCGACGGAGCTCGCACCCTGACCCGCTGAATCCGGGCACAGTTTGACCCGAATAGAAGCACGACGGGCTGATCAGGTGAGTCGCGGTGACCCGGGACTCAGAGTCACACAAGTCACTACTGTTTGACTTGGTGAGAAATGTGAGGCAGGGGTGAGCACTTGAAAAAGGGAAGTTGCAGGGATTTATACAAATATAACATTTAAGTATAATATACATTTATTTAATTTATTATAATTTAAGTTATATTTGTATAAATACTTTAAGATGATTGGGATGGGTTTTGGTTTCGTATGAGTTAAGGTGCACATTCTAGATTTTAGGACCGCAGGCACGTTGCATCCCAAAATTTGAGTAAGTCCTAAAATTTTTAGCTGAGTCAAACCGTGGTGTCTCACGGGACTCTGAGTCATGGGTCACCATGACTTAGATGATTGGGATAGGTTTTGGCTTTGTATGTGTCAAACTCTACCCGGACTCGATGGGTTGGGGTATGAGCTCCATCGCAGAGCATTGCATCCCTAAATTTGGCTAAGTCCCAAAATTTATATAATTTCAGGTGCTGCCTGGGTGAGTCGCGGTGACCTGTGACTTAAAGTTGCACGAGTCACCATGGTTTGACTCAGCTGAGAGTTTCAGGACTTAGCCAAATTTTGGGATGCAATGTGCCCACGACGGAGCTCGCACCCTGACCCGCTGAGTCCAGTCACGATTTGACACAGAAGAAGTGCGGCGTGCTGCCTGGGTGAGTCACAGTGACCCGCGACACGGAGTCACACGAGTCACCCCGATTTGACTTGGCAAGAAACGAGAGGTAGGGGCGAGCACTTGTCAAAGGGAAGTTGCAGGGATTTATACAAATATAACATTTAAGTATAATATACGTTTATTTAGTTTATTATAATTTAAGTTATATTTTTATAAATACTTCAGGATGATTGGGATGGGTTTCAGCTTCGTACAAGTTAATGTGCACATTCTAGATTTTGAAAGTTTTCATGAATTTCAAGACTTAGCCAAATTTTAGGATGCAATGTGCCCACGGTGGAGCTTGCACCCTGACCCGCCGAGTCTGGGCACAGTTTGACCCAAACAGAAGCCCAGGGGCTGCCTGGGTGAATCATGGTCACCCGTGATGCAGAGTCGCGTGAGTCACCACAGTTAGATTCGGTGAGAAACACGACGTCAGGGCGAGCGCTTGTCAGTGGGAAGTTGCCTATAACATGTGCACCTTAACTCGTATGAAGCTGAAACCCATCCCAATCATCCGTCATGGGCACGTTGCATCCCAAAATTTGCCTAAGTCCTAAAATTATCAACCGAGTCAAACTGTGGTGACTCCTACGAATCTGAGTTATGGGTCATCTTGACTCGGATGATTAGAATGGGTTTTAGCTTTGTATGAGTTAAGGTGCACATTGTAGATTTTGGGACTCGCGGGCACATTGCATCCCGTAATTTGGCTAAGTCCCAAAATTTTTGGCTAAGTGAAACCGCGGTGACTCACATGACCCTAAGTCATGGGTCTCCGTGACTCAGATGATTGGGATGGGTTTCGAGTTCATACAAGTTAAGGTGCACATTCTAGATTTTGCGACCGCGGGCACGTTGCATCCTGAAATTTGGCTAAGTCCTAAAATTCTTGACCGAGTCAAACCGTGGTGACTCGCGTGACTGAGAGTCACCGCAACTTGGATGATTGGGATGGGTTTCAGCTTTGTATGAGTTAAGGTGCACATTTTAGATTTTGCGACCACGGGCACATTGCATCCCAAAATTTAGCTAAGTCCGAAAATTCTCGGCTGAGCCAAACCACGGTGACTCAGGCAACTCTGAGTCATGGGTTACCAAGACTCAGATGATTGAGATGGGTTTCAGTTTCGTACGAGTTAAGGTCCACATTCTAGATTTTGGGATTACTGGCACGTTGCATCCTGAAAGTTGGCTAAGTCTTGAAATTCTCAGCTGAGTCAAACCTCGGTGACTCACGTGACTCTGAGTCATGGGTCACTATGACTCAGATGATTGGGATGGGTTTTAGCTTCGTACAAGTTAAGGTGAACATTCTAGATTTTGGAACCGTAGGCACATTGCATCCCAAAATTTGGCTAAGTCCCAAAATTCTAAGCCAAGTCAAACCGCGGTGACTCGCACGACTCCGAGTCGTGGGTCACCGTGACATGGATGATTGGGATGGATTTTGGCTTTGTACGAGTTAAGGTGCACATTCTAAATTTTGGGACCGCGGGCACATTGCATCCTAAAATTTGGCTAAGTCCCAAAATTCTCGACCGAGTCAAACCGCGGTGACTCGTACGACTCTGAGTCACCGCGACTTGGATGATTGGGATGAGTTTTAGCTTCGTACGAGTTAAGGTGTACATTTTATATTTTGGAACTGCGGGCATGTTGCATCCCAAAATTTGGCTAAGTCTTGAAATTCTCGACTGAGTCAAACCATGGTGACTCGCACGACTCTGAGTCGTCAGTCACCATGACTCGAATAATTGGGATGAGTTTCCGCTTCATACGAGTTAAGGTGCACATTCTAGATTTTGGGACCGCGGGCACGTTGCATCCTTAAATTTGGCTAAGTCCCAAAATTCTCGGCCGAGTCAAACTGCGGTGACTCATGCGACTCTGAGTCATGGGTCGCCATGACTCAGATTATTCGAATAGATTTTGGCTTCATACGAGTTAAGGTGCACATTCTAGATTTTTGGACAGTAGGCACTTTGCATCCCAAAATTTTGCTAAGTCCCAAAATTCTCAGCCGAGTCAAACCATAGTGAATCGCGTGACTCCGAGTTGTGGGTCACCGCGACTTAGATGATTGGGATGGGTTTCAGCTTCGTATAGGTCAAACTGTAACTAGACTCGATGATTTCAAGGGCTGCCCGGGTGAGTCATGGTGACCGGTGACTCAGAGTCGCACGAGTCACTGCGGTTTGACTCAGCTTAGAGTTTCAAGACTTAGCCAAACTTTGGGATGCAATGTGCCCGCGACGGAGCTCACACCCTGACCCACCGAGTTCGGGCATAGTTTGACCCAAACAGAAGCACGACGGGCTGACCAGATGAGTCGCGGTGACCCGCGACTTAGAGTCGCGCAAGTCACTGTTGTTTGACTAGGTGAGAAACATGAGGTAGGGGCAAGCGTTTATCAGAGGGAAGTTGCAGGGATTTATACAAATATAACATTTAAGTATAATATACATTTATTTAATTTATTATACTTTAAGTTATATTTCTATAAATACTGGAGGATGATTGGGATGGGTTTCGGCTTCGTACAAGTTAAGGTGCACATTCTAGATTTTGGAACCGCGGACATGTTGCATCCCAAAATTTGGCTAAGT
Organism: Chamaecyparis obtusa; assembly: GCA_027943335.1. Taxonomy (NCBI): domain Eukaryota; kingdom Viridiplantae; phylum Streptophyta; class Pinopsida; order Cupressales; family Cupressaceae; genus Chamaecyparis; species Chamaecyparis obtusa. Next base: position 168,469 of record BSBK01005289.1, read on the forward strand.
CCTAAAATTTTTGACCGACTTAAACCGCGGTGACTCGCGTGACTTCATGTCATCGGTTGCCGTGACTCCGATGATTAGGATGGGTTTCAGCTTCGTATGTGTTAAGGTGCACATTCTAGATTTTGAGACCACGGGCACGTTGCATCCCAAAATTTGGCTAAGTCCCAAAATTCTCGGCTGAGTGAAACCGCAGTGACTCACGTGACTCTGAGTCACCATGACTCAGATGATTAGGATGGGTTTCCGCTTCGTACAAGTTAAGGTGCACATTTTAGATTTTAGGATCATGGGCATGTTGCATCCCAAAATTTGGCTAAGTCTTGAAATTCTCAGTTGAGTCAAACCGCGGTGACTCGCGCGACTCCTAGTCGGGGGTCACCATGACTCGGATGATTGGGATGAGTTTCCACTTCATACGAGTTAAGGTGCACATTCTAGATTTTGGGACCGTGGGCACGTTGCATCCCAAAATTTAGCTAAGTCCTAAAATTTTCAGCTAAGTCAAACTATGCCCAGACTCGGTGGGTCACGGTTCGAGCTCCACCGTGGGCACATTGCATCTCAAAATTTGGCCAAGTCTTGAAACTCTTGATCAAGTCAAACCACAGTGACTCATGCGACTCTGAGTCACGGGTCACTGCGACTCACCTGGGCATCCCCCCGCACTTCTATCTGGGTCGAACTATGCCCAGACTCGATAGATCGGGGTGCGAGGTCCACCGCGGGCACATTGCATCTTAAAATTTGGCTAAGTCCCAAAATTCATGAAAACTCACAAAATCTAGAATGTGCACCTTAACTCATTCGAAGCTAAAACTCATCCCAATAATCCTGAATTATTTATACAAATATAACTTAAATTATAATAAATTAAATAAACATATATTATACTTAAATGTTATATTTTTATAAATCCCAGCAACTTCCCTTTGACAAGTGGTCACCCTTGCCTCCCATTTCTCACCGAGTCAAACCGTGGTGGCTCACGTGACTCTGAGTCACGGGTCACCGTGACTCACCCAAGTAGTCACACATGCTTCTGTCTGGGACAATCTATGCCTAGACTCGGCGGGTCGGGGTGCGAGCTCCACCGCAGGCACATTGCATCCTAAAATTTGGCTAAGTCCCAAAATTCTCGACTCAGTAAAACCATGGTGACTTGCGTGACTCTGAGTCACGGGTGACCGCAACTCACCCTGGTAACCCCTTGCGCTTCTATCTAAGTCCAACTATACCTGAACTCAGTGGGTCAGGGTGCAAGCTCCACCGCGAGCACGTTGCATCTTAAAATTTGGCTAAGTTCTAAAATTTTCGACTGAGTAAAACTGCGATGACTCGCGCGAGTCTGGGTCACGGGTTACCGCAACTCACCCTGGCAGCCCCCCACGTGTCTGTCCAAGTCAAACTCTGCCCGGACTCGGTGGGTTAGGGTGCGAGCTCCGCTGTGGGGATGTTGCATCCTAAAATTTGGCTAAGTGCTAAAATTCTCAGCCAAGTCAAACCGTGGTGACTCTTGCAACTCTAAGTCGCGAATCACCACAACTCGCCCTCGTAGCCTCCCGTGCTTATGTCTGGGACAAACTATGGCCAGAATCGATGGGTCAGGGTGCGAGCTCCATCTCGGGCACATTACATCTCAAAATTTGGCTAACTTTTAAAATTTGAGTAAACTCCCAAAATCTAGAATGTGCAACTTAACTCGTATGAAGCCAAAAGCCATCCCAATCATCCTGAAGTATTTATACAAATATAACATAAAGTATAATAAATTAAATAAATGTATGTTATACTTAAATGTTATATTTGTATAAATCCTGACAACTTCCCTTTGACAAGTGCTCACCCCTATCTCGCATTTCTCATCAAGTCAAACTGCGGTGACTCACGCGACTATGAGTCGCGGGTCATTGTGACTCGCCCAGGTAGCCTCCGGTGCTTCTGTTTAGGTCAAACTGTGCCTGGACTCGGTAGGTCGGGGTGTGAGCTCCACCGCGGGTACTTTGCATCCCAAAGTTTGGCTAAGTCTTAAAATTCTTGGCTGACTCAAACCGCGGTGACTCGCACAACTCTGAGTCACAGGTCACCACGACTCTCCTTAGCAGCCCCCCGTATTTCTGTCCAGGTCAAATTATGCTCAGACTCGATGGGTCATGGTGTGAGCTCCACCGTGGGCACATTGCATCCTGAAATTTGGCTAATTCTTAAAATTTAGGAAAACTCTCAAAATCTAAGATGTGCACCTTAACTCGTATGAAGCCGAAAGCCATCCCAATCATCCTGAAGTATTTATACAAATATAAATTAAAGTATAATAAATTAAATAGACATATATTATACTTAAATGTTATATTTGTATAAATCCTGGCAACTTCCCTTTGATAAGCGCTCACCCTTACCTCGCGTTTCTCACCGAGTCAAACTGTGGTGACTCGCATGACTCTGAGTCACAGGTTGTTGCGACTCGCCCGGGTAGCCCCTCGCGCTTCTCTCTGGGTCAAACTATGCTTGGACACAGCGGGTCAGGGTGCGAGCTCCACCGCGGGCACGTTGCATCCCAAAATTTAGGTAAGTCCTGAAATTCTCGACCGAGTCAAACAACACTGACTCAGGTGACTCTGATTCCCGGGTCATTGGGACTCACCCTGGCAGCCCCCCGCCCTTCTCTCCGAGTCAAACTATGCCCGGACTCGGCGGGTCAGGATGCGAGCTCCGTCGCCGGCATGTTGCTTCCTAAAATTTGACTAAGTCCCAAAAATCTCAGCCGAGTCAAACTACGGTGACAGCGTGACTCTGAGTCATGGGTCACCGTGACTCACCCTGGTAGCCCGCCGCACTTCTGTTTAGGTCAAACTGTGCTTGAACTTGGTGGGTTGGGATGCGAGCTCCGTTGCAGGCACATTGCATCTCAAAATTTCGCACCTTAACTCGTATGAAGCCGAAAGCCATCCCAATCATCCTGAAGTATTTATACAAATATAACTTAAAGTATAATAAATTAAATAAATATATATTATACTTAAATATTATATTTGTATAAATCCTGGCAACTTCCCTTTGACAAGCGGTCGCCCCTGCCTCGAGTTTCTCACCGAGTCAAACCGCGGTGACTCGTACGACTCCGAGTCGCGGGTCGCTGCGACTCGCCCGAGTAGGCCGCCACACTTCTATCCGGGTCAAACTATGCCCATACTTGGTGGGTCAGGGTGCGAGCTCTGCTGCGAGCACATTGCATCCCAAAATTTGGCTAAGTCCAACAACTCTCAGCCAAGTCAAACCGTGGTGACTCGTGTGACTTTTAGTCGTAGGTCGTTGTGACTCACCCGGGAAGCCCTCGAAATTATATAAATTTTGGGTCTTAGCCAAATTTTGGGATGCAATGTGCTCGTGGTCGAGCTCGCACTTCGACCCATTGAATCCGGGTATAGTTTGACCTATATGAAGCCAAAACTCATCTGAATCATCCAAGTCATGGTGACCCTCGACTCGGAGTTGCGCGAGTCACCGCTGTTTAACTCAATCAAGAATTTCGGGACTTAGCCAAATTTTAGGATGCAATGTGCCTACAGTCCCAAAATCTAGAATGTGCACCTTAACTCATACAAAGCTGAAACCCATCCCAATGATCTGAGTCATGGTGACCCACGACTCAGAGTTGCACGAGTCACCGTGGTTTGACTCGGCTGAGAATTTTGGAACTTAGCCAAATTTCAGGATGCAACATGCCCGCAGTCCCAAAATCTAGAATATGCATCTCAACTCGTACGAAGCCAAAACCCATCCCAATCATTCAAGTTGCAATGACCCATGACTCAGAGTCGTGTGAGTCACCACGGTTTGACTTGGCCGAGAATTTTTGGACTTAGACAAATTTTGGGATGCAACGTGCCCGTGGTCCCAAAAAATCTAGAATGTGCAACTTAACTCGTACGAAGCTGAAACCCATCCCGATCATCCTAGTCACAACAACTCAGAGTCACGTGAGTTACTATGGTTTGACTCGGCTAATAATTTTGGGACTTAGCCAAATTTTGGGATGCAATGTGCCCACGGCCCCAAAATCTAGAATGTGCACCTTAACTCGTACGAAGCTAAAACCCATCCCAATTATTTGAGTCACGGTGACCCCTGACTCAGAGTCACATGAGTCACCACGGTTTCACTCGATCGAGAATTGCAGGACTTAGCCAAATTACGGGATGCAACATGCTTGCTAGTCCCAAAATTTACAATGTGCATCTTAACTCGTAAGAAGCTGAAACCCATCCCAATCATCCGAGTCACGGTGACCCATGACTCGAAGTCACATGTGTTACCGTGGTTTGACTCGGCCAAAAATTTTAGGACTAGGCCAAATTTTGGGATGCTATGTGCCCACGGCGGATGATTGGGATGGGTTTCGGCTTCATATGAGTTAAGGTGCACATTCTAGATTTTGGAAGTTTTCAAGAATTTTGGGACTTAGACAAATTTCGGGATGCAAGATGCCCGCGGGGGAGCTCACACCTCGACTGGCCAAGTTTGGGTAGAGTTTGACCTAGACAGAAGCGTGGGAGGCTGCCCGGGTGAGTCACGTCGAACCATGACTCAGAGTCATATGGACCCACGACTCAGAGTCACGTGAGTCACCGAGGTTTGACTTTGCTAAGAATTTTGAGACTTAGCCAAATTTCAGGATGTAATATGCCCTTGGCGGAGCTCGAACCCTGACCCGCTGAGTCCGGGCATAGTTTGACCTAGAGAGAACTGCGGGGGGCTACCTGAGCAAGTTAGGATGACCCGCAACTCAGAGTCACAAGAGTCGCAACGGTTTGATTCGGTGAGAAATGTGATGCTGAGGCAAGCACTTGTCAGAGGGAAGTTGCTAGGATTTATAAAAATATAACATTTAACTATAATATACGTTTATTTAATTTATTATACTTTAAGTTATATTTGTATAAATACTTCAAGATGATTGGGATGGGTTTTGGCTTCGTACGAGTTAAGGTGCACATGCCAGATTTTGAGAGTTTTCTAAAATTTTGGGACTTAGCCAAATTTCGGGATGCAACGTGCCCGCGGCGGCGCTCGCACCCTGATTCATCAAGTTTGGGTACAGTTTGACCTGGATAAAAGCGTGGGGGGCTGCCAGGGTGAGTCGCGGTGACCTGTGACTCAGAGTCGCGTGAGTCACCGCGGTTCGACTCAACTGAGAATTTCATTACTTAGCCAAATTTTGAGATGCAACGTGCCCGCAGTGGAGCTCGCACCCTGACCGGCTGAGTCTGGGCATAGTTTGACCCGAACAGAAGTGCGGGGGACTACCCGCGTGAGTCACGATGACCCGCAACTCAGAGTCGCGTGAATCACCGCAGTTTGATTCGGTGAGAAATGTGAGGTAGGGGCAAGCGCTTGTCAAAGGGAAGTTGTTGAGATTTATACAAATATAACATTTAAGTATAATATACATTTATTTAATTTATTATACTTTAAATTATATTTTTATAAATAGTTTACGATAATTGGGATGGCTTTCGACTTCATACAAGTTAAGGTGGACATTCTAAATTTTGGGATGGCTTTCGACTTTATATGAGTTAATGTGCCTGCGGTGGAGCTCACACCATGACCCGCCGAGTCCGCGCACAGTTTGACTCAGACAGAAGTGCGGGGGGCTGCTCGGGCAAGTCACAGCGACCTGTGACTCAGAGTCATGTGAGTCACCACAGTTTATCTCGATCGAGAGTTTTGGGACTTAGCCAAATTTCAGGATGCAACATGCCTGCGATGGAGCTCGCACGCCGACCCATCGAGTCTGGGCATAGTTTGACCCAAATAGAAGCGCAGAAGGCTGCCAAGGTGAGTCAAGTGACCAACGACTCGGAGTCCCATGAGTCATCGAGGTTTGACTTGGCCAAGAATTTTGGGACTTAGCCAAATTTTGGGATGCAATGTGCCCATATTTTGGGACTTACCCAAATTTTGAGATGCAATGTGTGCACGGTTGAGCTTGCACCCTGATCCGCCGAGCCCGATTACAGTTTGACCTGGATAGAAGCGTGGGGGGCTGCCCGGGTGAGTCATGGTGACCCGCAACTCAGAGTCACACGAGTTACCATAGTTTGACTCAGCAGAGAGTTTCAGGAGTTAGCAAAATTTCATGCAATGTGCCCACGGCAGAGCTCGCACCCTGACCCGCTGTGTCTGGGCATAGTTTGACCTAGACAGAAGTGCGAGGGGCTACCTGAGCGAGTCGCGGTGACCCGCGAATTAGAGTCATGCGAGTCACCACAGTTTGACTCGATGAGAAACACAAGACAGGGGTGAGCGCTTGTCAAAGGAAAGTTGCCAGGATTTATACAAATATAACATTTAAGTATAATATATGTTTATTTAATTTATTATACTTTAAGTTATATTTGTATAAATACTTCAAGATGATTGGGATGGGTTTTCACTTCTTACGAGTTAAGGTGCATATTCTAGATTTTGGGAGTTTTTGAAAATTTTGGGACTTAGCCAAATTTGTGGATGCAACGTGCCCGCAGTAGAACTCGCACCCCGACCTGTCGAGTTAGGCCACAGTTTGATCCGAACAGAAGCGCAAGGGGCTGCTCGGGTGAGTCTCAGTGACCTATGACTCATAGTCACGCGATTTATCATGGTTTGACTTGGTTGAAAATTTTATAACTTAGCCAAATTTTGGGATGCAACGTGCCCGCGGCGGAACTCGCACCTCGATTTACCGATTCTGGGCACAGTTTGACCCGGACAGAAGCGTGGGGGGCTGCCATGGTGAGTCGTGGTGACCCATGACTTAGAGTCACATGAGTCAGCGCGGTTTGACTCAGCTAAGAATTTTAAGATTTAGCTAAATTTTGGGATGCAACGTGCCCGTGGTGGAGCTCACACCCCAACCCGCGAAGTCTGGGCATAGTTTGACCCAGACAAAAGCACGGGGGGCTGCTCGGGTGAGTCGCAATGACCCGCGACTTAGAGTCGCATGATTCACTACAGTGTGACTCGATGAGAAACGCGAGGTAGGGGTGAGGGCTTGTCAAAGGGAAGTTGCCAGGATTTAAAAAAATATAACATTTAAGTAGAATAAATTTTAATTTATTATACTTTATGTTATATTCGTATAAATACGTCGGGATGATTGGGTTGGGTTTCGGCTTCATACGAATTAAGGTGCACATTCTAGATTTTGGGATTTTTTTTCAAATTTTAGAAATTAAAAATTTTTTGGGATGCAATGTGCCTGTGGTGGAGCTTGCACCCTGACCTGCCAAGTCCGAGCACAGTTTGACCCTGACAGAAGTACGAGGGGCTGCCAGGGTGAGTCGCGTGAGTCACCACGGTTTGACTCCATCGAGAATTTCAGGACTTAGCCAAATTTTAGGATGCAATGTGCCTGCGGTGGAGCGCGCACCCTGACCTGCTGAGTCTGGGCACAGTTTGACTCAGACAGAAGTGCTGGGGGCTGCCTGAGTGAGTCACAACGACCCTTGACTCAGAGTCGCGCAAGTCACCGCAGTTTGACTCGGTGAGAAATGTGAGGTAGGGGTGAGCGCTTGTCAAATGGAAGTTGTCAAGATTTATACAAATATAACATTTAAGTATAATATACATTCATTTAATTTATTATACTTTAAGTTATATTTGTATAAATACTTCAGGATGATTGGGATGGGTTTCGGCTTCGTACGAGTTAAGGTGCACATTCTAAATTTTGGGAGTTTTTAAAAATTTTGGGACTTAGCCAAATTTTAGAATGCAACATGCCTGCGGTGGAGCTTGCACCCTAACCCACTGAGTCTAGGCATAGTTTGACCTGCACAGAAGTGCAGGGGGCTGCTCAGGCGAGTCGTGGTGACTCATGACTCAAAGTCATGAGAGTCACCACGGTTTGACTCAGCCAAAAATTTTGGGACTTAGGCAAATTTCAAGATGCACCATCCCCGCGGTGGAGCTCACACCTTGACCCGCCGAGTTCGGGCAGAGTTTGACCCAGACATAAGCATGGGGTGCTGCCAGGATGAGTCGCGGCAACCCACAACTCAGAGTCACGTGAGTCACCACGGTTTATCTCAGCCGAGAATTTTGGGACTGAGCTAAATTTTGGTATTCAACATGCCTGCGGTGGAGGTCGCACTCCAACCTGCCGAGTCTGGGCACACTTTGGCTCAGACAAAAGTGCACGGGGCTACCACGGCGAGTCACGGTGACCCACAAATCAGAGTCACATGAGTCACCATGGTTTTACTCGTCCGAGAATTTTGGGACTTAGCCAAATTTTAGGATGCAACATGCCCGCAGTGGAGCTTGCACCCCTACCTGCCGAGTCTAGGCATAGTTTTTCCCAGACAAAAGTGCGTGCGGCTGCTCGGGTGAGTCGCGATGACCCGTGACTCAGAGTCATGCAAGTCATCGTAGTTTGACTCAGTGAAAAACACGAGGCAGGGGTGAGCGCTTGTGAAAGGGAAGTTACTACGATTTATACTTTAATTTATTATACTTTAAGTTATATTTGTATAAATACTTCAGGATGATTGGGATGAGTTTCAGCATCGTACGAGTTAAAGTGCACATTCTAGATTTTGGGAGTTTTCACAAATTTGGGGACTTAGCCAAATTTTGGGATGCAATGTGCCCGCGGTGGATCTCGCACCCTGACCCACTAAGTCTAGGCACAGTTTGACCTAGAGAGAAGCATGGGGGGCTACTCGGGCAAGTCGCGATGACCCATGACTCAGAGTCACATGAGTCACCGCGGTTTGATTCAGTGAGAAACGTGATGCCAAGGTGAACACTTGTCAGAGGGAAGTTAATTTATGATACTTTAAGTTATATTTGTATAAATACTTTGGGATGATTGGGATGGGTTTCAGCTTCATACAAGTTAAGGTGCATATTCTAGATTTTGGGAGTTTTCATAAATTTTTAGACTTAGCCAAATTTTAGGATGTAATCTGCCCACGGTCGAGTTCACACCCTGATCTGCCGAGTCTGGGCATAGTTTGACCTGGACAGAAGTGCAGGGGGCTGCCAAGGTGAGTCACGGTGACTCGCGACTCAGAGACACACGAGTCACCGCGGTTTGACTCAATTGAGAATTTTGAGACTTAGCTAAATTTCTAGATGCAAAGTGCCCGCGGTGGAGCTCGCACCCCAACCCACTGAGTCTGGGCACAGTTTGACCCAGACAGAAGCGCCACGGGCTGTCCGGGAGAGTCCCAGTGAGCCGCGACTCAAAGTTGCCTGAGTCACGGCGGTTTGACACGCTGAGAAATGCGAGGCAGGGGTGAGCGCTTGTCAAAGGGAAGTTGTCAGGATTTATACAAATATAGCATTTAAGTATAATATACATTTATTTATTTTATTATACTTTAAGTTATATTTGTATAAATACTTTGGGATAATTGGGATGGGTTTCAGCTTCGTATGAGTTAAGTCGCACATTCTAGATTTTGGAAGTTTTCAAGAATTTTGGGACTTAGCCAAATTTTGGGATGCAACATGCCTGCGGTGGAGCTCACACCCCGACCCGCTGAGTCTTGGCATAGTTTGATCCAGACAAAAGCACAGGGTTTGACTTGGCCAAGAATTTTAGGACTTAGCCAAATTTTGGGATGCAACATCCCCGCGGCGGAGCTTGCACCCTGACCCGTTGAGTCCGGGCACAGCTTGACCTAGACAGAAGCATGGAGGGCTGTCAGGGAGAGTCGCGATGACCCGCGACTCAGAGTCGAGTGATTCACCACGGTTTTACTCGGTCAAGAATTTTAGGACTTAGCCAAATTTTGGGATGCAACGTGCCTGCAGTGGAGTTCGCACCCCGACCCACCGAGTTCAGGCACAGTTTGTCCTGGACAGAAGCGCGTGCGGCTGCTTAGTCAAGTTGCGGTAACCCACGACTCAGAGTCATGCGAGTCACCGTAGTTTGACTCGGTGAGAATTATGAGTGAGGGGCGAGCGCTTGTCTAAGGGAAGTTGCTAGGATTTATACAAATATAACATTTAAGTATAATATATATTTATTTAGTTTATTATAATTTAAGTTATATTTGTATAAATACTTCAAGATGATTGGGATGGGTTTTGGCTTTCGACGAGTTAAGGTGCAATGTGCCCGCGGTGGAGCTCGCACCCTGATCTGTCGAGTCTGGGCATAGTTTGACCTAGACAAAAGTGCAGGGGGCTGCCCGGGTGAGTCATAGTGACCCAAGACTCGGAGTCGCATGAGTCATCACAGTTTTACTTAACTGAAAGTTTCAGGACTTAGCCAAATTTTGGGATGCAATGTGCCCGCAGTGGAGCTCGCACCCTGACCCATCGAGTCTGGTCATAGTTTGACCCAGACGGAAGTGCAACAGGCTACTCGGGTGAGTCACGGTGAGCTACCACTCAGAGTCGTGTTTGTCCCTGCAGTTTGACTCGATGAGAAATGTGAGGTAGGAGTGAGCGCTTGTCAAAAGGAAGTTGCTGGAATTTATACAAATATAACATTTAAGTATAATATATGTTTATTTAATTTATTATACTTTAAGTTATATTTATATAAATACTTTGGGATGATTGGGATGGGTTTTGGCTTCGTACGAGTTAAGGTGCACATTCTAGATTTTGAGAGTTTTTGAGAATTTTGGGACTTAGCTAAATTTTAGAATGCAACGTGCCCGCGACGGAGCTCGCACCCTGAACTGCCAAATCTGGGCATAGTTTGACCCGAATAGAAGTGTAGGGGGCTGCTCGGGCGAGTCGCGGTGACCTGTGACTCAGAGTCGCTTGATTCACCATAGTTTAACTTGGCCGAGAATTTTGGGACTTAGCCAAATTTTAGGATGCACTGTCCCCGCGGTGAAGCTCACACACTGACCCACCGAGTCTGGGCAGAGTTTGACCCAGATAAAAGCATGGGGGCTACCAGGGTGAGTCGCGGCAACCCGTGACTTAGAGTCACGTGAGTCACCACTATTTTACTCTATCAAGAATTTTGGGACTTAGCCAAATTTTAGAATGCAACATGCCCGCAGTGGAGCTTGCACCCTGACCCGCCGAGTCTAAGCATAGTTTTTCCCAAACAAAAGTGTGTGCGGCTGCTCGGGTGAGTCGTGATGACTCGTGACTCAGAGTCATTCAAGTCACCACAGTTTGACTCGGTGAGAAACGCGAGGTAGGGGTGAGCGCTTGTGAAAGAGAAGTTGCTACGATTTATACTTTAATTTATTATACTTTAAGTTATATTTGTATAAATACTTCAGGATGATTGGGATGGGTTTCAGCTATGTACGAGTTAAGGTGCACATTCTAGATTTTGGAAGTTTTCATGAATTTGGAGACTTAACCAAATTTTGGGATGCAAGGTGCCCATGGTGGATCTCGCACCCTGACCCGCTGAGTCTGGGCACAGTTTGACACAAAGAGAAGCATGGGGGGCTACTCAGGCAAGTTGCGGTGACCCATGACTCGGAGTCACATGAGTCAGCACGGTTTGATTCGGTGAGAAACGTGACGCCGGGGTGAACGCTTGTCAGAGGGAAGTTAATTTATTATACTTTAAGTTATATTTGTATAAATACTTTGGGATGATTGGGATGGGTTTCAGCTTCATACAAGTTAAGGTGCACATTCTAGAGTTTAGGAGTTTTCATGAATTTTTAGACTTAGCCAAATTTTAGGATGTAATCTGCCCACGGTCCAGCTCGCACCCTGATCTGCCGAGTCTGGGCATAGTTTGACCTAGACAGAAGTGCAGGGGGCTACCCAGGTGAGTCGCGGTGATCCGTGAATCAGAGACACATGAGTCACCACGGTTTGACTTGACTGAGAATTTTGATACTTAGCCAAATTTTTGGATGCAAAGTGCCCGCGGTGGAGCTCGCACCCTGACCCGCCGAGTCTGGGCACAGTTTGACCCAGATAGAAGTGCGACGGGCTACCCGGGGGAGTCCTAGCGAGCCGCGACTTAAAGTTGCATCAGTCACCATGGTTTGACATGGTGAGAAATGCGAGGTAGGGGTGAGCACTTGTCAAAGGGAAGTTGTCAAGATTTATACAAATATAACATTTAAGTATAATATACATTTATTTATTTTATTATACTTTAAGTTATATTTGTATAAATACTTTAGGATGATTGAGATGGGTTTCAGCTTCGTATGAGTTAAGTCGCACATTCTAGATTTTGGAAGTTTTCAAGAATATTGGGACTTAGCCAAATTTTGGGATGCAACGTGCCCGCAGTGGAGCTCGCACCTCGACTCGCCGAGTCCAGGCATAGTTTGACCTAGACAGAAGCACAGGGTTTGACTTGGCCAAGAATTTTAGGACTTAGCCAAATTTTGGGATGCAACATCCCCGCGACGGAGCTTGCACCCTGACCCATTGAGTCCGGGCAGAGCTTGACCTAGACAGAAGCATGGAGGGCTGTCAGGGAGAGTCGCGGTGACCCGCGACTCAGAGTCGAGTGATTCACCGTGGTTTTACTCGGTCAAGAATTTTAGGACTTAGCCAAATTTTGGGATGCAACGTGCCCGTAGTGGAGCTCACACCCCGACAAACTGAGTTCAGGCACAGTTTGTCCTAGACAGAAGTGTGTGCGGCTACGCGGTGAAATTGCGGTAACCCACGACTCAGAGTCATGCGAGTCACCGTAGTTTGACTCAGCGAGAAACATGAGTGAGGGGCGAGAGCTTGTCTAAGGGAAGTTGCTAAGATTTATACAAATATAACATTTAAGTATAATATACATTTATTTAGTTTATTATAATTTAAGTTATATTTGTATAAATACTTCAAGATGATTGGGATGGGTTTTGGCTTCCGACGAGTTAAGGTGCAATGTGCCTGCACTGGAGCTCGCACCCTGATCCGCCGAGTCTGGGCATAGTTTGACCTAGACAAAAGTGCAGGGGCTGCCCGGGTGAGTCACAGTGACCCAAGATTTAGAGTCGCACGAGTCACCGCAGTTTTACTCGACTGAAAGTTTCAGGACTTAGCCAAATTTTGGGATGTAATGTGCCCGCAGTGGAGCTCACACCCTGACCTATCGAGTCTGGTCATAGTTTGATCCAGACGGAAGTGCAGCGGGCTACCTAGGTGAGTCACGCTGAGCCACCACTCAAAATTGTGTGAGTCCCTGCTGTTTGACTCGATGAGAAACGTGAGGCAGGGGTGAGCGCTTGTCAAAGGAAAGTTGCTAGGATTTATAGAAATATAACATTTAAGTATAATATATGTTTATTTAATTTATTATACTTTAAGTTATATTTATATAAATACTTCGGGATGATTGGGATGGATTTCAGCTTCGTACGAGTTAAGGTGCACATTCTAGATTTTGAGAGTTTTCAAGAATTTCAGGACTTAGCCAAATTTCAGAATGCAATGTGCCCGTGGTGGAGCTCGCACTCCGAACCACCGAATCTGGGCATAGTTTGACCCGGATAGAAGTGCAGGGGGCTGTTCGGGCGAGTCGTGGTGACCCGTGACTCAAAGTCACGTGAGTCACCGTGGTTTAACTCAGCTGAGAATTTTGGGACTTAGCCAAATTTTAGGATGCACCATCCCCGCGGTGAAGCTCGCACCCTGACCCACCGTGTCTGGGTAGAGTTTGACCCAGATAAAAGCATGGGGGGCTACCAGGTCAAGTCGCGGCAACCCGTGACTCAGAGTCACGTGAGTCACCACGGTTTTACTCCGTCAAGAATTTTGGGACTTAGCCAAATTTTGGGATGCATCATGACCGCAGTGGAGCTCGCACCCTGACCCACCGAGTTTCAGCATAGTTTGACTCAGATAGAAGTGCGCGGGGCTACCAGGGTGAGTCAGGGTGACCCGTGAATTAGAGTCACATGAGTCACCGTGGTTTTACTCGGCCAAAAATTTTGGGACTTAGCTAAATTTTGGGATGCAACGTGCCTGCAGTGGAGCTCGCACCTCGACCCGCTGAGTCTGGGCATAGTTTTTCCTAGACAGAAGCACGTGCGGATGCTCGGGTGAGTCGCGGTGACCTGCCACTCAAAGTTGTGCAAGTCACCACTGTTTGACTCGGTGAGAAATGCGAGGCAGGGGCGAGCGCTTGTCAAAGGGAAGTTGCTGGGATTTATACAAATATAACATTTAAGTATAATATACGTTTATTTAATTTATTATACTTTAAGTTATATTTGTATAAATACTTTGAGATGATTGGGATGGGTTTCAGCTTCGTACGAGTTAAGGTGCACATTCTAGATTTTGAGAGTTTTCATAAATTTCAGGACTTAGCCAAATTTTAGGATGCAATGTGCCCATGGTAGATCTTGCATCCTGACCCGCCGAGTCTGGGCATAGTTTGACTCGGAGAGAAGCATGGGGGCTACTTAGGTGAGTTGTGGCAACCCGTGACTCAGAGTCTCGTGAGTTACCACGGTTTGATTCGATGAGAAACGCGATGCCGGGGCGAGCACTTGTTAGAGGGAAGTTGCCAAGATTTTACAAATATAACATTTAAGTATAATATATATTTATTTAATTTATTTTACTTTAATTTATATTTGTATAAATACTTTGGGATGATTGGGATGGGCTTCAACTTCGTACGAGTTAAGGTGCCCATGCTAGATTTTGGAAGTTTTCGAGAATTTTGAGACTTAGCCAAATTTTGGGATATAACATGCCCTCAGCGGAGCTTGCACCCCGACCCACTAAGTCTGGGCACAGTTTGACCTGGATAAAAGTACGGGGGGCTGCCACGGTGAGTTGTGGTGACCCGCGGCTCAGAGTCACGGGAGTCACCACGGTTTCACTCGACTGAGAATTTTAAGACTTAGCCAAATTTTACGATGCAACGTACCCGTGATGGAGCTCGCACCCTGACCCACCGAGTCCATGCAGAATTTTAACTGGATCGAAGCGCGAGGGGCTACCAGGGAAAGTCGTAGTGATCCATGACTCAGAGTCACGCGAGTCACCACAGTTTTACTTGGCTAAGAATTTTGGGACTTAGCCAAATTTTAGGATGCAACATGCCTGCGGTGGAGCTTGCACCCTAACCTGCTGAGTCTGAGCATAGTTTGTCCTAGATAGAAGCATGGGGGGCTACTCAGGCAAGTCATGGTGACCCACGACTCAGAGTCCCATGACTCAGCGCAGTTTGACTCAGCGAGAAATGCGAGGCTAGGGCGAGCGCTTGTCCAAGGGAAGTTGTCAGGATTTATATAAATATAACATATAAGTATAATATACATTTATTTAATTTATTATACTTTAAGTTATATATGTATAAACACTTTGGGATGATTGGGATGGGTTTTAGCTTCGTACAAGTTAAGGTGCACATTTTAGATTTTGGGAGTTTTTGAGAATTTCTAGACTGAGCCAAATTTTGGGATGCAACGTGCACGCGGTGGAGCTTGCACCCCAACCCACTGAGTCCGGGCATAGTTTGACCCAGACAGAAGCGTGGGGGGCTGCCCGAGCAAGTTGCTATGACCCATGACTCAGATTCGCAAGAGTCACCGAGGTTTGATTCGATGAGAAATGCGACGCTAGGGTGACCGCTTGTCAGAGGGAAGTTGCCAAGATTTATACAAATATAACATTTAAGTATAATATGCATTTATTTAATTTATTATACTTTAAGTTATATTTGTGTAAATACTTTAAGATAATTGGGATGGGTTTCAGCTTTGTATGAGTTAATGTGCACATGCTAGATTTTGGAAGTTTTTGAGAATTTCAGGCTTTAGCCAAATTTTGGGATGCAACTTGCCCGCGATGAAGCTCACACCCTGACCCACCGAGTCTGTGCATAGTTTGACCCAGACAAAAGCGTGGGAGACTGCTAGGGTGAGTCACAGTGACCTGCGACTCAGAGTCATGTGACTCATTACGGTTTGACTCAGTCAAGAATTTTGAGACTTACCAAAATTTTGGGATGCAACGTGCCCGCGGTGGAGCTCGCACCCCAACCTGCTGAGTCTGGACATAGTTTGACTCAGACAGAAGTGCTGGGGGCTACTTGGGGTAGTCGCGATGACCCAAGACTCAGAGTCATGTGAGTCACCACAGTTTGACTCGATGAGAAATGCGAGGTAGGGGTGAGCGCTTGTCAAAGGGAAGTTGCTGGGATTTATACAAAAATAATATTTAAGAATAATATACTTCTATTTAATTTATTATACTTTAAGTTTTATTTTTATAAATACTTCAGGATGATTGGAATAGCTTTTAGCTTTGTACGAGTTAAGGTGCACATTCTAGATTTTTGAAGTTTTCTCAAATTTTGGTAATTAGCTAAATTATGGGATGCAAGGTGCACACGGTGGAGCTCGTACCATGACCCACCGAGTCTGGGCACAACCCAACCCAGACAAAAGTGCGGGGGGCTACCCGGGCAAGTCACGGTGAGCCGTGACTTAGAGTTGTGCGAGTCAGAGAGGTTTGACTCAGCTAAGAATTTTAGGACTTAGCAAAATTTTAGGATGCAACGTGCCCACGATGGAGCTCGCACCCTGACTCACTGAGTCTGAGCATAGTTTGACCCAGACAGAAGCACGGGGGGTTACCAAGGTGAGTCACGATGACCCATGACTCAGAGTCGTGTGAGTCACCACTGTTTGACTCGGCTGAGAATTTCGGGACTTAGCCAAATTTTAGGATGCAACATGCCCACGGTGGAGCTCGCAACCCAACCCACCGAGTTCGGGCATAGTTTGACCAAGATAGAAGCGTAAGGGGCTACCTGGGCGAGTCGTGGTGACCCGTGACTTGGAGTCATGCGAGTCACCACGGTTTGACTCGGTGAGAAATGCGAGGCCAAAGCAAGCGCTGTTCAAAGGGAAGTTACCAGGATTTATACAAATATAACATTTAAGTATAATATACATTTATTTAATTTATTATAATTTAAGTTATATTTGTATAAATACTTCGGGATGATTGGGATGGGTTTTAGCTTCGTACGAGTTAAGGTGCACATGCTAGATTTTGGAAGTTTTTGTGAATTTTGAGACTTAGCCAAATTGCAGGATGCAACGTGCCTGTGGTAGAGCTCACACCCTGACCCACCGAGTCTGGGCATAATTTGACCCTAAGTCCCTAATTTTTCAACTGAGTCAAACTGTGGTGACTTACGCAACTCTGAGTCACGGGTGACTGCCACTTGCCCGAGCAACCCCTTGTGCTTCTATCCGGGTCAAACTGTGGCCAGACTCAGCAGGTCGGGGTGTGAGCTTCACCGCGGGCATGTTGCATCCCAAAATTTGGCTAAGTCCCAAAATTCTCAAAAACTCTCAAAATCTAGAATGTGCACCTTAACTCGTACGAAGCTGAAACCCATCCCAACCATCCTAAAATATTTATACAAATATAACTTAAAGTATAATAAATTAAATAAACGTATATTATACTTAAATGTTATATTTGTATAAATCCCAACAACTTCCCTTTGAAAAACACTCACCCCTGCCTCACATTTCTCGCTGAGTCAAACCGTAGTGACTCGCGCGACTCTGAGTCGTAGGTTGCTGTGACTCGCCCGGGTAGCCCCTCGCTCTTCTGTCTAGGTCAAACTGTGCTTGGACTCGGTAGGTCAGGGTGCGAGCTCTGCCACGGGCACATTGCATCCCAAAATTTGGCTAAGTCTTGAAACTCTCAGCCAAGTCAAACCGTGGTGACTCGTATGACTTCGAGTGGTGGGTCACCATGACTCAGCCGAGTAGCCCCCTATCTTCTCTTTGGGTCAAACTATGCCCAGACTCGATGGGTTGGGGTACGAGCTCTACCGCAGGCACATTGCATTATAAAATTTGGCTAAGTCCCAAAATTTGTGAAAACTCTAAAAATCTAGAATGCGCACCTTAACTCGTATGAAGCCGAAACCCATCCCAATCATCCCGAAGTATTTATACAAATATAACTTAAAGTATAATAAATTAAATAAACATATATTATACTTAAATATTATATTTGTATAAATCCTGACAACTTCCCTTTGACAAGCGCTCGCCCCTGCCTCACGTTTCTCATCGGGTCAAACCACGGTCACTCGCGTGACTCTGAGTCGCGGATCACCGCGACTCGCATGGGCAGCCCCCCATGCTTCTATCTGGGTCAAACTCTACCTCGACTCGGTGGGTCAGGGTGCGAGCTCCACCGCGGGCATGGTTCATCCCAAAATTTGGCTAAGTCTCAAAATTCGTGAAAACTCCCAAAATCTAGAATGTGCACCTTAACTCATACGAAATCGAAACCAATCCCAATGATCCTGATGTATTTATAGAAATATAACTTAAAGTATAATAAATTAAATAAATGTATATTATACCTAAATGTTATATTTGTATAAATCTTAATAATTTCCCTTTGACAAGAGCTCACCTTGCCTCACATTTCTCACCGAGTCAAACCATGGTGACTCGCGTGACTTCGAGCCATGGGTCACTGTGACTCACCCGAGTAGCCCCCCGCGCTTCTGTCTAGGTCAAACTATGCCCAGACTCGATGGGTTATGGTGTGAGCTCTACCACGGGCACATTGCATCCCAAAATTTGGCTAAGTCCTGAAACTCTCAGCCGAGTCAAACTATAGTGACTCGTGTGACTCTGAGTCATGGGTCACCACGACTCACCCGAGCAGCCCCCTGCACTTTTGTCTGGGTCAAACTATGCCCGAACTCGGTGGGTCGGGGTACAAGCTCCATCGCGAGCATATTGGATCACAAAATTTGGCTAAGTCATGAAATTTGTGAAAACTCCTAAAATTTAGAATGTGCACCTTAACTTGTACGAAGCCGAAACCCATCCCAATCATTTTGATGTATTTATACAAATATAACTTAAAGTATAATAAATTAAATAAATGTATATTATGCTTAAATGTTATATTTGTATAAATCTTGACAACTTCCCTTTGACAAGCACTCACCCCTGCCTCGCGTTTCTCACCGAGTCAAACTTTGGTGTCTCACGCATATCTAAGTAGTGAGTCACCGCAACTCACCCAGGCAGCCCCGCACGCTTCTGTCTAGGTCAAACTATGCCCAAACTCAGTGGGTCTGGGGCTAAGTCAAATCGCAGAGACTCATGTGACTCACCCAGGCAGCCCACCATACTTCTATCTGGGTCAAATTGTGCCCGGACTCAGTAGGTCAGGGTGCGAGCTCCACTAAGGGCACGTTGCATCCCAAAATCTGGCTAAGTCCTAAAATTTTTGGTTGAGTCAAACTACGATGACTCCTGTGACTCTGAGTTGTGGGTCGATGCGACTTACTCTAGTAGCCCCCTATGATTCTGTCTGGGTCAAACTGTGCCCGAACTCAGCGGGTCAGGGTGTGAGCTCCACCGTGGGCACGGTGCATCCCAAAATTTGGCTAAGTCCTGAAATTCTTGACCGAGTCAAACTGTGGGGACTCACGTGACTCTGAGTCACGGGTCACCGTGACTCACCCAGGTAGCCCACCGCACTTTTTTCTAGGTCAAACTATGCCCGGACTCAGTGGGTCAGGGTGCGAGCTCCACTACAGGCACATTGCATCCTAAAATTCTTGGCTGAGTCTAATCATGGTGACTCACGTTACTTTGAGTCATGGGTTACCGCGACTCCCCCGAGCAGCCCCCTACGCTTCCATCCAGGTCAAACTGTGCCTAGACTTGATGGGTCAGGTTGCGAGCTCCACCACGGGCACGTTGCATTCCAAAATTTGGCTAAGTCCCAAAATTCTCAAAAACTCTCAAAATCTAGAATGTGCAGCTTAACTCTTACAAAGCTGAAACCCATCCCAATCATCCTAAAGTATTTATACAAATATAATTTAAAGTATAATAAATTAAATAAACATATATTATACTTAAATATTATATTTTTATAAATCCTAGCAACTTCCCTCTGACAAGCGCTCGCCCCTGCCTCACATTTCACGTCGAGTCAAACCGCAGTGACTCACACAACTCTGAGTCGCGCGTCATTGTGACTCACCTGCGTAGCCGCCCTCGCTTCTGTCTGGGACAAACTGTGCCCGAACTCGGTGGGTCGAGGTGTGAGCTCCACCGAGGGCACGTTGCATCCTGAAATTTAGCTAAGTCCTGAAATTCTTGGCCAGGTCAAACTACGGTGACTCACGCAACTCTGAGTCACGGGTCACCGAGACTCGCCCTTGCAGTCCCCTGCACTTCTATCCGTGTCAAACTATGCCCGGACTTGATGTGGAAAGGTGTGAGCTCTGTTGTGGGCACGTTGCATCCCAAAATTTGGCTAAGTCCACAAATTTTGAGATTATTATAGTTTGACCCAGACAGAAGCGTAGGGGGCTACTCGAGCGAGTTGCAGCGACCCGTGATTCGGAGTCACGTGAGTCACCATAGTTTTACTCGATCAAAGATTTTGGGACTTAGCCAAATTTTCTGATGCAACATGCTCACGGTGAAGCTCACACCCTGACCCGTCGAGTTTGGGCACAGTTTGACACAGACAGAAGCGCGGGGGGCTGCCCGGGTGAGTCATGATGACCTGTGACTCAGAGTTGCGCAAGTCACCATGGTTTGACTTGGTGAGAAATGTGAGGCAAGGGCGAGCACTTGTAAAAAGAAAGTTGTCAGGATTTATACAAAGATAACATTTAAGTATAATATATGTTTATTTAATTTATTATACTTTAAGTTATATTGGTATAAATACTTCAGGATGATTGGGATGGCTTTCGACTTCGTATGAGTTAAGGTGCACATTCTAGATTTTGGGAGTTTTCTCTAATTTCAGGAATTAGCCAAATTTCCAGATGTAATATACTCGCAGTGGAGCTCGCACCCTGACCCACTGAGTCTGGGCATAGTTTGACCCAGATAGAAGCGCGGGGGGCTCCCTGGGTGAGTCACGGTGACCCCTGACTCGGAGTCATTTTGGTCACTATGGTTTGACTCGACTGAGAGTTTCAGGACTTAACCAAATTTCAGAATGCAATGTGCCCGCAATGGAGCTCACACCCTGACTCGTTGAGTCTGGGTATAGTTTGACCGAGAAAGAATCGCGGGAGGCTGCCAGGGTGAGTCGCGGTGACCCGCAACTCAAAGTCACGTGAGTCACCGCGGTTTGACATGGCCGCAGTGGAGCTCGCACCTTGACCCACTGAGTCCTGCAATAATTAGACCCAGATAGAGGCGCAGAGTCTGCTCAGGTGAGTCGCAGTGACCCACGACTCAGAGTCACGTGAGTCACCCTGATTTGACTCGGTGAGAAATGTGAGGTAGGGGCGAGTGCTTGTGAAAGGGAAGTTGTCAGGATTTATACAAATATAACATTTAAGTATAATATACATTTATTTAATTTATTATACTTTAAGTTATATTTGTTTAAATACTTTGGGATGATTGGGATGGCTTTCACCTTCGTACGAGTTAAAGTACACATTCTAGATTTTGGGAGTTTTCTCAAATTTTGGGAATTAGCCAAATTTCAGGATGCAATGTGCCCACGGTGGAGCTCGCACCCTGACCCACTGAGTCTGGGTAGAGTTTGACCCTGATAGAAGCGTGGGGGGCTACTTGGGTGAAACACGGCCACCCGCGGCTCAGAGTTGCATGAGCCACTGCGGTTTGATTCGGCCAAGAGTTTCAGGACTTAACCAAATTTTAGGATGCAACATGCCCGTGATGGAGCTCGCACCATGACCCGCTGAGTCTTGGCACAGTTTGACCCAGATAGAAGCATGGGAGGATGCCAGGGTGAGTCGTAGTGACTTGTAACTCAGAGTCATGTGAGTCACCGCAGTTTGACTTGGTTGATAATTTTGAGACTTAGCCAAATTTTAGGATGCAACATGCCCGCAGTGGAGCTCGCACCCTGACCCGTCGAGTCCTAGCATAGTTTGACTCAGACAGAAGCGCGAGGCCTACCCAAGTGAGTTGTGGTGACCCATGACTCAAAGTCGCGTGAGTCACTGTGATTTGACTCGGTGAGAAATGTGAGGTAGGGGTGAGCGCTTGTCAAAGGGAAGTTGTCAAGATGATTGGGATGGCTTTCGGCTTCATAAGAGTTAAGTTGCACATTCTAGATTTTGGGAGTTTTCTGAAATTTTGTGACTTAGCTAAATTTCAGGATACAATGTGTCCGCAGTGGAGCTCACAACCTGACCCACCGAGTCCAGGCATAGTTTGACCCAGATAGAAGCATGGGGGGCTGCCCGAGTGAGTCACAGTGACCTGCAACTCAGAGTTGCACGAGTCACCACCGTTTGACTCGGCTGTTAGTTTCAATACTTAGCCAAATTTTAGGATGCAATGTGCCCCCGATGGAGCTTGTATCCCAACTCATTAAGTCTAGGCATAGTTTGACCCAGACAGAAGTGCGGGAGGCTACCAGTGTGAGTCACGGTGACCTATGACTCAGAGTCATGCGAGTCACCATAGTTTGACTTGGCTGAGAATTTAGGGACTTAGCCAAATTTTGTGATGCAACATGCCTACGATGGAGCTCGCACCCTGACCCGCTGAGTCCAAATATAGTTTGACCCTGACAGAAGCATAAGGGGCTTCCTGGGTGACTCATGGGAATCGACGACTCAGAGTCACGTGACTTATCATGATTTGACTCGGTGAAAAATATGAGGTAGGGGCAAGCGCTTGTCAAAAGGAAGTTGTTGGGATTTATACAAATATAACATTTAAGTATAATATACATTTATTTAATTTATTATACTTCAGGTTATATTTGTATAAATACTTCGAGATGATTGGGATGGGTTTCAGGTTCATACGAGTTAAGGTGTACATTTTAGATTTTGGAAGTTTTTAAGAATTTTAGGACTTAGCCAAATTTTAGGATGCAACGTGCCTACGACAGAGCTCGTACCTTGACCCACCGAGTTCTGGCATAGTTTGACCTAGACAGAAGCGTGGGGGCCTACCCGAGTGAGTTGCACGAGTCATCGCGGTTTGACTCAGCCAAGAATTTTGGGACTTAGCTAAATTTTAGGATGCAACGTGCCCATGGCAGAGCTTGCAACTTGATGCATCGAGTCCAGGCACAGTTTGACCTGAATAGAAGCATGGGGGGCTGCCTAGGTGAGTCACGGTGACCCGTGACTCGTAGTCGCGTGAGTCACCGTAGTTTGACTCAGCCAAAAATTTTGGGACTTAGCCAAATTTTAGGATGCAACATACCCACGGTGGAGCTCGCACCCCGACCCACTGAGTCTAGGCATAATTTGACCCAGATAGAAGTGCAGGGGGCTGTCAGGGTGAGTCGTGGTGACCCACGACTTGTAGTCATGTGAGTCACCGTGGTTTGACTCAGTCAAAAATTTTGGGACTTAGCCAAATTTAAAGATGCAACATGCCCACAGTGGAGCTCACACCCTGACCTACCAAGTCTAGGCATAGTTTGAATCAGATAGAAGCACGGGGGGCTACCTAGGTGCATCATGGTGACCCGCGACTCAGAGTTGCGTGAGTCATCACAGTTTTATTTGGTGAGAAACGTGATGTCGGGGTGAGTGCTTGTCAGAGGGAAGTTGCTGACATTTATACAAATATAATATTTAAGTATAATATACATTTATTTAATTTATTAAACTTTAAGTTATATTTGTATAAATACTTTAGGGTGATTGGGATGGGTTTCGGCTCCGTACGAGTTAAGGTGCACATGCTAGATTTTGAGAGTTTTAAAAGAGCTCACACCTCGACCCGCCAAGTTCGGGCACAAATTGACACAGATAAAAGTGAGGGGGGCTGCCAGGGTGATTCACGGTGACCTGTCACTAACAGTCACGCAAGTCACTGTGGTGTCACTTGCGTAACTCTAAGTTGCAAAGTACCCGCGGTGGAGCTCGCACCCTGACCCGCTGAGTTTGGGCATAGTTTGACCTAGTTAGAAGTGCCGGGGCTACCTAGGTGAGTCATGATGACCTGTGACTCAGAGTCGCATGAGCCATCGTGGTGTGACTTGTGCGACTCTAAGTGGTGAGTCACCGCAACTCACCAGGGTAGCCCCCCATGCTTGTGTCCAAGTCAAACTATGCTCGGATTTGGCAGGTCAGGTTGTGAGCTCCGCCACGAACACATTGCATACCAAAATTTGGCTAAGTCCCAAAACTCTTGGCTAAGCCAAACCATGGTGACTCATGTGACTCTAAGTCACGTGTCACCGTGACTCACCTGACAGCCCCCGCACTTTTATCCTGGTCAAACTATGCTTGGACTCGATGGGTCAGGGTGTGAGCTCCACCACGGGCATATTACATCCCAAAGTTTGGCTAAGTCTCAAAATTCTTGAAAACTTTCGAAATCTAGAATGTGCACCTTAACTCATACGAAGCTGAAACCCATCACAATCATCTTGAAGTATTGATATAAATATAACTTAAAGAATAATAAATTAAATAAACATATATTATACTTAAATGTTATATTTGTATAAATCTTGACAACTTCCCTTTGACAAGCACTCACCCTTGCCACACATTTCTCACCAAGTCAAACTGAGGTGACTCACGCAAATCCAAGTCACGGGTCATCGTGACTCACCTGAGCAGCCCCCTACGCATTTGTGCAGGTGAAACTATGCCCAGACTCAGCGGGTTAGGGTGCGAGCTCCACCGCGGGCACGTTGCATCCTAAAATTTGGCTAAGTCCTAAAATTCTTAGCTGAGTAAAACTATGGTGACTCACACGACTCTAAGTCATGGGTCATCGTGACTCACCCAGGCAGCCCCCTACGCTTCTGTTCGGGTCAAACTGTGCCCGAACTCGGTGGGTCAGGGTATGAGCTCCGCTATGGGGACGTTGCATCTCAAAATTTGGTTAAGTCTCAAAATTCTTGACTGAGTCAAACCAGGGTGACTCGCGTGACTCTGAGTCTCAGGTCACTGCAAATTGCCCTCGCAGCCCCCTGCGCTTCTATCTGGGTCAAACTAGGCCCGGACTTGGCGGGTCAGGGTGCGAGCTCCACTATAGGTACATTGCATCCCAAAATCTGGCAAAGTCCCAAAATTCTCAGCTGAGTCAAACTATGGGGACTCACGTGACTTTGAGTCTCAGGTCACCGTGACTCACCTAGGTAGCCCCACGCGCTTCTGTCTAGGTCAAACTGTGCCTGGACTCGATGAGTCAGGGTGCGAGCTCCACTGCGGGCACGTTGCATCTTGAAATTAGGCTAAGTCCTAAAATTCTTGGCTGAGTCAACCTACGAAGACTCACCTGACTGCAAGTTGCGGGTCACCATGAGTCACCCTGGCAGCCCGCCACGCATCTATCTAGGACAAACTATGCCCAGACTCGGCGGGTTGGGGTGCGAGCTCTGTCACGGGTAAGTTGCATCTCAAAATTTGGCTGAGTCTCAAAATTCATGAAAACTACCAAAATCTAGAATATGCACATTAACTCATACGAAGCCAAAACCCATCTCAATCATCCTGAAGTATCTACACAAATATAACTTAAAGTATAATAAATTAAATGTTATATTTGTATAAATCCTGACAACTTCCCTTTGACAAGCGCTCGCCCCTACCTCACATTTCTCATCGAGTCAAACCACCATGACTCACACAGGCAACCCCCTGCGCTTCTGTCTGGGTCAAACTATGCCCAGACTCAGTGGGTCTAGGTGCAAGCTCCACCATGGGCACATTGGATCCCAAAATTTGGCTAAGTCCTAAAATTTTTAACAGAGTAAAATCACGGTGACTCGCACAACTCTGAGTCATGAGTCGCTATGACTTGCCCTGACAGCCCCTCACACTTCTGTCTGGGTCAAACTATGCCCAGACTTGATGGGTCATGGTGGGAGCTCTATAGTGGGGATGTTGCATCCTAAAATTTGGCCAAGTCCTAAAATTATTAGCTGAGTCAAACCGTGGTGACTCACGCAACTCTGAGTTGTGGGTCACCGCAACTCACCTGAGTAGCACCCTACGCTTCTGTCTGGGTCAAACTATGCCCAGACTCAACAGGTCAGAGTGTGAGCTTTGCCATAGGCATGTTGCATCACAAAATTTGGCTAAGTCCCAAAATTCTTAAAAACTCCCAAAATCTAGAATGTGCAATTTAACTTGTACGAAGCTGAAACCCATCCCAATCATCCCAAAGTATTTATACAAATATAACTTAAAGTATAATAAATTAAATAAATGTATATTATACTTAAATGTTATATTTGTATAAATCTCAACAACTTTCCTATGACAAGCGCTCGCCCCTGCCTCACATTTCTCACTGAGTTAAACTGCGATGACTCTCGCAACTCTGATTCACGGGTTGCTGTGACTCACCTGAGAAGCCCCCCAAGCTTCTGTCTGGGTCAAACTGTGCCAAGACTCAGTGGGTCAGGGTGCAAGCTCCACTGTGGGCACATTGCATCCTAAAATTTGGCTAAGTCCTGAAATTCTCAGCCAAGTCAAACGGTGGTGACTCGCGTGACTCTAAGTCGCGAGTCACCGCAACTTGCCCTGAAAGCCTCCCGCACTTCTGTCTGGGTCAAACTGTGCCCAAACTCAGGGGGTCAGGGTGCAAGCTCTATCACGGGCACGTTGCATCCTAAAATTTGGCTAAGTCCTGAAACTCTCCACCGAGTCAAACCACGGTGACTCGCACGACTCTGAGTCATGGGTCACCGTGACTCGCCAGGGTAGCCCCCCGCACTTCTGTCTGGGTCAAACTGTGCCCAGACTCGGTGGGTTGGGGTGTGAGCTCCACCGCGGGCACATTGAACCCTGAAATTTGGCTAATTCTCAAAATTTAAGAAAACTCCCAAAACCTAGAATGTGCACCTTAACTCGTATGAAATTGAAAGCCATCCCAATCATCTAAAAGTATTTATACAAATATAACTTGAAGTATAATAAATTAAATAAATGTATATTATACTTAAATGTTATATTTGTATAAATCCTGGCAACTTCCCTATGACAAGTGCTCACCCCTACCTCACGTTTCTCACTAGGTCAAACCGCGGTGAGTCGCGCGACTCTGAGTCATGGGTCACCGCAACTCACCCAAGCAGTCGCACGCGCTTCTGTCTGGGACAAACTATGGTTGGACTCAATGGGTCAGGGTGCGAGCTCCACCGCAGACACGTTGCATCCCAAAATTTGGCTAAGTCCCAAAATTCTTAGCCAAGTCAAACCGTGGTGACTCGCGTGACTCTGAGTCGTGGGTCACTGGGACTCACCCGGGTAGCCCCCCGTACTTCTTTTCGGGTCAAACTATTCCCAGACTTGGCAGGTCAGGGTGTGAGCTCCACTACGGGTACATTGCATCCCAAAATTTGGCTAATTCTAAAAATTTGAGAAAACTCCCGAAACCTAGAATGTGCACCTTAACTCGTATGAAGCTGAAATCCATCCCAATAATCCTGAAGTATTTATACATATATAACTTAAAGTATAATAAATTAAATAAATGTCTATTATACTTAAATGTTATATTTGTATAAATCTCAGCAACTTCTCTCTGACAAGCGCTCGCCCTTGCTTCACGTTTCTCGATGAGTCAAACTGTGTTGACTCGTGTGACTCTGAGTCATGGGTCACCGTGACTCACCTGAGCAGCCACCCGCGCTTATGTCTGGAACAAATTGTGCCTAGACTCAGTGGGTCAGGGTGCGAGCTCCACCACATTTATTTAATTTATTATACTTTAAGTTATATTTGTATAAATACTTCAGGATGATTGGGATGGGTTTCAGCTTCGTACGAGTTAAGGTGCACATGCTAGATTTTGAGATTTTTCTAAGATTTCAAGTCTTAGCCAAATTTTTGGAAGCAAGGTGCCTGCGGTGGTGCTCGTACCCTGACCCGCCAAGTCTAGGCACAATTTGACCCAGAGAGAAGTGCGGGGGGCTGCCAGGCTGAGTCACAGTGACCCGTGACTCAGAGTCATGCGAGTAACCAAGATTTAACTCGGTCGAGAATTTTGGGACTTAGCTAAATTTTAGGATGCAACGTACCCGTAGTGGAGCTCGCACCCTGACCCACTGAGTCTGGGCACAGTTTGACCCAGACAAAGGTGCGGGGGGCTACCTGGGTGAGTCACAACGACCCGTGACTCAGAGTCGCGTGAGTCACCACAGTTTGACTCAACAAGAAATGCGAGGCAGGGGCGAGCGCTTGTTAGAGGGAAGTTGTTGGGATTTATACAAATATAACATTTAAGTATAACATTTAAGTTGCATATTCTATATTTTAAGAGTTTTCTCAAATTTTGGGAATTAGCTAAATTTCAAGATGTAATGTGCCCACGGTGGAGCTCGCACTATGACCCACCGAGTCCGAGCGTAGTTTGACCCAGATAGAAGCAAGGGGGCTACCCCGGTAGGTCACGATGACCTGTGACTTGGAGTTGCATGAGTCACCACGGTTTGACTCAGCCGAGAGTTTTGGAACCTAGCCAAATTTTAAGATGCAATGTTCCCACGATGGAGCTCGCACCCTGACCTGCTGAGTTTGGGCACAGTTTGACCCAGACAGAAGCGCGAGAGGCTGCCAGGGTGAGTTGCGGTGACCCGCGACTCAGATTCCTGTGAGTCACCGCGGTTTGACTCAGCGGGTCGGGGTGTGAGCTCTACCACAGGCATGTTGCATCCCAAAATTTGGCTAAGTCTTAAAATTCTAGAAACTCCAAAAATCTGGCATGTGCACCTTAACTCGTATGAAGTTGAATGCCATTCCAATCATCCTAAAGTACAATAAATTAAATAAACATATATTATACCTAAATGTTATATTTATATAAATGTTGGCAACTTCCCTCTGACAAGCGCTTGCCTCGGCATCGTGTTTCTCACCGAATCAAACTGCGGTGATTCGCGCGACTTTGAGTCACGGGTCAAACTATGCCCAGACTCGGTGGGTCAAGGTGCGAGCTCCACCACAGGCACATTGCATCCTATTTGGGGATAAATCTTGAAAACTCTAATTAAAACTTTAATTGAAACTGTGATAAAATTTTCTCTAATTAAAAATCTGAACTGGGAAAAGTATAATAAATTAAATAAACATATATTATACTTAAATGTTATATTTGTATAAATCCTGACAACTTCCGTTTGAGAAGCACTCACCCCTGCCTCACGTTTCTTATCGAGTCAAACCACGGTGACTCACGTGACTCTGAGTTGTGGGTCACCGTGACTCGTCCGGGCAGCCCCCTACGCTTCTGTCCAGGTCAAACTGTGGCCAGACTCAGTGGGTCAGGGTGCGAGCTCCACCGCGGCCATGTTGCATCTAAAAATTTGGCTAAGTCTCAAGATTCATGAAAACTTCTAAAATCTAGAATATGAACCTTAACTCGTAGGAAGCTGAAACCCATCCCAATCATCCTGAAGTATTTATAAAAAATAACTTAAAGCATAATAAATTAAATAAATGTATATTATACTTAAATGTTATATTTGTATAAATCCCGACAACTTCTCTTTGACAAGTGCTCGCCCCTGCCTCACGTTTCTCACCGAGTCAAACTATAGTGACTCATGCGAATCTAAGTCACGGGTCGCTGCGACTCCACCGAGCAGCCCCCCACACTTCTCTTTGGGTCAAACTGTGCCTAGACTCAATAGGTTAGGGTGCGAGCTCTGCCTCGGGCACATTGCTTCTTAAAATTTGGCTAAGTCCCGAAACTCTCAGCCGAGTCAAACCATGGTGACTCATGTGACTCTGAGTCACGGGTCACCGCAACTCACCCAAACAGCCCCCTGCATTTTTGTTTGGGTCAAACTATGCCCAGACTCGGCAGGTCGGTGTGCGAGCTCCATCGTGGGCACATTACATCGCGAAATTTGGCTAAGTCCCAAAATTCATGAAAACTCCCAAAATCTAGAATGTGCACCTTAACTCGTACGAAGTTGAAACCCATCCCAATCATCCTGAAGTATTTATACAAATATAACTTAAATTATAATAAATTAAATAAATGTATATTATACTTAAATGTTATATTTTTATAAATCCCAGCAACTTCCCTTTGAGAAGCGCTCACCCCTGCCTCACATTTCTTCCTGAGTCAAACAGCGGTGACTCATGTGACTCTGATTCACAGGTTGCCGTGACTCGCCTAGGCAGCCCCCCGTGCTTCTGTCCAAGTCAAACTTTGCTCAGACTCAGCGGGTCAGGGTGCGAGCTCCACCGCAGGCACGTTGCATCCCAAAATTTGGCTAAGTCTCAAAATTCACAAAAACTACCAAAATATAGAATGTGAACCTTAACTCGTATGAAGCCAAAACCCATTCCAATTATCCTGAAGTATTTATACAAATATAACTTAAAGTATAATAAATTAAATAAATGTATATTATAATTAAATATTATATTTGTATAAATCCTGATAACTTCCCTTTGACAAGCGCTCGCCTTGGCCTTGCATTTCTCACCGAGTCAAACCGCGGTGACTTTGAGTTGTGGGTCGCTGTGACTCACCGAGTCTGGGTGTGAGCTCCAATGCGAGCACATTGAATCCTGAAATTTGGCTAAGTCCTGAAATTCTCAGCTAAGTCAAACAGTGGTGACTCACCTTGGTATCCCCCCACACTTCTGTCCATGTCAAACTATGTCCAGACTCGGCGGGTTGGGGTGCGAGCTCCACCGTGGGCACATTACATCTTAAAATTTGGCTAAGTCTTGAAATTCTTGGCCCAGTCAAACCGTGGGGACTCGCGTGACTCCGAGTCGCAGGTCATCACGACTCGCCCAGGCAGCCCCCCACGCTTTTGTCCAGGTCAAACTATACCAAGACTCGGTGGGTCAGGGTGCGAGCTCCACTACGAGCATGTTGCATCCTAAAATTTTTCTAAGTCCCAAAATTCTCGGCCGAGTCAAATTGTGATGACTGGTGCAACTCTGAGTTGTGGGTCACCATGACTCACCCTGAAAGCCCCCTTCATTTCTATCTGGGTCAGGTTGTGCCCAGACTCAATGGGTCAGGGTGCGAGCTCCACCACGGGTATGTTGCATCTTGAAATTTGGCTAAGTCCCAAAATTTGTGAAAAATCCAAAAATCTAGAATGTGCACCTTAACTCGTACTAAGCTGAAACCCATCCCAATCATCTCAAAGTATTTATACAAATATAACTTAAAGTATAATAAATTAAATAAACATATATTATACTTAAATGTTATATTTGTATAAATCTTGGCAACTTCCATTTGACAAGCGCTCGCCCCTGTCTTGCGTTTCTCACCGAGTCAAACTGCGGTGACTCACTCGACTCTGAGTCACGTGTCAGCGTAACTCGCCTGAAAAGCCCCCTGCACTTTTGTTTAGGTTAAACTTTGCCTGGACTTGGTGGGTTAGGGTATGATCTCCACCACAAGCACATTGCATTCCAAACTTTGGCTAAGTCCCAAAATTCTCAGCCAAGTCAAACAGCGGTGACTCGCGTGACTATGAGTCACAGGTCACCACGACTCACCCAGATAGCCCCCCATGCTTCTGTCTAGGTCAAACTATGCCCAGACTTGGCGGGTCAGGGTGCAAGCTCTACTGTGGGTACATTGTATCCCAAAATTTGGCTAAGTCTCAAAATTCTTGAAAACTCCCAAAATTTAGAATGTGCACCTAAACTCGTACAAAGCTGAAACCCATCCCAATCATCCTGAAGTATTTATACAAATATAACTTTAAGTATAATAAACTAAATAAACTTAAATGTTATATTTGTATAAATCATTACAACTTCCCTTTGACAAGCGCTTGCCCCTGCCTCGCATTTTTCACCGAGTCAAACTGGAGTAACTCACGCGACTCTGAGTCGGGGGTCATCGGGACT
This sequence comes from Chamaecyparis obtusa, assembly GCA_027943335.1. Taxonomy (NCBI): domain Eukaryota; kingdom Viridiplantae; phylum Streptophyta; class Pinopsida; order Cupressales; family Cupressaceae; genus Chamaecyparis; species Chamaecyparis obtusa. The sequence goes on from BSBK01005289.1 coordinate 200,192, forward strand.
CGCCTGAGTAGCCCCCTACGCTTGTATCTGGGTCAAACTATGCCCAGACTCAGTGGGTCAGGGTGCGAGCTCCACCGCGGGCATGTTGCATCCAAAAATTTGGCTAAGTCCCAAAATTTTTGACCGAGTAAAACTGCGGTGACTCACGCGACTCTGAGTCACGGGTCACCGTGACTGGCCCTCGCAGCCCCCCATGCTTCTGTCCAGGTCAAGCTGTGCCTAGACTCGGTGAGTTAGGGTGCAACCTCCACCGTAGGCACATTACATCCCAAAATTTGGCTAAGTCCCAAAATTTGTGAAAACTCCCAAAATCTAGAATGTGCACCTTAACTCATACGAAGTCGAAACTCATCCAAATCATCCCGAAGTATTTATACAAATATAGCTCAAATTATAATAAATTAAATAAATATATATTATACTTAAATGTCATATTTGTATAAATCTCAATAACTTCCCTTTGACAAGCACTCGCCCCTGCCTCATGTTTCTCACCGAGTAAAATCATGGTGATTGGCGCAACTCTAAGTTACAGGTCACCGAGACTCACCCGGGAAGCCCCCCATGCTTCTATCTGGGTCAAACTGTGCCCAGACTCAGTGAGTCAGGGTGCAATCTCCACCGCAGGCACATTGCATCTCAAAATTTGGCTAAGTCCCAAAATTCTTGGCCGAGTAAAACTGTAGTAACTCACGTGACTCCGAGTCATGGGTCACCGCGATTCACCCTGCTAGCCCCCTGCGCTTCTCTCTGGGTTAAACTATGCCTAGACTCGGCGAGTCAGGGTGTGAGCTCTGTCGTGGGGATGTTGCATCCCAAAATTTGGCTGTCCCTAAATTCTCAGCGGAGTCAAACCATGGTGACTCACTTGACTCTGAGTCGCGGGTCACCGCGACTCACCCTGGCAGCCCCCTGCGCTTCTATCCAGGTCAAACTGTGCCCAGACTCGGTGAGTTGGGTTGTGAGCTCCACTGTGGGTATGTTGCATCCCAAAATTTGGCTAAGTCTTGAAATTCTTGACCGAGTCAAACTACGGGGACTCACGCGACTCTGAGTCACGGGTCACCGCGACTCACCTAGGCAGCCCTCCGCACTTCTGTCAGGGTAAAACTATGCCCACACTCAGATGGTTAGGGTGCAAGCTCCACTACGGGCATGTTGCATCCCAAAATTTGGTTAAGTCCTAAAATTCTTGGCTGAGTCAAACTACAGTGACTCATGTGACTCTGAGTCACGGGTTGTCGTGACTCACCCTGGCATCCCCTCACACTTCTGTATGGATCAAATTGTGCCCGGACTCGGCGGGTTAGGGTGTGAGCTCTGCTGTGGGTACATTGCATCCCAAAATTTAGCTAAGTCTCAAAATTCATGAAAACTCCCAAAATCTAGAATGTGCACCTTAACTCGTACGAAGCTGAAACCTATCCAAATCATCCCGAAGTATTTATACAAATATAACTTAAATTATAATAAATTAAATAAATATATATTATACCTAAATGTTATATTTGTATAAATTCCAACAACTTCCCTTTGACAAGTGCTCGCCCCTGCCTCGCATTTCTCATTGAGTAAAACTATGGTGACTCGTGCAACTCCAAGTTACGGGTCACTGCGACTCACCTGGGTAGCCCCCCGCGCTTCTCTCGGAGTCAAACTTTGCCCAGACTCAGCGGGTTGGGGTGCGAGCTCCACCACGGGCACGTTGAATCCCAAAATTTTTCTAATTCTCAAAATTTTTGGCCAAGTAAAACCATGATAACTCATGCGACTCTGAGTCACGGGTCGCCACGACTCACCCTTATAGCCCCGCACACTACTGTCTGGGTCAAACTATGCCCAGACTTGGCGGGTCAGGGTGCAAGCTCCACCGCGGGACATTGCATCCCAAAATTTAGCTAAGTCCCAAAATTCTTAGTCGCGTCAAACTGCGGTGAATTGCACGACTCTAAGTCACGGGTCATCGCGACTCGCCCTTGCAGCCCCCCGCGCTTCTGTCCGGGTCAAACTGTGCCCGAACTTGATGGGTCGGGGTGTGGGCACCACCGCGGGCACGTTGCATCCCAAAATTTGGCTAAGTCCCAAAATTCTCGGTTGAGTAAAACCATGGGGACTCACGTGACTCTGAGTCGCGGTTCACTATGACTCACCCTAGCAGCCCCCCGCGCTTCTATCTGGGTCAAACTGTGTGCAGACTCGGTGGGTCGGGGTGCAAGCTAAACCACAGGGACGTTGCATCCCAAAATTTAGCTAAGTCTCAAAATTCTTGGCTGAGTCAAATAGCGATGATTCACACGACTTTGAGTTGCGGGTCACCGCGACTCACCCGAGCAGCCCCCTGCGCTTCTGTTTGAGTCAAACTGTGCCCGGACTCGACGGGTTGGGGTGCGAGCTCCACCACGGGCACTTTGCATCCCAAAATTTGGCTAAGTCCCAAAATTCTCAGTTGAGTAAAACCGCGGTGACTCGCATGACTCTGAGTCATGGGTCATCGCGACTCGCCCCGAAAAACCTTCGTGCTTTTGTCCGGGTCAAACTTTGCCCAAACTCAGTGGGTCAGGGTGCAAACTCCGCCGCGGGGATGTTGCATCCCAAAATTTGGCTAAGTCTTGAAATTCTTGACCGAGTCAAATCACAGTGACTCACGCATCTCTAAGTCGCAGGTCACTGCAACTCACCCGAGCAGTGCCTTGCGCTTCTATCCACGTCAAATTTTGCCCAGACTCAGCAGGTCTAGGTGCGAACTTTGCCGCGGGCACGTTGCATCCCAAAATTTAGCTAGGTCCCAAAATACTCAAAAACTCTCAAAATCTAGAATGTGCACCTTAACTCGTACAAAGCTGAAACCCATCCTAATCATCCTGAAGTATTTATGCAAATATAACTTTAAGTATAATAAACTAAATAAACTTAAATGTTATATTTGTATAAATCCTTGCAACTTTCCTTTGACAAGCGCTCGCCCCTGCCTCGCGTTTCTCACCGAGTCAAACTACGGTGAGTCACAGGTCACTGCAACTCACCTGAGTAGCCCCCCGCGCTTCTCTCTGAGTCAAACTATGCTTGGACTCAGTAGGTCATTGTGCGAGCTCCATCGCGGGCACATTACATCTTGAAATTTGGCTAAGTCCCGAAACTCTCAGCGGAGTCAAACCGCAGTGACTCATGTGACTCTGAGTCGCGGGTCACCGCCACTCACTCGAGCAGCACCCTTCACTTCTATTTGGGTCAAACTCTGCCCAAACTCAGCGGGTCAGTGTGCGAGCTCCACCATGGGCACATTGCATCGCAAAATTTGGCTAAATCTCAAAATTCGTGAAAACTCTGAAAATCTAGAATGTGCACTTTAACTCGTACGAAGCTGAAACCCATCCTAATCATCCCAAAGTATTTATACAAATATAACTTAAAGTATAATAAATTAAATAAATGTACATTATACTTAAATGTTATATTTGTGAAGCGCTCACCCCTTCCTCACGTTTCTTGTTGAGTCAAACTGCGGTGACTCGCGCAACTCTGAGTCACGGGTCACCGCGACTCGCCCGGGCAGCCCCCCACACTTCTGTCCAGGTCAAACTATGCCCGGACTCAATGGATCAGGGTGCGAGCTCCACCGTGGGCACGTTGCATCCCAAAATTTGGCTAAGTCCCAAAATTCTTAAAAACTCCCAAAATCTAAAATGTGCACCTTAACTCGTATAAAGCCGAAACACATCCCAATCATTCTGAAGTATTTATACAAATATAAATTAAAGTATAATAAATTAAATAAACATATATTCTACTTAAATGTTATATTTGTTTAAATCCTGGCAACTTCCCTTTGACAAGCGCTCGCCCCTGCTTTGTGTTTCTCACCAAGTCAAACCGCGGTGACTCGCGGGACTCCAAATCACGGGTCACCGGGACTCGCTTATGCAGCCCGCCGCGCTTCTATCCGGCTCAAACTATGCCCAGACTCAGGTGGTCAGGGTGCGAGCTCTATCGTGGGCACATTGCATCCCAAAATTTGGCTAAGTCCTGAAACTCTCGACTGAGTTAAACCGCGGTGACTCATGCGACTCTGAGTCATGGGTCATCGCGACTCGCCCGGACAGCCCCCCGCACTTCTATCCAGGTCAAACTGTGCCTAGACTCGGTGGATCGGGGTGCGAGCTCGACCGCGGGCACATTGCATCCTGAAATTTGGCTAAGTCCCAAAATTTATGATAACTCCCAGAATCTATAATGTGCACCTTAACTCGTACGAATCCGAAACCCATCCCAATCATCACGAAGTATTTATACAAATATAACTTAAAGTATAATAAATTAAATAAATGTATATTATACTTAAATGTTATATTTGTATAAATCCTGACAACTTCCCTTTGACAAGCGCTCGCCCCTGCCTTGCATTTCTCACCGAGTCAAAACGCGGTGACTCATGCAACTCGGAGTCACAGGTCACCGTTACTCACCTGAGTAGCCCCTCGTGCTTCCCTCTGGGACAAACTGTACCTGGACTAGGTGGGTCGGGGTGCGAGCTCCATCGCGGGCATGTTGCATCCCAAAAATTGGCTAAGTCCTAAAACTCTCGACCGAGTCAAACCATAGTGACTCACATGACTTCGAGTCACGAGTCACCGTGATTTGCCTAGGCAGCCCCCCGCACTTCTGTCTAGGTGAAACTATTCCCAGACTCGGTGGGTCGGGGTTCAAGCTCCACCTCGGGCACATTGCATCCTGAAATTTGGCTAATTCTCAAAATTTGAGAAAACTCCCAAAATCTAGAATGTCCACCTTAACTCGTACGAAGTCGAAAGCCATCCCAATCATCCTGAATTATTTATACAAATATAAATTAAAGTATAATAAATTAAATAAACATATATTATACTTAAATGTTATATTTGTATAAATCTCAGCAACTTCCCTTTGACAAGCGCTTGCCCCTACCTCGTGTTTCTCACTAAGTCAAATTGCGGTGACTCGTATGAAGTCCTAAAATTATTAGCCGAGTCAAATTGTGGTGACTTGTGCGACTCTGAGTCGCAGGTCACCACGACTCACCCTGGTAGCCCCCTACGCTTCTGTCTGGGTGAAACTGTGCCCGAACTTGGTGGGTCGGGGTGCAAGCTCTGCCGTAGGCATGTTGCATCCCGAAATTTAGCTAAGTCCCCAAATTTTTGAAAACTCCCAAAATCTAGAATGTGCACCTTAACTCGTACGAAGCTGAAACCCTTCCCAATAATCCTGAAGTATTTATACAAATATAACTTAAATTATAATAAATTAAATAAATGTATATTATACTTAAATGTTATATTTGTATAAATCCAAGCAACTTCCCTTTGACAAGTGGTCACCCCTGCCTCGTGTTTCTCACCGAGTCAAACCACAGTGGCTCACATGACTCCGCATCGCAGGTCAATGTGACTCACCCGAACAGCCGCACTTGCTCCTGTTTGGGACAATCTATGCCCGAACTCGACGAGTCAGGGTGCGAGCTCCACCGCGGGCACGTAAAACTGTAGTAAAACCTCGACCGAGTAAAATCGTAGTGACTCGTGCTACTCTGAGTCACGGGTCACCGCGATTCACCCTGGCAGCGCCCTGCACTTCTGTCTAAGTCAAACTATGCCCGGACTCGGCGGGTCAGGGTGCAAGCTCCACCGCAGGCATGTTGCATTGTAAAATTTGGCTAAGTTCTGAAATTCACGGTCGAGTAAAACCGCAGTGACTCGCGTGAGTCTAAGTCGCGGGTCACCGCGATTCGCCCTGGCAGCCCCCCACATTTTTATCCATGTCAAACTCTGCCCAGACTCGACGGGTCAGGCTGTGAGCTTCGCCACGGGGATGTTGCATCCCAAAATTTGGCTAAGTGCTGAAATTCTCAACCAAGTCAAACCGCGGTGACTCTTGCGACTCTGAGTCACGAGTCACCGTGACTCACCCTGGCAGCCTCCCATGCTTATGTCCGGGTCAAACTGTGCCCGGACTCGACGGGTCGGGGTGCAAGCTCCATCTCGAGCACATTGCATCTCAAAATTTAGCTAACTCCTAAAATTTGAGAAAACTCCCAAAATCTAGAATGTGCAACTTAACTCGTACGAAGCTAAAAGCCATCCCAATCATCTTGAAGTATTTATACAAATATAACTTAAAGTATAATAAATTAAATAAATATATATTATACTTAAATGTTATATTTGTATAAATCCTGACAACTTCCCTTTGACAAGTGCTCACCCCTACCTCACGTTTCTCATTGAGTCAAACTGTGGTGACTCGCGCGACTCCGAGTCACGGGTTATTGCGACTTGCCCGGGTAGCCCCCCATGCTTCTGTCTAGGTCAAACTATGCCCCAACTCAGCGGGTCGGGGTGTGAGCTCCATCGCAGGTACTTTGCATCCCAAAATTTGGCTAAGTCCTGAAATTCTTAGCTGAGTCAAACCGCGGTGACTCGCATGACTCTTAGTTGCAAGTCACCACGACTCTCCCTAGCAACCCCCCGCGCTTCTGTCTAGGTCAAATTATGCTTAGACTCGGTGGGTCGTGGTGTGAGCTCTACCGCAGGCACATTGCATCCTGAAATTTGGCTAATTCTTAAAATATGAAAAAACTCCCAAAATCTAGGATGTGCACCTTAACTCCTTTGAAGCCGAAAGCCATCCCAATCATCCTGAAGTATTTATACAAATATAATTTAAAGTATAATATATTAAATAAACATACATTATACTTAAATGTTATATTTGTATAAATCTAGACAACTTCCCTTTGACAAGCGCTCACCCCTACCTCGCATTTCTCGCTGAGTCAAACTATGGTGACTCGCGTGACTTTGAGTTGCAAGTTATTGTGACTCACCTAGGTAGCCCCCCATGATTCTATCTGGGTCAAACAGTGCCCGGACTCATCGGGTCAGGGTGCGAGCTCCACCGCGGGCATGTTGCATCTCAAAATTTAGGTAAGTCTCAAAATTCTTGGCCAAGTCAAACAGCGCTGACTCACATGACTCTAAGTCGTGGGTCGCTGTGACTCACCCAGGCAGCCCCCCGTGCTTCTCTCTGAGTCAAACTGTGCCTGGACTCAGTGGTTCAGGGTGCGAGCTTCATCGTGGGCACATTGCATCCTGAAATTTGGCTAAGTCCTGAAATTCTCAGCCAAATCAAACCACGGTGACAGTTCGACTCTGAGTCGTGGGTCACCGTGACTCGCCCTGATAGCCCCCAGCGCTTCTATCCAAGTTAAACTATGCTCAGACTCAGTGGGTCAGCATACGAGCTCCGCCGTGGGCACATTGCATCCAGAAATTTGGCTAAGTCCTGAAATTCTCAGCCGAGTCAAACCGTGGTGACTCATGCGACTCTGAGTCGCGGGTCACCACGACTCACCCGTGTAGCCCCCGCGCTTCTATCTGGGTCAAACTATGCCTGGACTCGACGGGTCAGGGTGCGAACTCCACCGCGAGCACATTGCATCCCAAAATTTGGCTAAGTCCTGAAATTCATAAAAGCTCCCAAAATCTAGAATGTGCACCTTAACTCGTACAAAGCCGAAAGCCATCCTAATCATCCCAAAGTATTTATACAAATATAACTTAAAATATAATAAATTAAATAAATGTATATTATACTTAAATGTTATATTTGTATAAATCTTGGTATTTTCCCTTTGACAAGCGGTCACCCCTGCCTCGAGTTTCTTGCCGAGTCAAACCGTGTTGACTCGTGTGACTCCGAGTCACGGGTCACTGTGACTCACTCAGGCAGCCCACCACGCTTCTATCCGAGTCAAACTATGCTCGAATTTGGCGGGTCGGGGTGCGAGCTTCCCCACGGGCACATTGCATCCCAAAATTTGGCTAAGTCCTGAAACTCTCAGTTGAGTCAAACCGTGGTGACTCTGCAACTCCGAGTCGCGGGTCACCACGACTCGCCTTTGAAATTATACAAATTTTGAGACTTAGCCAAATTTTGGGATGTAATGTGCCCGCGGTGGAGCTCGCACCCTGACCTGCTGAGTCTGGGTACAGTTTGACTCGTACAAAGCCGAAACCCATCCAAATCATCCGAGTCACAGCGACCCTCAACTCAGAGTTCCATGAGTCACCGCGGTTTGACTCGGCCGAGAATTTCAGGACTTAGCCAAATTTCAGGATGCAACGTGCCCACGGTCTCAAAATTTAGAATGTGCACCTTAACTCGTATGAAGCTGAAACCCATCCCAATGATCCGAGTCATGGTGACCCACGACTCAAAGTTGCCTAAGTCACCGCGGTTTGACTCAGCTGAAAATTTTGGGACTTAGCTAAATTTTAGGATGCAACGTGCCCACAGTGCCAAAATCAAGAATGTGCATCTTAACTCGTACGAAGCCAAAACCCATCCCAATCATCTGAGTTGCAGCGACCCATGACTCGGAGTTGCATGAGTCACCACGATTTGACTCGACTGAGAATTTTTGGACTTAGCCAAATTTTGAGATGCAACGTGCCCGCGGTCCTAAAATCTAGAATATGCACCTTAACTCGTACAAAGCTAAAATCCATCCCAATCATCTGAGTCACGGCAACTCAGAGTCACGTGAGTCACCATAGTTTTACTCGGCTAAAAATTTTGGGACTTAGCCAAATTTTAGGATGCAACGTGCCCGCGGTCCTGAAATCTAGAATGTGCTCCTTAACTCGTATAAAGCTAAAACCCATCCCAATGATCCGAGTCGCGGTGACCCATGACTCAGAGTCGCGCGAGTCACCGCAGTTTCACTCGGCCGAGAATTGCAGGACTTAGCCAAATTGCAAGATGCAATGTGCCTGCTAGTCCCAAAATATATAATGTACACCTTAACTCGTAAGAAGCTGAAACCCATCCCAATCATCCGAGTCACGGCGACCCATGACTCAGAGTCGCGTGTGTCACTACAGTTTGACTCGGCTGAGAATTTCAGGACTTAGCCAAATTTTGGGATGTAATGTGCCCACGGTGGATGATTGAGATGGGTTTCGACTTCATATGAGTTAAGGTGCACATTCTAGATTTTGGGAGTTTTCAAGAATTTTGAGACTTAGGCAAATTTCAGGATGCAACATGCCTGCGGGGGAGCTCGCACCCCGACCGGCCATGTTCAGGAACAGTTTAACCTGGTTAAAAGTACAGGGGGCTGTTCGGGCGAGTCGCATCGACCCACGACTCAGAGTTGCATGAGTCACCGAGGTTTGACTCAGTTGAAAATTTTGGGACTTAGCCAAATTTTAGGATGCAACATGCCCTTGGTGAAGCTCGCACCCCGACCCGCCAAGTCTGGGCACAGTTTGACACATTTAAGTATAATATACACTTATCTAGTTTATTATAATTTAAGTTATATTTGTATAAATACTTCAGGATGATTGGGATGGGTTTTGGCTTCCGACGAGTTAAGGTGCACATTCTAGATTTTGGAAATTTTCACAAATTTTGAGACTTAGCCAAATTTTAAGATGTAATGTGCCCGTGATGGAGCTCACACCCCGATCCGCTGAGTCTGGGCATAGTTTGACCTAGATAGAAGTGTGGGGGGTTGCCTAGGCGAGTTACAGTGACCCGCAACTCAGAGTCGCACAAGTCACCGCGGTTTGACTCGACTGAAAGTTTTATAATTTAGCCAAATTTTGAGATGCAATGTGCGCGCGGTGGAGCTCACACCCTGACCCACTGAGTCTGGTCATAGTTTGACCCGGATGGAAGCACAATGGGCTACTCGAGTGAGTCGCGGTGATCCCCCACTCAGAGTCGCGTGAGTCACCGCGGTTTGACTTGGCAAAAAACATGAGGTAGGGGCGAGCGCTTGTCAAAGGGAAGTTGCTAGGATTTATACAAATATAACATTTCATTATAATATATGTTTATTTAATTTATTATACTTTAAGTTATATTTGTATAAATACTTCAGGATGATTGGGATGGGTTTTGGCTTCGTACGAGTTAAGGTGCACATTCTAGATTTTGAGAGTTTTTAAGAATTTTGGGACTTAGCCAAATTTTAGGATGTAACGGGCCCGTGGCAGAGCTCGCACCCTGACCCACTGAGTCTGGGCACAGTTTGACCCGGATAAAAGTACAAGGGGCTGCTCGGGTGAGTCACAGTGACCCGGGACTTAGAGTCACGTGAGTCATCAAGGTTTGACTCGGCTGAAAATTTTGAGACTTAGCCAAATTTTAGGATGCACCATCCCCGCGGCAGAGCTCGCACCCTTACCCACCGAGTTTGAGTAGAGTTTGACCTAGATAGAAGCATGTTGGGTTGCCAGGGTGAGTCACGGTAACGCACAACTCAGAGTCGCACGAGTCACCATGGTTTTACTTTGCTAAGAATTTTGGGACTTAGCCAAATTTTGGGATGCAACTTGCCCATGGTGGAGCTCACTACCCGACCCGCAGAGTCTGGGAACAGTTTCACTCAGACAGAAGTGCGTGGGGCTCCTAGGGTGAGTCATGGTGACGCGTGACTCGGAGTCACACGAGTCACCACAGTTTTACTCAGCCGAGAATTTTGGGACTTAGCCAAATTTTAGGATGCAACGTGCCCACGGTGGAGCTCGCACCCTGACCCGCTAAGTCTAGGCATAATTTTTCTTAGACAGAAGCGCATGCAGCTGCTCAGGCGAGTCGCAGTTACCCGCGACTCAGAGTCATGCAAGTCACCGCAATTGGAATCGGCGATAAATGGGAGGTAGGGGCGAGCGCTTGTCAAAGGGAAGTTGTTGAGATTTATACAAATATAACATTTAAGTATAATATACATTTATTTAATTTATTATACTTTAAGTTATATTTGTATAAATATTTCAGGATGATTGGGATGTGTTTCAGCTTCGTACGAGTTAAGGTGCACATTCTAGATTTTGGGAGTTTTCACAAATTTCGAGACTTAGCTAAATTTTAGGATGCAATGTGCTCGCGGTGGATCTCGCACCCTGACCCACCGAGTCTAGGCATAGTTTGACCCAGAGAGAAGCATGGGGGCTGCTCAGGTGAGTCACGGTGACCCGCGACTCAGAGTCACACGAGTCACCGCGGTTTGATTCAGTGAGAAACGTGAGGCCGGCATGAGTGCTTGTCAGAGAGAACTTGCAGAGATTTTACAAATATAACATTTAAGTATAATATATGTTTATTTAATTTATTATACTTTAAGTTATATTTGTATAAATACTTCCAGATGATTGGGATGAGTTTCAGCTTCATACGAGTTAAGGTGCACATTTTAGATTTTGGGAGTTTTCTCAAATTTTGAGACTTAGCCAAATTTTGGGATGCAATGTGCCCGCGGTGGATCTCGCACCCCGACCCACCGAGTCTGGGTATAGTTTTACCTGAAGAGAAGTGTGGGGGCTGCTCAGGCGAGTTGCGGTGACCCACGACTCAGAGTCCCGTGAGTCACCATGGTTTGATTCGGCGAGAAACGTGACACCGGGGTGAGTGCTTGTCAGAGGGAAGTTGCTGAAATTTTACAAATATAACATTTAAGTATAATATACATTTTTTTAATTTACTATACTTTAAGTTATATTTTTATAAATACTTTGGGATGATTGAGATGGGCTTCAGCTTCGTACGAGTTAAGGTGCACATGCTAGATTTTGGGAGTTTTCAAGAATTTCAGGACTTAGCCAAATTTTAGGATGCAACATGCCTATAATGGAGCTCGCACCCCAACCCACCAAGTCTGGGCATAGTTTGACCTGGACAGAAGCACAAGGGGTTGCCAGGGTGAGTCGTGGTGACCCGCAGCTTAGAGTTGCGTGAGTCACTGCGATTTTACTCGGCTGAGAATTTCAAGACTTAGCCAAATTTTGCGATGCGACCTACCCACGGTGGAGCTCGCACCCTGACCCGCTGAGTCTGGGCATAGTTTGAACCGGACAGAAGCATTGGGGGCTACCAGGGTAGGTCACAGTAACCCGCAACTCAGAGTCACGCGAGTCACCATGGTTTTACTCAGCCGAGAATTTTGGGACTTAGCCAAATTTTGGGATACAATGTGCCTGCGGTGGAGCTCGCACCCTGACCCACTGAGTCTGAGCATAGTTTGTCCTAGATAGAAGCATGGGGGGCTTCTTGGGCAAGTCGTGGTGACCCATGACTCAGAGTCGCACAACTCACCGCAGTTTGACTCGGTGAGAAACGTGAGGCAGGGGCGAGTGCTTGTCAAAGGGAAGTTATCGGCATTGGAGCTAGCACCCTGACCCACCGAGTCTGGGTATAGTTTGACCCAGATAGAAGCACGAGGGGTTGCCAGGGTGAGTCGTGATGACCCACAACTCAGAGTTGCGTGAGTCACCGCTATTTGACTCGGTCAAGAATTTTGGGACTTAGCTAAATTTTAAGATGCAACGTGCCCGCGGTGGAGCTCGCACCCTAACCCGCTGAGTTCAGGCACAATTTGATCGAGACAAAAGCGCAAGGGGCTGTCTGGGTGAGTTGCGGTGACCCGCAACTTGGAGTCACGTGAGTCATCGTGGTTTGACTCAGCGAGAAACATGAAGCTGAGGCAAGCGCTTCTCAAAGGGAAGTTACTAGGATTTATACAAATATAACATTTAAGTATAATATACGTTTATTTAATTTATTATAATTTAAGTTATATTTGTATAAATACTTTAGGATGATTGGGATGGGTTTCGGCTTTGTACAAGTTAAGGTGCACATTTTAGATTTTAAGAGTTTTTGAGAATTTTGGGACTTAGCCAAATTATAGGATGCAACATGCCCATGGTGGAGCTCGCACCTCGACCCACCGAGTCTGGGCATAGTTTGACTTGGACAGAAGAGTGGGGGGCTGCTCGGGCGAGTCGCGGTGACCTGCAACTTAGAGTTGCGTGAGTCACCAAGGTTTGACTCAGTCGAGAATTTTAGGACTTAGGCTAAATTTCAGGATGCAACATGCCTGCGGTCGAGCTTGCACCCTGACTCACCGAGTTTGGGCATAGTTTGACCTGGACAGAAGCGCAGGGGGCTGTCCGAGTGAGTCATGGCAACCCGTGACTCAGAGTCACGGGAGTCACCGCGGTTTGATTCGATGAGAAATGCGATGCCTAGGTGAGCACCTATCATAGGGAAGTTGCCAGGATTTATAAAAATATAACATTTAAGTATAATATACATTTATTTAATATATTATACTTTAATTTATATTTGTATAAATACTTCGGGATGATTGGGATGGATTTCGGCTTCATACGAGTTAAGGTGCACATGCCAGATTTTGGGAGTTTTCTAAAATTTTGGGACTTAGCCAAATTTTAGGATACAACATGCCTGGGGAAGAGCTCGCACCCTGACCCATGGAGTCCGCGCATAGTTTAACCCAGACAAAAGTGTAGGGGGCCGCCAGGGCGAGTCGCGCTAACCCGCGACTTAGAGTCCTATGAGTCACCGCAGTTTGACTCATCTGAGAATCTTGGGACTTAGCTAAATTTTAGGATGCAACATGTCCAGTTTGGTGAGTCACACTGACCCGTGACTCATAGTCGTGTGAGTCACCATGGTTTGACTCGGTGAGAAATGTGAGGTAGGAGTGAATGCTTGTCAAAGGAAAGTTGCCAGGATTTATACAAATATAACATTTAAGTATAATATATGTTTATTTAATTTATTATACTTTAAGTTATATTTGTATAAATACTTTAGGATGATTGGGATGGCTTTTGACTTCGTACGAGTTAAGGTGCACATTCTAGATTTTGGGAGTTTTCTTGAATTTTGGGAATTAGCCAAATTTTTGAGATGCAATGTGCCCATAGTGGAGCTCGCACCTTGACCTGCAAGGGGCTGCCCGGTCGAGTCACGGTGACCCACAACTCAAAGTCACGTGAGTTACTATGGTTTGACTCGACTGAGAGTTTCAGGACTTAGCCAAATTTTGAGATGCAATGTGCTTGTGACAGAGCTCGCACCCTGACCCGCCGAGTTTGGGCACAGTTTGACCCAGACAAAAGCGTGGTAGGCTTCCCGGGTGAGTCATGGTGAGCCGTGACTCAGAGTCATGTGAGTCAACATGTTTTGACTCAGTGAGAAATGAGAGGCAGGGGCGAGCGCTTGTCAAAGGGTAGTTGCTAGGATTTATACAAAAATAACAAATACATTTATTTAATTTATTATACTTTAAGTTATATTTGTATAAATACTTTAGGATAATTGGGATGCATTTTGACTTCGTATGAGTTAAGGTGCACATTCTAGATTTTGGGAGTTTTTGAGAAGTTCAAGACTTAGGCAAATTTTAGGATGCAACGTGTCTGCGATGGAGCTCACACCCCGACCAGCTGAGTCCGGGCACAGTTTGACCTAGATAGAAGCGTAGTGGGCTGCTCAGGCGAGTCACGGTGAGCCGCGACTCAGAGTCATGTGAGTCACTGCGGTTTGAATCAGCCAAGAATTTTGGGACTTAGCCAAATTTTGGGATGCAACATCCCTACGGAGGAGCTCGCACCCTGACCCACTGAGTGCGGGCAAAGTTTGACCCGGATAGAAGCGTGGGGGGCTGCCAGGGTGAGTCGCGGTGACCCGTGACTCAGAGTCACGTGAGTCACCGCGGTTTTACACGACTGAGAATTTTAGGAATTAGCCAAATTTTGGAATGAAACGTGCCCGCGGTGGAGCTCACACCCTAACCCGTTGAGTCTGGGCATAGTTTGACTTGGATAGAAGCGCAGGGGGCTACCAGAGTGAGTCATGGTGACCCGTGACTCGGAGTCACACGAGTCACCATAGTTTTACTTGACTGAGAATTTTGTGACTTAGCCAAATTATGGGATGCAACGTGCCTACGGTGGAGCTCGCACCCTGACCCATTGAGTCTGGGAACTGTTTGTCTCAGATAGAAGCACGTGCAGCTGCTTGGGTGAGTCATGGTGACCCACGACTTAGAGTCATGTGAGTCACCGTGATTTGACTCGGTGAGAAACGTGAGGCAGGGGCGAGCGTTTGTCAAAGGGAAGTTGTCAGAATTTATACAAATATAACATTTAAGTATAATATACATTTATTTAATTTATACATTTATTTAATATATTATACTTTAAGTTATATTTGTATAAATACTTTGGGATGATTGGGATGGGTTTCAGCTTCGTACGAGTTAAGGTGCACATTCTAGATTTTGGGATTTTTCACAAATTTTGGGACTTAGCTAAACTTTTGGGATGCAATGTGCCCGTAGTGGAGCTTGCACCCTGATCTACCGAGTCTGGGCACGGTTTGACTCAGCTGAAAGTTTCAGGAGTTAGCCATATTTTGGGATGAAATGTGCCCATGGTGGAGCTCACACCTTGACCTGCCGAGTCGAGGCACTATTTGACCCAAACAAAAGCGCGACAGGCTTCTCGGGTGAGTCACGGTGAGCCGTGACTTAGAGTTGTGCGAGTCATCATGGTTTGACTCGGTGAGAAATGCGAGGCAGGGGCGAGTGCTTGTCAAAGGGAAGTTTTTCAGGATTTATACAAATATAACATTTAAGTATAATATACATTTATTTATTATATTATACTTTACATTATACTTGTATAAATACTTCAGGATGATTGGGATGGGTTTCAGCTTCATATGAGTTAAGGTGCACATTCTAGATTTTGGGAGTTTTTGAGAATTTCAAGACTTAGCCAAATTTTGGGATGCAACGTGCCCACGGTAGAGCTCGCACCCTGACCCACTGAGTTCTGGCACAGTTTGACCTAGATAGAAGTGCAGGGGGCTACTCGGGTGAGTCGTGGTGACCCGTGACTCAGAGTCACGCGAGTCACCATGATTTGACTCAGCTTAAAAAATTGGGACTTAGCCAAATTTTGGGATGTAATGTCCCCGTGGCAGAGCTCGCACCCTAACCCGCTGAGTGTGGGCAGAGTTTGACTTGGACAGAAGCGTGGGGCGCTGCTAGGGTGAGTCACGGTGACCCATGACTCAGAGTCACGTGAGTCACCATGGTTTTACTCGACTAAGAATTGTAGGACTTAGCCAAATTTTAGGATGTAACGTGCCCGCGGTGGAGCTCGCACCCTGACCCACTGAGTCTGGGCATAGTTTGACTCAGACAGAAGCGTTGGGGGCTACCAGGGCAAGTCACAGTGACCCGCGACTCAAAATCACGTGAGTCACCCCAGTTTTACTCGGCCAAGAATTTCAAGACTTAGCCAAATTTTGGGATGCAATGTGCCTGCGGTGGAGCTTGCACCCTGACCCGCTAGTCCGAGCATAGTTTGTCCCAGACAGAAGCACGTGTGACTGCTTGGGTGAGTCATGGTGACCCATGACTCAGAGTCGCATGAGTCACCATGGTTTGACTCGGTAAGAAACGTGAAGCAGGGGCGAGTGCTTATCAAAGGGAAGTTGCCAGGATTTATACAAATATAACATTTAAGTATAACATACATTTATTTAATTTATTATAATTTAAGTTATATTTGTATAAATACTTTAGGATGATTGGGATGGGTTTCAGCTTCGTACTAGTTAAGGTGCACATTCTTGATTTTATGAGTTTTCATGAATTTTGGGACTTAGCCAAATTTTTGGATGCAATGTGCCTGTGATGGAGCTCGCACCCCGACCCGCTGAGTCTGGGCATAGTTTGACCTAGAAAAAAGCATGGGGGGCTACCCAGGCGAGTCACGGTGACTTGCGACTCAGAGTCGCTTGAGTCACCGCTGTTTTACTTGGTCAAGAATTTTAGGACTTAGCAAAATTTTGGAATGCAACATGCCCACGGAGGAGCTCGCACCCTGACTCGCTGAGTCTAGGCATAGTTTGATCTAGACAGAAGCGCGGGGGTGGCCACGGTGAGTCACGCGAGTCACTACTATTTTACACGATCAAGAATTTTAGGACTTAGCCAAATTTCAAGATGCAACATGCCCGCGGTGGAGCTCACACCCTAACCTACCGAGTACGCGTACAGTTTGACCCAGACAAAAGCAAGGGGGACTGCCAGGGTGAGTCATGATGACCAGCAACTCAGAGTTGCACAAGTTACCATGGTTTTACTCGGCCAAGAATTTTGGAACTTAGCCAAATTTTAGGATGCAACGTACCTACGGTGGAGCTCGCACCCTGACCCGCTGAGTCTAGGAAAAGTTTGTCCTGGAAAGAAGCATGGGGGGCTGCTCAGGTGAGTCCCAGTGACCTGCGACTCAGAGTCATGTGAGTCACCGTAGTTTGACTCAGCGAGAAACGTGAGGCAGGGGCAAGCACTTGTCAAAGGGAAGTTTCCAAGATTTATACAAATATAACATTTAAGTATAATATACATTTATTTAATTTATTATACTTTAATTTATATTTGTATAAATACTTCAGGATGATTGGGATGGGTTTCAGCTTCGTACAAGTTAAGGTGCACATTCTAGATTTTGGGAGTTTTCACAAATTTTGAGACTTAGCCAAATTTTGGGATGCAACGTGCTCGCGATGGAGCTCACACCCCGACCCATCCTGACTCATGTGACTCTAAGTTGCGGGTCACCACGACTCACCTGAGTAGCCCCCTCGCTTCTATCTAGGTGAAATTATGCCCGGACTTAGCGGGTCAGGGTGCGAGCTCCACCGCGGGCACGTTGCATCCTAAAATTTGGCTAAGTCTTGAAATTCTCAGCTGAGTAAAACTATAGTGACTCGCGTGACTCTCAGTCATGGGTCACCGCGACTCACCCTGGTAGCACCCCGCACTTCTATCCAGGTCAAATTGTGCCCGGACTCAGCTAATCAGGGTACGAGCTCCACTGTGGGCACCTTGCGTCTTGATATTTGGCTAAGTCAGGAAATTCTCAATCAAGTAAAACTACGGTGACTCACGTGATGCTGAGTCTCGGGTCACCGTGACTCGCCTGAGCAGCCCCCTACACTTTTATCTAGGTCAAACTATGCCCAGACTCGGTGGGTCAGGGTGTGAGCTCCGCCGCAGGCACGTTGCATCCTAAAATTTGGCTAAGTCCCGAAATCCTTGAAAACTCCCAAACACTAGAATGTGCACCTTAACTCGTACGAAGCTAAAACCCATCCCTGCCTCGCACTTCTCACCAAGTCAAACTGTGGTGGCTCCCGCGACTCTGAGTTACGAGTCACCGCAACTCGCCTGAGGAGCCCCCTGTGCTTCTATCTGCGTCAAACTATGCTCAAACTCGGTGGGTCAGGGTGCGAGCTCCACCGTGGGCACATTGCATCCTAAAATTTGGCTAAGTCTTGAAATTCTCACCCAAGTCAAACCGCGGTGACTCATGTGACTCTGAGTGATTGGTTACCGTGACTCACCCTGGCAGCCTCCCGTGCTTCTATCTGGGTCAAACTATGCCCAGACTCAGCGGGTCAAGGTGTGAGCTCCATCGCGGGCATGTTGCATCCCAAAATTTGGCTAAGTCCCGAAACTCTCAGCTGAGTCAAACTGCGGTGACTCGCATGACTCCAAGTTGTGAGTCACTGTGACTCACCCGAGTAGCCCCCCGCACTTCTGTCCGGGTCAAACTATGCCCAAACTCAGTCGGTCGGGGTGCAAGCTCCACCACGGGCACATTGCATCTTGAAATTTGGCTAATTCTCAAAATTAGACAAAACTTCCAAAATCTAGAATGTGCACCTTAACTCGTACGAAGCTGAAAGCCATCCCAATCATCCTGAAGTATTTATACAAATATAACTTAAAGTATAATAAATAAAATAAACATATATTATACTTAAATGTTATATTTGTATAAATCCCATCAACTTCCCTTTGACAAGCACTCGCCCCTGCCTCATGTTTCTCACTGAGTCAAACCACGGTGACTCACTCGACTCTGAGTCGCGGGTCATTGTGACTCACTTGGGCAGCCCCCCGTGCTTCTCTCTAGGTCAAACTATACCCGAACTCAGTGGGTGAGGGTGTCAGCTCCACCGCATGCATGTTTCATCCCAAAATTTTGTTAAGTCCCAAAATTCTCAGTCATGTCAAACTGTGGTGAGTCACACAACTCCACATCGCGGGTCACTACAACTTGCCTTGGCAGCCCCCCGTGCTTCCGTCTAGGTCAAACTGTGCCTGGACTCAGGGGGTCAGGGTGCGAGCTCCGCCGCGGACACCTTGCATCTTGATATTTGACTAATTCCTAAAATTCTTGAAAACTCCTAAAATCTAGCATGTGCACCTTAACTCGTACGAAGCCAAAACCCATCCCAATCATCCTAAAGTATTTATACAAATATAAATTAAAGTATAATAAATTATATAAACCTATATTATACTTAAATTTTATATTTGTATAAATCTTGGCAACTTCACTTTGACAAGCGCTCAACCCATCGTCGTGTTTCTCACTGAATCAAACTCAGGTGACTCGCGTGACTCTGAGTCAGGGGTCACTGTGACTCACCCAGATAGCCCCCCGTACTTTTGTTCGGATCAAACTATGCTCAAACTCAGAGGGTCGAGGTGCGAGCTCCATCGCGGGCACGTTGCATCCTAAAATTTAGCTAACTCCCAAAATTCTCAGCCGAGTCAAACTGTGGTGATTCACCCAACTCCAAGTCATGGGTCATCGTAACTCATCCTAGTAGCCCCCCACGCTTCTGTCTGGGTCAAACTATGGCTGGACTCGATGGGTCAGGGTGCGAGCTCCACCGCGGACATGTTGCATCCCAAAATTTGGCTAAGTCCTAAAATTCTAAAAAACCCCTAAAATCAAGCATGTGCACCTTAACTCGTACGAAGCCGAAACCCATCCCAATCATCCTGAAGTATTTATACAAATGTAACTTAAAGTATAATAAATTAAATAAATGTATACTATATTTAAAAGTTATATTTGTATAAATTCTGGCAACTTCCCTCTGACAAGCGCTCGCCCTAGCATCACGTTTGTCATCGAATCAAACCGAGGTGACTCGCGTGACTCTGAGTTGGGGGTCACCGCGACTCACAGGGTAGCCCCCCCCGCTTCTATCTGGGTCAAACTATAGCCGGACTCAATAGGTCAAGGTGCGAACTCCACCGTGGGCATGTTGCATCCCAAAATTTGGCTAAGTCCCAAAATTTTCAGCCGAGTCAAACCATGGTGACTCGTGCGACTCCGAGTCATAGGTAGCGCCCTACGCTTCTATCTAGGTCAAACTATGCACAGACTTGGTGGGTCAGGGTGTGAGCTCTGTCACAGGCACGTTGCATCCCAAAATTTGGCTAAGTCCCAAAATTCTTGAAAACTCCCAAAATCTAGAATGTGCACCTTAACTCGTACGAAGCCAAAAGCCATCCCAATCATCCTGAAGTATTTATACAAATATAACTTAAAGTATAATAAATTAAATAAATGTATATTATAGTTAAATGTTATATTTGTATAAATCCTGACAACTTCCCTTTAACAAGCACTCACCCTTGCCTTGCGTTTCTCGTCGAGTCAAAATGCGGTGACTCGCGGGACTCCAAGGCACGAGTCATCATGACTCACCGGGGTAGCCCCCCGCACTTTTGTCTAGGTCAAATTATGCCTGGACTCAGTGGGTCAGGTTACGAGCTCCACCGCAGGCACGTTGCATCCTAAAATTTGGCTAAGTCCTGAAATTCTTAGCTGAGTGAAACCATGATGACTCATGTGACTCTGAGTCACGGGTCACTGCGACTCACCCTGGCAGCCCGCCGCGCTTCTGTCTGGGTCAAGCTATGCCCGGACTCGATGGGTCAGGGTGCGAGCTCTACCGTGGGCACGTTGCATCCTGAGATTTGGCTAAGTCCTGAAATTCTTAAAAACTCTTAAAATCGAGCATGTGCACCTTAACTCGTACGAAGCCGAAACCCATCCGAATCATCCTGAAGTATTTATACAAATATAACTTCAAGTATAATAAATTAAATAAATGTATATTATACTTAAATGTTATATTTGTATAAATCCTGGCAACTTCCCTTTGAGAAGCGCTCACCCCGGTGTCACATTTCTCGATGAATGAAACCGTGGTGAGTCAAGCGACTTTGAGTCACGGGTCATCGTGACTCACCTGGGCAACCCCCCGCGCTTCTATCTGGTTCAAACTGTGTCTGAACTTGGGAGGTCGGGGTACGAGCTCCACGATGGGCACGTTGCATCCAAAAATTTGGCTAAGTCCCAAAATTCTTGGCCGAGTCAAACCACAGTGACTCACGTGACTCCAAGTCGCATATCACCATGACTCACCCTGGCTAACCCCCGCACTGGCTGACCCATGCACTTTTGTCTGGGTCAAACTATGCCCAGACTTGGGGGGTTGAGGTGCGGGCTCCACCGAGGGCATGTTGCATCTTAAAATTTGGCTAAGTCCCAAAATTCTTTGCCAAGTCAAACCGCGGTGATTCACGTGACTTTGAGTCACGGGTCGCTGCATGGGCGAGTCACGACGACCCGCGACTCAGAGTGACCCGCTGAGTCTAGGCATAGTTTGACCCAGATAGAAGCATGGGGGGCTGCATGGGTGAGTCACGACGACCCGTGACTCAGAGTTGCGCGAGTCACCACGGTTTGACTTGGTGAGAAATGCAAGCCAGGGGTGAGCACTTGTCAAAGTGAAGTTGCCAGGATTTATACAAATATAACATTTAAGTATAATATATGTTTATTTAATTTATTATACTTTAGGTTATATTTGTATAAATACTTCGGGATGATTGGGATGGGTTTCGACTTCGTACGAGTTAAGGTGCAAATTCTAGATTTTGAGAGTTTTCATGAATTTTGGGACTTAGCCAAATTTCAGGATGCAATGTGCCCGCAGTGGAGCTCAGACCCTGACCCACTGAGTCCGGGCATAGTTTGACCCAGACAGAAGTGTAGGGGGCTGCCCGGGTCAGTCACGGTGACCCATGACTCGGAGTCGCATGAGTCACCATGGTTTGAGTCGGCTGAGAGTTTCAGGACTTAGTAAAATTTTGGGATGCAATGTGCCCGTGGTTGAGCTCGCACCCTGACCAGCTGAGTCTGGGCATAGTTTGACCCAGACAGAAGTACAGGGGGCTGTCCAAGTGAGTCGCAATGACCCACAACTCAGAGTTGCACGAGTCACCGTGGTTTGACTCAGTGAGAAATGCGAGGCAGGGGAGAGTGCTTGTCAAAGGGAAGTTGCTGTGATTTATACAAATATAACATTTATGTATAATATATGTTTATTTTATTTATTATACTTTAAGTTATATTTGTATAAATACTTCGGGATGATTGGGATGGCTTTCGGCTTCGTACGAGTTAAGGTGCACATTCTAGATTTTGAGAGTTTTTGAGAATTTTGGGACTTAGCCAAATTTTGTGATGCAACGTGCCTGCGACGGAGCTCGCACCCTGACCCGCTGAGTCAGGGCATAGTTTCACCCGGAGAGAAGCGCAGGGGGCTGCTCGGGCCAGTCACGGTGACTCGTGACTCAGAGTCGCGTGAGTCACCACGGTTTGACTCATCCAAGAATTTTGGGACTTAGCCAAATTTTGGGATGCAACATCTATGCGGTGAAGCTCGCACCCTGACCTGTGTAGTTTGGGCACAGTTTGACCTAGATAAAAGCACAGGCGGCTGCTAGGGTGAGTCACGGTGACCTGTGACTCAGAGTAGCATGAGTCACTGCGATTTTACTCGGCTGAGAATTTTGGGACTTAGCCAAATTTTGAGATGCAATGTGCCTGTGGTGGATCTCGCACCCTGACCTACCGAGTCCAGGCATAGTTTGACCCAGACAGAAGTGCAGGGACTACCCGGTTGACTCGTGGTGACTTACGGCTTGGAGTCACGTGAGTCACGGTGGTTTGACTCATCGAGAAATGCATGGCTGGGGCAAGCGCTTGTGAAAGGGAAGTTGCCAGGATTTATA
This sequence comes from Chamaecyparis obtusa, assembly GCA_027943335.1. Taxonomy (NCBI): domain Eukaryota; kingdom Viridiplantae; phylum Streptophyta; class Pinopsida; order Cupressales; family Cupressaceae; genus Chamaecyparis; species Chamaecyparis obtusa. The sequence continues at coordinate 223,011 of BSBK01005289.1, forward strand.
CAAATATAACATTTAACTATAATATACATTTATTTAATTTATTATGCTTTAAGTTACATTTGTATAAATACTTTAGGATGATTGGGATGAGTTTCAACTTCGTACGAGTTAAGGTGCACATTCTAGATTTTGGGAGTTTTTGAGAATTTCAGGACTTAGCCAAATTTTGGGATGCAACGTGCCTGTGGTAGAGCTCGCACCCTGACCCACCGAGTGCGGGCACAATTTGACGCAGACAAAAGTGCGGGGGGCTTATCAGGTGAGTCATGGTGACCCACGACTCAGAGTCACACGAGTCACCGTGGTTTGACTCAGCAAGAAACGCGAGGTAGGGGCGAGTGCTTGTCATAGGGAAGTTGCTAGGATTTATACAAATATAACATTTAAGTATAGTATACATTTATTTAATTTATTATACTTTAAGTTATATTTCTGTAAATACCTTGGGATGATTGGGATGGGTTTTAGCTTTGTTCGACTTAAATTGCACATTCTAGATTTTGGGAGTTTTCAAGAATTTCAAGACTTAGCCAAATTTTTGGGATGCAACGTGCCCGCAGCGGAGCTCACACCCGAACCGTCGAGTATATGAATAGTTTGACCCAGACAGAAGCGCAAGGGGCTGCTCAGGCGAGTCACGGTGACCCGTGACTCAGAGTCACGTGAGTCAATGTGGTTTGACTCAGCTGAGAATTTTGGGACTTAGCCAAATTTCAGGATGTAAAGTCCCCACGACAGAGCTCCCACCCTGACCCACTAAGTCTGGGCATAGTTTGACCTAGACAAAAGTGCGAGGGGCTGCCAGGGTGAGTCGTAGCAACCTGAGACACAGAGTCGCGCAAGTCACCGTTGTTTTACTTGACCAAGAATTTTGGGACTTAGCCAAATTTTAGGATGCAACGTGCCTGCGGTGGAGCTCGCACCCTGACCCATAGAGTCTGAGCATAGTTTGACCTAGATAGAAGTGCAGGGGGCTACCTGAGCGAGTCCCGGTGACTCGCGACTTGGAGTTGCACAAGTCACCATGGTTTGACTCAGTGAGAAACGCGAGGTAGGGGCGAGCACTTATCAAAAGGAAGTTGTTGGGATTTATACAAATATAACATATAAATACTTCAGGATGATTGGGATGGGTTTTGGCTTCGTATGAGTTAATATGCACATTCTAGATTTTGGTAGTTTTCACGAATTTTGAGACATAGCCAAATTTTGGGATGCAACTTACCCGCGGCAGAGCTCGCACCCTGACCCGTCGAGTCTGGGCATAGTTTGTCCAGGATAGATGCACGGGGGGCTACCAGGGAGAGTCACAGCAACCCACGACTCAGAGTCAGGTGAGTCTCCATAGTTTGACTCAGCTGAGAGTTTTGAGACAGCCAAATTTTAGGATGCAACATGACCGCAGTGGAGCTCGCACCTCAACCCATTAAGTCTGGGCATAGTTTGACCCAATCAAAAGCACAGGGGGCTGCCTAAGCAAGTCACAGTGACACATGACTTAGAGTTGTGCGAGTCCCCATGGTTTGACTCGGCTAAGAATTTTGGGACTTTGCCAGATTTTGGGATGCAACGTGCCCACGGTGGAGCTCACGCCCTGACTAGTCGAGTCTAGGCATAGTTTGACTCAGATAGAAGTGCGGGGGACTGATAGGGTGAGTCACAGTGACCTGAGACTTGGAGTCACGTGAGTCACCATGATTTGACTCGGTCGAGAATTTTTGGACTTAGCCAAATTTTGGGATGCAACGTCCCCGCAGCGTAGCTTGCAACCCGACCCGCCGAGTCTAGGCATAGTTTGACCCAAATAGAAGCATGAGGGGCGGCTGGACGAGTCGTGGCAACCCACAACTCAGAGTTGTGTGAGTCACAACAGTTTTACTCAGTTGAGAATTTTGGGACTTAGCCAAATTTTGGGATGCAACATGCCTACGGTGGAGCTCGCACCCCGACCCACCGATTCTGCGCATAGTTTGACTCAGACAGAAGCACGGGGGCCTGCTTGGGTGAGTCACGGTGACCTACGACTTGGAGTTGCATGAGTCACTGTGGTTTGACTCGGTGAGAAATGTGAGGTAGGGGCAAGTGCTTGTCAAAGGGAAGTTGTCAGGATTTATACAAATATAACATTTAAGTATAATATACATTTATTTAATTTATTATACTTTAACTTATATTTGTATAAATACTTTGGGATGATTATGATGGGTTTCGGCTTCATATGAGTTAAGGTGCACATTCTAGATTTTAGGAGTTTTTAAAAATTTTGGGACTTCGTAAAATTTTGGGATGCAATGTGCCTGCGGTGGAGCTCGCACCCCGACTCGCTAAGTCCAGGCATAGTTTGACCTGAATAGAAGTGCGGGGGGCTGCCCAGGTGAGTCATGGTGACCCATGACTCAGAGTCGCATGAGTCACACCATGATGACTCACGTAACTCTGAGTCACGAGTCATTGCAACTTGCCCAGGTAGCCCCCTGTGCTTCTAACTGGGTCAAACTATGCCTAGACTCGGTGGGTCAGGGTGCGAGGTCCACCGCAGGCACATTACATCCCAAAATTTGGCTAAATCCTACAATTATTAGCTGAGTCAAACCGCGATGATTCATGTGACTCTGATTCATGGGTCACCGCAACTCACCCTGGCAGCCCCCGTGCTTCTGTCCGGGTCAAACTATGCCCGGACTCGGCAGGTCAGGGTGTGAGCTCTACCGCAGGTATGTTGCATCATAAAATTTGGCTAAGTCCTGAAATCCTTAAAAACTCCCAAAATCTAGCATGTGCACCTTAACTCGTACGAAGTTGAAACCCATCCCAATCATCCTGAAGTATTTATACAAATATAACTTAAAGTATAATAAATTAAATAAATGTATATTATACTTAAATGTTATATTTTTATAAATCCTGGCAACTTCCCTCTAACAAGCATTCACCTCAGTGTTAGGTTTCTCATCGAATCAAACCGTGATGACTCATGTAACTCTGAGTCGCGGGTCACCAGATCGCTAAATTAGTCAATCATTCATTAAGAATGAGCTACAATCTCATAATAAGCCATTTTGTAGTTCCAAATCGGTGAATTGATCAATCGTTCACTAAGAATGAGCTAGAATGTTATAACAAGCCATTCTAAGGTTCCAGATTGCTTAATCGATTAATCATTCACTGAGAATGAGCTACAATCTCATAACAAGCCATTCTGATGTTCCAGATCACAAAATTTTTCAATCATTCACTAAGAATGAGCTACAATGAACTAATAAGCCATTATGATGATCTAGATCACCGAATTAGTCAACCGTTCACTAAGAATGAGCTACAATTTCATAAAAAGCCATTCTAAATTTCCAAATCATCGAAACGGTTAATCGTTCGCTAAGAATGAGCTATAGTGTCATAACAAGCAGTTCTAAAGTTTGAGATTATGGGATCGGTCAATCATTCACTAAGAATCAGCTACAATGTCATAATAAGTCATTCTGAAGTTTCAGATCACTGAATCGGTCAATCATTCACTAAGAATGAGTTACAATGTCATAATAAGCCATTCTGATGTTCCAGATTGCTGAGTCAGTCCCTCATTCACTGAGAATGAACTACAATCTCATAACAAGCCATTCTGAAGTTTGAGATCATCAAATCGGTCAATCATTTGCTAAGAATGAGCTATAATGTCATAACAAGCCATTTCAAGGTTCTAGATGGCTGAATCGGTCAATCATTCACTGAGAATGAGCTACAATCTCATAACAAGCCATTCTAAAGTTTTAGATCACTGAATCGGTTAATTGTTTGATGAGAATGAGCTAAAATCTCATAATAAGCTATTCTAAAGTTCCAGATCATGGAATCGGTCAATCATTCGCTAAGAATGAGCTACAATGTCATAATAATCAATTCTGAGTGTCTAGATGATGAAATCAATCAATCATTCACTGAGAATGAGCTACAATCTCATAACAAGATGTTCTTAAGTTCCAGATCACAGAATCAGTCAACCGTTCACTAAGAATGAGCTACAATGTCATAATAAGCCAATCTAAGGTTCAAGATCTCTAAGTCGGTTAATCATTCGCTGAGAATGAGCTACAATCTTATAACAAGTCATTCTAAAGTTCTAGATTGCTGAATTGGTCAATTGTTCACTAAGAATTAGCTACAATATCATAACAAGCCATTCTGAGGTTTCAAATTTTTGAATTGGTCAATCATTCACTGAGATTGAGCTACAATATCATATAACAAGTCATTCTAAAGCTCCAAATCATCAAATCGGTCAATTGTTCACTAAGAATGAGATAGAATGTCATAATAAGTCATTCTAATGTGCTAGATTGCCGAATCAGTCGATTGTTCACTAAGAATGAGCTACAATGTCATAACAAGCTATTTTGATGTTCTAGATCACCGAATCAGTCAATCGTTCACTAAGAATGAGCTACAATCTCATAACAAGCCATTCTGAAGTTCCAGATTGTCGAATCGATCTATCATTTGCCAAGAATGAGCTACAATATCATAATAAGCCATTCTAAGGTTCCAAACTACTAAATCGGTCAATCATTCACTAAAAATGAGCTACAATGTCATAACAAGCTGTTCTAAAGTTTTAGATCACTGAATCAGCCAATCATTCACTAAGAATGAGCTACAATATTAGAACAAGCCATTTCGAGGTTCCAAATCGCTAAATCAGTCAATCATTCGCTAAGAATGAGCTACAATCTCATAAAAATCTATTCTAACATTTCAGATCACTGAATCTGTCAATAATTGGCTAAGAATGAGCTACAATATCATAATAAGCTATTTTGATGTTCTAGATCACCGAATTGGTTAATCTTTCGCTAAGAATGAGCTACAATGTCATAACAAGCCATTTTGATGTTCTAGATCACCGAATGGGTCAACCATTCGCTAAGAAGGAGCTATAATCTCATAGCAACCCATTCTAAAGTTCCAGGTCACTGAATCGGTCAATCATTCATTAATAATGACCTACAGTATCATAACAAGTTGTTCAGAAGTTCTAGATCACCAAATCGGTCAATTGTTTGCTAAGAATGAGTTACAATGTCATAATAAGCCATTCTGAAGTTCCAGATCACCGAATCGGTCAATCGTTTGCTAAGACTGAGCTAAAATCTCATAACAAGCCATTCTAAAGTCCCAAATCTCTGAATTGGTCAATCATTCGGTAAGAATGAGCTACAATGTCATAACAAGCCATTTTGGCATTTGAGATCGCTGAATCGGTCAATCGTTCACTAAGAATGAGCTACAATGTCATTATAAGCCATTTTGAGATTCTGGATCATTAAATTGGTCAATTTTTCATTGAGAATGAGCTACAATCTCATAACAAGTTATTCTAAAGTTCTAGATCGCTGAATTGGTCAATCATTCACTGAGAATGAGCTACAATGTCTTAACAAGCCATTTTGAGGTTCTAGATCGCTGAATCGTTCAATCGTTTGCTAATAATGAGCTACAATCTCATAACAAGCCATTGTGAAGTTCCACATTGCCGAATCAGTCAGTCATTCACTAAGAATAAGCTACAATGTCATAATAAGCTATTCTGAGGTTCCAGATCACTGAATCGGTCAATCATTCATTGAGAATGAGCTACAATCTCATAACAAGCCATTTTGAAGTTCCAGATCTCCAAATCGGTTAATCATTCAGTAAGAATGAGCTACAATGTCATAACAAGCCATTCTGAGGTTCCAGATCGCTGAATCATTGAATCATTCATTGAGAGTGAGCTACAATCTCATAACAAGCCATTCTAAAGTTTGAGATCGTTGAATCAGTCAATCATTCACTAAGAATGAGCTACAATGTCATAATAAGCCTTTCTGATGTTCTGGATCATAGAATTGATCAATCATTCATTGAGAATGATTTACAATCTTATAAGAAACTATTCTAAAGTTTTAGATCACCCAATCGGTCAATCGTTTGCTAAGAATGGGCTACAATGTCATAAAAAGCCATTCTGAGGTTCCAGATGGCTGAATCAGTCAATCATTCACTGAGAATGAGCTACAATGTCATTAGAAGTCATTCTGATGTTCTACATCGCCGAAGTGGTCAATCATACACTAAGAATGACCTACAATTTCATTACAAGCCATTCTAAAGTTCCAGATCGCTTAATCGGTCAATCTTTCATTGAGAATGAGCTACAATGTCATAACAAGCCGTTCTAAAGTTTCAAATTATGGAATCGGTCAATCATTTGCTAAGAATGAGTTAGAATGTTATAATAAGCAACTCTGATGTTCCAGATCATTGAATCGGTCAATCGTTCACTAAGAATGAGCTATAATGTCATAACAAGCCGTTCTGAAGTTTCAGATCACCAAATCGGTCAATCTTTCACTGTGAATGAGCTACAATCTAATAACAAGCCATTCTAAGGTTCTAGATTGCCAAATTGGTCAATCATTTGCTCAGAATGAGCTACAATGTCATAACAAGCCATTCTGATGTTCTAGATCATCGAATCGGTCAATTGTTCGCTAACAATGAGCTACAGTCTTGTAACAAGCCATTCTATAGTTCCAGATCACCGAATTGGTCAATCATTCACTAAGAATGAGCTATAATGTGATAACAAGCTGTTCTAAAGTTCCAGATTGTGAAATCAATCAATTGTTGGCTAAGAATGAACTACAATATCATAATAAGCCATTCTGAGGTTTTAGATCACTGAATTGGTCAATCATTCACTGAGAATGAGCTACAATCTCATAACAAGCCATTTTGACATTCCAGATCACCGAATTGGTCAATCATTCGCTAAGAACGAGCTAAAATATCATAACTAGCCTTTCTGAAGTTCTAGATCACCAAATCGGTCAATCATTCACTAAGAAGCTACAATGTCATAATAAGCCATTCTGAGGTTCCAGATTGCTTAATTGGTCAATATTTCATTGAGAATTAGCTACAATCTCATAACAACCCATTCTAAAGCTCCAGATTGTCGAAATGGTCAATCATCTGCTAAGAATGAGCTAGAATGTCATAAGAAGCTAATATGATGTTCTAGATCACTGAATTGATCAATCGCTCCTTGAGAATGAGCTACAATCTCATAACAAAACATTCTGAAGTTTCAGATCACCGAATGCGTCAATCATTAGCTAAGAATGAGCTCCAATGTCATAATAAGCCATTTTGATTTTCTAGTTCAGTGAATCGGTCAATCATTCGCTAAGAATGAGCTACAATGTCATAAAAAGCCATTCCAAGGTTCCAGATCACTGAATCAATCACTTGTTCGCTGAGAATTAGCTACAATCTCATAACAAGCTATTCTAAAGTTTCAACTCGCCGAATTGGTCAATCATTCACTAAGACTTAGCTGCAATGTCATAACAAGCCATTCTGATGTTCTAGATCACCAAATCGGTAAATCATTTGCTAAGAATGAGCTACAATCTCATAACAAGCCATTTTGAAGTTCTAGATCGTCGAATCGGTCAATTATTTGCTGAGAGTTAGCTATAATGTCATAACAAGCTATTCTGATGTTCTAGATCACTGAATCGGTCAATCATTTGCTAAGAATGAGCTACGATGTCATAAAAAGCCATTCTGATATTCTAGATCATCGAATCGGTCAATCATTTGGTAAGAATGAGCTTTAATCTCATAACAAGTCATTTTGAAGTTCGAGATCGCTGAATCGGTCAATTGTTCACTAAGAATGAGCTACAATGTCATAAAAAGCCATTATGAGGTTCTAGATCGCTGAATCGATCAATCATTCACTTAGAATGAGTTACAATGTCATAACAAGCCTTTCTGAAGTTCTAGATCACCAAATCTGTCAATCGTTCGCTTAGAATGAGCTACAATATCATAATAAGCCATTCTGAGGTTCTAGATTGCTGAATTGATCAATCATTTGCTTAAAATGAGCTACAATCTCATAACAAGCCATTCTGAAGTTCCAGATCACCGAATCAGTTAATCATTCGCTAAGAATGAGCTACAATGTCATAAAAAGATATTCCAACATTCCAAATCGTTGAATCAGTCAATCTTTCGCTAAGAATAAGCTACAATCTCATAACAAGCCATTCTGAAGTTCCACATCGTTGAATCGGTCAATTTTTTGCTAAGAATAAGCTACAATATCATAATAAGCCATTCTAAGGTTCCAGATCATTAAATCTATCAATCGTTCACTGAGAATGAGCTACAATCTCATAACAAGCCATTTTCAAGTTTTAGATCTCCAAATTGGTCAATCATTCACTAAGAATGAGCTACAAATTTGGTTTAATATGCATAATAGTAATACTGATGAGTATACAAACTTGTCAATGAAGTTGTCTCAGTATGCCAACTAGATCAACTCGGGTCGCCACATCAACTCAGGTATCTAGATAGATCAGCTCGGGTCACCAAATCACCTACCTAACTCGGGTCAAGTCAAGTCGAGTCTCTAGATCTAGTTGGGTCGCTAGATTAACTCGGGTCGCCAGCCAAATCAACTCTGAGCCCATTTTTTATAGACTCAAATATTTTGTGAGCTATCTGGGTCTATGAATAATTTTACTGAAGAGCAAGACTCAGAAAAATAAATTATACATAGGGCGTTGTTCATGGAAGCATATGAGTTGTGAAGTTAACTAAGCCAAACAAGATGAATTGGCTCACCAAGCTATGCCAGCTTGGCTAGCTTGCCGAGCAAGGCAAGCTTGGCTATCTCATCGAGTTGGACCAACTGGCCCATCTCACCAAGCTAGCCCTATTGGCCCACCTTGTAGAGCTGAGTCTAGTTCTATCTAAGGTGATGTTGGGTATTACTCTAGCCCTATTTTTTATAGATTTAAATATTTTGTGTGCTATTCGAGTCGATGAATATTTCTATAGAAGAGCGAGACTCTAACAAATGACTGGAGAGCTCGGCTCCAACCCCGCTCATGAGCTCCATGGTGATCCTGTTTGGTTATGATAGAGTCATGCAACCTGACTACTTCTTTAAAGAATAAGTTTGTAATGTTAGTGGCATCACTAGTATTCTTACATGGTATGAAATGCACCATTTTAAAAAATCTATATAGTACAACAAAAATAGAGTCATTTCCCCTTTGTGTTAGAGGAAATCCCAACGCAAAATCCATACTCACAAGGTTCCAATGCTATTTTTGAACTAGAAGTGGTTGATATAAGACAACATTTTGACTTCTTCCCTTAGCATGTTGACAAATTTCACACCTTTCACATATATTTTCACAACTTCCTACATCTTGGGTCAATAATAATGAGTACTCAACTGCAAGTAAGTTTTTTCTTGTCCAAAATGACCAACATGAATACCACAATGTTCCTCCTTCAGGATATTGTTTCCTTTAATGAATCCTTAGGAATACATAATTTATTCCCCATGGCTCTCTATTCCCACAAATAGGATCACTACAAGCTTCAAATGCTTCTTTAATATCTGCATCTTCTAAATATAACTCTTTCAAACTTACAAAACCCACACTGTTAGTTTGTATTTCACATAACAAAAAATTCTTTCTACTCAAAGCATCAACAACTTCATTCATTTGTTCACTTTTTTTCTTCAAAACAAAGTTAAAGCTTTGAAGCTACTCAACCTTTTTGGCATGTCTCTGATTCAAATTGTGTTGGTTATTTATAAACTATAAATCATGACTATTTGAGTATACAATGTATTCTTTTGGAAGAAAATAACATCTCCATTTTTTAAGGAGTGAGCAAAAGAATAAAATTCTAAATCATAAGAATACTACTTTCTCTTTGCATTATTTCTTTTCTCACTAAAGTATGCTACTAGCTTACTTCTTGACTCAGGACAACCCTAGTAGCCAACCCACTGACATCACACATAGTACTTAAAACACCTTATCAAAATCAGGCAAAAGAAGAATGGGGCATTCTCTTACTTTCTATTTGAGAAATATAAAACTTTATTTATCCTTTCTAGTCCATTTAAATGTTTTCTTATTCCCTTTAATAGTCTCAAGAATGGTGCTACCTCATAAATGAAATTTCTAATTAATTATCTATAAAAACTTGCTAGTCCATGGAAAATCCTTACCTCCATTACACTTTTTGGTGTTGGCCATTTGAGTATGGCTTGGACTTTATCCCTGTCCTTTTACATCTCATCCTTGGACATCACAAAGCCCAAGTAAATCAGTTCGATCTATGAAAATAAACACTTCTTGAGATTTATTTGCAAATTCTCTTCATGTATCCTCCTTAATACCTACCTCAAATTCTCCAAGTGCTCCTCTTTAGACCTTCTAAAAACTAAAATGTCATCCAGATACGCAATCAAAAATTTTCCTAGGAATGGTTTTAAGACCTCATTCATAAGTCTCATAAAAGTGTTGTGTGCATTAGACAAACCAAAAGGCATAACTAGCCATTCATATAAACCATCAACTTATTCTTAAATGTTGTTTTCCATTCATCCCCTAGTTTGATTCTTATTTGGTGGTAGCCACTTTTCATGTCTATTTTATAAAAATGCATAGAGCCACGCAAATAATCCATAAAATCCTCAATTCTAGGAATGAGAAACCTATAAACTATAGTGATTTTATAAATAGCCCTTGAATTATTACACATACACCATACCCCCCTTTCGTTGGTATAAGTGTTGTAGGAATAATGCAAGAGCTTATGCTTCCCTTATCAATCCTTTTTTCAAAAGATCCTCCACCTACTTTCTTATCTCTTCATATTTCATGATAAGTGTCAACCTATAGGAAGCCTTGTTTGGAAGGCTAGCTCCTAGATTCAAATCCATATGGTGGCTAATGCTCCCCATAGGAGGCAACTCATTAGGTAAAATCAAATGAAAGTATTTTTATGCATTAATTCAAAATATCTTTAACTTAAAGAGGAAACCCACCAAGTTTCGTAGAAGTAAACACACATGTAGGTTTAAGACCCAAAGAAAATCCCACAAGTCCTCATTCTTCATGTCATGTATTAATTCTTACTACTTACCAACATTATCTTATTTTTGTTTCAAATTTTGTAGTCTTTTGAAGAGATTTGTTTGATAATATTTAGGAAGTAAATTGGTCTTTGACTTTGCAACCATTCAATCCTCAGATTTTATCTTTTCTTTATTCTTATTTATCCTCTCAAAAATTGGACAAAGTCCCACCACATAGTAGCATGCCCTTTTAGCCATGTCCAAGTGAATTTCAGTCTCCTATCTTATGTAATTCCATCATATTCAAAATACAAGTATCTAAGTCATTGATCCAATCTATTAGATCTTCTCCATTGAGGCTTCTCGAGTATGTAGGAACCTCTATTTTGGGTTTAGACCCAACATTCATCATTTTCCTCAATAATCTTTCCTCAAACCTTTCAGGTTCTTCATGTTCTTCCCCCTCTTCATCTTGTGGTTGTTTTTCCTCTTCATTGTTATTGATATCATAATGAGGGGTTCCTATTCTTTGTGCCCTTTCCATGGAATCCATTTGGGAAATCAAGTGTTGTAATAACTCATTCAATCCTTCATCAGATCTTCTTTTGCCTCTTCCTCGAGCTCCTCCTCTACCCATTCTGCTTGGTGGCATAATATCCAGTCTATAATGCCTAACCTCTTTTAGGATTTGATACCAATATGATGGTAACAACCTTACTAATCAAAACATAGACAAGAGAAAAAAATAATTCTTATCTACAAGAAAATGACACTAATTCTTATTTAAAATCTGAGAACAAAAAACTTACGGCCAATCTCCAATGACATGAACTTCCAAAGAAAATTCAACTTATCAAATACCAAGAATTATATATGTAATCAATCATTGCATTTTAGACATTACTTTTGCAATTACAACATTCATTCCTACGTAGAAAAAGAACTAGGAAACAAGGTTAAAAATATGATTGAAAATAATTCTTAAGCCAATTTGCTAGGGTCTTTACATAGTCACCATCCTTTCTTCTTCTACGACCACTAATAAAAAACCAAAATATTCATTTTTATTATTCCCATTAACATGACTAATTTAATTTAACAATACAATCAGTAATTAATAATCACAAATAAATTATAATAAAAGTATATTTTAAATCTAAAAAACATTTATTTATTATTTTCAAAATTAAATTCAAATTATCGATACATAGAAAACTAATTTATAATCTAAAATAAAAATTCATTCTATTTTTATTTTTAATACATTTTAATATTTTAACTTAATTAAAACACAAAACTACTTAATAATTCAAAATAACTTCATAAATACCTAACACTTATAAACTGTCTATCACATTATTAAATGCTTAAATTAAAACTAATAATAATAGTCATAACAACTCTAATCGTTTATTAACAATAAACATACTCTGTTGTCGAAAACAACACTTCATCAACTACTTTCTCGCAACTTTTCTTTTATTTAAAAGTTTATAAATAAATATCTCTTTCCATATCTATAAATTAAAATTTTCACCTTTTTCTTTTGCATGTGAGGAGAATCATCTCAGCCATAAACAAAGAACTCTATCACTGTGAACAATAAATAGAAATTTAAAATGACCAGAACCAAGCAAAAAATGCTCCGTCTATGACACTTCTACCAAAAACAAGAAGAATACATAGAAATTTAAATTGACAAGATTAAAAAATCATGACCATTTAAGTCTATCCCAAACCAATTTCATCCCCATTTTCGATAATAGATGGAAATCAAATTTGACATTTATATGACTTTAAATGTTTCTGCTTATTCTAAACCAGCTGCTCACCATTTTTCCCTCTTTTTCTTTACTAGCGTACAATCCCACCCCCTCTAGGAAACCTATTATCTTTAACTGACATGGTATTACAAGAAAAAATAATCTATAGTAGTATTTCTATTGAATTGGGTACACTTATTCAACTTAGATTTCTTCTTCTTTGGGGAAACAACCTGATAGGCCCAATTCCTCCCTCCCTAGGAAACTTGACCTCTTTAACTAGCTTAGAGTTGGGAGACAATAGACTCCATAGTATGATTCCTACTGAATTGGATATGCTTACTCACTTGAAAAAGCTTTTTCTATCACAAAACAACCTAATAGGCACAATCCCACCCTCCCTAGAAATCTATCCTCTTTAATTTTCTTGTCTTTGGATGAAAACATACTCCATAGTAGTATTCACAGTGAATTGAGTATGCTTACTCAACCTACAGAACTTCATCTCTCGAGGAACAAGCTAATAGGGGTGATCCCATTTGAGTTTGGAAAACTATCAAATTTACAAAAATTATATTTAAAGAAAAACCATCTCACTAGACAAATCCCAAGCTCCCTTTCTAATTGTACCCAACTTCAACAACTTAATTTGGGTAGTAACCAATTAAGTGGTATAATTGATCTTATATGATGATCATGTCAATAGAATAAATTATGGGTCTTCAAAAACTATATTTAGAGAAAAATAATTTATATGAAAGTATTTCAATTTAAAGTTTGTGCTACGCATTAAGGAAACTTTGAAATAGTCTTTGATGATCTTTGTAGTGAAAAAGTCTTGTTCTTGATTACAATCTATATGAAATTTTTTGGAGAGGACTTATTTCATAACAAGCTATAAAATGTAACTTATATAATGTTCTCTATAGATTTAATGATGGCATGTAAAGAAATAAAAAATAAAATACTAAAAAGGGAGTTTTTATTCCTGAAATCGAATTGTTTATTAAGGACTATTTAATTTTGTTAGCCTTAGAAGGTCGTCTATTTGTAAACTCGATTTACTAAAAGATTGGGTATGGACTACACTATTTTTTTTGCACTTAAAGAATCTATTGAAAGTAACGGTTGTTATTATTGTATAAATGGAACAATGATCATGGTGGATGCTTTTTAATATTAGTATTAATTGTGCATTAATTTTACATTTCAAACTAATTATTAGTTATCCAAGTTTTCCTATAAAATATTTAATGACAACATGGTATTTGGAAGTGAACAACACTCATATATGTTATCCATACTAAAAAAAAAATTACCTTAAAAACTGAAATAAATCAATCTTTCAATCAAGGATATCTCCACCATTTAGTTGAAATAGCAATCAATGCAAAGATTTTATAGCACAAACATGAATTTCTGCCCTGAGTAGTAGAGACATTTTCGAGCCAAACTTCCAACATAAGAAATGTTCCTTGAGCCATTCAAACATGACCCAGATGCATAGAATTGAATAAGACTTCAAAAGCATCATGATACAAGCCGGCAGAATTTGACAAACTGAATGCGCAAATGGCTTCGGCGCACTAGATTTTGAATTTTCTGCCTAACCACTTTGCACACATTTTTAGATAAAACTTCTTGAAGATAAAATGTTCTTCAAGGCATTTTAAAAGAACCCAGATCATCAGATTTAAGGAAAAGTCCAAATCATGCAAGATTCGACTTGGCAGATTTTAGAGAAACAAGTGCGCAAATGCTTTGGAGTAGCAGATTTTGGATTTTCCGCTTCACCTATCTCCGGGCATTTTAAGATGAAACTTTCTAAAGATGGATTTATCTTTAATTGATTCTAAAAGGACCCATGTGATTCATTTTTGAAAACAAGTCATATAATACCAGAAAATCGCTGGTGGGTTTTTGCCTCTGTTGGTGCACAAAAGCAATGGAGAAGCTGAAATTTGAAAACCCGCCTGGCAATTTCTCTTCCATTTCTTCATCATTTTGCCTGTCGTTTCTTTCATTAGCTTTGTTTTGTCCTAAAGAATCGATCCAGGCCCAAAGATTGTGAAAAACATCAACTTTTATGGCCAGTCGAACATGCTCTATCTGGTTATGTGATGCATTCTAATCGGCCATTTCTTTATCTGAATCTTCATTAAACTCTTAAATTTTGAGTTGTTGATCATTTGAAAGTTAGCATATGGTTATCTTAAATCATTCTAATCAATAGTCCTCTGAAAATTTGCTGATTACATTTCAATAGGCCGTGGCTTCATTTTGAGGCATACACATTAGAACCTTTCCATTTCCAGAGCTCTGTATCTCCTCAAAAGATCATTGTAGGAGTGTCACTAAAGGAAACTCTTGCTAAGCCAAAGTGGCAGGAGTATACTCAGAGAAAACAAGCCGATGAACAACATCTTTGAGTTTGAACAAGAGCTAAGACCGGGTTTAGGAAGAGACCTCTTTTATTTAAATGCACAATCATCAAATCAATGCATTTTCTGATCATCCTCATCATCATATTATAATGCTCATATCTATGTTTAGAATTCACACTATCGAACCTCCAAAGAATTCTACTCTGCGGCCTTTCCATCAGATTTCTTCATTCTTAATTAGCATCACTCATATATTGAAGGAAGGACTGCTCCACCATGTCTTTATAGCAACACCATGAAATTTTTAGAAGGTTTAAGTCATTCATGACTTCATCAAATTCATTTTCAAAGAAACTTGAACACAAACCTTCCTTGAAAACATATAAAGGTCTACTCCAACCTGGTTACTATTTGATGAAACCTTTTTCACCATGAACTTCAGAAACAATAGGGCATCAATCATTTCCATTCAGCAACCATCATGCTCTGAGATTTTTCATATTGCACCTGCTGTCCCACACTTTAATTTAATCAATTGATCAGATGCTCTTGAATTTCAGCAATGTAATACATGTACAAATTGTAACATTCAAGTAGCCATATCTTTGAAGAGCTCGGTTTCCTCAAATGTGTCATTCTTCAAAGCAACATTAGATCTAATATGCCATGATAACTTTCAGGAACCACCTTTTGCCTCTGCCCTTGCATCATTCAAATGAAGAAAATTGTCCTTAGATTCCTTAGAATTTCCCAAGAATCATGCCTTCAATCACCATTCTATCTGAAAAGAGATCATCATTAAGATCATAATATCCTTGTCAAGTTAGGAGCTATCACCTACCCAACATGACAACACTTGAAACCACCCACCTGGCTTAGAAATGAGAGGGCAAGAGAAAGGGAATCCCGACAAGGATGGCCTACCTATGAAGGACTTAGACCTAGACACAAAACTGACTTGAGGACTATATGACTCCAATATTGCCAAAAAAAATGGATGAATGAAAGTCAGGCAACATAGGCTTTAGAGGAAGCCATCTTGTGTTGGTTCCATGTAATTGTAATGTGTTTGAGAAATTCAATTCTAGACTTAAGAATTAGTGTATGTATTCTTAGATCATTTAATTATGATTTGCTTGTTCCAAATTAGGAACCTTTCTTCTAGTTATAATGCTAAGCAAAGTACAGGTGCTGACTTTTACTACAATGGATGGAGTTAGGAGCCTACGAGGGCATAGCTAGCAGTTTGTATTCCTCTAGCATGTAGAGTAGTCCTCTCTATCCGAGGTGATTACTGAAGGATAAATCCTATGACCTGCTTAAGATAAGCTTATCTGCTTGAGATTGACCATAGTCAAGGAGGGTATTATCCTAGTAGATTGTCAGTCGTACCACCTAGCTAGCAAATGGTTATTGTTGACTACATGCAAGGAAGAGAACCCCACGTTGATCTAGGAATTGGATTGATCCCACTAGGAGCATGTGGTTTGGGGGGCAACTACGTGTTGGTGATGGATTTCCTCATTGCTTAGTTGTCTGATGGACTGCAGGCAAGAGAATTTCCAATGAAGAATAGGTAGGTGATAATTTGACCCAACTTCATAGTATGATTATGCATAGCTCGATGTGGAAATGGTATATTACACCTTGTTGGGATGAAGACAAACAATCATTGTAGTAGGGAGTGGACTAAATCCTCTTCCCAATTATCCATTAGTGCAAAAGACCAGGGAAAGGAATGGGGTGATGTAGGATGCAATGCACTGATATTTCTTCTCCATGAGATGCACTATGGACAAGGGATGGCTAGCCATCGTATATGATCCAGTCACTATTTTATTTGTGAGGCTTATATGAGCCAATGACTATTATCTTTGTGATTCATTTAGAAGTTGGCTCCTACTGTATTTGTGGTGTATGTTGGAGCTACTCGTTGTGTATGTGATGTATGTCAAAGCTAGTCAGTGTGCGTAACTGTGATGTGTATGAATTAGTGTTTTGTATATGTGACATATGCTTGAGATAATCACATTGTGCGTGATTTGTGATATGGCCCTCATGCGTATACATTTAATTCAATAAACTAATGATTGATAATAATGGATATGGAACTGACACTTAGTGGAAATTGATATCTCTTATTATTTTGTAACCAAGTTCATAGATTCCCTTATCTGTATCGTAGACATCCTGGGGACGGCTTGCAAATTTCTCATAGCCTTCCCAATTGAAAGAAATAATTGCAGAAACATCTTGGCGACGTGTAGAGAAGAAGGGGATGGGCAGGGGATGGCCAACCATTCCCTAGAGCTGTAGCATGCTTTTCTTTTTAAAAGGCTGCAGGCTGAAAGTAAAACATTTCTTTAGATTTTGTGGGCCCCTACACCCCTATTAGCTCTAACATAACAAAATAAAGGTTCCATATTTAATATCTGTACATTTCTAAATGCTAAAAAAATTGCAAGCAAGTTGGAAAAACAAGCCAACAAGTATGGTGCAGGTGCACCCTCGCCATCCCCAATGAATTTGGAATCATTTTGAGTCATGTAATGTCTTTAGAGTCATGATAGGATTTGCAAAGTAGTTCATTTCAATTCATGTAATTTTGTGTTTAATTAAGGTCATTTAAGACCAATGTCATTGAAGGTCAAAGGCAGTCAAAGACCCTAAAGTTGTAAAATTCCATGTAAAGGCATAAATGCATTAAATTTGCATTAGAAATGTTAAGTTGTGAGCCATTGTACCTATTTGAGGTACCAAGAGGGCATAGGATAGCATAAATGTCAAATTGTGAAAAGTTGCATAAAATGTTGCTACAATGTTGCTGACAACATTTGTTGCACATTGACAACTCTTAGAAGTTGAAAGGTCATCAAGCTGGTACGCTTGAATAGGGGTGATTAGGAAATTGAAAGTGTAGAAACCTAAAAATTCTTTAGAAAATAAAGTATTTTTATTTTCTAAAAAATCCTTGATGACATCATCATTTGTTAATTAATTAATTATTTAATTAATTAATTAATTTTTATGTCATTAAATCCCTTTATCTTAATTAAAAATATTTAATTAAGAAATCCCTCCCAAAAATGTTTAAATCTTACTTAAACATTATTTCCTTATTTATTAATTATTTAATTAATAAATTGACCAAAAATCATTAAAATAAATAAAATATTTATTTTAATCCTAAAACCTTAGAAATATCCTAAGGATTCCTAACCTCTTCTAGAATTTCCTAATCTCACTTTAATATTAATTAAAGGTGATTCCTACATTTCCTAAGCTAATCCAAGTCTTCTTTGACTTTTAGTCAAAACCTTCCCCTAATGAGCCTCAAACTCATTTAACCTTTTGAGAGAAATGAATAATAATTTATTTCTTAAAAACCATAAATATCCTAGAAAGTTTTAGACTTCTCTAGAATGTTTCTATCCTCATCCAAAAGCCTAGAGACTTCTAGAAAGTCTTTATCCTAATCCTAATCTCCATCCTAATCTAATCCTAATCCTACCCCTAAACATTTGCACAATCCTAACCAAGCTTAAGACTTTCCTAAGCCAAAGAAAAGTCTCCCCTTCCAAATATCTCAACCACCAAACATTCAATGCACCCACAAAGTCATCAAAGTCCCTTAAAGGCTCATTCAATGCTCTTACAAGCACTTATGAGGGGAGTTATGAGCTTTGAGCCCCCTTTGTTGACTCATCTTTAGCCGTCCCTTCATCCACTCACCTTGTGACATGTGTCACCTCTTGATTGGCTATAGACTAGCACAATCCATGTGCTCCCCTTTGAATGAATCTTGGCCTCTCTTAAGGACTTTGATCCTGGCCACTCATTCCTTCTTCCAAGAGTCTATAAATACTCCTCATTTCTAAGAGCGAAACAATTCAATTCACTTTTATTCTCATGCATTGTTATCATGCTAATTTAGTTCTAGCTTTAGCATAATCAATCCTAATTGTTAGATTTCTTTGTTTTCTTCAAGCTTTTTAGCACATCATAGCTTAGCAATAATGGAATGAACTAGTTTCTTTCAAGCTTTTCTTAGCATTTATGCATCATATCCATCATCCTTAGTATGCATTAGAAGCAAGCTCCAAGTGCTTTGAGAGCACACCAACATCCCTCTAATTGAAGCAAATCAAACATTTGGTCTATAGCACTTGTTTTTAGCAACAATCTTGAGGTGGCTTTGGTTTTGTTTTCATGTCTTAAGCTATATTTGTTTATGCTTTGAACTGATAAATGTTAGATTAGTCTAATGTTTGAATGTTTTAGCCTTTTAAGACAGGTAACAGGTTTAAATCATAGTCTACAGAAAGGTCTTTATATATTGCATGAAGAATGCAATCCTTGGCATGGGAGATGAATGAGAGGAAAATGCAGAGCTAGTGTGTAACATTTTTGAGAGATTAATATGATGTGACAGATTTTGATTTTTGGTGCAATTTTTGGTTTGTACTTTGCATTCTAATGATAGGACTATACTTTCTTTTCCTATATCTCATGGAATGAACCTCTGATAGCTTTAGATAGTTGGAATACATTTGTTTACATTGTTGGTATATAGGTTAGTCCACTGTCATTAGTCTTTATCCACTGGTTTAGACAGTGAGTTATTTTAATGCATCTTTTTACTTTCAATCCACCTTCACTCTATAGCTCGAGGACTGGAGTAGGAATAAGAGTTGCATGATGTCTTCATTTTCTTTATTTCATTGTTTTCTAGTTTGCACCATGGTCGAGGCCTCAGCAATGAAGTATTAAGCAAGACATACTATATGTGGCTTGCTGGAATGTTTGTGCATAGTGGAATAGCTTTGTGGAAAGCATGGAAAATAGGTTGTTAAGGGTCTACATGTGTGTTTGGAGTCTTGCATGCACTCTCAAGGTATTGGAGAAGCCCTTTATTGAAGTGGGCAAGTGAGATAAAGAATATTTGGGTGACTGTTACCAAACATGGTAGTAAAACCCTCATTGGGTAAGGGTTTTATGGTTCAGTGGTATCCTCAGTGGATCAGAGTCTGAGATAGTGAAGTTTGAAAGCTATTAATAAGGTAAATACATTTGTATGTTCATTCTTGTAGGTTATTTGGAATATTTACAAGTTTGGAGGTGGATAGTGTCCATTAGGCCTATTAGTCCTCCACTAGTGCTGGCAATTTGAATGCTTTAATGAACAGTTGGAGTTCTAAGCTTTTGAAGTTTGTTAGAGTTTGTTAGTGGGTGTCTGAATCCACATTTGGAAGTTAAGGTCATTTGGAGAGATTTAGTGTTATTTCCTTAAAACCCCAAAAATAGGGCTACAAGGAAAGCCCCTTGTTAGGTAAGTCTATTTGTGTGGTGCATGGAGCCCATCTATGTTCATGGAACCACTTGCATGTTTGAAATCACTTTAGTAGTGATTAGTTCAAGCCCATAGAAGCATTTGGGAGTATTGGGAATGACAAGATCCTGGAGGGTGTAAGGAAGTGGGGTGTGTAGTGTGAAGAAGAAGTGAGTTGTTGACTTGCTTGTTGGTGAAAGGTAGAGGTGAAGGAGAAAGGTCAAGGTGGCAGTGAAAAGAGACCTCTCACCACACCTCTGACCATGTTGAATTTGTAAGGGACCTTATGGTGTGTTGAAGGCTTAGGAGAGAAGCCTTGTAGAAAAGCTTGTGTAGAAGAGAAAAGAGCAAACACCCCCACCACTTACATCATATTCTTCATGATAACAATGATTATAAAGGAAATTATGTGGTGTTCTACAAAGATCTAATGATTTGGAATGCCTCTATTCTGAGGTCCAACTTATTGAGGATGATTAAGCATGAGAATTATCAAATTTTACAGCTCATAAGTGGATATTAAAAATATGATACCAATGTTGTCAAATAAATATTTACATCTGGACACTAAGGTAGTATCAAAAAAGTATGAATGGTTGTTAACATTGTGTCAATGCCTTGCAATGGATCCATCATCTATAGCTATGATTTCCTGCCTCCAATTGAATGCATATTTTGGGAAAGAAACTACGGGCTCCTAGACTAGCTCCAGGGATCTCCTATATTTTTTATGATTATTAAATATAGAATATTGATGTTTTCTAGTCATATTGTATCTTGTTTTTTCTAAAGTTATATTTGTTTCACTCTGGTTCTGGCTTAAATTGTCTTTTAAAGAAATGCCTAATACTCTCTTTCTATACAAAAACAATTAAGAGCCCAAGACAAATCACTGTACTATATCTCAAATATTTTTCTTGTTGCACCAAGTATCTAGGTAAGATCCTCATACCTAACTCCTTTTTAGTTCTATCCCCAGCAGATTTGTCAATTTTTCTTTTTATAAAATAATGTTGACCTTATTGTAAAGAGCTACAACTTGGTCTTAATGTATGAACTAAGTGAGAATTGAATATGGCAATGTAGATATCATTTTTTAGTACATGTTTATTTACAAATTTTTAATGCTTAAAAAAATTGTCTTATCATTTTTATCAAATAAATATTTGAAATTTCCATATATTTTTTATGTATTTTAAATATATTATTTACAATTTTTTAATTCTTTAAAAAATTGTCTTATCATTTTTTTTATCATATAAATGTTTGAAATTTCCCTATATTTTTTATATAGCTGTCTCCTTTCTTGTTCCCTGGTGTCTCCAAAAATGGCTTCAATTTTTTTTTATATTTCTAAAAGACATTTCCCATTTTGCATGTCACTCCATCTTGAATTCTTGGTTGAACATAGTTCAATATTTATGGATAATGTATGTAATTGTATCATCCTAAAATGTAAGCACCCTTATTAGGTGCTCATTTCTACCCTCATTTTAGTTTACACAACTTGCCACATTGATTTCACAGATTCTAACAAATTATCTGTAGACATTTGTGTGCTTGACCTGCCAATGCATCCCATCATCACACCTCTCAAGCCTCTAGATGGTTTTGACAACTAAACCAAAATGCTAGCCATCTATACTAGCAAGTGTGTGCGACCTAGAGCTAAACTCTTAATCCTTCACATACCGGATTCCAACATGCATTCTCACCTGACACATGCTAAAGGTTCTTCACCCTCTGTATGATATGCATTATGCCATGAACATGGAAATGTGATATGTAAATAATTGTGCAAACATATTAAGCACAATGAAATGACAAAACTGTGTCACTAATTATTCATTTCTTCAACAACTTCCAATTCACATCATGTCGAGGTAGATATAGATTTCTTTGTTACAAGACATCAAGCATACCATGATTTGGATACAAATTTTTCTCATGTAGTAGAGAATATTAAATGCAAGTGCATTTCCTGGGTACATATTTTTAAATGATCTGTGCTTAAGATGCTTCCAAGGAAATAACATATTTTTTTGTGTGATTAGAGTGATATGGTACGAATGAGTAGTATGATGTTTGATCTTCTAATTTCAATTCAAGCATCTATCTATGCATTTGGAGAATTTGCCAACATTGGACTGATGTTCAATGGCATTCTTGTATCATGTACTTGATTGACCTTCATGGTCTTTGCTATTGTACCTATTTGATGTTCGATAAGTAGGTCGACATCCTTTTTCAAATCTTGATGTAATAAATTCATTTAATGAAGTATTAGAGTGATGCTTGATGAGTAGGCCCGCATTTGATGTATTTTCTTCGAGCATTTATATGTTTATGCTCTATAAGTGTGATTACAATGATATGGTGAGAACAAGTAGTAAAATGTTTGATCTTCTAATTTCACTTCAAGCATCTGTGTATTTGGAGTATTCTCCAAAATCCATTTAAGAACATTAGGGGGTTGGATTGAATCATCACAAACATTCTAGAGGGAATGGATCTTCAATGGAGGAATGAAAGAGTAACAATGCAAGCATGGTAGAGAGAGAGAGAGAGAGAGAGAGAGAGAGAGAGAGAGAGAGAGATTTGAAATTCTAGGTAGAAAGCACAACTCATGTGGCTGAAGGTATTCAATGCTCTAGAGAGAGAGAGAGAGAGAGAGATGAAATTCTAGGTAGAAAGCACAACTCATGTGCCTGAAGGTATTTAATGCTGGAGAGCACTAGGAAGATAGGCAACACATGGAGCAAGCTGGCCAATTGTAATTGTTTCAATGTTCTAAGCAAGTTGAAGATGTGCATTTTCCATTTTCAACTATTTTTTTCTTGCCATGAGGTTTGTAGGATAAATATTCCTATCAATGGTCTAACTTATTTATGTTCATGCTTGTGATATCATCCTTGCATTTGCCATTTTCAACTAGTTTTCTTGCGGTGACGTTTCTAGTATAAATCTATCTACATCAATGGTCTGATTTATTTCTGTTTATATTTGTGAAATCATCCTTCCATTTTGAATGTACATGTAAGGAATTCCACTATCTTTTGAAAGGAAATCCAAGTAGTAGAGAAGGGATTAAATTTATTTTGATCTCTAATTCACACAGCTCATTCTTCTTGAAAATTGTGGATCACACAATCTCAAGCTACTGGTGTTCTGATGCACTATTTTTTGGCCTAGAAAGTATTCACACACTTCCCCTCACTATTTTCTACAGTCGTCTACCTCAGTTCAATGCTACTTATGGGGGGGGGGGGGATTTTTAAACAAAACTAGTCTCATCCTTTAATTCCACATCTACACCATGGACAGTACACCTCTCCCATGAGAAAACAAAATTTTCCTTCACTAAAAAATTCATGAAATAATTCTCATTGATTAAATTTTCATTTCAGATGACTTTGGGCCAATTTATGCAACAAGAATGAACAACAGTGGAATTTTTGTTTTCTGCACATTTTAGCTAGTTGAATCATTGGTACTTGACTGATTGTATGTTAATTAGGTATTTATTCACTGGTAATGTTGTCATGGCTGTTTAGTCCACTACATTCTATCAAGAAGAGTTCTAGAGCAAGGACATGTTTAAAAGGGTTGAGGTTGAGTCTTTTGTAATGTCCCCTATTGTAACTTTACTTGATTTATCCTAAAATTCCCAACTAGGTTTTGGGTTGTGCTTGGAAATGAAAATTTACTTTAGACTTGGTAATGTCCCTTACTAGGAAGGTTTCCAATCGCCAATAATTAAAATACATCACTATGCATTTAAATCAGATTAAATTAAGACACAATTAATGATCCATAATACATTTGACAGTTAATAGACTTAAGCCCCAATTTCTTACTTCTCTCCTAATCATTAGACGCAACAAGGATGGGAAATTACTTGTCACAAGGAACTCAAAAACCAATGTACTAGTGGGATCCCTCAAGGTTTTTGGAACACATGTTCATACCTATCTTGGGACTTACTCCCTCAAGGCCTCGTAAATACATTTTTTTCATGTGGGGTTCACCTACCTTGTGAGGAATCACTCTGCCTCTCCCTACACAAAACCAACCTATCCTCTTGGAGGCAATAGTGAGTGATTAAGGAATGGACTAATAATCAATCATCTATTGACCAATAATTATTTAACATGTCTCTTGATTATGGTGGAGTTGAAGCTTAGTATTCTAAATTTCCAATATCTCATTCATGATTTCCTTTGCCACCTATTTAATCTCCATTATTCCCAAGTGGTTTAAATCTTACACCCATGTCTCCAACCTGAAAGTTTTCTCACTGTGGTAGCCTTTAACATTATCAATATCTTTTTAATCCTCAATAGTTTTGATATTATTATTCACTTATGTTCTTCAGTAACTAGTATTTTTAATGATCCTTGATTCTTTACATGTGATCAATCTCCAATAGTATATTTTTATGGATCCTTGGTTGACTCAAAAATTAATGAGAGTCTTAGGATAATCATTGTTAGTAATTTTCCCTCATCGCATTACTTTTTCTTATATCTTCATTGCTGAGTATGATTATGATGTCGAGTCTTCTGTAATGTCCCATATTGTAACTTTACTTGATTTACCCTAAAATTCCCAACTAGGTTTTGGATTGTGCTTGGAAATGAAAATTTACTTTAGACTTGGTAATGTCCCTTACCAGGAGGCTGCCAATCTCCAATAATTAACATACATCACTATGCATTTAAATCAGATTAAATCAAGACACAATTAATGATTCCTAATACATTTGATAGTTAACAGACTTAAGCCCCAATTCCTTACTTCTCTCCTAATCATCAAATGCAATGAGGATGTGAAATTACTTGTCACGAGGAACTTGGAAACCAATCTACTAGTGGGCTCCTTCAAGGTTTCTGGATCACATGTTCATACCCATCTTGGGACTTACTCCCTCAAGGCCTCATAAATACATGTCTTCACCCCATCATGGGGTTCACCTACCTTCTAAGGAATCACTCCACCTCTCCCTACACAAAACCATTCTATCCTCTTAGGGGCAATAGTGAGTGATTAAGGAATGGACTAATAATCAATCATCTATCAACCAATAATTATTTAACATGTCTCTTGATTATGGTTCAGTCAAAGCTTAGTATTTTGAATTTCCAATATCTCATTCATGATGTCCTCTACCACCTATTTAATCTCCATGATTCCAAGTGGTTAAAATATTACACCCATGTCTGCAACCTGAAAATTTTCTTACTGTGGTAGCCTTTAACATTATCAATATCCTTTTAATCCTTAATAGTTTTGATATTATTATTCACTTATGTTCTTCAATAATGAGTATTTCGGATGATCGTTGATTTTTACATGCAATCAATCTCCAATAGTATATTTTGATGGATCCTTGGTTGACTCTGCAATTAACGACATGCTTAGGATAATCATTGTTGGTAATTTTCCCTCATCACATTACTTTGTCTTATATCTTCATTGCCGAGTATGATTATGATGTCGAGTCTTCTGTAATGTCTCCTATTGTAACTTTACTTGATTTACCCTAAAATTCCCAACTACGTTTTGGATTGTGTTTGGAAATGAAAATTTACTTTAGACTTGGTAATGTCCCTTACTAGGAGGCTGTCGATCTCCAATAATTAACATACATCACTCTGCATTTTAATCAAATTAAATTAAGACACAATTAATGATTCATAATACATTTGACAGTTTAATAGACTTAAGCCTCAATTTCTTACTTCTCTCCTAATCATCAGACACAACAAGGATGGGAAATTACTTGTCACGGGGAACTTGGAAACCAATCTACTAGTGGGCTCTCTCAAGGTTTCTGGAACACATGTTCGTACCCATCTTGGGACTTACTCCCTCAAGGCCTCATAAATACATGTCTTTACCCCATCTTGGGGTTCACCTACCTTGTAAGGAATCACTCGTCCTCTCCCTACACAAAACCAACCTATCCTCTTAGGGGAAATAGTGAGTGATTAAGGAATGGACTAATAATCAATCATCTATCAACCAATAATTATTTAACATGTCTCTTGATTACGTTTCAGTCAAAGCTTAGTATTCTAAATTTTTGATAATAATAAGGTTGAGCCCACCTTGGACTCTCCCTTTCTCACATGGGATAATTATGAGACCACCTACATTTGACCATCCTATTCATATGGATGGCCACCTACATTTGACCATCCTATTCACCTGGATGGCCACCTACATTTGACCATCTTATACATATGGGATAATTAGGCACCTACCATTTTTCCTATATAAACAAGCATCCTTGCTTGTGTTTTGTAACTTGGAGATGTATTAGATATGCTAGAATATCACAATAGAGAATTATCTTAATGTTGTTATGCCTTTGCGCATTTACATTATTTTTTTCTAATATTGTCATTCTGCTTATGTTATTTCCAATTGTTGATTTAATACTTTCCATTAGATCTTGGATTATTTTTGTTTTTGCAAAAATTTAACATGGTATTAGAGCATTTTTTGAAAGTTTAGATTATTAAGAGATCTTGTAAAATCTTATTGTTATATCTCTTGCGTTACGTACGATCTTGAGAATAACAAAGATTTATGTAGATCCAATAAGTCTTCATTTGCATATATGTTGTTTTTCTTGAATTGGTTTATGACTTATTAATTTATTTGTATAGTGTGAGGTAAAGTAGAACCTAAAAATATTTTTTATTTGGGATGGTCTCCCAATTTTATCAATATGAGGGAGATTAGTATTGTTTTATATCATTTCTATAGGATGGAAAATAAGGTATATCCATACAATTTTTGGTGTAAACCTTAAATGGACATACAAATATCCTATCCTTATAAGTAAAAGTGTCTCATATTGATCTATAGGAGATCCTAGGTTCTCACCTCTAGATCCAGTAACACCTTAGGTCATTATGTTGAAAGACCCTTAAGCTTAAAATCTAACCCTAAATTAGCCACTTTCAGGAGAGCCTAATGACTACCATCACCCCTAATTATTTCTTATCTTAGTCATGAGGTTATTTGAGGTACCACTAATTTATATTTTTAATGCAATTGATTGGTCAAGATTGGGATTTTTTATTTAAATTTTTTTTAGAGATTTTCAAAATTTGGGTATGATACTGTTGATTGCAAGATTTTACATATTTTGGTTTCCTCCCTTGAAGACTTCTTATATATTTATTTTATTTAACTTTAATTTAAATTTATTTTAGTTATTCATCGGTGTGGTGGCAACCCTTTCTTTTAAATGTTTATATGAATTATTTTAAAGATTTACTTGACGATCTCTTGATTTTGTGATATTCACTTTTGCAAGAACCTCAATCTTTTTCATCATTTATTTGCACCTATGAAAAATTTGTTGTAAGCATAGTTTTAAGAATACCTCAAAGTACACATGAAGATGTTATAGCATGAATGAAGGGTTTCCTAAGGGGTAGAAATTGCTAGCATTATGGGCTTTAGATGAGATCATTTTTCTCGACACTGAAATATAAAAGGACTTATAGTAAGTATTTCCTAAGAAGTCTTACAACAGTAGGGTAGAACTCCTTAAAGGAGGTAATACATTCTTGGAAAACACCCATAACTTGTGATATTGATATAATGACACATATCTATTCTTTATCTGTGTAGCACCATGAGCCTTTATTGGAACTCCATGAATATATAAGCAAGGGTAGTGTGTCCCATAATAAATATTTAATCTAGGTGTTGAGGGGACTTATTAATCTTTCATGGGAAACCTATAAATCTACATGTGAGGTAACTTATATATCTAAGAAAGGGACAATAGGACATGTATATAGTTGATTATTAAGCATTATTCACTAATAAGATGCCTAAATGTGGGATATTCCTGGCTACAATGATAGTAATAAACTTTGAAAGGATTGATAACATCAATTACTTTGAGAAACAATTGCCAAAATAATGTCACTGTATCAAAATATAGAGATACTAATTATAGTTCACTGTGTGAGTGAGGTTAATTCTTTCTCAAGCCTATGATCATGGATGTCTCCCCTATGGAGAATAATTCTATGATTCTTAGGTTAAAGGTCCCTTGATGAGTCATATTATTTACTCCTTGAGTTGAGTAGACAGAAGCAACCTCAAGTGACTTATGGGAGGAATTCAAATCCTAGGGGGGGGGGAGGATGTGAGGCCCCTCGTTAGTTGAGTATCAAAACCATTAAATGTTGACATCAAGGTTTTATGATGATTTCATTTCTTGTAGTCTATCTTGGATTACCATCTATGAACAATGTCGAAGACAGAACCGTAAACACTTAATTTTTACTAGAATAGATATTGGATTCAACTCTAATTCTATAGTAATGATATATGTAAGAGAAGAATGATACATATCTACAAAAATATAATTGGATCAATTTGAAGGTAGGTGAAGGGAGGAAAAAGGTCACATTTGAAATGAATTTAATTTTAATATGTATAAGACAAAATCATCTTTTGAAATAACTGAAAAATATGAATTTGAGGGTGTGATTTTATAATCAATAGTTAAGGGTATGCATATATGGAAAGATTACTTTATTTCTTCCTAAGAGGGCCCCACCCCGACCCATTGTAGCATAATTTTATCTTCATACATTTTAAGACATTAGTGATACACTACTTTGCATGTTAGACCTATTCGACTTATATTTTCTATTAGTAGATTTGATGGATTTTTACATTATGGTTAATTCAACATCTTGAATTCTGATGTTAGAATACTTGATACTTTATGTATAGTAAATTTTAATAAAGTTTATGATTTTAATTTTATGACTTATGTAGATAGAACATTATACAAAATTTAATTTCATGATTACAATGATGCAATCAGAAAATAATTAAATGATTATATGTTTTATGATTTTGTTTAAAATATAAACTAAGTAGATTAGAGATAAATGTGAATCCTATGATGAAAGTTGAATTATGTAGCTTATATTGGGAATTGTGTTCACTTTTTAGTGCATAGTGATTTAGTCTTGTTAACTGAAGAAAAATGAGTTTTATGAGTATGATCCATTTGTTATAATTGAATTGTGAATTGGGTTGTAAGAATGATAAATTAAAAATGTTACTAAAGTGGTAAATATATTAAGTAATGTTATGATCTTGCATTTTATTATTATGTTTATAATTTCAGTAGACTACTGATATTTGTATTGAGTGTGCAGGAATAAAACCATGGGATTAAGCGGGAATAAGCCAACTCCTATGTGATACTTGTGATACCATGGTCGCGTCTATTAGATAGATAAGACCTCATTTTAATGTGTTTATTTTGTAAAGTATATGTGGTGTGTATGTTATTTTCAAATTCTATTCTTAATTATTTGTGCATATTAGTGGACATGCAAAGTGTGTATGTGTGACTTGTCATGTGGTGTCAATTGGCACATGTTCTGTGTAAATGTGTTGGCAGAAGTATCCACTTGGATTAAAGTGATGTGTCACAATCCTCACACACCTCATCCATTTTTGTTAAGTAATCATGATTACTTCAATCTACAAAGATAATTCAATAGAGAACAATAATCGATAGTCAAAGATGTATTTATGACAAAGAGATATGCACCCCAAAACTGCTATACTTGTTCTTGACCAGTGGAGCAAGAACATGCAAGACCTTCACAGCTAAAGTTCTCTTCAAAGCAATGATATGATACTACGATAAGAAACTAGATAGTGATCCACTCAAGGTTAAAGGCATAATTGTAGCTTCAATTGGAAAAGTTGTATTTAATGTACGTGGCAACACTGTACATTCTGTATTCCATCTGCCATGCAATACTTCAAAAATGCGGCCTTTAGACTCAAAGACATTTGATACCTTAAGCAAAAAACTAGATCAATTACAAATACACTCGATAAATTATCCACAAATATGGTGATAGGGAACTTATAAAAAATTAGAGGCCTATTACACTACTTAATGTATCATATAAGATATTGGGAAAGGTCCTAGCTAAAAGGGTAGAGAATATCCCCTCCTAGGTGATTAACCCAGCACACATTGGTTTTATCAAAGGTCGCTACATTGTGGAGAACTTTCTTACTTTCTGAGAAGCCATGAGTTAGGCTAGAGACTCTAACTAGAAATTGAATATGATGGTATTATACTATAAAATTTGTTATGATAGGAATTTCATGATGTTTGAGAGCTTTGGTTTCCCTAAGTTATTCTGTTAGATGATTTAGAATATGATAAATGATTCCAAGGCATGAGTAGAGGTAAATGGTATTATATCAGAACATTTTGACCTATCTAGGACGATCAAGAAAGGATATATCCTTAACTAAATACTATTTGTGATTACTGGTAATTCCCTATAATATTTATTAAGGAATGACTTACTCTTCCTTGGTTAAAAAGAGTTAGATTGCATAATGGGGATAAATTTTAACTAAAATTCAATTTACAGATGACAAAAATATTCATATAAAATTGGAAGAAGATGATGTGATTGAGCTCATGACAGATGAGTTCTAGAAGGTGTATTGCCCCATTTCCTGCAAATCCAAATTTCTAAATTTTTGGTTCTAGTCTTTTCACTAAATTATATGGGATCAATCTTTTAATTTTTAAATAAATAATTAAAATTGTTTTTAGGATAATTTTAATTATTTTAAGGTTGCCCACATCTATAACTTTGAAATGGTTCTATTTTAATGAAAAATGTCAAATGCCCCATTGCTAGATAGGCTCAAAATATCAAAATTCCTAACTATAAAGTTTTTGAATGCTCAAAATGCAAACGTTCACAACTCACAAGGGCCAATACTTAAAATTTGAGCAATCAAAACCAAATTGGTTTCAAGTTTTCAAAATGATAGCATTCACAACTTATGTTTAAATTTTAATACTCAAAATTTGAATATGAAAAATGAAAACAAGTTGCAAGTGCTTAAATTATGAGCATACATAACTCATGTTGGTTTTGAATACTAAAAAATTGAGTAGGAATAACTATAAGAGGATAACACTTCTGAAAATCTAAGTATACATAACTAGAAATGATTGTGAATGTTTGAAAAAAGAGCATCTCAAGTTAAAGTCGGTTGTGCTAACTCATAATCTTAATTATAATTTTATGATTTATATTATTTTTTTTAATAAGTTTTCTTATGTATAGTTATATGTATACTTATGGTTTGCTACGTAATGGTAATTGATTATCATCGAATGCTTGACTGATTTGATGTTTTGTAAGCTCAAAATGGCTTGTTATCTGATTATAATTGACTCTCATTGAATGGTTGACCGAATCAGATATTTGTAAGCTCAGAATGGCTAGTTACGTGATTGTAAATGATTCTCATCGAATAGTTGATCGATTCAGTGATTTTTAACATAAGAATGGCTTGTTATATAATTGTAATTGATTCTCATCAAACAGTTGAATGATTCAATGATTTTTAAGCTTAGAATAGCTTGTTACATGATTGTAATTCATTCTCATCAAATGGTTGACCAATTTAGTGATTTGTGAGCTTAGAAGGGCTTGTTACATGATTGTAGCTTATTCTCATCGAATGGTTGACTGATCCAGTGATTTGTAAGCCCAGAATGGCTTGTTATGTTATTGTAGCTGATTATCATTGAATGATTTTTGATTCAGTAATTTGTAAGCTGAGAATGGCTTGTTACGTGATTGTAGATGATTCTCATCAAACGGTTGATTGATTTAGTGATTTTTAAGCTCAGAATGGCTTCTTATATGATTGTAAATGATTCTCATCAAACAATTTATGAATTCAATGATTTGTAAGCTTAGAATGTTTTGTTACATGATTGTAGCTAATTCTCATCCAATGGTTGACCGATTCAGTGAGTTGTAACCTCAGAATGGCTTATTATGTAATTGTAGATGATTCTCATCGAACGGTTGATCGATTCAGTGATTTGTAAGCTTAGAATGGCTTGTTATGTGATTGTAGCTAATTCTCATCAATTCTATGATTTGTAAGCTCAAAATGTCTTGTTTACAAATCATCGAATTGGTCAAACATTTGATGATAATCAATTACCATTATGTAGCAAGTCACTCTGAGCTTACAAATCATTGAATCGGTCTATCATTTGATGAGAATCACCTACAATCATGTAACAAGACATTCTGAGCTTACAAATCATTAAATCGATCAACTGTTTGATGAGAATTAATTTATAACCATGTAATAAGCCATTTTGATCTTACAAATCACTGCATCAGTCAACCATTTGATGAGAATCAAACACAATCATGTAACAAGCCATTTTGAGCTTACAAATCACCAAATCGGTCAACTGTTTAGTGAGAATCAATTATAATCACATAACAAGACATTTTGAGCTTACAAATCATCAAATCAATCAACTGTTCAATGAGAATCAATTTATAATCATATAACAAGCCATTCTAAGCTTACAAATCACCAAATCAGTCAATCCTCTGATGAGAATCAATTACAATCATGTAACAAGCTATTATGAGCTTATAAATCATTGAATTGGTCAACCATTCAATGAGAATCATCTCCAATCATGTAACAAGTCATTCTAAGCTTACAAATCACCAAATCTATCAATGATTCGATGAGAATCAATTACAATCACATAGCAAGCCATTCTTAGCTTACAAATCACTAATTTGGTCAACCGTTTGATAAGAATCATCTTCAATCATGTATCAAGCCATTATGAGCTTACAAATCAATTAATCTATCAACCATTTGATGAGAATCAATTACAATCAGGTAACAAGCCATTATGAGCTAACAAATCATAGAATCGATCAACTGTTTAATGAGAATCAATTGCAATCATGTAACAAGCCATTCTGATCTTACAAATCATCAAACCAGTCAACCATTTAATGAGAATTAGCTACAATCATGTAACAAGTCATTCTGAGCTTACAAATCACTGAATCAGTCAACCGTTTGATGAGAATCAACTACAATCATGTAACAAGCCATTCTAAGCTTACAAATCAATGAATCCATCAACCGTTTGATGAGAATCAACTATAATCATTTAACAACTTATTTTGAGCTTACAAATCATCGAATTGGTCAACCATTCAATGGGAATCAATTACAGTCTCGTCACAAGCCTTTCTTAGCTTACAAATCACCGAATCGGTCAAATGTTCGTTAAGAATTAGCTAAAATCATGTAACAAGCCATTCTGAGCTTACAAATCACTGATTCAATAAACCATTCGATGAAAATTAGCTACAATCACATAACAAGCCATTTTGAGATTACAAATCATCAAATTGGTCAATCGTTTGATGAGAATAAGCTACAATCATGTAAGAAGCCATTCTAATCTTACAAATCACTAAAAAGGTCAACCGTTGGATGAGAATCTTTTGCAATCACGTAACAAGCCATTTTGAACTTACAAATTACTAAATCAGTCAACCATTTGATGAGAATCATTTACAATCACGTAAGAAGCCATTCTTAGCTTACAAATTATCAAACTGGTCAATCGTTTGATGAGAATCACCTATAATTATGTAACAAGCCATTCTAATCTTACAAATCTCTGAATCAGTCAACCATTTGATGAGAATAAGCTACAATCATGTAAAAAGCCATTCTGAGTTACAAATCACCGAATCAGTCAACCATTCTATGAGAATCAATTATAATCATGTAATAAGTCATTCTGAGCTTACAAATCAACAAATCAGTCAACCTTTTGATGAGAATAAATTATAATCATGTAACAAACCATTTTCACCTTACAAATCACTGAATCGGTCAACCGTTCGATGAGAATCAACTACAATCACGTAACAAGCCATTATGGGCTTACAAATCACTGAATCAGTCAACCGTTTGATGAGAATAAGCTACAATCACGTAAGCAGCCATTTTGAACTTACATATCACCAAAACAGTCAACCATTCGATGAGAATCAGCTATAATCATGTAAAAAGCCATTCTTAGCTTAAAAATCACCGAATTGGTCAACCGTTCAATGAGAATCAATTGCAATTATGTAACAAGTCATTCTAAGCTTAGAAATCATCGAATCAATCAACTGGTCGATGAGAATCAATTACAATCATGTAACAAGGCATTCTTAGCTTACAAATCACTGAATCGGTCAACCGTTCGATTAGAATCAGCTATAATCAGATAACAAGTTATTTTGAGCTTACAAATAATTGAATCAGTCAACCGTTCAATGAGAATCAGCTAGAATTGCATAATAAGTCATTCTAAGGTTCTAGATCACTGAATTGGTCAACTATTTGATGAGAATTGGTTATAATCTCATAACAAGCCATTCTAAGTTTCTAGATTGCTGAATCGATCAACTATTTGTTAGAATCAACTACAATTGCATAACAAATTATTCTGAGGTTCTAGGTTGCCAAATTGGTATTTTGTTTAATGAGAATCATGTATAATTGTATAATAAGTCATTTTGAGGTTCTAGATAGTCAAATCAATCAACTATTCAATGAGAATTAGTTACAATCACATAATAAGCCATTGTAAAGATCTAGATCGCCAAATCAGTCAATTGTTCGATGAGAATTAGTTACAATCATAGAATAAACAATTCTAACTAGATCACTAAATTAGTTTGATCATAATCAACTACAATTGCATAACAAGCTATTTTAAGTTTCTAGATCACCAAATCGGTTAACCATTTGATGAGAATTAGCTACAATCACATAATAAGTCATTGTGAAGTTCTAGATCATTGAATCGGTTGACTGTTCAATGATAATAAAATAGAATCACATAAAAAGTCATTATAAGGTTCTAGATCACTGAAGCAGTCAACCGTTCAATGAGAATCAACTACAATCACATAACAAGTCATTTTGATATTCTAGATTGCTGAATCAGTCAACCATTCGATTAGAATCAACTATAATCACAGAAAAAGGCATTCTAATGTTCTAGACTACCAAATCGATCAACCATTCAATGAAAATCAGGTAGAAACACATAATAAGTCATTCTGAGGTTCTCGATTACCGATTTAGTCAACCGTTTGATTAGAATTAGTTACAATCGCATAACAAGCTATTATAGGTCTCTAGATCACTAAATTGGTCAACTATTCAATGAGAATCGACTATAATCGCATAATCAATTAACCATTTGATGAGAATCAGCTACAATCACATAACAAGTCATTTTGAGTTTCTAGATTGCTGAATCAGTCAATCATTTGATGAGAATCATCTACAATCGCATAACAGGCCATTCTAAGTTTCTAGATTGCTAAATCGGTCAACCGTTCGATGAGAATCGACTACAATCGCATAATAAGATATTTTGAGTTTCTAGATTGCGAGATAAGTCAACCATTTGATGAGAATCATCTACAATCGCATAAAAAGTCATTCCAAGTTTCTAAATCACTAAATCGGTTAACCGTTCAATGAGAATCTACTACAATCGCATAACAAGTTGTTTTGAGTTTGTAGATCACTGAATCGGTCAACCGTTTGATGAGAATCAGCTAGAATTGCATAATAAGTTATTTTGAGGTTCTAGATTGCTGAATTAGTCAACTATTCGATGAGAATTAGTTACAATCATATAAGAAACCATTCTACTTTTCTAGATTGCTGAATCAGTTAACTATTCTCTTAGAATAACTTACAATCTCATAACAAGTCATGCTGAGGTTTTAGATTGCTGAATTAGTAATTTGTTTGATGAGAATCATGTATAATCGCATAACAAGTCATTCTAAAGTTTTAGATAGTCAAATCGATCAACCGTTCGATGAGAAATAGTTACAATCACATAATAAGTCATTGTGAAGTTCTAGATCACCGAATACATCAACCGTTCGATGAGAATCCATTACAATCGCATAACAAGCTATTCTAAGTTTCTTGAACATTGAATTGGTCAATCGTTTGATCATAATTGATTACAATCACATAACAAGCTATTTTAAATTTCTAGATCACAAAATTGATCAACCGTCCGATGAGAATTAGCTACAATCACACAACAAGTCATTGTGAGATTCTAGATCATTGAATCAGTCACCTATTCGATGGGAATCAACTAGAATCACATAACAAGTCATTCTAAGGTTTGAGATTGCCGAATCAGTCAACCATTTGATGAGAATCAGCTACAATAGCATAACAAGTCATTCTAAGCTTCTAAATTACTAAATCGGTCAACCATTTGATGAGAATCTACTACAATCACATAACAAGTTGTTTTGAGTTTCTAGATCGTCGAATCGATCAAGTGTTCAATGAGAATAATAAGTCATTCTAAGTTTTTAGATTGTTGAATCGGTCAACTATTCAATTAGAATCAACTGCAATCATATAATAAGTCATTCTAAGGTTCTAGATTACCGAATCGGTCATCTATTTCATGAGAATCATCTATAATTGCATAACAAGTCATTCTAAGGTTCTAGATAGTCAAATTGATCAACCATTTGATGAGAATAAGTTATAATAGCTTAATAAGCCATCATGAAGTTCAAGATCGCTGAATCAGTCAACCGTTCAATGAGAATCAGTTATAATCACATAAGAAGTCATTCTGAAGTTCTACATCACCATATCGATCAACCATTTGATGAGAGTTAGCTATAATCACATAACAAACCATTCTAAGTTTCTAGATCACTAAATCAATCAATTATTCGATGAAAATCGACTATAATCGCATACCAAGCTATTTTGAGTTTTAAGATTGTAGAATTGGTCAACCGTTTGATGAGAATCAACAACAATTGCATAACAAGCCATTCTAAGTTTCTAAATCACTAAATCTGTCAACCATTCGATGAGAATCTCCTACAATTGCATAATAAGCTATTTTGAGTTTCTAGATTGCTAAATTAGTCAATCATTCAATGATAATCAACTTGAATTGCATAATAAGTCATATGGAGGTTCTAGATCGTCGAATTGGTCAAGTGTTTGATGAGAATTAGTTACAATCACATAATAAGCTATTCTAAGTTTCTAGATTGTTGAATTAGTCAACTATTTGATTAGAATCAACTACAATCTCATAATAAGTCATTCTGAGGTTTTAGATTGCCGAATCGGTTATTTGTTTGAAGAGAATCATCTATAATCGCATAACAAGTAATTTTGAGGTTCTAAATTATCAAATCGGTCAACCGTTTGATGAGAATCAGTTATAATCGCATAATAAGCCATTATAAAGTTCTAGATCACCAAATCAGTCAACTGTTTGATGAGAATCATTTACAATCACATAACAAGCCATTCTAAGTTTCTAGATCACTGAATCAGTCAATTGTTTGATTATAATTGACTACAATCGCATAACAAGCTGTTTTAAGTTTCTAGATTGCCAAATCGGTCAACTATTTGATGAGAATTAGCTACAATCACACAATAATTCATTATGAGGTTCTAGATCATCGAATCAGTTGACCATTCGATGATAATAAACTAGAATCGCATAACAAGTCATTCTGAGGTTTGAGATTGCCAAATCAGTCAACTATTCGATTAGAATTAGCTACAATCACATAACAAGTCATTTTGACATTCTAGATCACCGAATCAGTCAATTGTTCGATGAGAATCAACCACAATCGCACAACAAGTCATTGTGAGGTTCTAGATTACCAAATCAATCAACCATTTAATGAAAATCAGCTAGAATCACATAATAAGTCATTCTGAGGTTCTAGATTACCGATTCAGTCAACCGTTTGATTAGAATCAGTTACAATCACATAACAAGTCATTTTGACATTCTAGATCACCGAATCAATCAAGCGTTCGATGAGAATTAGCCACAATCGCACAATAATTTATTCTGACATTTTAGATCACTGAATTAGTCAACCATTCAATCATACAATACATAATTTTTAGGTTCTAGATCATTGAATCGATCGACCGTTCGATGATAATCAACTAGAATCGCATAACAAGCCATTCTAAGGTTCTAGATTGCCGAATCAGTAAATCATTTGATGAGAATCAACTACAATTGCATAACAAGTCATTTTGATGTTCTAGATAGTCGAATTGGTCAACCATTTGATGAGAATCAACTACAATCACATAAAAAGTCATTTTGAGGTTCTAGATCACCGAATCAGTCAACCATCCAATGAGAATCAGCTACAATCACATAACAAGCCATTCTAAGTTTCTAGATCACTAAATTGGTTAACCGTTCGATGAGAATTGACTATAATTGCATAACAAGCTATTTTGGGTTTCTAGATCATTGAATTAGTCAACTGTTCGATTAGAATAAGCTACAATTGCAAAACAAGTCATTCTAAGTTTCTAAATAGCTAAATATATCAACTGTTTGATGAGAATCTGCTTCAATCGCATAACAAGTTGTTTTGAGTTTCTAGATCGCCGAATTGGTCAACTATTTGATAAAAATCAATTACAATTGCCTAACAAGCCATTCTAAGTTTCTAGATTGCTGAATAAGTGAGCTATTTGATTAGAATCAACTATAATTTCATAAAAACTCATCCTGAGGTTCTAGATTGCCGAATCGATCATTTGTTAGATTAGAATCATCTATAATTGCATGACAAGTCATTCTGAAGTTCTAGATAGTCAAATCATTCTACCGTTCATTGAGACTTAATTACAATCGCTAAATAATTAATTGTGAAGTTCTAGATCGCGGAATCGGTCAACCGTTTGATGAGAATCAATTAAAATCTCATAACAAGCTATTCTAAGTTTGTAGATCACTGAATCGGTCAATCATTCAATCATAATCGATTACAATGGCATAACAAGTTGTTTTAAGTTTCTAGATATCCAAATCGGTCAACCATCTGATAAGAATCAGCTATAATTGCACAACAAGTCATTCTAAGGTTCTAGATCATCGAATTGGTCAACTGTTAGATGATAATCAACTAGAATTGCATAGTAAATCATTTTAAGGTTCTAGATCGCCGAATCAGTCAACCATTTGATGAGAATCGGCTAGAATTGCATAATAAGTCATTCTGAGGTTCGAGATCATCGAATTGGTCAACTGTTTGATGAGAATCAACTATAATCACATAACAAGTCATTCTAAGTTTCTAGATTACTGAATCAGTCAACTATTCGATTAGAATCAACTACAATCACATAACAAGTCATTTTGAGGTTTTTAGATTGCCGAATCGGTCATCTATTTGAAGAGAATCATGTATAATCGCATAACAAGTCATTCTGAGGTTCTAGATAGTCAAATCGATCAACCATTCGATGAGAATCAGTTACAATCGCATAATAAGCCATTGTGAAGTTCTAGATCACCAAATTTGTCAACCATTCGATGAGAATTAGTTACAATCGTATAACAAGTCATTCTAAGTTACTAGATCACTGAATCAGTCAATCATTTGATCATAATCGACTATAATCGCATAACAAGCTATTTTAAGTTTTTTGGTCACTAAATCGGTCAACCGTTCAATGAGAATTAACTACAACCACACAAGAAGTCATTGTGAGGTTCTAGATCATCGAATTGGTCGACCGTTTGATGATAATCAACTAGAATCGCATAACAAGTCATTCTGAAGTTCTAGATCACCAAATCAGTCAACCGTTGGATAAGAAATAGCTATAATCATATAACAAGTCATTTTGACATTCTAGATTAGTGAATGGGTAAACCGTTTGATGAGAATTAGCTACAATCGCACAACAAGTCATTCTGAGGTTCTAGATTGCCGAATTGGTCAATTGTTTGATGAAAATCAACTACAATCACATGATAAGTCATTCTGAGGTTCTAGATCGCCTACTTGATCAACCGATTGATTAGAATTAGTTACAATCGCATAACAAACCATTCTAAGTTTCTAGATCACTAAATTGGTCAACCCTTCGATGAGAAA
This sequence comes from Chamaecyparis obtusa, assembly GCA_027943335.1. NCBI lineage: Eukaryota > Viridiplantae > Streptophyta > Pinopsida > Cupressales > Cupressaceae > Chamaecyparis > Chamaecyparis obtusa. Next base: position 263,321 of record BSBK01005289.1, read on the forward strand.
TCACTATAATTGTATAACAACCTATTTTAAGTTTTTAGATCACTGAAACGGTCAACCATTTGATGAGAATCAACTACAATCATACAATAAGTAATTTTTAATTTCTAAATCATCGAATCGATTGACCATTCGATAAGAATCAACTAAAATTGCATAACAAGTCATTATGAGGTTCTAGATTGCTGAATTAGTCAACCATTTGATGAAAATGAGCTACAATCGCATAAGAATTCATTCTGAGGTTATAGATCACTAAATCAGTCAAGTGTTCGATGAGAATCATCTACAATCACATAACAAGCCATTTTAAGTTTCTAGAACACCGAATCAGTCAACTATTTGATGAGAATCAGCTAGAGTGGCACAACAAGTCATTTGGCTCTAGAATGTCGAATTGGTTAACCGTTTAATGAGAATCAGGTAGAATTGCATAATAATTCATTCTGAGGTTCTACATCACTGAATCAGTCAACCATTCGATGAGAGTTAGCTACAATCACATAACAAGCCATTCTATGTTTCTAAATTGCTAAATTAGTGAAGTGTTCGATGAGAATCAACTACAATCGCATAATAAGCTATTTTGAATTTCTAGATCATAGAATCGGTCAACAGTTTGATGAGAATCAACTACAATTGCATAACAAGCCATTTTAAGTTTTAAAATCGCTAAATTGGTCAACCGTTTGATGAGAATCTACTACAATCACATAACAAGTTATTTCAAGTTTTTAGATCACCGAATCGTTCAATCGTTCCATGAGAATCAACTAGAATTGCATAATAAGTCATTCTGAGGTTCTAGAATGCTGAATTGGTCAACTATTCCATGAGAATTAGTTACAATAGCATAACAAGCATTCTAAGTTTGTAGATTATTGAATCAGTCAACTATTCAATTAGAATCAACTGCAATCGCATAACAAATCATTCTGAGCTTCTAGATTGCCAAATCAGTGATTTGTTTGATGAGAATCATCTATAATGTCATAACAAGTCATTCAAAGGTTCTACATAGTCAAATCGTTCAACTGTTCACTGAGAATTAGTTACAATCAGATAATAATCCATTATGAAGTTCTAGATCACCACGTTTGATGAGAATCAGTTACAATAGCTTAACAAGCCATTCTAAGTTTTTTGATCACTAAATCGGTTAATCGTTCGATCATAATTGACTACAATTGTGTAACAAGTTTTAAGTTTCTAGATTGCTGAATCAGTCAACTGATTGATGAGAATTAGCTACAATTGCACAACAAGTCATTGTGAGGTTCTAGATCATTGAATCGGTCGATCGTTCTATGATAATCAACTAGAATTACATAACATCTCATTTTGAGGTTTCAGATCACTGAATCAGTCAACCGTTTGATGATAATCAACTAGAATTGCATAATAAGTCATTCTAAGGTTCTAGATCACCGAATCTGTCAAGTGTTTGATAAGAATCAACTACAATCACATAACAAGTCATTCTAAGGTTCTAGATTGCCAAATCGGTCAACCGTTTGATGAAAATAAGCTAGAATCACATAATAAGTCATTCTAAGGTTCTAAATCACCGATTCGATCAACCATTCGATTATAATCAGTTAAAATCATATTACAAGCTATTCTAGGTTCCTAGATCACTAAATCAGTCAACTGTTCGATGATAATTAGCTACAATTGCATAAGTCATTATGAGGTTCTTGATCGTCAAATCGGTCGACCATTAGATGATAATAAACTAGAATCACATAACAAGTCATTATAAGGTTCTAAATCACCAAAACAGTCAACCGTTTGATGAGAATCAACTAAAATCATATTAAAAGCCATTCTAAGTTTCTAGATCACTAAATCGGTCAACCGTTTGATGAGAATCAACTTTAATCACATAACAAGATGTTTTAAGTTTTTATATACTTGAATTAGTCAACCGTTTGATGAGAATCAACTACAATCACACAATAAGTAAGTTTTAAGTTCTAGATCATCAAATCCATTGATCATTTGATGAGAATCAACTAAAATTGCATAACAAGTCATTCTGAGGTTCTAGATCACCGAATCAGTCAACCGTTCAATGAGAACCATCTACAATCACATAACAAGCCATTCTAAGTTTCTAGATCACCAAATCAGTCAACTGTTCGATGAGAATCAGCTACAGTGGCACAATAAGTCATTTTGAGGTTATAGATTGTCAAATCAATCAACTGTTTGATAAGAATCAACTAGAATCACATAACAAGTCATTCTGAGGTTCTACATCACAAAATCGGTCAACCATTCGATGAGAGCCAGCTACAATCACATTACAAGCCATTCTAAGTTTCTAGATTGCTATATCGGTTAATCATTCGATGAGAATTAACTACAATCACATAGCAAGCCATTCTAAGTTTCTAAATCGCTATATTTGTCAACCTTTCGATGAGAATTAGCTACAATCACACAATAAATAATTTTTAGTTTCTAGATCCTTGAATCGATCGACCGTTTGATGAGAATCAACTAGAATTGCATAACAAGTCATTTTGAGGCTCTAAATTGCCAAATCAGTCAACCATTTGGCTAAGTCTCGAAGTTCTCAGTCAAGTCAAACTTGGGTGACTCACGCGACTACGAGTTGCACGTCACCGTGACTCACCCGAGCAGCCCCACGTGCTTCTGTCTAGGTCAAACTATGCCCAGACTTGGCGGGTCAAGGTGCGAGCTCCACCGCAGGCACGTTGGATCCAAAAATTTGGCTAAGTCCCAAAATTCTCGACCGAGTCAAACCGCAGTGACTCGCATGACTCCGAGTCGCAGGTCACCACGACTCGCCCGGGTAGCCCCCTGCCCTCTGTTAGGGTCAAATTGTGCCCTGACTCGGTGGGTCAGGGTGCGAGCTCCATTGTGGGCATGTTGCATCCCAAAATTTGGCTAAGTCCCAAAATTCTCAAAACTCCAAAAATCTAGAATGTGCACCTTAACTCGTATGAAGTTGAAACCCATCCCAATCATCCCGAAGTATTTATACAAATATAACTTAAAGTATAATAAATAAAATAAACGTATATTATACTTATCCCAGCAACTACCCTTTGACAAGTGCTCACCCTTACCTCGCATTTCTCGTCGAGTCAAACCACGGTGACTCACGCGACTCTGAGTTACTAGTCACCGTGACTCGCTTGGGTAGCCCCCCACACTTCTGTCCGGGTCAAACTGTGTCCAGACTCGGCGGATTAGGGTGCAAGCTCCGCCGTGGGCACGTTGCATCCCAAAATTTGCTTAAGTCTTGAAATTCTCAAAAACTCCAAAAATCTAGAATGTGCACCTTAACTCGTACGAAGACGAAACCTATCCCAATCATCCCAAAGTATTTATATAAATATATCTTAAAGTATAATACGTATATTATACTTAAATGTTATATTTATATAAATTCTCGCAACTTCCCTTTGATAAGCACTCACCCCTACCTCATGTTTCTCGCTGAGTCAAACCACAATAACTCACACGACTCTGAGTCACGGGTCGCCATGACACACACGAGCAGCCCCCAGTGGTTATGTCCGGGTAAAACTATCCCTAGACTCGACGGGTCAGGGTGCGAGCTCGGTCGCGGGCACGTTCAATCCCAAAATTTGGCTAAGTCCCAAAATTCTCAGCTAAGTCAAACTATGGGGACTTGTGCGACTCCGAGTCATAGGTCGCTATGACTCACCCGGGCAGCCCCCCATGCTTCTGTCTGGGTCAAACTATGTTTAGACCCATCAGGTCAGGGTGTGAGCTCCATCGTGGGCACGTTGCATCCCAAAATTTTGCTCAGTCCCAAAATTCTTCAAAACTTCCAAAATCTAGAATGTGCACCTTAACTCGAAAGAAGCTGAAACCCATCCCAATCATCCCAAAGTATTTATAAAAATATAGCTTAAAGTATAATAAATTAAATAAATATATAATATACTTAAATGTTATATTTGTGTAAATCACGGTAACTTTCCTTTGACAAGCGCTCACCCCTGCCTCGCGTTTCTCATCGAGTCAAACCGTTGTGACTCGCGGGTCACCGCGACTCACCTAGGCAGCCCCCCGCACTTCTATCAGGGTCAAACTGTGCCCGGACTCGGTGGGTAAGGGTGCGAGCTCCACTGTGGGCACGTTGCATCTTAAAATTTGTCTAGGTCCCAAAATTCTCAACCGAGCCAAACTACGGTGACTCACGTGACTCTGAGTCACGGGTCACTGCAACTCACCCTGGTAGTCCCCCGCACTTCTATCCGGGTCAAACTGTGCCTGGACTTGGTGGGTCAGGGTGCGAGCTCCACCGCGGGTATGTTGCATCACGAAATATGGCTAAGTCTCAAAATTTGCAAAAACTCCTAAAATCTAGAATGTGCACCTTAACTCGTACGAAGATGAAACCCATCCCAATCATCCTGAAGTATTTATACAAATATATCTTAAAGTATAATAAATTAAATAAACGTATACTATTCTTAAATGTTATATTTGTATAAATCTTGGTAACTTCCTTTGACAAGCGTTCGCTCCTGCCTCGCGTTTCTTGCCGAGTCAAACCGTAGTGACTCACGCGACTCTGAGTTGTAGGTCACCGTGACACACCCGGGTAGTCCCCAGGGGTTCTGTATGGGTAAAACTATGCCCAGACTCGACGGGTCAGGGTGTGAGCTCCACCATGGGCACGTTGCATCCCAAAATTTGGCTCAGTCTCAAAATTCTTGAAAACTCCCAAAATCTAAAATGTGCACCTTAACTTGTACGAAGTTGAAACCCATCCCAATCATCCCAAAGTACTTATACAAATATAACATAAAGTATAATAAATTTAATAAACATATATTATACTTAAATGTTATATTTTTATAAATCATGGCAACTTCCCTTTTACAAGTGCTCACCCCTACCTCGCATTTCTCATTGAGTGAAACCGTGGTGACTCACGGGACTCCGAGTCGCTCGTCACCGTAACTCACCCAGGCAGCCCCCCACACTTCTGTTCGGGTGAAACTATGCCCAGACTGGGCGGGTCAGGGTGCGAGCTCCATCGTGGGCACATTGCATCCCAAAATTTGGCTCAGTCTTGAAATTTTTGAAAACTCCCAAAATCTAGAATGTGTACCTTAACTCATACGAAGCTAAAACCCATCCTAATCATCCCAAAGTACTTATACAAATATAACTTAAACTATAATAAATTTAATAAACGTATATTATACTTAAATGTTATATTTGTGTAAATCGTGGTAACTTCCCTTTTACAAGCGCTCACCCCTGCCTCATGTTTCTTGTCGAGTCAAACCATTGTGACTCATGGGACTCTGAGTCACAGGTCACTGCGACTCACCCAGACAGCCCCCCATACTTCTGTCTGGGTCAAACTATGCCCAGAATCAGCAGGTTACAGTTCGAGCTCCACTGCGGGCATGTTGCATCTTAAAATTTGTCTAAGTCCCAAAATTCTCAACCGAGCCAAACTGCAGTGACTCACGTGACTCTGAGTCGTGGGTCGCCATGACTCACCCGGGCAGCACCCCGCCCTTCTATCTGGGTCAAACTATGCCCAGACTCCACAGGTCAGGGTGCGAGCTCCATCGTGGGCACGTTGCTTCCCAAAATTTGGCTCAGTCCTAAAATTCTTGAAAACTCTCAAAATCTAGAATGTGCACCTTAACTCGTACAAAGTCGAAACCCATCCCAATCATCCCAAAGTATTTATATAAATATAACTTAAAGTATAATAAATTAAATAAATATATATTATACTTAAATATTATATCTGTATAAATCCTGGCAACTTTCCTTTGACAAGCGCTTGCCCCTACCTCGCATTTCTCACTGAGTCAAACCACGGTGACTCACGCGACTCTGAGTCATGGGTGGCCGCGACTCACCTGAGCAGCCCCCTGCACTTCTGTCTAGGTCAAACTATGCCCGGACTCGGTGGGTCGGGGTGTGAGCTCCGCTGCGGGCACATTGCATCCCAAAATTTGGCTAAGTCCTGAAACTCTCAACCGCCACTCACTCGGGCAGCCCCCATGCTTCTGTCTAGGTCAAATTATGCCCGAACTCAGTGGGTCGGGGTGCGAGCTCCACCGCAGGCACATTACATCCTAAAATTTGGCTAATTCCTAAAATTCTAGAAAACTCCCAAAATCTAGAATCTGCACCTTAATTGGTATGAATTCAAAAGCCATCCCAATCATCTCAAAGTATTTATACAAATATAACTTAAAGTATAATAAATTAAATAAACATATATTATACTTAAATGTTATATTTGTATAAATTCTAGCAACTTCCCTTTGACAAGTGCTCGACCCTACCTCGCGTTTCTTGCCAACTCAAACTGTGGTGACTCGCATGACTCTAAGTCACGGGTCATCGCGACTCGACTGGGCAGCCCCCCACACTTCTACCTAGGTCAAACTATGCTCGGACTCGGCGGGTCAGGGTGTGAGCTCCATCGCGGGCATGTTGCATCCCAAAATTTGGCTAAGTCCCCAAATTCTCAGCTGAGTCAAACCATGGAGACTCGCGTGACTCTTAGTTGCGGGTCACCGCGACTCACCCTAGTAGCCCTCGTGCTTCTGTCTAGGTCAAACTGTGCCCGACCTCGGCGGGTCAGGGTGCGAGCTCCACCGCGAGCACGTTGCATCCTGAAATTTGGATAAGTCCCCAAATTCTTGAAAACTCCCAAAATCTAGCATGTGCACCTTAACTCGTACGAAGCTGAAACCCATCCCAATCATCCTGAAGTATTTATACAAATATAACTTAAAGTATAATAAATTAAATAAATGTATATTATAATTAAATGTTATATTTATATAAATCCTGGCAACTTCCCTCTGACTAGCACTGGCCCCAGCCTTGCATTTCTCACCAAATCAAACTACGGTGACTTGGGCGACTCCAAGTCGTGGGTCAGCGCGACTCACCTGGGTAGCCCCCGGCGCTTCTGTCTAGGTCAAACTATGCTTAGACTCGGCGGGTCGGGGTGCGAACTCCACCGCGGGCATGTTGCTTCCTGAAATTTGGCTAAGTCCCAAAATTCTCGGCCGAGTCAAACCGTGATGACTCACGTGACTCCGAGTTGCAGGTCACCACGACTCGCCCAGGCAACCCCCTGCGCTTCTTTCTGGGTCAAACTATGCTCAGACTTGGTAGGTCGGGGAGTGAGCTCTGTCGTGGGCACATTGCATCCCAAAATTTGGCTAAGTCCTAAAATTTTCAAAAACTCCCAAAATCTAGAATGTGCACCTTTACTCATATGAAGCTGAAACCAATCCCAATCATCCTGAAGTATTTATAAAAAGATAACTTAAAGTATAATAAATTAAATAAATGTATATTATACTTATCCCGGCAACTACCCTTTGATAAGCGCTTGCCCTTGCCTCACATTTCTCACCGAGTCAAACCGCGGGGACACGCGCGATTCTGAGTCGTGGGTCACCATGACTCGTCCGGGCAGCCCCCCTTGCTTCTGTCTGAGTCAAACTATTCCCAGACTTGGTGGGTTGGGGTGCAAGCTCCACCGCGGGCATGTTGCATCCTAAAATTTGGCTAAGTCCTAAAATTCTCAAAAACTCCAAAAATTTAGAATGTGCACCTTAACTCGTACGAAGACAAAACCTATCCCAATCATCCTGAAGTATTTATACAAATATATCTTAAAGTATAATAAATTAAATAAACATATATTATACTTAAATGTTATATTTGTATAAATCTTGGTAACTTCCCTTTGACAAGAGCTCGCCCCTGCCTTGCATTTCTGACAGAGTCAAACCACAGTGACTCATGTGACTCTGACTCGCGGGTCGCCACGATGTGCCCGGCAGCCCCCAGCAGTTCTGTCCAGGTAAAACTATACCCAAACTCGGTGGGTCGGGGTGCGAGCTCCGCCGTGGGCATGTTGAATCCAAAAATTTAGCTAAGTCCCAAAATTTTTAGCCAAGTCAAACTGCGGGGACTCACGCGACTCTGAGTCAAACTATGCTCAGACTCGGTGGGTCAGCGTGCGACCTCTGTTGTGGGCACATTGCATCCTGAAATTTGGCTCAGTCCCAAAATTTTTGAAAACTCCCAAAATCTAGAATGTGCACCTTAACTCGTATGAAGCTGAAACCTATCCCAATCATCCCAAAGTATTTATACAAATATAACTTAAAGTATAATAAATTAAATAAATATATATTATACTTAAATGTTATATTTGTGTAAATCACGACAACTTCCCTTTGACAAGCGCTCGCCCCTCCCTTATGTTTCTCATCGAGTCAAACCGTGGTGACTTGCGAGACTCCGAGTCACGGGTCACCGCGACTCACCCAGGCAACCCCCCGTGCTTCTGTCCAGGTCAAACTATTCCCAGAATCGGTGGGTCAAGGTGCGAGCTCCACTGCAGGCACATTGCATCCTTAAATTTGTCAAAGTCATGAAATTTTTGGCCAAGCCAAACTGTGGTGACTCGACAGAGTCAGAGTCGCGGGTCATCGCGACTCGCCCTGGTAGCCCTCAATGCTTTTGTCCAGGTCAAACTGTGACTGGACTCGGTGGGTCAGGGTGCGAGCTCCACTTTGGGTATGTTGGATCCTGAAATATGGCTAAGTCTCAAAATTCATGAAAAATCTCAAAATCTAGAATGTGTACCTTAACTCGTACGAAGCTGAAACCTATCCCAATCATCCTGAAGTATTTATACAAATATAGCTAAAAATTTAATAAATTAAATAAATGTATATTATACTTAAATGTTATATTTGTATAAATCTTGACAACTTCCCTTTGACAAGCGCTCGCCCCTACCTCACGTTTCTCACCGAGTCAAACCACGGTGACTCATGCAACTCTGAGTCGCAGGTCACCGTGACTCACCCGAGTAGCCCCTGTGCTTCTATCTGGGTCAAACTATGTCCAAACTTGGTGGGTTGGGGTGCGAGCTCTACCGTCGGAACATTGCATCCAAAAATTTGGCTAAGTCTTGAAACTCTCAGCTGAGTCAAAAGGCAGTGACTCACGTGACTCCGAGTCGCGGGTCACCGCAACTCGCTCGGGTAGCCCCCACGCTTCTATTTAGGTCAAATTGTGCCTAAACTCGATGAGTCAGGCTGCGAGCTCCACCGCGGGTACATTGCATCCCAAAATTTGGCTAATTCTTAAAATTCTAGAAAACTCCCAAAATCTAGAATCTGCACCTTAATTGGTATGAAGTTGAAAGCTATCCCAATCATCCCAAAGTATTTATACAAATACAACTTAAAGTATAATAAATTAAATAAACATATATTATACTTAAATGTTATATTTGTATAAATCCCAGTAACTTCTCTTTGACAAGCGCTCGACCCTGCGTCACATTTCTCACTGAGTCAAACCGCGGTGACTCGTGCGACTCTGAGTCACGGGTCGTTGCGACTCGCCTGGGTAGCCCCCTGCACTTCTGCCCGAGTCAAACTGTGCCCAGACTCGGCAAGTCAAAATGTGCCTGCGGTGAAGCTTGCACCCCGACCCGCCGAGTCCGGGCACAGGTTGACCCGAATAGAAGCGTGGGGGGCTGCCAGGGCATGTCACGGTGACCCGCGACTTGGAGTCGCGCGAGTCACCGTAGTTTGACTCTGTTGAGAATTTTGGCACTTAGCCAAATTTCAGGATGCAACATGCCCGTGGTGGAGCTCGCACCTCAACCCACCAAGTCCAGGCACAGTCTAACCTGGACAAAAGCGCAGGGGGTTGCCTAGTTGAGTCATAAGGACCCGCGACTCAGAGTTGTGCGAGTCACCGCGGTTTGACTCGATGAGAAATGCAAGGCAGGGGCAAGCGCTTGTCAAAGGGAAGTTGTCGAGATTTATAAAAATATAATATTTAAGTATAATACACTTTTATTTAATTTATTATACTTTAAGTTATATTTGTATAAATACTTCAGGATGTTTGGGATGGGTTTCGGCTTCGTACGAGTTAAGGTGCACATTCTAGATTTTGGGAGTTTTCAGGAATTTTGGGACCTAGCCAAATTTTGGGATGCAGTGTGCCCGTGGTGGAGTTCGCACCCCGATCCACCGAGTCTAGGCATAGTTTGACCTAGACAGAAGTGCGAGGGGCTCCCCGGGTGAGTCACGACGACCCGCGACTCAGAGTCGCATGAGTCACCATGGTTTGACTCGGCTGAGAGTTTTGAGACTTAACCAAATTTTGGGATGCAACATGCCCGTGGTGGAGCTCGCACCCTGACCCACTGAGTTCGAGCATAGTTTGTCCCAGACAGAAGCGCAGGGGGTTGCTCGGGCGAGTTGGGGTGACCCATAACTCATAGTTGCCTGAGTCACCACGGTTTGACTCGGTGAGAAAAGCGAGGCATGGGCGAGTGCTTGTAAAAGGGAAGTTGCTAGGATTTATACAAATATAACATTTAAGTATAATATATGTTTATTTAATTTATTATACTTTAAGTTATATTTGTATAAATACTTCAGGATGATTGGGATGGGTTTCGGCTTCGTATGAGTTAAGGTGCACATTCTAGATTTTAGGAGTTTTCAAAAAATTTAGGACTTAGCCAAATTTTAGGATGCAACATGCCTGCGGTGGAGCTTACACCCCGACCCACTGAGTCCGGGCATAGTTTGACCTGGACAGAAGTGTAGGGGGTTGCTCGGGTGAGTCACGGTGACTCGCGACTCAGAGTCACGCAAGTCACCGCGGTTTGACTCGGCCACGAATTTTTGTACTTAGCCAAATTTGTGATGCAACATACCTGTGGTGGAGCTCGCACTCTCACCTGCTGAGTCAGGGCACAGTTTGACCCGGACAGAAGCACAAGGGGCTGCTCAGGCGAGTCATGATGACCTGTGACTCAAAGTCATGTGAGTGACCATATTTTGACTCAACCAAGAATTTTGGGACTTAGCCAAATTTTGGGATGCAACATACCCGCAGTGGAGCTTGCACTCCGACCCACTGAGTCTGAGCATAGTTTAACCCAGATAAAAGCGCGGTGGGCTGCCAGGGCGAGTCGCGGTGACCCATCACTCAGAGTTACGTGAGTCAGCGTGGTTTGACTCGACTGAGAATTTTGGGACTTAGCCAAAAGTTGGGATGCAACGTGCCCGCGGTGGAGCTCACACCTCGACCTATCGAGTCCAGGCATAGTTTGACCCAGACAGAAGTGTGAGGGGCTACCTAGGTGAGTCGCAGTGACCCACGACTCAGAGTCGTGTGAGTCATCATGGTTTGACTTAGGGAGAAACGTGAGGTAGGGGTGAGCGCTTGTCAAAGGGAAGTTGCTGAGATTTATACAAATATAACATTTAAGTATAATGTATGTTTATTTAATTTATTATACTTTAAGTTATATTTGTATAAATACTTCAGGATGATTGGGATGGCTTTCGCCTTCGTACGAGTTAAGGTGCACATTCTAGATTTTGAGAGTTTTCTCAAATTTTAAGAATTAGCCAAATATTGGGATGCAATGTACCCACGGTGGAGCTTGCACCCCGACCTGCTGATTCTGGGCACAGTTTGGCCTAGACAGAACTGCAGTTTGACTCAACCGAAAATTTTGGGACTTAGCCAAATTTTGGGATGCAACGTGCTCGCGGTGGAGCTCGCAACCTGACCTATCGAGTCTGGGCACAGTTTGACCCAGACAAAAGCACGGGGGCCTGCATGGGTGAGTCGCAATGACCCATGACTCAGAGTCGTGTGAGTCACCGCGGTTTGACTCAGTGAGAAATGTGAGGTAGGGGTGAGCGCTTGTCAAAGGGAAGTTATTGGGATTTATATAAATATAACATTTAAGTATAATATATGTTTATTTAATTTATTATACTTTAAGTTATATTTATATAAATACTTCAGGATGATTGGGATGGCTTTCAGCTTCGTACGAGTTAAGGTGCACATTCTAGATTTTGGGAGTTTTTTTGAATTTCAAGAATTAGCCAAATTTTGGGATGCAATGTGCCCATGGTGGAGCTCGCACCCTGATCCACCAAGTCTGGGCATAGTTTGACCCAGATAGAAGCGTGGGGGGCTGCCCAGGTGAGTCGAGATCACACCTGACTCAGAGTCACGCGAGTCACCGCAGTTTGTCACGCTGAGAGTTTTGGTACTTAGCCAAATTTTGAGATGCAATGTGCCCGCGGTGGAGCTCGCACCTTGACCCACTGAGTTCGGGCATAGTTTGATCCAAACAGAAGCACAGGGGGCTGCTTGGGTGAGTCACGGTGACCTGTGACTTAGAGTCACGCGAGCCACCGCGGTTTCACTTGGCTGAGAATTTCAAGACTTAGCCAAATTTCTGGATGCAACATCCCCATGGTGGAGCTCGCACCCTGACCCACCAAGTCTGGGAAGAATTTGACCTAGATAGAAGCATGGAGTGCCAAGGCGAGTCACGGTGACCCGCGACTCAGAGTCGTGCGAGTCACCGCAGTTTTACTCGGCCAAGAATTTTGGGACTAAGCCAAATTTGTATAAATACTTCAGGTTGATTGGGATGGGTTTTGGCTTCGTACGAGTTAAGTTGCGCATGCTAGATTTCAGGAGTTTTTGAGGATTTCAAGACATAGCCAAATTTCAGGATGCAACATGCTCACGGTGGAGCTTGCACCCTGACCCACTGAGTCTGGGCACAATTTGACCTGGACAGAAGCGCAGGGGGCTTCCAGGGCAAGTCACGGTGACTCGCGACTCAGAGTCACCACTATTTTTTTCAACTGAGAATTTCAGGACTGAGCCAAATTTCAGCATGCAACATGGCCACGGTAGAGTTGGCACCCTGACCCACTGAGTCCGGGCATAATTTGACCTAGACAGAAGCACGGTGGGCTGCCAGGGTGAGTCATGGTGACCCACGACTCAGAGTTGCGCTAGTCACCGCTATTTTATTCGGCCAAGAATTGTGGGATTTAGCCAAATTTTGATATGCAACGTGCCCGTGGTGTAGCTTGCACCCTAACCCACCGAGTCTAGGCATTGTTTGACCCGGACAGAAGCACGGGCGGCTGCCAGGGTGAGTCGCGGTGACCTGTGACTCAGAGTCACTAAAATTTTAGGCCAATTCAAACTACGGTGACTCGCGGGACTCTGAGTCACGGGTCATCGCGACTCACCCTAGTAGCCTCCCGTGCTTCTGTCTGGGTCAAACAGTGCCCAGACTTAGCAGGTCAGGGTGCGAGCTCCATCACGAGCATTTTGCATCCCAAAATTTGGCTAAGTCCCAAAACTCTCAGCCAAGTCAAACCATGGTGACTCGCGTGACTCCAAGTCGAGGGTCACCGTGACTCACCCAGGCAGCCCCCCGCGCTTCTGTCTGGGTCAAACTATGCCTAGACTCAGTATGTCGGGGTGCGAGCTTCACCGCGGGCACATTGCATCTTAAAATATGGCTAATTCTCAAAATTTGAGAAAACTCCCAAAATCTAGAATGTGTACCTTAACTCATACAAAGCTGAAAGCCATCCTAATCATCCTGAAGTATTTATATAAATATAGCTTAATGTATAATAAATTAAATAAATGTATATTATATTTCAATGTTATATTTATATAAATCCCAGCAACTTACCTTTGACAAGTGCTCACCCCTACCTCACATTTCTCACCGAGTCAAATAGCGATGACTCACGTGACTCTGAGTCGTGGGTCATCATGACTCGCCTGGGCAGCCCCCGTGCTTCCGTCTGGGTCAAACTGTGCCTGGACTCGGTGAGTCAAGGTGCGAGCTCCACCACATCCTGTTGCATCCTAAAATTTGGCTAAGTCTCAAAATTCTGAGCCGAGTCAAACCATAGTGACTTGTGTGACTCTAAGTCGCGGGTCACCGTGACTCACCCTGGCAGTCCCCCGCGCTTCTGTCAAGGTCAAACTATGCCCAGACTCAGCGGGTTAGGGTGCAAGGTCCGCCACGGGCACCTTGTGTCCTGAAATTTGGCTAAGTCCTGAAATCTTTGGAAACTCCCAAAATCTAGCATGTGCACCTTAACTCGTATGAAGCTAAAACACATCCCAATCATCCTGAAGTATTTATACAAATATAACTTAAATTATAATAAATTAAATAAATGTATATTATACTTAAATGTTATATTTTTATAAATCTTAGAAAACTTCCCTTTGACAAGCGCTCATCCCAGCGTCACATTTCTCACCAAATCAAACCATGGTGACTCGTGTGACTTTGAGTCGCAGGTCACCGCGACTCACCCGGGTAGCCCCCCACACTTTTGTCTAGGTCAAACTGTGCCCAGACTCAGTGAGTCAGGGTGCCAGCTCCACCGCAGGCACATTACATCCTAAAATTTGGCTAAGTCCCAAAATTCTTGATCGAGTCAAACCACGGTGACTCACGCGACTCCAAGTCACGGGTCGCTATAACTCACCCTGGCAACTCCTAGCACTTCTGTCCAAGTCAAACTATGCCCAGACTTGGCAGGTCAGGGTGCAAACTCAACCGCAGATATGTTGCATCCCAAAATTTGGCTGTCCCAAAATTTTCAGCCAAGTCAAACTGTGGTGACTCGTGCGACTCTGATTCGCGGGTCACTGTGACTCACCCGGGTAGCCCCGTGTGCTTCTGTCCAGGTCAAACTATGCCCAGACTTGGCGGGTCGAGGTGCGAGCTCCAGCGCGGGTATGTTGCATCTTAAAATTTAGCTAAGTCTCAAAATTTTTGAAAACTCCCAAAATTTAAAATGTGCACCTTAACTCGTACGAAGCTGAAAGCCATCCCAATCATCTCGAAGTATTTATACAAATATAACTTAAAGTATAATAAATTAAATAAATGTATATTATACATAAATGTTATATTTGTATAAATCTTGGCAACTTCCCTTTGACAAGCACTCGCCCCTGCCTCGCATTTCTCACCGAGTCAAACCGTGGTGACTTAGGTGACTTTGAATCGTGGGCCACCACGAGTCACCCGGGCAACCCTCTACGCTTCTGTTAAGGTCAAACTGTGCTTAGACTTGGTGGGTCAGGGTGGGTCAGGGTGTGAGCTCCACCGTGGGCACGTTGCATCCTGAAATTTGTGTAAGTCCCAAAATTCTTGACTAAGTAAAATCATCGTGACTCGTGTGACTCCAAGTCACGGGTCACCACAACTCACCCTGGCAGCCCCCCACGCTTCTGTCTGGCTCAAACTGTGCCTAGACTTGGCAGGTCGGTGTGCGAGCTCCATCACGGGGATGTTGCATCCTAAAATTTGACTAAGTCCTAAAATTTTTGGCCAAGTCAAACTGCGGTGACTCGCTCGACTCTGAGTCACAGGTCACCGCAACTCGCCCGAGCAAGTCTCAAAATTCTTGAAAACTCCCAAAATCTAGAATGTGCACCTTAACTCATACCAAGCTGAAACCCATCCCAATCATCCCAAAGTATTTATACAAATATAGCTTGAATTATAATAAATTAAATAAACGTATTTGTTATATTTGTATAAATCCTGGCAACTTCCCTTTAATAAGTGCTCGCCCCTGCCTTGCGTTTCTTGCCGAGTCAAACTATAGTGACTCGCGCAACTCTGAGTCACAGGTCGCAGTGACTCGCCTGGGCAGCCCCCCGCGCTTCTATCTGGATCAAATTGTGCCCAGACTCGATGGGTCGGGGTGTGAGCTCCACCGTGGGAAAATTGCATCCCAAAATTTGGCTAAGTCCCAAAACTATCAGCCGAGTCAAACAGCGGTGACTCATGCGACTCCGAGTCATGGGTCACCGCGACTCACCTAGGTAGCCCCCCACGCTTTTGTCCAAGGCAAACTATGCCCAGACTAGGTGGGTCAGGGTGCAAGCTCCACCGGGGGCACATTGCATCTTAAAATTTGGCAAAAGTCCCAAAATTTGTGAAAACTCTCAAAATCTAGAATGTGCACCTTAACTCGTACGAAGCTGAAACCTATCCAAATCATCCTGAAGTATTTATACAAATATAACCTAAAGTATAGTAAATTAAATAAATATATATTATACTTAAATGTTATATTTGTATAAATCTTGACAACTTCCCTTTGACAACCACTTGCCCCTACCTCACATTTCTCGCCGAGTCAAACTACGGTGACTCACGCGAGTCCAAGTTGCGGGTCACCGCAACTCACCCTGGCAGCCCCCTGCGCTTCTGTCTGGGTCAAACTATACCTGAAATTGGCAGGTCGGTGTGCGAGCTCCACCGCTAGCATGTTGCATCCCCAAATTTGGCTAAGTCTTAAAATTCTTGGCCAAGTCAAACCATGTTGACTCACGTGACTCTGAGTTGTAGGTCATCATGACTCACCCTGGCAGCCTCCCGCGCTTCTTTCCAGGTCAAACTGTGCCTAGACTCAGCGGGTCAGGGTGTGAGCTCCATCGCGGGCACGTTGCATCCCAAAATTGGGCTAAGTCTTGAAAATCTCGACCGAGTCAAACTTTGGTGACTCACGTGACTCTAAGTTGTAGGTCGTCAGGACTCGCTCAGGCAGCCCCTCGCGCTTCTGTTAGGGTCAAACTATGCCTGGACTTGGCGGGTCAAGGTGTGAGCTCCACCACGAGCACATTGCATCCAGAAATTTGGCTAATTCCTAAAATTCAAGAAAACTTCCAAAATCTAGAATGTGCACCTTAACTCGTATGAAGTCGAAAGCCATTCCAATCATCCCGAAGTATTTATACAAATATAACATAAAGTATAATAAATTAAATAAACATATATTATACTTAAATGTTATATTTGTAAAAATCTCGGCAACTTCTCTTTGACAAGTGCTCGCCCCTGCCTCACATTTCTCACCGAGTCAAACTGCTGTGACTCACGTGACTCTGAGCCATAGGTCACCTAGGCAACCCCTCACGCTTCTGTCTAGTTCAAACTGTGCCCGGACTCGGCGGGTCAGGGTGCAAGCTCCACTGCAGGCACATTGTATCTTGAAATTTGGCTAAGTCTTGAAATTCTTGGCTGAGTCAAACCGCAGTGACTCGCACGACTCTGAGTCACGGGTCACCGGGACTTGCCCAAGCAGCCCCCTACGTGTCTGTCTGGGTCAAACTGTGCCCGGACTCAGCGGGTCGGGGTGCAAGCTCCGCCTCAGGTACGTTGCATCCCAAAATTTGGCTAAGTCCCAAAATTCTCAAAAACTCCCAAAATTTAGAATGTGCACCTTAACTCGTATGAAGCTGAAACCCATCCCAATCATCCTGAAGTATTTATACAAATATAACTTAAAGTATAATAAATTAAATAAACATATATTATACTTAAATGTTATATTTCTATAAATCCTGGTGACTTCCCTTTGACAAGTGCTCGCCCTTGCCTCATGTTTCTCGTTGAGTTAAATTGTGGTGACTCACATAACTCCAAGTTGTGGGTCATCGTGACTCACCTGGGCAGCCCCCCATGCTTCTGTTTGGGTCAAACTGTGCCCAGACTCAACAGGTCGGGGTGCGAGCTCCGTCGTGGGTACATTACATCCTAAAATTTGGCTAAGTCTTGAAACTCTTAGCTGAGTCAAATCATGGTGACTCGTACGACTCTGACTCGTAGGTCACCGCGACTCACCTACACTCAGCAGGTTGGGGTGTGAGCTCCACCGTAGGCACATTGCATCCCAAAATTTGGCTAAGTCTTAAAATTTATGAAAAATCCAAAAATCTAGAATGTGCACCTTAACTCGTACGAAGCCAAAACCCATCCCAATCATCCTGAAGTATTTATACAAATATAACCTAAAGTATAATAAATTAAATAAACCCATATTATACTTAAATGTTATATTTGTATAAATCCCAGCAACTTCCCTTTGACAAGCACTCGCGCCTACCTCGCGTTTCTCACCGAGTCAAACCACGGTGACTCGAGGGACTCTGAGTCACGGGTCACCGCGACTTGCCCTGGCAGCCCTACATACTTCTGTCTGGATCAAACTATGCTTGGACTTGGCGGCTCGGGGTGCGAGCTCCACCGCAAGCACATTGCATCCCAAAATTTGGCTATGTCCTAAAATTCTCAGCTAAGTCAAACCATGATGACTCTCATGACTCTGAGTCACGGGTCACCGCAACTCACCCTGGCAGCCTCCCCTACTTTTGTTTGGGTCAAACTTTTCCTAGACTTAGTGGGTCGGGGTGCGAGCTCCGTCGCGGGCACATTACATCCCAAAATTTAGCTATGTCTTGAAACTCTCCACCGAGTCAAACTATGGTAACTCACGGGACTCCGAGTCGCGGGTCGCCATAACTCACCTGGGCAGCCCCCCACGCTTTTGTATGGGTCAAACTATGCCTAGACTCAGCGGGCCAGGGTGTGAGATCCACCGCACGCACATTGCATCCCAAAATTTGGCTAAGTCTCAAAATTTGAGAAAACTCTCAAAATTAAGATTGTGCTCCTTAACTCGTAGGAAGCCGAAAGCCATCCCAATCATCCTGAAGTATTTATACAAATATAACTTAAAGTATAATAAAGTATAATATCGCCCCTACCTCACGTTTCTCACTGAGTGAAATCATAGTGACTCGCATGACCCTAAGTCGCAGGTCACGGCAACTCACCCAGGTAGACCCCACGCTTCTATCTGGGTCAAACTATGCCAGGACTCGATGGGTCGGGGTGCGAGCTCCACCATGGGCATGTTGCATCGTGAAATTTGGCTAAGTCTCAAAATTTTTGGCCAAGTCAAACCACGGTGACTCACGGGACTCTGAGTCACGGGTCACCGCGACTCACCCTGGCAGCCTCCTATGCTTCTGTCTGGGTTAAACTATGCCCAGACTCAGCAGGTTGGGGTGCGAGCTCTGTCGTGGGCACGGTGCATACCACAGTTTGACTCAATCGAGAGTTTCGGGACTTAGCCAAATTTTGGGATGCAACATGCCTGCGACGGAGCTCGCATCCTAACCTGCCGAGTCTGGGCATAGTTTGACTCGAACAGAAGCCCAGGAGCCTGCCAGGGTGAGTCACGACGACCCACGACTTGGAGTCGCACGAGTCACCGAGGTTTGACTTAGCTAAGAATATTTGAACTTAGCCAAATTTTAGGATGCAACGTGCCCGCATTTTGGGACTTAGCCAAATTTTGGGACTTAGCCAAAATTTGGGATGTAATGTGCTTGTGGTGGAGCTCACACCCTGACCCCCTAAGTTTGGGTACAGTTTGACCTGTACAAAGCCGAAACCCATCCCAATCATCTGAGTTGCGGTGACCCATGACTCGAAGTTGCGTGAGTCACTATAGTTTGACTCGGTCATAAATTTTGAGACTTAGCCAAATTTTGGGATGCAACATGCCCACGGTCCAAAAATCTAGAATGTGCACCTTAACTCGTACGAAGCTGAAACCCATCCCAATCATCCGAGTTGTGGTGAACCACAACTTAGAGTTGTATGAGTCACTGCGGTTTGACTCTGCTGAGAATTTCAGGACGTAGCCAAATTTTGGGATGCAACGTGCCCGCGGTCCTAAAATCTAGAATGTGCACCTTAACTCATACGAAGTCGAAACCCATCCCAATCATCCGAGTCGCAGTGACTCAAAGTAACGCGAGTCACCGCGGTTTGACACGGCTGAGAATTTTGAGACTTAGCCAAATTTTGGGATACAACGTGCCCGTGGTCTCAAAATCTAGAATGTGCACCTTAACTCGTACAAAGCTGAAACCCATCCCAATCATCCAAGTCATGGCGACCCATGACTCAGAGTCACGCGAGTCACCGCAGTTTGACTCGACTCGCACCCTGACCGGTCGAGTCTGGGCACTATTTAACCCAGACAGAAGTGCGGGGGGCTGCCTGAGTGAGTCATGATGACCCGCGACTCAGAGTCACGTGAGTCCCCATGGTTTGACTCAGCGAGAAATGCGAGGCAGGGGCAAGTGCTTGTCAATGTGGACATTCTAGATTTTGGGAGTTTTTTCAAATTTTTAGAATTAGCCAAATTTTGGGATGCAATGTGCCCGCAGTGGAGCTCGCACCCTGACCCACTGAGTTTGGGCATAGTTTGACCCAGACAGAGGCGCAGGAGGTTACCCGGGCAAGTCACGGTGACCCACGACTCGGAGTCATGTGAGTCACTACGGTTTGACTCGATCAAGAGTTTCAGGACTTAGCCAAATTTTGAGATGCAACGTGCCCTCCACGGAGCTCGCACCCTGACCCACAAAGTCTGGGCACAGTTTGACCTAGACAGAAGCGTGGGAGGCTGCCAAGGTGAGTCATAGCAAACCATGACTCAGAGTCATGCGAGTCACTGAGGTTTGAGTTGGCTGAGAATTTCAAAAGTTAGCCAAATTTTGGGATGCAACGTGCCCGCATTTTGGGACTGAGCCAAATTTTGGGATGCAATATGCCCACAGTAGAGCTCACACCCTAACTCACTAAGTCTGGGTATAGTTTGACCCTTATGAAGCTAAAATCAATCCCAATCATCCGGGTCCCAATGACCCATGACTCTGAGTCGTGGCGACCCATGACTCAGAGTCGCACGAGTCACCGCAGTTTGACTTGACTGAGAATTTTGAGACTTAGCCAAATTTTGGGATGCAACGTGCCCGCGGTCCCAAAATCTAGAATGTACACCTTAACTCGTACAAAATTAAAACCCATCCCAATCATCTGAGTCACGCTGACCCCTAACTCAGAGTCACGTAAGTCACCGTAGTTTGACTCGGCTGAGAATTTTAGGACTTAGCCAAATTTCAGGATGCAACTTGCCCGCGGTCCTAAAATCTAGAATGTGCACCTTAACTCATATAAAGCTGAAACCCATCCCAATCATCTGAGTTGCGGTGACCCATGACTCAGAGTCAAGTGAGTCACCGCAGTTTGGTTCGGTCAAAAATTTTGGGACTTAGCCAAATTTTGGGATGCAACGTGCCCGTGGTCCCAAAATCTAGAATGTGCACCTTAACTCGTACGAAGCTGAAACCCATCCTAATCATCTGAGTCATGGTGACCCATGACTCAGAATCATGCGAGTCACCACGGTTTGACTCAGCCAAGAATTTTGAGACTTAGCCAAATTTTGGGATGCAACATGCCCGCGGTCCCAAAATCTAGAATGTGCACCTTAACTTGTACGAAGCTGAAACCCATCCCAATCATCCGAGTCACTGCGACCCATGACTCAGAGTCACGCGAGTCACTACGGTTTGACTCAGCTGAGAATTTTGGAACTTAGCCAAATTGTGGGATGTAACGTGCCCGCGAGTCCCAAAATCTAGAATGTGCACCTTAACTTGTACGATGTCAAAACCCATCCCAATCATCTGAGTCACGGTGACCCACGACTCAAAGTCACGCGAGTCACCATGGTTTGACTCAGTTGAGAATTTTAGGAGTTAGCCAAATTTTAAGATCCAACATCCCCGCGATGGAGCTCGCACCCTTACCTGCCGAGTTCGGGTAGAGTTTGACCTAGATAGAAGCGTGGGGGGCTGCTAGGGTGAGTTACGGTGACTCGCGACTCAGAGTCGTGCGAGTCACAGAAATTTTACTCAGCTAAAAATTTTAGGACTTAGTTAAATTTCAGGATGCAAGGTGCCTACGGTGGAGCTCGCACCCTGACCCGCTGAGTCCGGGCATAGTTTGACTCGAACAGAAGCATGAGCAGTTGCCAGGGCGAGCTGTGGTGACCCGCAACTCAGAGTCATGTGAGTCACCATTGTTTTACTCGGCTGAGAATTTTGAGATTTAGCCAAATTTTGGGATGCCATGTGCCCCCGATGGAGCTCGCACCTTGACCCACTAAGTCTGGGCATAGTTTGTCCCAGATAGAAACGCGTGCGGCTCCTCGGGCAAGTCGTAGTGACCCATGACTCAGAGTTATGCGAGTAACCGCGGTTTGACTTGGCGAGAAATGTGAGGTAGGGGCAACCGCTTGTCAAAGGAAAGTTGCTGGGATTTATACAAATATAACATTTATTTATAATATACATTTATTTAATTTATTATACTTTAAGTTATATTTGTATAAATATTTTAGGATGATTGGGATGGGTTTCAGCTTCGTACGAGTTAATGTGCACATTCTAGATTTTGGGAGTTTTCATGAATTTGGGGACTTAGCCAAATTTTGGGATGCAATGTGCCCACGGTGGAGCTCGCACTCTGATTCACCGAGTTTGGACATAGTTTTACCCAGAAAAAAGTGCTGGGGGCTACTCGAGTGAGTCGCAGTGACCCGCTTCTCGGAGTCGCACGAGTCACCGCAGTTTGACTCAACCAAGATTTTTTGAGATTTAGCCAAATTTTGGGATGCAATGTGCCCATAGCGGAGCTCGCACCCTGACCTGTCGAGTCCAGGCATAGTTTTACCCTGATAGAAGCGCGGTGAGCTACTCGGGTGAGTCGTGATGAGCCCTGACTCAGAGTCACGTGAGTCACCATGGTTTGACTTGGTGAAAAATGCGAGGCAGGGTCGAGCGCTTATCAGAGGGAAGTTGCTGGGATTTATACAAATATAACATTTAAGTATAATATACATTTATTTAATTTATTATACTTTAAGTTATATTTGTATAAATACTTCAGGATGATTGGGATGGGTTTCGGCTTCATACAAGTTAAGGTGCACATTCTAGATTTTGGGCATTTTCAAGAATTTTGAGACTTAGTAAAATTTTGGGATACAACATGCACGCAACGGACCTCGTACCCTGACCCACCAATTCCCAGTATAGTTTTACCCGGACAGAAGCACAGTGGGCTACTCGGGTGAGTCACGGTGACCCATGACTCAAAGTCACGTGAGTCACCGTGGTTTGACTCAGCTAAGAATTTTGGGACTTAGCCAAATTTTGGGATGCAACATCCCCACAGCGGAGCTCACACCCTGACTTGCTGAGTCCAGGTAGAGTTTGACCTAGATAGAAGCATTGGTGGCTGCCAGGGTGAGTCATGGTGACCTGCAATTTAGAGTCACACGAGTCACCGCCGTTTTACTCGACAAAGAATTTTGGGACTTACCCAAATTTTAAGATGCAACGTGCCCGCGGTGGAGCTCGCACCCTGACCCATTGAGTCTGGGCTCAGTTTGACTCTGATAGAAGCATGCGGGGCTGATAGGGTGAGTCACGATGACCTGTGACTTAGAGTCATGTGAGTCACCATAGTTTTAGTCGGCCAATAATTTTGGGACTTAGCCAAATTTCAGGATTCAACGTGCCCGTGGTAGAGCTTGCAGCCTGACCCGCTGAGTCCGGGCACAGTTTGTCCTAGATAGAAGTGTGTGTGGCTGCTCGGGTGAGTTGTGGTGACTTGCGACTCAGAGTCGCATGAGTCACCGCGTTTGACTCTGTGAGAAACATGAGGCAGGGGCGAGCGCTTGTCAAAGAGAAGTTGCCAGGATTTATACAAATATAACATTTAAGTATAATATACATTTATTTAATTTATTATACTTTAAGTTATATTTGTATAAATACTTGAGGATGATTGGGATGGGTTTCAGCTTCATACAAGTTAAGGTGCACATTCTAGATTTTGGGAGTTTTCATGAATTTTAGGACTTAGCCAAATTTTAGGATGCAATGTGCCCGCGGTGGAGCTCGCACCCTGACTTGCCAAATCTGGGCATAGTTTGACCTAGACAGAAGCGCGGAGGGCTGCCCGGGTGAGTCGTGATGACCCGTGACTCAGAGTCATGCGAGTCACCGCGGTTTGATTTAGTGAGAAATGTGACGTCAGGGTGAGTGCTTGTCAGAGGGAAGTTGCCAAGATTTATACAAATATAACATTTAAGTATAATAAGTATTTATTTAATTTATTATACTTTAAGTTATATTTGTATAAATAATTTAGGATGATTGGGATGGGTTTTAGCTTTGTATGAGTAAAGGTGCACATGCTATATTTTGAGAGTTTTCAAGAATTTTGAGACTTAGCCAAATTTTGGGATGCAACATGCCCACGATGAAGCTCGCACCCCAACCCCTAGAGTTCAAGCACAGTTTGACATAGATAGAAGTGCGGGGGTCTGCCAGGGCGAGTTGCGGTGACCCAGGAATCAGAGTCGTGTGAGTCACCAGGGTTTTACTCAGCTAAGAATTTTAGGACTTAGCAAAATTTCAGGATGCAACATGCCCGTGGTGGAGCTTGCACCCCGACCCACCGAGTTCAAGCACAGTTTGACCTAGACAGAAGCATGGGGGGCTGCCAGGGTGAGTCGCAGTGCCCCGTGACTCAGAGTCACGCAAGTCACCAGGGTTTTACTCAGCTTAGAATTTCAGGACTTAGCCAAATTTTACCATGCAACCTCCCCGCGGTGGAGCTCACACCTTGACCCGTCGAGTCGGGGCACAGTTTGTCCCAGACAGAAGCACGGGGGGCTACTCGGGTGAGTCACAGTGACCTGCAAATCAGAGTCACGTGAGTCACTACGGTTTGACTTGATAAGAAACACAAGGTAAGGGTGAGTGCTTGTCAAGGTGAGCTCCACTGTGAGCAGATTGCATCCTAAAATTTGGCTGTCCCAAAATTCATGAAAAATCCCAAAATCTAGAATGTGCACCTTAACTCGTACGAAGCTGAAACCCATCCCAATCATCTTGAACTATTTATACAAATATAACTTAAAGTATAATAAATTAAATAAAGGATCACCATGACTCGCCTGAGCAACCCCCCGCACTTTTATCCAGGTCAAACTATGCTCGGACTCAGCGGGTCAGGGTGCGAGCTCCACCACATGCACGTTGCATCCCAAAATTTGGCTAAGTCTTGAAATTATCAGCCGAGTCAAACTGTGGTGACTCACATGACTCCAAGTTGTGTGTCCCTGTGACTCACCCTGGCAGCCCCCTACGCTTCTTTCCAAGTCAAACTGTGCCCAGACTCAGTGTGTCAAGGTGCGAGCTCCTCCGTAGGTATGTTGCATCCCAAAATTTGGCTGAGTCTCGAAATTCACAAAAACTCCCAAAATCTAGAATGTGTACCTTAACTCGTATGAAGCTAAAAACCATCCCAATCAATTCTTTTACAAACGCTCACCACTGCCTCACATTTCTCGCTGAGTAAAACCACGGTGACTCGCATGAATCTGAGTAGCGGGTTATCACGACTTGCCCTGGCAACCCCCCGTGCTTCTGTCTGGGTCAAACTATGCCCGAACTTGAGGGGTCTGGGTGCGACCTCCACCGCAGTGACTCACGTGACTCTAAGTCATGGGTCACCGCAACTTGCCCAAGTAGCCCCTTTCACTTCTATCCAGGTCAAACTATGCCCAGACTCGGTGGGTCGAGGTGCAAGCTCCGCCGCGAGCACGTTGCATCCCAAAATTTGGCTAAGTCCCAAACCTCTCAGCTGAGTCAAACCGTGGTCACTCGTGCAACTCTGAGTCACCGGTCATCGCGACTCACCTGGGCAGCCCCTGAAATTTTACAAATTTTGGGACTTACCCAAATTTTGAAATGTAATGTGCCCATGGTGGAGCTCGCACCCTGACCCGCTGAGTTTGGGTATAGTTTGACCTATACAAAGCCAAAACCCATTCCAATCATCCGAGTCATGTCGAGCCGCAACTTGAAGTCGCGCGAGTCACCGCAGTTTGACTCAGCCGAGAATTTTAGGACTTAGCCAAATTTCATGATGCAACGTGCCCGCGGTCCCAAAATCTAGAATGTACACCTTAACTTGTACAAAGATGAAACCCATCCCAATCATTTGAGTCACGATGACCCACAACTCAGAGTCAGGTGAGTCACCATGGTTTGACTCAGTTGAGAATTTTGGGACTTAGCCAAATTTTGGGATGCAACATGCCCGTGGTCCCAAAATCTAGAATGTGCACCTTAACTTGAACGAAGCCAAAACCCATCCCAATCATCTGAGTCACGGTGACCCATGACTCAGAGTCGTGCAAGTCACCGCGGTTTGACTCGGCCAAAAATTTTAAGACTTAGCCAAATTTCAGGATGCAACGTGCCCGCGGTCCTAAAATCTAGAATGTGCACCTTAACTTATATGAAGCTGAAACCCATCCCAATCATCTGAGTCATGGTGAATCAGAGTCATGCGAGTCACTACGGTTTGACTTGGCCAAGAATTTTAGGACTTAGCCAAATTTTGGGATGCAACGTGCCCATGGTCCCAAAATCTAGAATGTGCACCTTAACTTGTATGAAGCTGAAACCCATCCCAATCATCTGAGTCACAATGACCCACGACTCAGATTCACATGAGTCACCACGGTTTCACTCAGCTGAGAATTTTAGGACTTAGCCATATTGCAGGATGCAACATGCCCATGAGTCCCCAAATCTAGAATGTGCACCTTAACTCATACGAAGCTGAAACCCATCCCAATCATCTGAGTCACGATGACCCATGACTCGGAGTCATGTGAGTCACCGTGGTTTGACTTCACTGAGAATTTTAGGACTTAGCCAAATTTCAGATGCAACGTGCCCACGATGGATGATTGGGATGGGTTTCAACTTCATACAAGTTAAGGTGCACATTCTAGATTTTGGGAGATTTCAAGAATTTCGGGACTTCTACAAATTTTGGGATGCAACATGCCTGTGATGGAGCTCACACCCCGACCAGCCGAGTTTGGGCACAGTTTGACCTGGACAGAAGTGCGGGGGGCTGTCCGGGCGAGTCAGGGTGAACCGTGACTCAGTGTCGTGTGAGTCACCGAGGTTTGACTCGGCTGAGAATTTTGGGACTTAGCCAAATTTCAAGATGCAACATGCTCGTGGTGGAGCTTGCACCCTGACCCACTGAGTCCAAGCACAGTTTGACCCAGATAGAAGTTCAGGGGGCTGCCCGGGTGAGTCGAGGTGACCTGCCACTTAGAGTTGCGGGAGTCACCCTGGTTTGATTCAGTGAGAAATGCGACGCCAGGGTGAGCACTTGTCAGAGGGAAGTTGCCAGGATTTATACAAATATAACATTTAAGTATAATATAGGTTTATTTAATTTATTATATTTTAAGTTATATTTGTATAAATACTTCAGGATGATTGGGATGGGTTTCAGCTTCATACGAGTTAAGGTGCACATGCCAGATTTTGGGAGTTTCTAGAATTTTGAGACTTAGCCAAATTTTAGGATGCAACGTGCCCGCGGCTGAGCTCACACCCTGACCCAAAGAGTCTGGGCATTGTTTGACTCAGATAGAAGCGCGGGGGAGTACCAGGGCAAGTCGCAGCAACCTGTGACTCGAAGTCGTGTGAGTCTCCACGGTTTGATTTGGCTGAAAATTTTGGGACTTAGCCAAATTTTGGGATGCAACGTACCCGCGGTGGAGCTCGCTCCCTAACTGGCTGAGTCTAGGCACAGTTTGACCCAGACAGAAGCATGGGGGGCTACCTGGGCGAGTCATGATGACCCGCGACTTAGAGTTGCATGAGTCACCACGGTTTGACTCGGTAAGAAACACGAGGTAGGGGCAAGCGCTTGTAAAAGGGAAATTGCTAGGATTTATACAAATATAACATTTAAGTATAATATACATTTATTTTATTTATTATACTTTAAGTTATATTTGTATAAATAGTTCAGGATGATTGGGATGGCTTTCGACTTCGTATGAGTTAGGTTAGAAATTCTAGATTTTGGGAGTTTTCTCAAATTTTAAGAATTAGCCAAATCTTGAGATGCAATGTGCCTGCGATGGAGCTCACACCCTGACCCACTGAGTCTGAGCATAGTTTGACCCAGACAGAAGTGCAGGGGGCTGCCCGAGAAGGTTCTGATGACTCGCAACTCAGAGTCATGTGAGTCACCATAGTTTGACTCGGTTGAGAGTTTCAGGACTTAGCTAAATTTTGAGATGCAACATGCTCGCGATGGAGCACACACTGTGACCTACCGACTCTGGGCATAGTTTGATCCAGATAGAAGCACGGGAGGCTACTAAGGTGAGTCACAGTGACCCATGACTTAGAGTTGCATGAGTCATCATGGTTTGACTTGGCTGAGAATTTTGAGACTTAGCCAAATTTTGGGATGCAACATGCCCACATTTTGGGACATAGCCAAATTTTTGGTGGAGCTCGCACCCTGACCCATCGAGTGTGTGTACAGTATGCAAACAAAAGTGCGTGGGGCTACTCAGGTGAGTTATGGTGACCCACAACTCAGAGTCAGATGAGTCACCATGGTTTGACTCTATTGAGAGTTTTGGGAGTTACCCAAATTTTGGGATGCAATGTGCCCGTTGCGAAGCTTGCACCCCTACCCACCGAGTCTGGGCATAGTTTGACCCAGACAGAAGCATCGGGGGCTGCTCGGGCGAGTCATGGTGACTCATGACTCAGAGTCATGGGAGTCACCGTGGTTTGACTCGGTCAAGAATTTTGGGACTTACCCAAATTTTAGGATGCAACATCCTCGCAGCGGAGCTCGCACCCTGACCTGCCGAGTCTGGGCAGAGTTTGACCCAGATAGAAGCATGGAGGGCTGCCAAGGTGAGTCACAGCAATTCGTGACTCAGAGTCATGTGAGTCACCACAGCTTTACTTAGCCAAGAATTTTGGGACTTAGCCAAATTTTAGGATGCAACATGCCCGTGGTGGAGCTCTCACCCTGACCCACCTAGTCTAGGCATAGTTTGTCTTGGATAGAAGTGCAGGGGGCTACCAAGGCAAGTCACGGTGACCTATGACATAGAGTCGCGTGAGTCAATGTAGTTTTACTCAGCCAAAAATTTTGGGACTTAGCCAAATTTTAAGATGCAATGTGGCCACGATGGAGCTCACACCTCGACCCACTGAGTCTGGGCATAGTTTATCCCAGACAAAAGTGCGTGTAGTTGCTCAGGTGAGTCGCAGTGACCCATGACTCAAAGTCGTGCGAGTCACCGTAGTTTGACTTGATGAGAAATGTGAGGCAGGGGCAAGCACTTGTCAAAGGGAAGTTGCTGGGATTTATACAAATATAACATTTAAGTATAATATACCTTTATTTAATTTATTATACTTTAAGTTATATTTGTATAAATACTTCAAAATGATTGGGATGGGTTCTAGCTTCGTATGAGTTAAGGTGCACATTCTAGATTTTGGAAGTTTTCACAAATTTTGGGACTTCTCCGATCCACTGAGTCTGGGCATAGTTTGACCCGGATAGAAGTGCAGGGGGCTGTTCGAGTGAGTCGCGATGACCGGTGACTCAGATTTGCACGAGTCACCAAAT
The DNA here is from genome assembly GCA_027943335.1 of Chamaecyparis obtusa. Taxonomy (NCBI): domain Eukaryota; kingdom Viridiplantae; phylum Streptophyta; class Pinopsida; order Cupressales; family Cupressaceae; genus Chamaecyparis; species Chamaecyparis obtusa. Next base: position 292,443 of record BSBK01005289.1, read on the forward strand.
TTTGACTCAGTTGAGAGTTTCAGAACTTAGCCAAATTTTGAGATGCAATGTGCATGTGGGGGAGCTCGCAACCTGACCTGCTGAGTCTGGGCATAGTTTGACTTAGATAGAAGCACGGTGGGCTGCCCGAGTGAGTTGCGGTGAGTCATGACTCAGAGTCATGCAAGTCACCATAGTTTGACTTGGCAAGAAATGCGAGGTAGGGGTGAGCGCTTGTCAAAGGGAAGTTACCAGGTTTTATTGGGATGGGTTTTAGCTTCCTATGAGTTAAGGTGAACATTCTAGATTTTGGGAGTTTTCAAAAATTTTGGGACTTAGCCAAATTTTGAAATGCAATGTGCCCATGATAGAGCTCGCACCCAAACAGAAGCGTAGGGGGGTACTCAAGTGAGTCGCGGTAACCTGCAACTCAGAGTCACACTGACCCGCTGAGTTCGAGCATAGTTTGACTCAGATAGAAGGGCGGGAGGCTGCCAGGGTGAGTCATGGTGACCCATGACTTGGAGTCATGCAAGTCACCATAGTTTTACTCAATTGAGAATTTTGGGACTTAGCCAAATTTTGAGATGTAACGTGCTCGCAGTGGAGCTGACACGTCGACCCACCGAGTCTAGGCACAGTTTGTCCCAGACAGAAGCGCGTGCGGCTACTCAGGCGAGTAGCGGTGACCCATGAATTAGAGTCACGTGCATCACCATAGTTTGACTTAGTGAGAAACGTGAGGCAGGGGCGAGCACTTGTCAAAGTGAAGTTGCCAGGATTTATACAAATATAACATACAAATATAACATTTAAATATAACATATGTTTGTTTAATTTATTATACTTTAAGTTATATTTGTATAAATACTTCAGGATGATTGGGATGGTTTTCAGCTTCATACGAGGTAACTCACCTGGGTAGCCTATCACGCTTCTATCCAGGTCAAACTATACCCAGACTCAGTGGGTTAGGGTGCGAGCTCCACCACAGGCACATTGCATCCCAAAATTTGGCTAAGTCCTGAAACTCTCAGCCGATTTGAATCACGGTGACTTGTGTGACTCCGAGTCGTGGGTGACCACGACTCACCTGGGTAGCCTCTGAAATTATACAAATTTTGGGACTTAGCTAAATTTTGGGATGTAATGTACCCACGGTGGGGCTCACACCCGTACGAAGCTGAAACCCATCCCAATCATCCGAGTCGCGGTGACCACCAACTCAGAGTCGCGTGAGTCACTGTAGTTGGACTCGACCGAGAATTTTAGGACTTAGCCAAATTTTGGGATGCAACGTGCCTGCGGTCCCAAAATTTAGAATGTGCACCTTAACTCATACAAAGCCAAAACCCATCCCAATCATCCGAGTTGTGGTGACCCATGACTCGGAGTCGCATGAGTCACCGTGGTTTGACTATGTTGAGAATTTTGGGACTTAGCCAAATCTTAGGATGCAATGTGCCTGCGGTCCCAAAATATAGAGTGTGCACCTTACCTTGTATGAAGTTGAAACCCATCCCAATCATCTGAATCATGGTGACCCATGACTCAGAGTTGCGCGAGTCACCACGGTTTGACTCGGCTGAGAATTTTGGGACTTAGCCAAATTTCAGAATGCAACGTGCCCACGGTCCTGAAATCTAGAATGTGCACCTTAACTCATATAAAGTCGAAACCCATCCTAATCATCATGAAGTATTTATACAAATATAACTTAAAGTATAATAAAATAAATAAACGTATATTATATTTAAATGTTATATTTGTATAAATCCTAGGAACTTCCCTTTGACAAGCGCCCGCCCTTACCTCACGTTTCTCATCGAGTCAAATTGCAGTGACTCATGTGACTCTGAGTTGTGGGTCACCGTGACTAACCTGAACAGCTGCCCGCACTTTTGTCCAGGACAAACTGTGCCCAGACTCGGTGAGTCGGTGTGTGAGCTCCACCACGGGCATGTTGCATCACGAAATTTGGCTAAGTCTTGAAATTCTTGGTTGAGTAAAACCATGATGACTCATGTGACTCCAAGTTGTAGGTCACCACAACTCACCCTGGCAGCCCCTTGCACTTTTGTTTGAGTCAAACTATACCCAGACTTGACGGGTCGGGGTGCGAGCTCCACCGCAGGCACGTTGCATCCTAAAATTTGGCTAAGTCCCAAAATTCTTAGCCGAGTAAAACCATGGTGACTTACGTGACTCTGAGTCATGGGTCACCATGACTCACCCTAGTAGTCCCCCGTACTTCTATCTGGGTCAAACTCTACCCAGACTCAGCGGATCAGGGTGCGAGCTCCGACGCGGGAAAGTTGCATCTCAAAATTTGGCTGTGTTAAAAGTCACGGTTGAGTCAAACCGTGATGACTCACCTGACTCCAAGTTGTGGGTCACCGCGACTCACCCTGGCAGCCTCCCACACTTCTGTCTCAGTCAAACTATGCCCAGACTCAGCGTGTCAAGGTGCGAGCTCCACCGCTGGCATGTTGCATCCTAAAATTTGGCTAAGTCCCAAAATTCTCAGCACAGTCAAACCGCGGTGACTCATGTGACTCTGAGTTGTGGGTCACTGTGACTCACCCGAGCAGCCCCCCACACTATTATCTGGGTCAAACTCTACCAAAACTCGGTGGGTCAGGGTGCGAGCTTTACTGCGGGCACATTGCATCTTTAAATTTGGTTAAGTCCTAAATTTCTTGAAAACTCTTAAAATCTAGAATGTGCACTTTAACTCGTACGAAGTTGAAACCCATCCCAATCATCCTGAAGTATTTATACAAATATAACTTAAAGTATAATAAATTAAATAAATGTATATTATACTTAAATGTTATATTTGTATAAATCCAGACAACTTCCCTCTGACAAGCACTCGCCCTTGCCTCGCATTTCTCACTGAGTCAAACCATAGTGACTCACATGACTCTAAGTTACGGCTCACCATGACTTGCTTGGGTAGCCCACCATGCTTTTGTTAGGGTCAAACTATGCCTAGACTCAGCAGGTCAGGGTGCGAGCTCTATTGTAGGCATGTTGCATTCCATAATTTGTCTAAGTCTTGAAATTCTCGGTCGAGTAAAACTATGGTGACTTGCATGACTTCGAGTCACGGGTCACCGAGACTCACCCTGGGAGCCCCCCGCACTTCTTTCTGAGTCGAAGTATGCCCAGACTTAGTGGGTTAGGGTGTGAGCTCCACCATGAGTACGTTGCATCCCAAAATTTGGTTAAGTCTCAAAATTCACAGTAGAGTAAAACCACGGTGACTCGCGTGACTCTGAGTCGCGGGTCACTGTGACTCACCCTGGTAGCCCCCCATGCTTCTGTCTGGGTCAAACTCTACCCAGACTCGGTAGGTCAGGGTACGAGTTCCACCGCAGGGATGTTGCATCCCAAAATTTGGCTAAGTCCTAAAATTCTCGATCGAGTCAAACTGTAGTGACTCATGCGACTCTGAGTCACGGGCTGCCACGACTCACCTGAGCAGCCCCCTGCGCTTCTGTCTGGGTCAAACTGTGCCCAGACTTAGTAGGTTGAGGTGTGAGCTCTGCCACAGGCACGTTGCATCCCAAAATTTGGCTAAGTCCCAAAATTCTCAAAAAATCCAAAAATCTAGAATGTGCACCTTAATTCGTATGAAGTTGAAACTCATCCCAATCATCCTAAAGTATTTATACAAATATAACTTAAAGTATAATAAATTAAATAAATGTATATTATACTTAAATGTTATATTTTTATAAATCCCGACAACTTCCCTTTGACAAGTGCCCACCTGTGCCTCACGTTTCTCACTGATTCAAATCGTGATGACTCTCGCTACTCCAAGTTACAAGTTATCGTGACTCACCTGGGCAGACCCCTGCATTTCTGTCTAGGTCAAACTATGCTCAAACTTGATAGGTCAGGGTGCGAGCTCCACCACGGGCACATTGCATCCCAAAATTTAGCTAAGTCTTGAAATTCTCGGTTGAGTCAAACCATGGTGACTCATGCAACTCTAAGTCACGGGTCACTGTGACTCACCCTGGCAGCCCCCCGCACTTTTGTCTAGGTCAAACTATGCCTGGACTCGGTGGGTTAGGGTACGAGCTCTGTTGTGGGCACGTTGCATCCCAAAATTTGGCTAAGTCTCAAAATTCTCAAAAACTCCTAAAATCTAGCATGTGCACTTTAACTTGTACGAAGTTAAAACCCATCCCAATCATCCCAAAGTACTTATACAAATATAACTTAAAGTATAATAAATTAAATAAACGTATATTATACTTAAATGTTATATTTGTATAAATCCTGACAACTTCCCTCTGACAAGCACTCACCCCAGCATCACATTTCTCATCGAATCAAACTGCGGTGACTCGTGCGATTCTGAGTCACGAGTCACCGTGACTCACCTTGGTAGCCCCCCACTCTTCTATCTGGGTCAAACTGTGCCCAGACTTGGCAGGTCAGGGTGCGAGCTCCACTGCGGGCATGTTGCATCCCAAAATTTGGGTAAGTCTTAAAATTCTTGACCAAGTCAAATTGCGGTGACTCTTGTGACTCTGAGTTGCATGTCACTGCGACTCACCCTGACAACCTCCAGCACTTATGTCCATATTTTTGGTAGGTTGGGGTGCGAGCTCCATCTTGGGCACATTGCATCCTAAAATTTTGCTAAGTCCCAAAACTCTCAGCCGAGTCAAACCGCAGTGACTCGCGTGACTCTGAGTCTCGTGTCACCGCGACTCATTCGGGTAGCCCCCTGCGCTTCTATCTGAGTCAAAATTTGCCCAGAATTGATGGGTCAGGGTGCAAGATCCACCACGAGCACATTGTATCCTAAAATTTGGCTCATTCCCAAACTTTAAGAAAACTCTCAAAATCTAGAATGTGCACCTTAACTCGTATGAAGCCAAAACCCATTCCAATCATCCATCGTGGGCACGTTGCATCCCAAAATTTGGCTAAGTCTCAAATTTCTCAGCTGAGTCAAACCACGGTGACTCGCGTGACTCTAAGTCATGGGTCACCGTGACTCAGATCATTGCGATGGGTTTCGACTTCATATGAGTTAAGGTGCACATTCTAGATTTTGGGACTCGCGGGCACGTTGCATCTCACAATTTGGCTAAGTCCTAAAATTCTCAGCTGAGTCAAACCACAGTGACTCACATGACTCTGAGTCATCCGTTACCGCGACTCAGATAATTGGGATGGGTTTCAGCTTCGTACGAGTTAAGGTGCACATTCTAGATTTTGGGACCGTGGGCATGTTGCATCCCAAAATTTGGCTAAGTCCCAAAATTCTCAGTCAAGTCAAATCGTGGTGACTCTTGCGACTCTGAGTCACTGCAACTCAGATGATTGGGATGCGTTTCGGCTTCGTATGAGTTAAGGTGCACATTCTAGATTTTGGAACCGTGGCACATTGCATCTTGAAATTTGGCTAAATCTCAAAATTCTTGGCTGAGTCAAACTATGGTGACATACATGACTCTGAGTCATGGGTCTTCGTGACTCAGATGATTGGGATGGGTTTTGGCTTTGTACGAGTTAAGGTGCACATTCTAGATTTTGGGACCGTGGGCATGTTGCATCCCAAAATTTGGCTAAGTCCTGAAATTCTCAGTTGAGTCAAACCAGGGTGACTTGCATGACTCTGAGTCATGGGTCACCGCGACTTAGATGATTGGGATGGGTTTCGGCTTCGTATGAGTTAAGGTGCACATTCTAGATTTTGGGACTACGGGCACGTTGCATCCCAAAATTTGGCTAAGTCCCAAAATTCTCGGCCGAGTAAAACCATGGTGACTCACATGACTCTGAGTCATGGGTCACTAAAACATGAATGATTGGGATGGGTTTCAGCTTCGTACGGGTCAAACTATACCTAGACTTGGTGAGTTAGGGAGTGAGCTCCACCGCAGGCATATTGCATCCCAAAATTTGGCTAAGTCCCAAAATTTGGCTAAGTCCCAAAATACGGGCACGTTGCATCTCAAAATTTGGCTAAGTCTCAAAATTTTTAGCCAAGTCAAACCTTGGTGACTCACGTGACTCTGAGTAGTGGGTCACCGCGACTTGCCCTGTAGCCTCCGACGCTTCTGTCCGGGTCAAACTGTGCCCAGACTCGGTGGGTCGGGGTGCGAGCTCCCTCGCGGGCATGTTGCATCTTGAAATTTGCCTAAGTCCCAAAACTCTCAACCAAGTCAAACCGTGGTGACTGACGTAACTCCAAGTTGTGGGTCACTGCGACTTGCCCGTGTAGCCCCCCATGCTTCTGTCTGGGTCAAACTATGCCCAGACTCTGTGGGTCAGGGTGCGAGCTCCACCTTGACAAGCACTTGCCCCTGCCTGATGTTTCTTGTTGAGTCAAACCACGGTGACTCATGCCACTTTGAGTCGCGGGTTGTCGTGACCTACCCGGGCAACCCCCGGCACTTCTGTCTAGTTCAAACTGTGCCCAGACTCAGCCGATCAGGGTGCGAGCACCACCGCGGGCACATTGCATCCCAAAATTTGGCTAAGTCCCAAAATTTTTAACTGAGTCAAACCGCGGTGACTCACGCCACTCTAAGTGGTGGGTCTCTGCGACTCACCCTGACAGCCCCCCGCGGTTCTATCTAGGTCAAATGTGCCCAGACTCGGCGGGTTAGGGTGCAAGCTTCATTGTGGGCACGTTGCATCCTTAAATTTGGCAAAGTCCCAAAATTCTAGAAAACACCCAAAATCTAGCATGTGCACCTTAACTCGTACGAAGCTGAAACCCATCCCAATCATCCTGAAGTATTTATACAAATATAACTTAAAGTATAATCAATTAAATATAAATGTATATTATACTTAAATATTATATTCGTATAAATCCTGACAACTTCCCTCTGACAAGCACTCACCCCAGCGTCACATTTCTCATCGAATCAAACCGCTCGAGATGTGAGCTCCGTCGTGGGCTTGTTGCATCCTAAAATTTGACTAAGTCTTGAAATTCTAGAAAACTCCCAAAATCTAGCATGTGCACCTTAACTCGTACAAAGCTGAAACCCATCCCAATCATCCTGAAGTATTTAGACAAATATAACTTATAGTATATTAAATTAAATAAACATATATTATACTTAAATGTTATATTTGTATAAATCCTGACAACTTCCCTCTGACAAGCGCTCGTCTCGGTGTCACATTTCTCACCGAATCAAACCCGCAGTGACTCCCATGACTCTGAGTCGTGGGTCACCCTAACATGCCCGATAGCCCCCGCGCTTTTGTCCGAGTCAAACTATGCCCAGACTCGGCTGGTCGGGGTGCAATCTCCCCCACAAGCATGTTGCATCCCAAAATTTTCATAAGTCCTAAAATTTTTGAAAACTTCCAAAATCTAGAATGTGCACCTTAACTCGTATGAAGCCAAAACCCATCCCAATCATCCGTTGTGGGCACATTGCATCCCAAAATTTGTGTAAGTCCCAAAATTCTTGGCCGAGTCAAACCATGGTGACTTGCATGACTCTGAGTCATGGGTCACTGTGACTCAGATGATTGAGATGGATTTTAGCTTCGTACGAGTTAAGGTGCACATTCTAGATTTTAGGACTCATGGGAACGTTGCATCCCACAATTTGGGTAAGTCCTAAAATTCTCAATGGAGTCAAACTATGGTGACTAATGAGACTCTGAGTCGTGAGTCGTCGTGACTCGGATGATTGGGATGGGTTTCGGCTTCCTACAAGTTAAAGTGCACATTCTAGATTTTGGGACTGCGGGCACCTTGCATCCCAAAATTTGGCTAAGTCCCAAAATTCTCGGCCGAGTCAAATCAGGGTGACTCATGTTACTCTGAGTCACTATGACTCGAATGATTGGGATGGGTTTCAGCTTCGTACGAGTTAAGGTGCACATTCTAGATTTTGAGACCGCAGGCACGTTGCATCCCAAAATTAGGATACATCCCAAAATTCTCAGCTGAGTCAAACCGTGGTGACTCATGTGACTCTGAGTCATGGGTCACCGCAGCTTAGATGATTGGGATAGGTTTCAGCTTTATACGAGTTAAGGTGCACATTCTAGATTTTGGGACTGCAGGCATGTTGCATCCCAAAATTTGGCTAAGTCCCAAAATTCTTGGCCGATTCAAACCGCGGTGACTCGCGTGACTCTGAATTACGGGTCACCGTGACTTAGATGATTGGGATGGGTTTCGGCTTTGTATGAGTTAAGGTGCACATTCTATATTTTGGGACCGCGGGCATGTTGCATCCCAAAATTTGGCTAAGTCCTAAAATTCTCGACCGAGTCAAATCACGGTGACTTGCACGACTCAGGATAATGGGTCACCATGACTCAGATAATTGGGATGGGTTTTGGCTTTGTACAGGTCAAACTGTACCTAAACTCGGTAGGTCAAGGTGTGAGCTCCACCGTGTGAGTCCCAAAATTTGGCTAAGTCCCAAAATGCAGGCACGTTGCATCCCAAAATTTGGCTAACTCCCAAAATTCTCGGACAAGTCAAACCTCGGTGACTCGCACGACTCTGAGTCATAGGTCACCGTGACTTGCCCTAGCATCCTCCCGTGCTTTTGTCTAGGTTGGCAGGTCGGGGTACGAGGTCCACCGTGGGCACATTGCATCCCAAAATTTGGCTAAGTCTCAAAATGAAGGCACGTTGCATCCCAAAATTTGGCTAAGTCCCAAAACTCTCGACCGAGTCAAACCGTGGTGACTCACACGACTACGAGTCGTGGGTCACTATGAATTGCCTGGGTAGCCCCCCGCACTTTTGTTTGAGTCAAACTATGCCCAGACTCAGCGGGTCGAGGTTGGAGCTCCACCGTGGGCACATTGCATCCCAAAATTTGGCTAATTCTTGAAATTCAAGAAAACTCCCAAAATCTAGAATGTCCACCTTGAGAAGTGCTTGCCCCTACCTCGCATTTCTCGCTGAGTCAAACTATGGTGACTCACATGACTCTGAGTCATGGGTCATCGTGACTCACCCGGGCAACCCCCCACACTTTTGTCTAGTTCAAACCATGCCCAGACTCGGTAGGTCAGGGTGCGAGCTCCGTTGTGGGCACATTGCATCCTGAACTTTGGCTAAGTCCCAAAATTTTAGAAAACTCCCAAAATTTGGCATGTGCACCTTAACTCGTATGAAGCTGAAACCCTCCCAATCATCCTGAAGTATTTATACAAATATAACGTAAAGTATACTAAATTAAATAAACATATATTATACATAAATGTTATATTTGTAAAAATCTGGGAAACTTCCCTCTGACAAGCGCTCGCCCCGGCGTCGCATTTCTCATCGAATCAAACTGCGATGACTCCCGTGCCTCTGAGTTGCGGGTCGCCCTGATTCACTCAGGTAGCCCCCCGTGCTTCTGTCTGAGTCAAACAATGCCTAGACTCGGCAGGTCAGGGTACGAGCTCCATCGGGGACATGTTGCATCCTGAAATTTGGCTAGATCCCAAAATTCTCAAAATTCAAACCTCGGTGACTCGCGCAACTTCGAGTCGCGGGTCACCGTGACTCGCTCGGGCAGCCCCTCGCACTTTTGTCTGGGTCAAACTGTGCCCAGACTCAGTCGGTTGGGGTGCAAGCTCCCCCGTGGGCATGTTGCATTGCAAAATTTGCATAAGTCCTAAAATTCTCAAAAACTCCTAAAATCTAGAATGTGCACCTTAACTCGTATGAAGCCAAAACCCATCCCAATCATCTGCCATGAGCACGTTGCATCCCAAAATTTGGCTAAGTCTAGAAATTCTCAGCTGAGTCAAACTACGGTGACTCACACGACTCTGAGTCATGGGTCGCTGCAACTCGGATGATTGGGATAGGTTTTGGCTTCGTACGAGTTAAGGTTCACATTCTAGATTTTGGGACTCACGGGCACGTTGCATCCCGCAATTTGGCTAAGTCTCAAAATTCTCAGCCAAGTCAAACTGTGGTGACTCATGTGACTCTGAGTCATGGGTCACCATGACTCAGATGATTGGGTTGGGTTTCAGCTTCGTATAAGTTAAGGTGCACATTCTAGATTTTGGGAGCGCGGGCACATTGCATCCTAAAATTTGGCTAAGTCCCAAAATTTTTGGCCGAGTCAAACCGCGGTGACTCAGGTGACTCTGAGTCATGGGTCACCGTGACTCAGATGATTGGGATGGGTTTCGGCTTCGTACAAGTTAAGGTGCACATTCTAGGTTTTGGGACCGCGGGCACATTGCATCTCAAAATTTGGCTAAGTCTTGAAATTCTCGGCTGAGTCAAACCGCAGTGACTTGCGCGACTCTAAGTTATGGGTCACCGCGACTCAGATAATTGGGATGTGTTTCACCTTCATATGAATTAAGGTGCACATTCTAGATTTTGGGACCGCAGGCATGTTGCATCCTAAAATTTGGCATATCCCAAAATTCTCAGTTGAGTCAAACCGCGGTGACTCGCGCGACTCTGAGTAGTGGGTCACCGTGACTTGGATGATTGGAATTAGTTTCAGCTTTGTACAAGTCAAATTATACCCGAACTTGGCGGGTCTGGGTGTGAGGTCCACCGTCGGCACATTGCATCCCAAAATTTGGCTAAGTCCCAAAATTTGTTTAATTTTGAGGGCTACCTGGGCTAGTCGCGGTGACCCGTGACTCAGAGTCGCATGAGTCACTGCAGTTTGACTCGGCTGAGAGTTTTGGGACTTAGCCAAATTTTGGGATGCGGCAGACTGCCCAGGTGAGTCATGGTGACCTGGATAGAAGTGTGACAGGCTGCCCAAGTGAGTCGCAGTGACCCGTGAATCAGAGTCGCGCGAGTCACCACAGTTTGACTCGATGAGAAATGTGAGGTAGGGGCGAGCGCTTGTCAAAGGAAAGTTGTTGGGATTTATACAAATATAACATTTAAGTATAATATACATTTATTTAATTTATTATACTTTAAGTTATATTTGTATAAATACTTCGAGATGATTAGGATGGGTTTTAGCTTCGTACGAGTTAAGGTGCACATTCTAGATTTTCAAAGTTTTCAAGAATTTTGAGACTTAACCAAATTTTGGGATGCAATGTGCCAACGATAGAGCTCGCACCTTGACCCGTCGAGTCTGGGTATAGTTTGACCTGGATAGAAGTGCAAGGGGCTACTCAGGCAAGTCGCAGCGACCCGCGACTCAGAGTTGTGCGAGTCACCAGGGTTTGACTCAGCTGAGAATTTTGAGACTTGGCCAAATTTTAGGATGCAACATCCTTGTGACGGAGCTCGCACCCAGACCCGCCAAGTCCAAGCACAGTTTGACCCAGATAGAAGCGCGGGGGGCTGTCAGGGTGAGTCGCGATGAGCCACGACTCGGAGTTGCATGAGTCACCGTGGTTTTACTCAATGAGAAATGCAAGGTAGCGGTGAGTGCTTGTCAAAGGGATGATATGGATGGGTTTCAGCTTCATACGAGTTAAGGTGCACATTCTAGATTTTGAGAGTTTTTGTGAATTTCAAGACTTAGCCAAATTTTAGGATGTAACATACCCGCGGTGGAGCTCACACCCTGACCTGCCTTGTCCAGGCATAGTTTGACCCAGACAGAAGCGTAGGGAGTTGCCAGAGTGAGTCACAGCAACCCGTGACTTAGAGTCGCACGAGTCACCGCAATTTGACTCGGCCGACAATTTTAGGACTTAGCCAATTTTAGGGATGCAACGTGCCCGCGGTGGAGCTCACACCCTGACCCGCTGAGTCCAAACATAGTTTGACCTAGACAAAAGTGTGGGGGGCTGCCCATGTGAGTTGCGGTGATCCACAACTCGGAGTCACGTGAGTCACCATAGTTTGACTCGACGAGAAACGTGAGGAAGGGGTGAGCGCTTGTCAAAGGGAAGTTGCCAGGATTTATACAAATATAACATTTAAGTATAATATAGGTTTACTTAATTTATTATACTTTAAATTATATTTGTATAAATAGTTTGGGATGATTGGGATGGGTTTCAGCTTTGTACGAGTTAAGGTGCACATTCTAGATTTTGGGATTTTTCATAAATTTTGGGACAGCCAAATTTTGAGATGCAATCTACCCGCGGTGGAGCTCGCACCCTGACCCACTGAGTCCTGGCATAGTTTGACCCAGATAGAAGTGCGGGGGGCTGCCTGGGCGAGTCACGGTGACCCGCGACTCAGAGTCGCACGAGTCACCATGGTTTGACTCAACTGAGAATTTAGGGACTTAGCCAAATTTTTCGATGCAATGTGCCCGCAGTGGAGCTCACACCCTTACCCACCGAGTCCAGGAATAGTTTGACCTAGATAGAAGTGCGAGGGCCTACCCGGGCAAGTCACGGTGACCCTTGACTCAGAGTCACGTGAGTCACCATGATTTGACTCAGTGAGAAACATGAGGTAGGGGTGATCGCTTGTCAAAGGGAAGTTATTGGGATTTATAAAAATATAACATTTAAGTATAATATATGTTTATTTAATTTATTATACTTTAAGTTATATCTGTATAAATACTTCAGGATGATTGGGATGGGCTAGGGTGCGAGCTCCATCACGGGCACGTTGCATCCCAAAATTTGGCTAAGTCTCAAAATTCATGAAAACTTCCAAAATCTAGAATGTGCACGTTAACTCGTACAAAGGTAAAACCCATCCCAATCATCCTGAACTATTTATACAAATATAACTTAAAGTATAATAAATTAAATAAATATATATTATACTTAAATGTTATATTTGTATAAATCTCGACAACTTCCCTTTGACAAGTGATCGCCCCTACCTCGCGTTTCTTACCGAGTCAAACTACAGTGACTCACGCCACTCTGAGTTGCGGGTCACCGCAACTTGCCCGAGTAGCCCCCCCGCTTCTATCCAAGACAAACTGTGCCTGGAGTTGGTGGGTCAGGGTGCGAGTTCCACTGCGGGCACGTTGAATCCCAAAATTTGGCTAAGTCCCAAAATTCTAGACTAAGTAAAACCACCTTGACTCGCGTGACTCTGAGTCATAGATCACCGTGACTCACCCTAGTAGCCCCCCACGCTTCTGTCTGGGTCAAACTATGCCCGGACGCAGCGGGTTAGGGTGCGAGCTCCACCGTGGGCAAGTTGCATCCTAAAATTTGGCTAAGTCCTAAAATTCTTGGCTGAGTAAAATCATGGTGACTAGTGTGACTCTGAGTCACAGGTCACCATGACTCGCCCTGGCAGACCCAGGTGCTTCTATCTGGGTCAAACTATGCTCGAACTCTGCGGGTCGGAATGCGAGCTCCTTCGCGGGCATGTTGCATCCCAAAATTTTGCTAAGTCCCAAAATTTTCAAAAACTCCCAAAATCTAGCATGTGCACCTTTACTCGTACGAAGCTGAAACCCATCCCAATCATCCTGAAGTATTTATGCAAATATAACTTAAAGTATAATAAATTAAATAAACATCTATTATACATAAATGTTATATTTGTATAAATCCTGGCAACTTCCCTCTAACAAGCGCTTGTTAGAGTAATAGATATATTTGACTTTATAATTAAATCATTTCGATTTAATTACTTAAGTCTTCTATTATTCCTTTTCACTTAAGCTATCTCTTTTAGGTGCATAATAATTAATATTTCTATTAATTATTATTTCACAACCTAGCTTTGTGTGGCTTTAGGGTTTCCTTTCTTATAAGCCGCTTTTGTAATTTTTTCCTGACTTCTCTCTTAATACAGTTTGAGCTCTAACATTTTGAGCACAAGAGGGTTTTGCTTTTTCTAGTTTTCAGCTTCATTCTTTGTGACAGGTTTATTGCATGCAGCTGTATCTTGGAGTTGAATCTGATATTTCATCAGTTTCTACAAGGTATTAGAGCCATTCTGCTACAGCTTGTTCAAAGTTTTCTGAAGCTGTAGATCAAGCCCTTTTTTTTCTAGCATTTTCTGCTATTTTTTATATTGGATCTGGGGGGTTGCAATTTTTCAGGGCACTTTGGACAAAAACTGACCTCACGATTGCGTCCAGAAGGCCTGAGATACCCAAAATCCATATAAAACTTAATTTATTTGGCCTCCGAAACATCTGACAAAAATTTCTTAGCCTCCTAGGGCCGTACGACACGCAAAATGATGCAAAAAAATTAAAAAACACACATTTTTTGCGTTATTTTTTAACGCAGCCAGTTCAAACAGAACGCGCCACCGGCACTCAGCCCGCATGCCACCTGCGCGCCGCCAGCCACCGGAGCGCCACCGACGGGCCACCGCCACCAAGCACTGCCGCCGCTGCCACTACCGCCGCCGTTCAGCCACCCATCCGCCACCGCCGCCCGGCCCGGTCACCACCTCTACCGGCGGTGCCACCCGTGGTCCGCCCTCCTGTGTGATGTCATCTTTTCTACAGCTGATGTCACCTTTCGGCAGGTGATACGACTTTTTTTGGTGATGCCATCATGCTGACATCAGCAACGGGCTGGTGACGGTCAAACGGCCATCAAAATTTTTCTCATGACTGGTTTTTTTAGAGAGCTTGCATTTTGGGGGTACTTGGGTGTTTTTGCTCCTACAGGGCTCATACGGACTCAAAAATTAAAGTGTGATATATCGTCGGAAAGGTTTTTCTGAGACCGTCGCATTGGTGCAGGTTTCATTTTTTGATTCCTCCATTTTAATGTCATTTTTGAGCCTCAAAGTCAAGGTACACATATTGACATTCTGAAGCATTCTTGCTCTTTCTTTCTTTCACGCTTTCAGAATTGTATTGGAATTGGGTTTTAGCTATTGTGGGGGGTGTTCTTTCTTGCTTTTTTGTCATTTCTTTCAGAAAAACAACACATTGTATCACACAAAACAAAAAAAACCCCTTCTACATCTTCTGTCTAGTTCTGAAAGAAAACTCAATAATAAAAATCAGTCAGAGCACAGGGCACTATGGCAGATACAGCATCCGTTGAGCTTCTCACTCCACACAATTACCATGTGTGGAAGGCTTGTATGACACGTCTTCTTCGATCACGGGGGTTGTGGTCCTGTTTGGATACAGTTCAGCCTCAGTTGACTCATCCATTTGAGGTCATGCAGCACAGGAACAAGATGGATGAAGCCATGGGTTTAATGTCACTACATGTTTCAGATAGTCTACTTTTTCACCTTGATGGATGCCTTACTCCTCAAGCCATTTGGGATAAGTTTCAAAATCTTTTTGGCACTGTGAATGAGTTCAGGGCACTACAGATTGAGGCAGAGTTGACTTCATTGATACCTGATTCTTTTCCCACCATTGAGGACTTCTTGATGAAGTTCAAATCTCTCCGTTCAATTTTACAAGGATGTGGGAAGAACAAAACTGACAATGAGTGTATTTACCTGATTCTTTCTAAGCTTCGAGGACAGTTTCAAATATTTTCTTCTACCTTCTACTCCACTATGGATGCACTAGGTGCCCGACATGTTATGCCCTCTTTCGAGACCTTTTGTGACCGGTTGACTCGTGAGCAATCAAAGCTCACTCAGATGGATTCTCTTACAGGTTCACAGTCACAAGCATTGCTTGCCAAGTCACCTCAGAGTACACAGAAGCCGAAGCAGATATCAGATTCCACTTCTCAGCACTCTACTGGCCCACCATCTTCTTCTAAGAAGGAGAAATAGAAGACTGAGAGACCTACATGTTCCTATTGTCAGAAAGGAGCACATGATGAGTCACTTTGCTATCAGAAGAAGTTTGATGGTTACGAAAAACAGATAGCGAATTTGCAAGCTCTTCTTCAGAAGAGCAATCTTTCCTCTCCATCCTCTTCTGGCTCACAGGGGTCTGCTTATCAGTCTTCCTCTATCTATTCTACAGCTGGACAGGATCTTGGAAAGGGTCATGCATTACGAGCTTCTGTTGCATCCCCTTCACAGGTCCCTTGGATACTGGATTCAGGTGCTTCTCACCATATGGCATCTTCTCGGGAGATCTTCTCTTCTTTTGAGGCTTCTCCTATTTCCCATATTATCATTGGGAATAACACTGTTATGACTGTCTGTGGGAAAGGCACTGTATGCATTCAAGATGGCACATTCAATGATGTGTTGTATGTTACATCTCTATCTTCAAACCTTCTCTCAGTTTTTCAGATTACTCACAGTGGGTCAGGGAAGATAGTTGAGTTCACTCCAGATTCAGTCTTCATCTGAGATAGTATGACAGGAAGTATTGTTGCTACAGGGACAGTTGATCATTCCACCCGTCTCTACTCCTTCTCACACTTTGGTCCACCTTTTCCAGAGCACGACTCTCCTACTTTGAGAGAGCATCATGTTGGACAGTCAGGTCACTTGAACCTTTGTGTGGTTCCTGAGACTACTGTTATGATTGCCATGCCACCACTTGTTGAGCTTTTTTCTGTTCAGCCGGATTCTTCTTCAGCACTGCTTGATCCTCCAGCTCCATTCATCGAGCCACCAGGTGCAGTTGTTGAGGATTCTTTAGAGGACACTCATCTCCTCTCTCATGACAGTGTCAGCACACCTATCATACCACTTGCATTGGGGATTCCCTTTCAGGATCCTTGTGTCTTCTCATTTGAGCATCAGCTCGGCCTTCCAGTGACACCTCATCCTTCGAGGTCACCTCTTTAGCACCCACTGACCTTCACTCCTCTACATTGGAGTCACAGTGGTTTTCTCATTGCTCCAGGGGTTCTTTCATTCTGGGGGGCTTTGGAGCCTCGACCCTCTCTCTCGGGGGGGGTTGGCAGCATGCATTGTACTTATGGCTTTGAGAGAGTCTCTTGAAGTCATTCCTTTTTGTCTTTGCTTGTTTTTTCATCTCTTTTTGGAGAGGAGTTTTTCCCACTGGGTTTTCTCCTTTACTCCGATTTATAGAGATTTCCTTGTACTGGGTACCTGATCACGCCTTGTTGCCGGGACCCATTTTTTTCTTGCTTTCTTAGGTGTGCTAGGTTAGCTTCCTCTTGAGCTACGCTTAAGGGGGGGTGTTAGAGTAATAGATATATTTGACTTTATAATTAAATCATTTCGATTTAATTACTTAAGTCCTCTATTATTCTTTTTCACTTAAGCTATCTCTTTTAGGTGCATAATAATTAATATTTCTATTAATTATTATTTCACAACCTAGCTTTGTGTGGCTTTAGGGTTTCCTTTCTTATAAGCCGCTTTTGTAATTTTTTCCTGACTTCTCTCTTAATACAGTTTGAGCTCTAACATTTTGAGCACAAGAGGGTTTTGCTTTTTCTAGTTTTCAGCTTCATTCTTTGTGACAGGTTTATTGCATGCAGCTGTATCTTGGAGTTGAATCTGATATTTCATCAGTTTCTACAGCGCTCACCCCGGCATCGCATTTCTCGCTGAATCAAACCTTGGTGACTCGCGTTACTCTGAGTCACGGGTCACCGCGACTCACTTGGGCAGCCCCCTGCACTTCTATCTAGGTCAAACTATGCCCAGACTCAGCGGGTCAGGGTGTGAGCTCCACCGCAGGCACATTGCATCCTGAAATTTGGCTAAGTCCTGAAATTCATGAAAACTTTCGAAATCTAGAATGTGCACCTTAACTCGTATGAAGTCGAAACCCATCCCAATCATCCTTAAGTATTTATACAAATATAACTTAAAGTATAATAAATTAAATAAACATATATTATACTTAAATGTTATATTTGTATAAATCTCAGCAACTTCCCTTTTAGAGGCGCTCGCCCCTACCTCACATTTCTCATCGAGTCAAACCGCGGTGACTCGCATGACTCTTATTTGTAGGTCACCATTACTCACTCGAGTAGCCACACGCACTTCTGTCCAGGACAAACTATTCCCAAACTCCGTGGGTCAAGGTGCGAGCTCCACTGCGGGTATGTTGCATCCCAAAATTTGGCTAAGTCCCAAAATTCTTGGCTGAGTCAAACTGCGGTGACTCACATGACTCTAAGTCATAGGTCACCGCAACTTGCCTGAGCAGCCCCTTGTGTTTCTATTCGGGTCAAATTGTGGGTGGAGTTAGCGGGTCAAGGTGCGAGCTCCATCGCGAGCACGTTGCATCCCAAAATTTGGCTAAGTCCCAAAATTTTCAAAAACTCCCAACATCTAGAATGTGCACCTTAACTCATACGAAGCCAAAACCCATCCCAATCATCCCAATGTATTTATACAAATATAACTTAAAGTATAATAAATTAAATAAATATATATTATACTTAAATGTTATATTTTTATAAATCCTGACAACTTCACTTTGACAAGTGGTCACCCCTACCTCGTGTTTCTCGTCGAGTCTAATCATGGTGGCTCATGCGACTCTGAGTCGCAGGTCACCACGACTCACCCAGGTAGCCCCCACACTTCTATCCACGTCAAACTATGGCCGGACTCAGTGGGTCAGGGTGTGAGCTCCGCTGCGGGCACGTTACATCCTAAAATTTGGCTAAGTCCCAAAATTCTTAAAAACTCCCAAAAACTAGCATGTGCACCTTAACTCGTACGAAGCCAAAACCCATCCCAATCATCTCGAAGTATTTATACAAATATAACTTAAAGAATAGTAAATTGAATAAACTTATATTATACTTAAATGTTATACTTGTATAAATCCCAGCAACTTCCCTCTGACAAGTGCTCACCCCAGCGTCACGTTTCTCACTGAATCAAACCATGATGACTCACACAACTCAGAGTTGTGGGTCACCGTGAATTGCCCGGGCAGCCGCACTTCTGTCTAGGTCAAACTGTGCCCAGACTTGGTAGGTCGGGGTGCAAGCTCCACCGTGGGCACGTTGCATCCTAAAATTTGGGTGTCTTGAAATTCTCAACCAAGTCAAACCATGGTGACTCATGCAACTCTGAGTCACAGGTCACCGTGACTCACCTTGGCAGCCTCCTGCACTTCTGTCAAGTTCAAACTATGTCCGAACTCGGTGGGTCAGGGTGTGAGCTTCATCTCAGGCGTGTTGCATCCCAAAATTTGGCTAAGTCCCAAAACTCTTGGCCGATTCAAACTATGGTGACTCATGTGACTCCATGTTGTGTGTCACTGTGACTCGTTCAGGCAGCCCCCCACGCTTCTGTCTAGGTCAAACTATGCCCAGACTCGGTGGGTCAGGGTGCGAGCCCCACCGTGGGCACATTGCATTCCAAAATTTGGCTAATTCCCAAAATTTGAGAAAACTCCCAAAATCTAGAATGTGCACCTTAACTCGTACGAAGCTAAAAGCCATCCCAATCATCCTAAAGTATTTATACAAATATAACTTAAAGTATAAATCCCAGAAACTTCATTTTGACAAGCGCTCACCCCTACCTCACATTTCTCACTGAGTCAAACCATGGTGACTCCTGCAACTCTGTGTTGCAGGTCATTGCAACTCGCCCGGGTAGCCCCCCGCGCTTTTATCTAGGTCAAACTATGCTCAGACTCAGCGGGTCAGGGTGCGAGCTCCACCGCGGGCACATTGCATCCTAAAATTTGGCTAAGTCCTAAAATTCTCAGTCAAGTCAAACCGTGCTGACTCACGTTACTCCAAGTCACAAGTCATCGTGACTCACCCTGGCAACCCTCCGTCCTTCTGTCTGGGTCAAACTGTGCCTGGACTCAGTGGGTCAGGGTGTGAGCTCCGTTGAGGGCACGTTGCATCCCAAAATTTGGCTAAGTCCCTAAATTCTTGGTCGAGTCAAACCACAGTAACTCACGTAACTCTGATTCACGGGTCACCGTGACTCACCTAAGCAGCCCCTTGCATTTCTATCTAGGTCAAACTATGCCCTGACTTGGCAGGTTGGGGTGCGAGCACCACCGCGGGCACGTTGCATCCAAAAATTTGACTAAGTCCTAAAATTCTCAAAAACTTCCAAAATCTAGTATGTGCACCTTAACTTGTATGAAGCCAAAACCCATCCCAATCATCCTGAAGTATTTATACAAATATAAATTTAAGTATAATAAATTAAATAAACATATATTATACTTAAATGTTATATTTGTATAAATCCTAGCAACTTCCCTTTGAAAAGCACTCACCCCTACCTCGCATTTCTCACTGAGTCAAACCACGTTGACTCACGTGACTCTGAGTCGTGGGTCACCGCGACTCACCCAAGTAGCCCCCTGTGCTTCTGTCTAGGTCAAACTGTACCCAGACTCAGTGGGTCGGGGTGCGAGCTCCACTACGGGCACATTGCATCTCAAAATTTGGCTAAGTACCAAAATGTGGGCACGTTGCATCCCAAAATTTGGCTAAGTTCCTAAATTCTCAGCCAAGTCAAACCTTGATGACTCACATGACTCCAAGTCGTGGGTCACCATGACTCACCCTGGTAGCCTCCCGCAATTCTGTCTAGGTCAAACTGTGCCTAGACTCGATGGGTCAGGGTGCGAGCTCCGTTGTAGGCACGTTGCATCCTAAAATTTGGCTAAGTCCCAAAACTCTCGACTGAGTCAAACCGTAGTGACTCACGTGACTCCAAGTCATGGGTCATCGTAACTTGCCCGGGTAGCTGCCTGCTCTTTTGTCTGGGTCAAACTATGCCCGGACTCAATGGGTCAGGGTGCGAGCTCCACCGCGAGCACATTGCATCCTAAAATTTGGCCAACTCCCAAAATTTAGAATGTCCACCTTGAAAAGCACTTTCCCCTGCCTCGTATTTCTTGCTAAGTCGAACCGTGGTGACTCATGTGACTCTGGGTCACGAGTCATCGTGACTGGCACAAGCAGCCCCCCACGCTTCTGTCTGGGTCAAACTGTGCCCAGACTTGGCTAGTCAGGGTGCGAGCTCCACCATGGGCACATTGCATCCCAAAATTTGGCTATCCTAAAATTCTTGGCTGAGTCAAACCGTAGTGACTCGCATGACTCTGAGTCGCGGGTCACCGTGACTCACCCTGGTAGCCCCCTGCGCTTCTGTCTGGGTCAAACTGTGCCTGGACTCGGGGGGTCAGGGTTTGTATCCCAAAATTTGGCTAAGTCTTGAAATTCTAGAAAACTCCCAAAATCTGGCATTTGCACCTGAACTCGTACGAAGCTAAAACCCGTGACTTAGAGTCACACGAGTCACCGCGGTTTGAATCAGCCAAAAATTTCAGGACGTAGCCAAATTTTGGGATGTAATGTGCCCGTGGTTCCAAAATCTAGAATGTGCACATTAACTCGTACAAAGCCGAAACCCATCCTAATCATCCCAGTCGTAGTGACTCAGAGTCACGTGAGTCACCGCAGTTTGACTCGGTCGAGAATTTTAAGACTTAGCCAAATTTTGGGATGCAACGTGCCCGCGGTCCCAAAATATAGAATGTGCACCTTAACTCGTACGAAGACAAAATTCATCCCAATCATTTGAGTCATGGTGACCCACGACTCAGAGTCACGCGAGTCACCATGATTTGACTCAACTGAGAATTTGGGGACTTACCTAAATTGTGGGATGCAACATGCCTGTGAGTCCCAAATTCTAGAATGTACACCTGAACTCGTACGAAGCCGAAATCCATCCCAATCATCTGAGTCACAGTGACCCATGACTCAAAGTCATGTGAGTCACCGCAGTTTGACTCGACTAAAAATTTTAGGACTTAGCCAAATTTTGGGATGCAACATGCCCACGGTGGATGATTGGGATGGGTTTCGGCTTCATACGAGTTAAGGTGCACATTCTAGCTCACACCTCGACCGACTGAGTCCAGGCATAGTTTTACCAGGATAGAAGCGCGGGGGGCTGCTCGAGCGAGTCGCGGTGACCCGCGACTCGGAGTCACATGAGTCATCAAGGTTTGACTTGGCTGAGAATTTTGGGACTTAGCCAAATTTTAGGATGCAACAAGACCGTAGTGGAGCTCACACCCCGACCCACCGAGTCTGGGCATAGTTTGACCCAGACAGAAGCGTGGGGGGCTGCCCGGGCGAGTCAGGGTGACCCGCGACTCAGAGTCACAGGAGTCACCATAGTTTGATTCGGTGAGAAACGCGATGCCAGGGTGAGCACTTTTCAGAGGGAAGTTGCCAAGATTTATACAAATATAACATTTATGTATAATATATGTTTATTTAATTTATTATACTTTAAGTTATATTTATATAAATAGTTCAGGATGATTGGGATGGGTTTTATCTTCGTACGAGTTAAGGTACACATGCTAGATTTTGGAAGCTTTTGAAAATTTTAGGATAGCCAAATTTTGGGATGCAACGTACCCCTGACAGAGCTCACACCTTGACCCACTGAGTCTGGGCATAGTTTGACCTGGACAGAAGCACAAGGGGCTGTTCGGGTGAGTCACGGTGACCCGTGACTCAGAGTCGCATGAGTCACCGCGGTTTGACTCGGCTGAGAATTTTGAGACTTGGCCAAATTTTAGGATGCAACGTCCCCATGACGGAGCTCACACCTAGACCCGCGGAGTCTAGGCATAGTTTGACCTAGACAGAAGCGCGGGGGGCTGCCAGGGTGAGTCGCGGTGACCCAGGACTCGAAGTCGTGTGAGTCACCACGGTTTTACTCGGTAAGAAACACGAGGCTGGAGCGAGCACTTGTCAAAGGGAAGTTGTCAAGATTTATACAAATATAACATTTAAGTATAATATATATTTATTTAATTTATTATACTTTAAGTTATATTTATATAAATATTTCAGGATGATTGGGATGGGTTTCAGCTTCGTACGAGTTAAGGTGCACATTCTAGATTTTGAGAGTTTTTGCAAATTTTGAGACTTAGCCAAATTTTGGGATGCAACATACCCCGCAATAGAGCTCGCACCCTGACCCACCGAGCCTGGGCATAGTTTGACCCGGACAGAAGCGTAGGGGGCTACAAGGGTGAGTCACACAAGTCACCGCAATTTGACTCGACCGAGAATTTCAGGACTTAGCCAAATTTTTGGATCCAATGTACCCGTGGTGGAGCTCACACCCTGACCCATTGAGTCTCAGCATAGTTTGACCTAGACAAAAGGGCGGGGGGCTGCTTGGGTGAGTCGCGGCGTCCCACGACTCGAAGTTACGCGAGTCATCGTGGTTTGACTCATCGAGAAACATGAGGCAGGGGCGAGCGCTTGTCAAAGGGAAGTTTTTAAGATTTATACAAATATAACATTTAAGTATAATATAGGTTTATTTAATTTATTATACTTTGAGTTATATTTGTATAAATACTTTAAGATGATTGGGATGGGTTTTAGCTTCATACGAGTTAAGGTGCACATTCTAAATTTTGGGAGTTTTTGCAAATTTTGAGACTTAGCCAAATTTCAAGATACAATGTGATCATGGTGGAGCTCGCACCCCAACCCATCCCAATCATCCCAAAGTATTTATAAAAATATAACTTAAAGTATAATAAATTAAATAAATGTATATTAAACTTAAATGTTATATTTTTATAAATCCTGACAACTTCCCTTTGACAAGCGCTCACCCCTGCCTCGCATTTCTCACCGAGTCAAATCATAGTGACTCACATGACTCTAAGTCGTTGGTCACCATGACTCACCCGGGCAGCCCCCCGTGCTTCTCGACTGAGTCAAACTGTGATGACTAACGTGACTCTGAGTCATGAGTCACCGTGACTCACCCTGGTAGCCCCTCGCGCTTCTGTCTGGGTCAAACTGTGCCCGGACTTAGTGGGTCAGGGTGCGAGCTCTACCACGGGCACGTTGCATCCCAAAATTTGGCTAAGTCCTGAAATTCTCGGCTGAATCAAACCATGGTGACTCGCGTGACTCTTAGTCACAGGTCACCACGACTCACATGAGTAGCCCCTTGCGCTTTAGTCTAGGTCAAACTGTATGCATATGCACCTTAACTCGTACAAAGCCAAAACCCATCCCAATCATCCTAAAGTATTTATACAAATATAACTTAAAGTATAATAAACTAAATAAATGTATATTATACTTGAATGTTATATTTGTATAAATCCCACCAACTTCCCTCTGACAAGCACTCAACTCGGTATCGTGTTTCTCACCGAATCAAACTCCGGTGACTCATGTGACTCTGAGTCGCGGGGCACCACGACTCACCGGGGCAACCCGTCAGGCTTCTGTCCGAGTCAAACTGTGCCCATACTCGGTAGGTCGGGATGCGAGCTCCACCACGGGCACACTGCATCCCAAAATTTGGCTAGGTCCCGAAATTCATGAAAACTCCCAAAATATAGAAAGTGCACCTTAACTCGTACAAAGTTAAAACCCATCCCAATCATCCTAAAGTATTTATATAAATATAACTTAAAGTATAATAAATTAAATAAACGTATATTATACTTAAATGTTATATTTGTATAAATCCTAGCAACTTCCCTTTGATAAGCACTCACCCCTGCCTCGCCTCTCTCACGGAGTCAAACCATAGTGACTCGCGTGACTCTACATTGCGGGTCACCGCAACTCACCCGAGCAGCCTCCCGTGCTTCTGTCTAGGTCAAATTGTGCCCACACTCGGTGGGTTAGGCTGCGAGCTCTACCGCGGGCACGTTGCATCCCAAAATTTGGCTAAGTCCTGAAATTCTTGGTCGAGTCAAACTGCGGTGACTCATGCAACTCCAAGTCGCAGGTTGCCACGACTCACCCTGGCAGCCCCCTGTGCTTTCACCTGGGTCAAACTATGCCCAGACTCAGCGGGTCAGGGTGTGAGCTCTGTTGCGGGTATATTGCATCCTAAAATTTGGCTAAGTCTCAAAATTCATGAAAACTCCCAAAACCATGGTGACTCATGCGACTCTGAGTCGCGGGTCACCGTGACTCACCCTGGCAGCCCCCTGCACTTCTGTTCGGGTCAAACTGTGCCCAGACTCGACGGGTATGGGTGCAAGCTCTATTGCGGGGATGTTGCATCCTGAAATTTGGCCAAGTCTCAAAATTCTCGGCCGAGTCAAACCACGGTGACACACGTGACTCTAAGTCACAGGTCACCACGACTCACATGAGCAGCCCCTTGCGCTTCAGTCTAGGTCAAACTATGCCTAGTCTCGGGGGATCGAGGTGCGAGCTCTGCCACGGGCACGTTGCATCTTGAAATTTGGCTAAGTCTCAAAATTCTCAAAAATTGCCAAAATCTAGAATGTGCACCTTAACTCGTACGAAGCTGAAACCCATCCCAATCATCCTGAAGTATTTATATAAATATAACTTAAAGTATAATAAATTAAATAAACATATATTATGCTTAAATGTTATATTTTTATAAATCCCCGCAACTTCCCTTTGACAAGCGCTCACCCCTACCTTGCATTTCTCACTGAGTCAAACCACGATGACTCGCGCAACTCTGAGTCGCGGGTCTCCGCGACTCACCTGGGCATCCTGTCGCACTTCTATCTGGGTCAAACTATTGCCAGACTCGGCGGGTCGGGGTGCGAGCTCCGTCGCGGGCACATTGCATCCCAAAATTTGGCTAAGTCCTAAAACTCTCAGCCGAGTCAAACTGCGGTGACTTGTGCGACTCCAAGTCACAGGTCACTGCGACTCACCTGGGCAGCCCCTGAAATTATACAAATTTTGGGACTTAGCCAAATTTTGGGATGTAATGTGCCTGCGATGGAGCTCATACCCTGACCTACCGAGTTTAGGTATAGTTTGACCCATACGAAGCCAAAAACCCATCCCAATCATCTGAGTCGCGGTGACCCACGACTCAAAGTCGCATGAGTCATCACAGTTTGACTCAGCTGAGAATTTCAGGTCTTAGCCAAATTTTGGGATGCAACATGCCCGTGGTCCCAAAATCTAGAATGTGCACCTTAACTCATACGAAGTCGAAACCCATCCCAATCATCTTGAAGTATTTATACAAATATAACTTAAAGTATAATAAATTAAATAGACGTATATTATACTCACCGAGTCAAACAGTAGTGACTTGCACGACTCTGAGTCGCGGGTCACCGTGACTCACTCGGGCAGCCCACCGTGCTTCTGTCTGGGTCAAACTGTGCCTGGACTCAGTGGGTCAGGGTGCAAGCTCCACCGTAGGCACATTGCATCCCAAAATTTGGCTAAGTCCCAAAACTCTCAGTCGAGTCAAACCGCGGTGACTCGTGTGACTCTGAGTCGCGGGTCACCGCGACTCGCCCGGGCAGCCCTTGAAATTATACAAATTTTGGGACTTAGCCAAATTTTGGGATGCAATGTGCCTACAGTGGAGCTTGCACCCCGACTCGCTGAGTCTAGGTACAATTTGACCTAGACAGAAGCGCGGTGGGCTGCCCAGGTGAGTTACGGTGACCCGCGACTCAGAGTCACGCAGTCACTGCTGTTTGACTCGGTGAGAAATGCAAGGTAGGGGTGAGCGCTTGTCAAAGGGAAGTTGTGGGGATTTATACAAATATAAAATTTAAGTATAATATACATTTATTTATTTAAACAATCTCCCATCTCCATCTTGTGATGATTTACAAACTTTCCCATATTTCTTTCCTGTATTTTTTTGTGAAAAAATTTCAACTTGTCAGTTTCAATAAAGTCAAATGAATCCTAAAAAGTGTCAACTAGTGCAAAGGAAGAGAGAAAGCAAAGAAGGTCACTTGGACTCATCTACTCTAATAGGAAGATTATATTCACTACTAGCTATGACAAGGAATCTCTAAATTATTTGTTATTAGATCTCATAGAACTTCATCTACATTCTTTATATTTTGAACCATTGTTATTGTGCTCATGCCAATGAAAGTATAGATATGTTGATCTTAGGACAATTGTTCTATCACTAAACCATGATTTTAGTGAGCTTCTCAAGTGTAGATATATCAATCTATTTCTATATATCTCTGTGCTTTAAGATGAAGGCCTTTTGTTGACCCTATCCACTCTATGAATTATCAAAAATAAAGAGAGCTATTTGCTAAGTTACTAGTGTTTTCAGTGTGACAAGCTAGTGTTTTCATAGGGTTACTCCCTGGAAAAGCTTAATGATAGGTGTATGAAACCAGACTTGCGCAAGTTTGTTAGATGCAACATCAAAGAAAGCACATAAAATTGTTTTCTCCTACATTTCATTTAGTATTTCAAGTTACATCCAACTCTTTAACTTCATGCAACGCATATTTACTACATTTGTTTTGTAGGTCCTTGTAACATTGAAGGTAAAAATTACACATTTTCATGATTACGAGCTCTACTCTAGCACATTAAAGATACTTAACCTTCATACCACCCTAATTAAATTTGCACCTTGCCTAGGTAGTATGGAAATATCAACTTCCACAGTTACTGCTACCTACAACATTTATAACTATTCTAACACTACTTATGACCAACTTTCTCTGCCTACACTTGGTAGGAACTATACTGCCTTGCAGCTTTTGTTTGAAACCAAATTCAGAAATCTATATAATCTAGACTACTACTGCTTAAATCAGAGCCACACAAATGCCTTTAAGTATTTATTGCAAGGAACAAAGTATGTATCACATTCGACAAACTTTTACTATCTGATAAACTGAGCATCTTCCAACCTACAATTTATACGAAGACTTTTTCACAAGCTAAAGCTGTAAATTACAAAAAGAAGGGACCAAAGTTGTAGACGGATATGTGAGATGAAGGAAGCCCAAATGGAAACAATTATTGAGGCAACACCATTCCCACGGATTACTTGCTGTGAATAAGGCAACATCATACTCAAGGATTGCTTGAAGGAGTTGAATAGAGGTCGAAACAAGGGAATAAGTAATTTTAAGATGCTATTGATTGACCCAATTTGTGTATTACTAATTTCTATTTTTGTTGGAATCTAATTGTCTTCTTGCATTTCATGCCAGATTCTGCTAGGGCAATCAGTGATTGCAAGATTAATTGGATGATGCTTCCTCTTCATTTTAATTATCCTAGCAGCATGCCTCACTATTGATGACCTTACTCGTTGAAATGACTGAGGACTCAACAAGCAATTTTTAGTGAGTCCCTCCAGTCTCAAAACTATGATTCATACACAATGAATTTGATACTTATATGGATAACATTTATATAAATTGTTAATGGGACATATTTGCCAGTTAAATGAGCACAAAAATAATTCACATAATCCCTAGGCTTACAGGCTTTATATAATCAGAATTACAACCGCACTTTCTCATTAAAACCTAAATATTGTGGATTGCTTTAGATTTTGATTCTTTGATTGATTCTCTAATTATTCCCCCTTCTCATTGCTGCAAGAGCTTGCCTCAACATTCCTTATGGTGAATTTCTTTATCAATTTCTGAATTGTACCCCGCAATCAGTTTCTTCTTGCAAAATGATTTTAATTTAATAAAATTCTATTTGGTTTTTAAGGTTTTTGTGATCTAAGCACATTGAACATCATACAACATCATTGTTGTAATTTCTTCATGTCTTGTGTAACAGTTGGGTTGACGACTATCATTAGCACTGAATGCTCATATGTGATTTTGATTTTAGGAACATGGTAGAAGAAAATTGAAAAAATGAAAAATGCAGAAGGTTAATTGACGTTACCTAGATTAAGTGACAAAATTTGAGAGAGAGTTGCATGCATCCCTCGAGAATCCATTGCCGAACCATCTTATGTAGCTCTCGTTCTCTATCAGACATA
Organism: Chamaecyparis obtusa; assembly: GCA_027943335.1. Classification (NCBI taxonomy): domain Eukaryota; kingdom Viridiplantae; phylum Streptophyta; class Pinopsida; order Cupressales; family Cupressaceae; genus Chamaecyparis; species Chamaecyparis obtusa. Next base: position 320,917 of record BSBK01005289.1, read on the forward strand.
AAAAGACGCTTGAGGAATTCCTCGTCCTCCTCCTTCCTGACCTCCTTAGCCATTTTATCGATTTCCTCCCTCTCTTTCTTCCGACGTTCCTGCTCCTTCTTCCTGTCTTCCTCCTCCATATTCTTCCTCAAATCATCATCCATCTTCTTCACAAGGTCCTCAATGAACCTTGCCCTCGAGATTGTTTATATTATTTCAATTTCTATTACAATTGTAGACACCGAAAAATCCTTAAGAAAATAAATTATTTTTGTTTTCTGAAAATCCTTGATGACATCATCATTTATTAATTAATTAATTATTTAATTAATTAATTTATTTTTATGGCATTAAATCTCTCTCTCTTAATTAAAAATCTTTAATTAAGGAATCTAGCCTAAAAATGTCATTTGGACATTATCCCTAATTTATTAATTATTTAATTAATAAATTGACCAAAAACCTTCAAAAATAAATTAATTTATTTTTTATCCCAAACTTGGCCAATTTCCTCTAGACCACTAACCTCTTCCAAAATCTTCTAATCCCTTCTTAATTTCGATTAAAAGGCTAATCCCATCTTTCCTAACCCTAATCCCAAGGTTAAATATTTAATTAAGGTTAAATATTTAATTTTCATATTTATTGAAAATATTTTAATAAATATTCCTAAGACTTAAGCTTTTGGAATGAATAACCTTTTATTCCATGAAACTAATGGGAAATCTAGACTCTTCTAGAATCTTCTCAAATCCACCCTCTTCACCCATCCTAATCCTACCCTTAAACCTTTGTGCAATCCTAACCAAGCTTAAGACTTTCCTAAACTAAGGCAAAGTCTTTCCTTCCAAATATCTCAACCACAAAGCATTTATTGCTTCCCCAAAGTCTTCAAAGCCTCTCAAAGCCCATTCATTGCTCTTACAAGCATTTATTTAGAGAGTTATGAGCTTGGAGCCCCCTTTGTTGACTCCTTTTTGCCCTTCCCTTCATCCACTCACCTTGTGACATGTGTCACCTCCTGATTGGCTGAGAACTAGCACAATCCATGTGCTTCCTTTTGAGTGAATCTTGGCCTCTCTTAAAGATTTCAATCCTGGCCATTCATTCCTCCTACCCCAAGCCTTAGAAATCCTATAAATACCCTCACTTCCTAAGGCAAATCATCTCTCAACTCTCAAACTCAATAGCAAAGTTATAATGCCATTTTCATTCTAGCATAAGCATAAACTCTTCATTTTAGATCATTTTCAAGCTTAAATCACATCTAAATTAGCTTAAATGGATTAACATAGATTCATTTCTTGTTTTAATCTTAGTTCTTTCATCTAGCTTTACATATTTGTGTGTTCTTGAGGCCTTTGAGGCAAAATAGGTTCCTCATACCTATTTTGTGTCATTTTGGGTCTTCTTGATCCTCAAATCATCCATCTTGCATGCTCCAAGTGCTTGAGTTTGCACACCCACATCCCTCTATATCTAAGCATATCAAACGGTGCATGGGCGCATCCGTTTTAAGCTTAAACTGAGGTGGCTTTGATTTTAGTTTGTTTACCTTTAAATTTGATTTGATAATATGCTATGACGTTTGTTTGTCTTTGGCCTTCAAAACAGGTTTAGGTGCACTCTCAAATCCTAGTCTACATTCTGGCATGCCCGGTGGGACACAAACCACAATCATTTTGATGAAATTATGCTTTATATGCTTTTTTTTTTGCAGGAAATAAAGAAATGTCGCCTTCATGAAAAGAAATGACGCCTACAGCAATTAAATGTCACCTTCAAACAAAGAAATGTCACCTTCAACAAAAGAAATGTCGCCTACAAACAATTCAGTCACGCCTTCATGAAATTAAATCACGCCTTTGAGGAAAGAAATGACGCCTATGAGTTCTATTTTCACGCCTGCATAACTGAGATTTTCCTGTGATTGACAATTTCTATTACGTCCCAGAATTCTTAATCTGTCACCTTCATGTAAAGAAATCACGCCTGTAACAAAAGAAATCACGCCTCTGGTTTTTTATCTGTCGCCTTTTGACATACAGAATGTCGCCTATAGGAATTAAATGTCGCCTCTGCACTTTCCAGTGTCGCCTATAAGCTGGACAGTGTCACTTTTGGTTTTTGTCTTGAGTTGCTTAGGACTGGTTTTTTTCATTTCTTTTATTACAGCAAAGGTCAAACTCAATCTTGAATGACATTAAGGAAATGAACTTAGGTCCTAAGTGTCATTGTCAATTTGAAAATCAAACTCAATCTTGAATGCACTAAAAGGAACAAACAACTCTATTCCCTCATCTGTTTCAGATTTCAAAGCAAGCAAACAAATTCAATCTTGAGTGAACTAAGGGACAAAACAAAGCTTTTTCAAAGTTCTTAAGACAACTCGCTAATCAAATCTTGAATGCCCAAGTCAAAAAACTTGCAAACACTTGATTTACTTTTTGGAGAAAGGAACAAATCAAAAGCTAATCACGAGTGTCTTCATTTTCAAAGTTCAAACATCACTTAATCAAATTTGGAAAAATGAACAAAATCTGCTTGATGTGCATATAGGAGTTTTTCAATTTTTGCATAATCCTTGTTAGAGTAAGCAACGTGGAACATTTGAACTTGGACAAGTTCACCTGTTCTGCTTTTAGCGAGGCCTGTCCAAGGAGAAGCGCTTCCTCCTCGAAGAACGACCTCAAACTGGTATCCCCCCCAGCCGGTATACAAATAAGTGAATACCAAAAGAATCACTTACATCTCCTAATCACCGGGCGTTCGTGCCAAACACGTGTCTAGGGATGGTAAACATTCCTCTCCCCCAGCATAATTGGCAAGGCTCTTAAGTGAGTCATGGATGATCAGCAAAACCGGGTATGGAGACACCACGGAACTATTAAAAACCTGATAAACTAGAGGCTACCCTATCTACATCCGAAAGTATCAAAATCCTTGTGCAAGGACCGATTCCAAGGGGTTTACCGGGTCATCTCAAGATTACTCACCATTTGTATTCCCTTCTGGGGGATACCAAGCTGTGGGCAAGCGATTTTGATACTCACCTTCCTTAGGTAGATCTGTTTGAAGTGCTTGACAGTCAAAGACTCCGTGAAAACACTTGTTGAAACATACACTTTCAAAAGCTTTGTCAGAGTCAGTTGCCTTTGTTTGTATCCCGTAGGGTTGCTTTGTCCCTTGCGGAGATTGCTTTGACTTTAAATTTTGCCATTGGAAACCTTTGCCTCAAAAATCAGAAGCCTCTTTTCCAAGTGATGCCCAGCAAGAACAAACATCCTAAAGCAAAGTTGCCCAAATCCCAAGCCTATCAAGAGCGAAAACTCATCAAGAAGAACACCAAGAGCTATCAAGCCATTATCCAAGCAAACCAAGCAGAAGAGAAGTCCCAAACCAGACTTGAGAACATTTCCCATAACGCTCGCATCAAACAGTTCGCCTTCTGTTTCCGAGTTAACCATCACTTTGTCAACCTTGAGCCAGAAGATTAGCCAATCCTTGTTCATGTCTTGTTCCATCTTCAGATCCTGAAATCTTGTCTCAACAGCCTTGCATCTTAGTTTCATCCTAGTTTCATCCTTTGCATCAGCATCAAAACCTTAGTTGCATTTCAAAACATCATAAAGTTGCATATGCATTCATCTTCCTACCAGCATTCTAGAATCAGTCCTTGTCATTTGCACTTGCATCATCCTTCTAGAGCATTGTCCCTTCACCCTTCAATACCTTTTCCACTAGCATCCCCCCATCGGCTTTCCATGTCTTTCCAGCAGATCCATCATCTTTTGCTCCAAATCTAGAGATCCACCAACACTTAGTGTTCTACCTTTTTGAGTTGTTCCTATCCCATATCCAAGATCAGAGACCATCATCCTCTTTTTGGCACAACGTGTTGTCATAAAGAAATCAAACCTTGTCCTTGCATAGCCATCATCTTGAGCAAGAGATTGGAGTGTATTGATAAGAAACCATTTGACCGAAGATCATCAGTCTATCTTAGGTTGACCCCATCATATCTCTGATCCTCCATTTGGGAAAAACAGCAGCTCATTTGTTGACCACTCAGTAATCTTTCACCAGCATTTCACCAGCAACCTATCTTTCCTCCACCATCTTGATCCATATCAGTTCCATCCAGCTTCCATCATCGCCATCTTGATCCATCCTTGCATTGCATCCTAGAAAGTCATCATCTTTAGAAGTTCATCAACTTTGCATCCATCAACGTCTTTTAGCCAAACATCTTGCATACATTTAGCACTTGCATCTCCATGCCTGTTGAGACCAGATCTTGGAAAAGACGAAGCATGAATCCTTATCCACCAACAACCTCATCTGATCCCAAACTTTTCACCAACGCCATGATGACCTACAATCCCCAGATCCAAGCCAGTAACCCATGTGAAGATCCAAACATCCCTTCATCCCCGTTGGCAAACCAAGCATTTGCAAATCCTCCAGAAAGCCCACCAGCGACCAATGCCCTTATACCACAACATCAACAAAGCACGTTTGTTCACTACCTGCCAGAAAGTACCTCCATCCCACCATCTCTCTATCCACGCATCCCCATCAAAACTATCCAAGTTCCAGCACAAGCATATTCTCCGTTTGTCCAATCATTCCCCGATCCTATCATACAAACATCCCAAGAGCTTTCCACCATTCCCCTTTTCTTGCAAGGAAGCCTCACTAGTCTCGCAACACAAGCTGCAGCACCATTCGCTCCATCTCATACCCCTTTTGCTTCATCATCTGCTATGGCTGCCCAAGCCCAAATCCAACACTTAACCCAAAGTCAGCTTCCACCTCTCACACAAGCTTTTACACCACCACCATTCGCAAGTCAAGCAACGCCTTTCACCATCAAAGGAGCACCATCACCCTTCACCCCCCAAGCACCCGTACCTTCTTCTTTGGGGTTAGCGCAATCGCTCCCCATTCCAACCTCATCTTTCTCTTGGGTGTTTCCTTCATTTTCCTCTTCACAAGCATCCGCTCAACCACAACCTCAACAAGCTCCTTTCTCTCAAACATCATTCGTATCCCAAGCTCCCGTTGCTCCTACCATTCTATCATCCGCTGTAGCGCACCCTAACACAAGCTCTCAGTGGGGCCTTACACAAGAAGAAATGAAGGCATGGGGGATCCCATCTCAATCCCCTACATCTATGGTTGCAAGTCAACAAACCACCTTCACCCAAGCAGCACAACAGCAACTACCCCAAACACCGCCAGCTTCAAGCTATTCATCCCAAATCCCAAATACCTTCCAGCAAGTTCCACCACCTCAACAACCAACTTTCCCCAACTATCTTACTCCATCACCCTTTGCTTCTAGCTTCCCCACATCTGTTCCACCTCTAAGTAACGCACGCATGCACCCAGCTTATATCAGCCAAACCCAAAGCCAACCTCAGCAACTACCACCATCATACCCGCAAGCAGCATCATTCCAACAGCCTCCCCCATAGCAACCACATGTCCCCTTTCAGCAAACACCCATCATTCCTCAACAACAGCAAGTCCCTTGCTATCAGCCTCAGCAACAAATCCCTATCATCCCCCAGCAACAACAAGTTCCCATCTATCAGTTACAACAACAAGTTCTAAATGACCACTATCAGCAAGCAGTCCCACAACAACCGCCAGTTCAACAACAGCAAGTAGCCCAACAACATCAAGCGGTTCCATATCATTTACCACAATATCCCCCTATGCCACACCAGCAATATCCCCAGCAACCATTGCCCCAAAATCAGTTCCAACCCATTTATCCACAGCAAGCACCATATCCAGTTCCACAGCTTCCATCACAAGCAGAAGTCCCAGTTCCCTCGCCACTCAATGCTGAGTGGGAAGCAATGAAAAATGCTCTAAAAGAGCTACAAAGTGGAACAGAGAATAAAACATACAAGTTCGAAGAGGTGTGCTCATATCCCTTCGATCGGTCCATAGCAACTATCCCTTTCCCCAAGCATTTTGAGATGCCCAAGTTTGACAAGTATCGAGGGAAAGGAGATCCAGTAAATCATATCAAAGAGTTCTACATGGTGTGCCAAGAAGTAGCTTACAGTGATAACTATCTCCTGTGCCTGTTTCCCAAAAGCTTGGGAGGAACTGTTGTTGAGTGGTTTTACAAAATACCACATGGGACAATAAACACCTTTGCTGAACTCTCTGAGAAGTTCATCACACACTATGCCCATAATGTGGAGAATGAGTTGTCCTTGCTAGACCTATGCAACTCAAAGCAGAAAGATGGAGAAAACCTTGCAGAATACTTGCAAAGATGGCAGAATCTTACAACCAGGTTATCATATCAGCCGCCAGAGAAGCATCTAACAAAGATCTTCATTGATAACCTGCATCCAAAGCTATCCCATCACATGTGAATGAACTATCTCCAGACATACCAAGACATCAAGAGCAAAGGCATAGGCATCGAGAAAGCTCTCCTAGACGAAGGCACTATTCGTCACTTCAAGGATGATTCCAAGAATAAACCCAACAATGATAAATCCCGTTACTGGAATCGTAACAAGAATGTTGTTACAGATGGAGCCACTGACACTAAGAATGTACAATTCGTTGTGGCTAGTCCTATACCAGCTCAAACATACCAACCGCCACAAGCGCCCATCTATCAGCAACCACCAACTCCCGCATATCAAGCACCTATTTATCAGCAGCCTCCTCAAGCTCATCAACCACCTGTCCAACAGTATCAGCAGCAATACCAACAGCAACAGCCAGCACGTCAAGGCAATCCTGTTAACACAGTTAACGTTGCCCCAAGGCAGAACAAAACCAACAATCAGAACAATCCAAAGAGGACTTTCACACCTTTGGGTGAGCCTCTGGATCAGATCTTTTATCGGCTAGCCAAGGCAAATATGATCACATATCCGCCCATCCCACAGAAGGATGACAACGCACCAAAGTCTGATTGGTATAAAGAACATGAATACTGTGATTACCATCGTGTGAAGGGGCACACAACATTGAAGTGCATGCGGCTTAAGCACTACATCCAAGATCTCATCGATCGCAAGGAAATCTAGGTCGATGCACCAACTCAAGCTTCACCCAACGCCGGTTTGCAAATATATCAAAATGTGTTCCCTCAACACGATACCGGGAAGAATCAAGCCAACACCAATCAGCCCCAAAATCATGGCAAAGGCAAGCAAGAAGATCACACAGCGGCCTACATCAACTATGACAAGTATGTCGGATGCATAACTCAAGTTGAGCCCATCCAAGATGAGCCCACCATCAATACCATCCACGTTAGAGGGCCAGATCGATAATGTGCTGCAACTACCCGCAGTGGTAGGATAACTGTTGCTGGTGCTCCTCCGAGATCAGCTGCTCCTCCAAGGCCAACATCTACTGCATCCACAACACAATCTAACACCAGGCCAGCATCAAATGCACGCGCAACACAGCATAATGCACCAAGAGCACAATATAATATCATAGAGCATCTTGGGAACATGCCAGCCCAAATATCTATCTTGGATTTGCTCCGCACATCACCCATCCATCAGGAGATCCTGGACAAAGCTCTAAAAGAAGGCCATGTCCCCACGGACATTAACACAACTCAGTTTGAAACTCTTGTGGGACACCTATCAGCAGCATGTGCCTTATCCTTCAAAGAATCTGATATACCAGATGTCGCTCCTGACCATATTCTTCCACTCCGCATTGCTGTCATGGTCAGAGATTTCGCCATCAAATGAGTTCTAGTGGATAATGGCTCAGCCCTCAACTTGTGCACATTAAAATTCATCAAGAAGATCGGGTTCACGGAGGCCGACATACAACATGAGATGATCACCATTAAAGCATATGATAACTTGGAGCGTACCTCTGAAGGTACTATGACTTTGCCTATCCAGCTAGGCCCAGCAACGCAAGATACTCTCTGCCACGTTGTTGATCTTGACCTACCGTTCAATATCCTCCTCGGTCATCCATGGATCCATTCCATTAAGGCCGTACCATCTACTTACCATCAGTGCATCAAGTTTCCACATCAGGGCACTGAGGTTACCATCCACGCTGACCCTAACCCCTTCGCATACTGCCTTGCGATGGAAACATCTTTCCCTCATTCTACTCATTGTCCTGGAACTGATATTGGTACTTCTATTGCTAGCTCATCCCGATCCCATCGCAATCCAGAGACCATCCTTTCTTCCACCTTATCATCCATCAAGATCAACAACCAGGGTTGTGGCGAATACAGCCTCAGTGATGCATTTGTTGTAGGAGCTCTTCCACGTGATCCACATACTCAAGGGCGCCCAAGTTGTCAAAACAAGCCTGCTGAGGAACATTATAAGCTCAAGCAAATCAGAAACATAACTTTTGAGTCTCATGGTACCATCAACAGCAAAGAAATGGATCCAGATATTAACAAATGGTTATACAAAGATCCCCCATCACATGACACCCAACTCCTTGAGTACTTCAAAGAGAAATATCCAATCCCCTACCAAAATGTCACAGAACACTATAATTATCAAGGTGGTGGTCTAGGACCACAAGAGGATGGAAATTTGTTTCCTATCATACCATCCCAGAATCCAGAACAGCAAGGACTTGGCTTTAATACCCCTCGCCTGCTTGAACAAGAGCCCAATACCATAACTCCAAACACTAACATGACCAACGTGAACTTTTTGAATAGCCAGGATGACCTCGTGGAAATCGAAGACATCCCCAAAGAGAAAGACATCTGATCCTACGATGATATCTTTGCCGACGACACCCTCCTGGGGACTTCTGTCCTCCAACAACTCTCCATTAACCTCATAGATCTTCCCCTCACAAACCCCGACCTCATAGATTGGGACCAACCAAGCATCGCACACATCAACGAGTTCCAAAGTGCACAAGCACTCCTAGAATTCATGGGGGCATCAGATCCAGCAGTCAACCAGGATCCAACATCGACATCTGTTTATACGCTTCACCCAGAAGGATATTTTGGGGAAGAGGCAAGCTTTAGTCGCAAAAATGAAATAGCAAGAGAACATCATGAGTCTTTATGTGAAAACCCCCTTGGGGCACATTCTGATTCCAAAATAGTAAAAATAAAGGGCGTATCTTCTAGCGAAAACCTGGCAATTCAGGCGCTAGAAGATGAAGCCTTGCCTCTTCCCCCTATCCAAGATTATAGACTAGAGCAGTCACCGATCATCATAGAGGAAACCAAGCCAATCAACTTGGGAACAGAAGAATGTCCAAGGATCACCTACATTGCAGTCAACCTAACAGAAGAAGAAGAAATCACTCTCAGTGCCTTGCTCAAGGAATCCATCATCAACTTTGCATGGTCATACGCCCACATGCCTGGGCTTGATCCAAACCTTGTTGTTCATCATCTATCAGTAGATCCAAACATCAAGCCAGTGAAGTAGAAGCTAAGGAAAATGCATCCAAAGGTAGCATTGCTCGTCAAAGCAGAGCTTGAGAAGCTCCTCCAAGCTAAGATCATCAGAGCAATAGATTATTCAGAGTGGATCTTTAACATGGTGCCAGTCACAAAGCCTTCTGGCGACATCAGAATCTGTACTGATTTCAGGGACTTGAACAAGGCATGTCCTAAGGATGACTTCCCATTGCCAAACATAGACATGCTTGTAGACCTCACAGCGGGTCATGAGATGTTATCATTAATGGATGGCTTTTCAGGCTACAACCAAATTCATATCGCGGAAGCAGATCAACATAAAACAGCATTCACAACCCCATGGGGTACCTTCTGCTACAACATGATGCCATTTGGGCTAAAGAATGCAGGGGCCACATATCAGAGAGTAATGACAGCCATCTTCCATGACATGATCCACAAGATCCTTGAGGACTATGTGGATGATATCCTTGCAAAATCCAAAACAAGGAATGAACACCTCAACATCTTAGAACGTGTGTTTGATCGTCTGAATCATTATGGCTTAAAGCTTAATCCTAAGAAATGTGTCTTTGGTGTTACATCTGGCAAGCTTCTAGGCTTCATCGTCTCTAGACGAGGCATAGAGATAGACCCCAAAAAGGTAAAAGCAATAACAGAGATGCCTCCACCAAGAAATCTCAAACAGCTCAGAAGCCTACAGGGCAAGCTTCAATCAGTTCGGCGGTTCATCTCGCAACTAGCAGACAAGTGCCAACCCTTCTCACATCTCTTATGCAAAGACACCAACTTCAAGTGGGATCCCATATGTCAAAGAAGCTTTGATAAGCTCAAGGAGTATCTAGCTAATGCTCCAATCCTAGTACCACCAGTTTTAGGATGCCCACTCATCCTTTACATCTCAACAATAGCTACAGCACTAGGGGCACTCCTAGCACAGCATGATGATGAAAATAGAGAACGAGCTATCTACTACATCAGTCGCACTCTTGTGGGCTATGAGCTTAACTATTCACCCATGGAGAAAGCATGTCTTGCAGTGGTCTTTGCCACTCAAAAACTTAGACATTACATGCTTAGCCACACAATCAAGCTCATATCAAAGGTGGACCCTCTTAAGTATCTGTTATCAAAGACAACCCTCACGGGCCGTATGGCAAAATGGGTCATGTTACTCAGTGAATTTGACATTCAGTATATATATCGCAAAGCAATCAAAGGGCAAGTCCTTGCCGATCAACTAGCAGAAGCACCACTGGTGGATGTCTATCCACTAATCATGGAATTCCCCAATGAACATTTATGCATGATTGAAGAGCAGCCCATGTGGAAACTATACTTTGATGGTTCCAACACATCTCGTAGTTTTGGGGCAGGAATCCTATTCATCACACCTCAAGGTGACTATATTCCAAAATCATTCAAGTTGGGATTCCCCTGTACCAATAACATTGCAGAATATGAGGCACTCATCTCAGGTCTCAGAACAGCTATCCAATGGAACATCACAGAATTACAAGTATTTGGAGATTCACAGCTCATTATCAAGCAAGTCCTTGATGAGTATCAGACAAAGGACGACAAATTGCTACCCTACAAGCAACTGGTGGATAAACTGAAAGAGCATTTCCTACATCTACAATTCAATCAGATCCCAAGGCTTCAAAACAAAGAAGCAGATGCAATGGCAACCATCGGATCCTTATTGGAAATACCACGAGACGCATCACAGTATGAATTTCTAGTCGAGCAGCTACATTCACCAGCTTATGAGAACGCCGATGTGGACATGGTGTGTGTCTTGGTTGGTCCTCAATCCCCATGGTACCATGACATCCATGCATATCTAAAAAATGGTATCATATCTCCCCATCTCACCAATAACCAACGCCAAAACCTTATTCGCAGAGCTTCCCGCTACACTCTTGTAGCCAACACCCTATATCGTCGCGGGTATCATAATGTCCTATCTAGATGTTTAGACTCAAACGAGGCTGTCCTGGCCTTACAAGAAGTTCACGCTGGAATTTGCGGTGCCCACACGAGTGGCATGGTTCTAGCAAAACAACTGCTTAGAGTTGGGTATTATTGGCCAACAATGGAACATGATGCGTGTGAATTTGTCAAGAAATGTCTCCCATGTCAACAGCATGCCAATTTGATACATGCACCAGCATAGGATCTACAGCCTATTGCACCACCGTGGCCTTTTTCATGTTGGGGCCTCGACCTCGTTGGCTTGATCACCCCCCTCTCTTCGGATGGACACAAGTATATCATAACAGCCACCGAGTACTTTACCAAATGGGTTGAAGCGATTCCACTCACGCTAACTACTGGCATCCAAATATCCAAGTTCATCCTCTACCACATCATTTGCCACTTTGGCATACCATCTACCATTTTCACAGACCATGGCACACCTTTTGAAAACCAGCATGTGGATGATCTATGTGCCAGACTCCACATCCATCACCGTTTCTCCAGTCCATATTTCCCTCAAGGAAATGGCCAAGCTGAGGCAACTAACAAAACTATCTTGAAAATCCTCAAGAAGGTTGTCAATGATTCTGGTCGTGACTGGCACCTCCAAATCAATCCCGCCCTTTGGGCCTACCGCACTTCTTATCGCACTCCCACAGGCACCACCCCATACTCCCTCGTATATGGTGCTGAAGCCGTTCTACCAATCGAGGTCGAGCTTCCATCCTTGCGCATCTCCATTAAGAACTATACAACTGATGAAGACTATCGTGTGGCCCGGCTCACACAGCTAGATCTGCTAGATGAAAAGAGACAGCAAGCCTATGATCACCTGGTTGCATACCAGAATCGACTCAAAAGGAGTTATAACAAAAAGGTCCATCCTAGACAATTCCAGGTCGGTGAGGGTATTTATAGGTCGGTTTGAGAGTTGAGAGATGATTTGCCTTAGGAAGTGAGGGTATTTATAAGATTTCTAAGGCTTGGGGTAGGAGGAATGAATGGCCAGGATTGAAATCCTTAAGAGAGGCCAAGATTCACTCAAAGGGAAGCACATGGATTGTGCTAGTTCTCAGCCAATCAGGAGGTGACACATGTCACAAGGTGAGTGGATGAAGGGAAGGGCAAAAAGGAGTCAACAAAGGGGGCTCCAAGCTCATAACTCTCCAAATAAATGCTTGTAAGAGCAATGAATGGGCTTTAAGAGGCTTTGAAGACTTTGGGGAAGCAATAAATGCTTTGTGGTTGAGATATTTGGAAGGAAAGACTTTGCCTTGGTTTAGGAAAGTCTTAAGCTTGGTTAGGATTGCACAAAGGTTTAAGGGTAGGATTAGGATGGGTGAAGAGGGTGGATTTGAGAAGATTCTAGAAGAGTCTAGATTTCCCCTTAGTTTCATGGAATAAAAGGTTATTCATTCCAAAAGCTTAAGTCTTAGGAATATTTATTAAAATATTTTCAATAAATATGAAAATTAAATATTTAACCTTAATTAAATATTTAACCTTGGGATTAGGGTTAGGAAAGATGGGATTAGCCTTTTAATCGAAATTAAGAAGGGATTAGAAGATTTTGGAAGAGGTTAGTGGTCTAGAGGAAATTGGCCAAGTTTGGGATAAAAAATAAATTAATTTATTTTTGAAGGTTTTTGGTCAATTTATTAATTAAATAATTAATAAATTAGGGATAATGTCCAAATGACATTTTTAGGCTAGATTCCTTAATTAAAGATTTTTAATTAAGAGAGAGAGATTTAATGCCATAAAAATAAATAAATAAATAAAATAATTAATTAATTAATAAATGATGATGTCATCAAGGATTTTCAGAAAACAAAAATAATTTATTTTCTGAAGGATTTTTCGGTGTCTACATTTTGCCCCTCTTTGACGCGATGCCGCAAGTGGCATGGCGTCAAAGACAAGAAAACAAGATGCCGAGGCTAGAATCAGAAGAAGAGGGTAACGCTTAGGGCGGACTAGAAGAAAGAGGATACATGTCCCGGTGGGACAAAATCATGAAAGATGCACCCAGTGGGACAAGGAGAAAGAGGGATTACGTCCTGGGACAGAGTGTGCCTGGCGGGACGAGGAAGGAAGGGCCTAGGAAGAAAGGGGAGATAAATAACCTCACTTCCTAAGGCAAATCATCTCTCAACTCTCAAACTCAATAGCAAAGTTATAATGCCATTTTCATTCTAGCATAAGCATAAACTCTTCATTTTAGATCATTTTCAAGCTTAAATCACATCTAAATTAGCTTAAATAGATTAACATAGATTCATTTCTTGTTTTAATCTTAGTTCTTTCATCTAGCTTTGCATATTTGTGTGTTCTTGAGGCCTTTGAGGCAAAATAGGTTCCTCATACCTATTTTGTGTCATTTTGGGTCTTCTTGATCCTTAAATCATCCATCTTGCATGCTCCAAGTGCTTGAGTTTGCACACCCACATCCCTCTATATCTAAGCATATCAAACGGTGCATGGGCGCATCCGTTTTAAGCTTAAACTGAGGTGGCTTTGATTTTAGTTTGTTTACCTTTAAATTTGATTTGATAATATGCTATGACGTTTGTTTGTCTTTGGCCTTCAAAATAGGTTTAGGTGCACTCTCAAATCCTAGTCTACAACAATATTCATGGTTACATCTCCTACTATCATTTACACTAAAATTTCTTATCGTGACACTCATTTTTGTCATTCAAATTTGTATCCCTATCTTTTATGCATGTTCAATCAAATGGTTAAAAAAAACTATACTTATCCAATTGTTATGAAATTATTGACTTGAGCTAACTCTATCTAAGTAATTTTGTTAGTTAAAAATTAAATGTAAAACTTATTAAGTTGTGTTTTAGAGTGTTGTATTTAAACTAGCTACAATCTGAACTAGCTACAATTATAGTCAATTATGATCCAACGATTGATCGATTTAGTGATCTAGTAACTTAGAATGATTTGTTATGTGATTGTAACTGATTCTCATCAAATGGTTGACTGATTCGGCGATCTAGAACTTCATAATGGCTTATTATGCGATTGTAACTAATTCTCATCAAGCGGTTGATCGATTTGACTATCTAAAATTTCATAATGACTTGTTATGTGATTCTAGTTGATTCTCACTGAATGGTCGATAAATTTGACAATTTAGAACCTAAAAATTACTTATTGTGCGATTGTAGCTGATTTTCATCAAACGGTTAACCTTTTCAGTGATCTAGAAACTTAAAATAGCTTGTTATATGATTATAATCGATTTTCATTGAAGGGTTGACTGATTTAGTGATCTAGAAACTTTGAATGGTTTGTTATATGATTGTAATTGATTCTAATCAACCAGATGATCGAGTAGGTGATCTAGAACCTCAAAATGACTTATTATGTGATTGTAGCTGATTTTCATCAAATGGTTGACCGATTCGGAAATCTAGAACCTCAGAATGACTTGTGCGATTGTAGCTGATTCTCATTGAATGGTTCACCCATTCAGCGATCTAGAACTTCAAACTGAATTGTTATATGATTATAGCTAATTCTCATCCAACGGTTGACTGATTCGGTGATCTAGAACCTTATAATGACTAGTTATGCAATTCTAGTTGATTATCATCGAACGGTCAACTGATTCGATGATCTAGAACCTCACAATGACTTCTTATGTGATTGTAGCTAATTCTCAATGAACGGTTGCCCGATTCAGAGATTTAGAAACTTAAAACAGTTTGTTATGCGATTATAGTTGATTATGATCAAAGGATTGAATGATTCAGTGATCTAGTAAGTTAGACTGACTTGTTATGCAATTGTAATTGATTCTCATTGAACGGTTGACCGATTCGATGATCTAGAATTTCACAATGGCTTACTATGTGATTGTAACTAATTCTCATCAAACGTTTGATCAATTTGACTATCTAGAACCTCAAAATGACTTGTTATGCGATTATACATGATTCTCCTCAAACAGATGACCGATTCGGCAATCTAGAACCTCAAAATGACTTGTTATATGATTTTAGTTGATTCTAATCGAATAGTTGACCGATTCAGCAATCTAGAAACTTAGAATGACTTGTTATGTGATTATAGCTGATTCTCATCAAATAGTTGACCAATTCAGTGATCTCGAACCTCAGAATGACTTATTATACAATTCTAGCCGATTCTCATCAAACGGTTGACCGATTTGGCAATCTAGAACCTTAGAATGATTTATTATGCAATTCTAGTTGATTATCATCTAACGGTCGACCAATTCAATGATCTAGAATCTTAGAATGACTTGTTGTGTGATTGTAGTTGATTCTCATCGAACGGTTGACC
Organism: Chamaecyparis obtusa; assembly: GCA_027943335.1. Lineage (NCBI taxonomy): Eukaryota > Viridiplantae > Streptophyta > Pinopsida > Cupressales > Cupressaceae > Chamaecyparis > Chamaecyparis obtusa. The sequence continues at coordinate 336,635 of BSBK01005289.1, forward strand.
GATTTGGTGATCTAGAAACTTAAAACAACTTGTTATGCCATTGTAGTCAATTATGATTGAATGATTGACTGATTCAGTGATCTACAAAATTAGAATAGCTTGTTATGAGATTGTAATTGATTCTCATCAAACGATTGACCGATTTTGCAATCTAGAACTTCACAATTACTTATTTAGCGATTGTAAATGAGTCTCAATAAACGGTTGAATGATTTGACTATCTAGAACATCAGAATGACTTGTCATGCAATTATAGATGATTCTAATCAAACAAATGACCGATTCAACAATCTAGAACCTCAGGATTGTAATTGATTCTCATCAAATAATTGACCAATTCAGTGATTTAAAAACTCAAAACAACTTGTTATGTGATTGTAGGAGATTCTCATTGAACGGTTGACCAATTTAGCGATTTAGGAACTTAGAATGGCTTGTTCTACAATTGTAGCTGATTCTAATTGAATGGTTGATAGATTCAATGATATAGAAACTCAAAATAGCTTGTTATGTGATTGTAGTTGATTCTCATCGAACGGTTGACCAATTTAGCGATCTAGAAACTTAGAGTGGCTTGTTATGTGATTGTAGCTGATTCTCATCGGACGGTTGACCGATTCAGCAATCTAGAACTTCAAAATGACTTTTTATGCAATTGTAATTGATTGTCATTAAACGGTTGACCGATTCAACTATCTAGAACATCAAAATGACTTGTTATGCGATTGTAGATGATTCTCATCAAATGATTTACCGATTCGGTAATCTAGAATTTTAGAATGACTTGTTATGTGATTCTAGTTGATTCTCATCAAACAGTCGATCAATTCGATGATCTAGAACCTAAAAATTATTTATTGTACAATTATAGTTGATTCTCATTGAATGGTTGACCGATTTAGTGATCTAGAAGCTTAGAATGAATTGTTGTGCGATTGTGGCTGATTCTCATCAAACGATTGATTGATTCAGCGATCTAGAATGTCAAAATGACTTGTTATGTGATTGTAACTGATTCTAATCAAATGGTTGACTGAATCAGCAATCTAGAACCTTAGAATGACTTATTATGTGATTCTAGCTGATTTTCATCAAATGGTTGATCAATTTGGTAATCTAGAACCTCACAATGACTTGTTGTGCGATTGTGGCTGATTCTCATCGAATAGTTGACTGATTTGATGATCTAAAATGTAAAAATGATTTGTTATGTGATTATAGCTGATTCTCATCGAATGGTTGACTGATTCGGAAATCTCAAACCTCAGAATGACTTGTTATATGATTCTAGTTGATTATCATCGAACGGTCGACCAATTCGATGATCTAGAACCTCACAATGAATTATTGTGCGATTATAGCTAATTCTCATCAAACAGTTGACTAATTTGGCAATCTAGAAACTTAAAATAGCTTGTTATGTGATTGTAGTCAATTATAATCAAAGGATTGACTAATTCAGTGATCTAGAAACTTAGAATTGCTTGTTATATGATTGTAAATGATTCTTATCAAACGATTGACCGATTCGGTGATCTAGAACTTTACAATAGTTTATTATGCGATTGTAACTGATTCTCATCAAACGGTTGATCGATTTAACTATCTAGAACCTCAAAATGACTTTTTATGCGATTATAGATGATTCTCATAAAATAGATGACTGATTCTGACCATTCTAATGACTAATTTAGTGATGTCATATGAGTTGGCTATTATGGAGTTTGAGAGCCGAGCTCCCTGAACTAAGCTCGTTTGTGGGTAGGGGCAGAGCTGAACTCTCTAGGGAGTGATGGGGTGGGGTCACAGTCTAACTCCCTAAGCTAAGCTCTCTGGGGAGAGGCGGGGTGGGTTTAGAGTTGAGATCCATGAGTTGAGCTCTTTGGGGTGGGGTTGAAAGTCATAGAAAAAAATAGATAAAGGAGGCTCCGTATAATGAAAAGAATGAAAAAAATAGAGTTAAAAAAAAAATGCTTGGGCCATATGTGGAGTCATGCCCAGCTCACGATGGGATGGGATCCCCATTGAGCTCATGGGCAGGTTTGAAGCTGATCTCCCTAAGTCAAGCTCTTCGAGGCATGGTCAAAAGTCATAGAAAAAAAGGACAAAGGAGGCTCTGTATAATGAAAAGAATGAAAAAATTAGAGTTAGGAAAAAGAATCACTCGGGCCATACGTGGAGTCATGCCCAGCTCATCGTGGGACGGGATCCCCATTAAGCTCATGGGTGAGGTCAGAGCTGAGCTCGAACTTGGGTTGGGTCAGAGTTGAGCTCTCTAGGGAGTGGTAGGGTGGGGTTGGAGCTAAGGTCTTTGAGGTCCCTAAGCTAAGATCTCTAGGGAGAGGCAGGGCAGGGTCAGAGCTGAGCTCCCCGAGCCAAGCTCTCTGGGGTAGGGTTGAAAGTCATAGAAAAAAATGGACAAATGAGGCTCTGTATGATAAAAAGAATGAGAAAACTAGAGTTTAAAAAAAAAAAATCACTCAGGCCATACATGGAGTCATGCCCAGCTCGCGATGGGAGGGGATCCCCATCGAGCTCGCGGGCGGGGTCAGAGCTGAGATCCCTGTGCCGAGCTCATTCACAGGTGGGATTAGAGCTGAGCTCTCTAGGGGGCGATAGGGCAGGGTCAAAGCCAAGCTCCCTGAGTCAAGGTCTCTATGGCAGGGTTGAAAGTCACAAAACAAAGGACAAAAGAGGCTTCATACGATGAAAAGAATGAAAAAACTAGAGTTAGAAAAAAAAAACACTCAGGCCATACGTGGAGTCATGCCTAGCTCACTGTGGGATGAGATCCCCATCAAGCTCATGGGTAGGGTTGGATTCAAGCTCTCCAAAGAGTGATAGGGTAGGGTTAGAGCTAAGCTCTCCAGGGCGGGGTTGAAAGTCATAGAAAAAAATAGACAAAGGAGGCTTCGTATAATGAAAAGAATGAAAAAACTAGAGTTAAGAAAAAAAATCACTCAGGTCATACGTGGAGTCATGCCCAGCTCCTGGTGGGATGAGATCCCCATCAAGCTCGTGGATGGGGTCAGAGCTGAGATCCCTGAGCTGAGCTCATTCACAGGTTGAGTCAGAGCTGAGCTCTTTAACGAATGGTGGGGTGGGGTCAGAGCTGAGCTCCCTGAGTCAAGCTCTCTGGAGAAAGGCAACATAGGGTCAGAGCTGAGCTCCCCGAGTTGAGCTCTCTGGGGTGGGGTTGAAAGTCATGGGAAAAAAATAGATAAAGGAGGCTCCATATGATGAAAAGAATGAAAAGACTAGAGTTAAAAAAAATAATCACTCAGGCCATACGTGGAGTCATGCCCAGCTCACGGTGCGATAGGATCCCCATCAAGCTTGCAGGTGGGGTTAGAGTTGAGCTCATTCACGGGTAGGGTCAGAGCTGAGCTCTTCAGGGAGTGGCGGGGCAGGGTCAGAGCTAAGCTCCCTGAGTTGAGATCTCTGTGGCAGGGTCAAAAGTCATAGAAAAAAATGGACAAAGGAGGCTCCGTATAATGAAAAGAACAAAAAAACTAGAGTTAGAAAAAAAATCACTTAGGCCATATGTGGAGTCTCGCCCAGCTTGTCATGGGATGGGATCCCCATCGAGCTCATGGGCAAGGTCAGAGCTGAGCTCATTCGAGGTCTGGGTCAAAGATGAGCTCTCTAGGGAGTGGTGGGGTGGGTCAAAGTCGAGCTCTCCAGGGTGGGGTCGAAAGTCATGGAAAAAAAATGGACAAAGGAGGCTCCGTAGGACAGCAAGAATGAAAAAACCAGAGCTAAAAAAAAAATCACTCGGGCCATACATGGAGTCATGCCCAACTCATGGTGGGACAGGATCCCCATTGAGCTCGTGGGCGGGGTCAGAGCTGAGCTCATTTGTGGACAGGGTTGAAGCTGAGCTCTCTAGGGAGTGGTGGGGTGGGGTGGGAGCTGAGCTCCTTGAGTCAAGCTCTCTATGGCGGGGTCAAAAGTTATAGAAAAAAAAGGACAAAGGAGGCTCCGTACGATGAAAAGAATGAAAAAACTAGAGTTAGAAAAAAAAATGACTCGAGCCATACGTGGAGTCACACCCAACAATAAAATTAAACCATAAAAGTACACATAATTAACATAATTTTGTTAATTCATATTCCTAAAAATTATAAAATAACCTCATCAAGTCCACATTTTCCATTTAGATAAAATTAAAAAATGATTGCAGATATTTTGTTTTCATTCATTTCACATTAAGCACCCATAGCAAAACTAATAGATGATTCTTAAGTGGTGTGTGCGTGGCACTACTACATCTAAATCTATCACTAGGCGGGGATCTAGACCTCTCTCCTCGACCACACCTCTATCCTCCGACCTACAACCACTCAAACACTCGATAATAAAAACTATCATCAGTAAGTCACATGATAAATATACCTCCAAAATTAAATAATCATTTTAAAATTGTAACATTTTACCAATTTCCATCTCATTTAAATAAAAATTTACCAATTTCCATAGTTACCAAGACATGTCGATTCATCCAAGTCGGCATAAATTGACTGAAAGGTCCACATAATAAGGAGGTTGCAAAACTAGTCGTGACATTATGGAGGATGGAGAATTTGTGATTGAAAGTGTTATGTTTTGATCGAAGTTGTGATTCATCTGGGGAGTAATTTGAGGTGGGGGTTATTAGGACCAAAAATGTTGAGATTTTGATTAGAATTTGTGGTTTCTGATCTGTCTAGCGTAGGAGAGTTCATTTTTTGGGGAGCTTGGATGTATCAGATTTTGATCTTTGTGGGATCCATTTTTTGAGTATGTGGAGAAATTTTTGTTATAGTGAAATTTAGATTTGATGATATGTTCATGCTTTGGGTTGATTAGGTTTATGATTTATTCTTTTTTATTTTCACCAAAATCATAGCATTTGGTAGTGAATCTATGGCCAGATGTTGTGCTTAATGTGCTTGGGATACTAAAAGGTTTGGGTGCTTTATTGAGTTCCCAAATCTTGTGTTTGGAGGTTGGAACTGGAATATTATTGAAAATTGTTTTCTTAGATTTTTCCTCTGGAGTTTTGGTTATTTTGATTTGGTCCCTTGAGGTTAAGACTTGAAGAATCTCTTGAAGAAATGTTTATTGAAAGCCCAAATCCTATGCTAACGTCAAGCATTGGTTGGTTTGATGATCAAAGGAGAAGATCGATATTGAAAGTTAAAATATAAGATCAAAGTAGGAGATCCTGAATCTAATATTGGTAATTGGGTCTGGCTTTCCTGAACTATATTGTTAGGCTACCACAAGAAGAAATCATCTACCAGAAAACAAAGCAAATGGGGTTTTTTGGAATAATCTTTTCAAGCACCCTCGTATCAATGTTGTTGATGGTTTCAGCAGCTGATAATTTTCTGATTGATTGTGGAACAAATTCATCCATAGTAGATGGTGATAGGAAATGGGTTGGTGATTCATCAACTAGCAATGTTACATTTTATCCAGTTGGAATCCCTGCAAATCTCTCCAAAGTGGATTCGAATGCAGCTTATCCTAAAGTCTATGCCACTACACACATCTTCACCAGTGTGGCCAATTATAGCTTCAAGGTTAGCCCCGGTCGCCATTGGCTCCGACTCCATTTTTACCCATTTTCATTCATGAATTATAGCATGAATTCCTTTGTTTTCTCTATTAATATTGGGTCTTTAAAACTCTTATCCAATCTAAATGTTTCTAGTGAAATAAGCAATAAAAATATTCTGTAATATTCTGCAAGCAGAAGCCCTAAGATTGTCGAGTTAATGAAGGAGTACTCTATTAATGTTGCCAATTCTAGTGCTTAGCTTGTGGTAACATTTACTCCTGCATCTGGATCCTTTGCTTTCATTAGTGCAATTGAAGTGCTTTCCATGCAAGAAGATATTTTCCCAACCTCTATAAACTTGGTGGGAAGCAGTTCCAAAAAGTCCCCATTGAGTTCTAGTGGTCTAGAAATAATGTATAGGCTCAACATTGGGGGGAATTCCGTTAGTCCCAAAGATGATTCTAGGTTATATAGGACATGGGAGGAAGATACATATTACATCTATACACTTGATGCAGGTAATATAACTCATAATGAGTCTTCTGTTAGCTATAGTTCCCCAAATGATTCCTATGTTGCTCCGCTTGTAGTCTATGAAACAGCCAGGGAGATGATAAGTAGTCTCGCTCAAGTTGTTAATCAGAAAATCAACATATCATGGAGTTTTGCTGTCAATCCCAATTTTGACTACCTTGTTCGCTTTCATTTCTGTGAGCTTGTATTTGATAAGGTTGGCGTGAGAGTTTTTGGTATCTACATCAATAACCAGACTGCAAACCCATCTTTTGATGTGGTGAGTCTTACTAGTGGTAAAAACAAGGCTATCTATTCGGACTATATAGACACTATGGGTGTAGGAGTAAACATGATGTGGATCCAAATCGGTCCAAATTCAAGCCTAACAATGTTAGATAACAATGCAATCCTGAATGGGCATGAGATTTTTAAGTTGAGCAGTAAGGAAAACCTAGCTGGAAGTGCTACAAAGCAACAAGATTCTGAAAGCCCATCTGAAGTGTAGAAAAATTCAATTCAATACAACTTATCTAGCCTTTAAAAAAACAAAAAAAAACCATACTATCTTGACATATAATCTTTTACGTAGTGCATTATATTATTTGAATAATTGTTATTTTTGGTAAATTGGCCTCAAAGTGGTTCTACATATGTATTTAGTGAGTAATTTTATTTGAAAAAGTTTTGGAGATATCCAACTTAACTAGAATGAATCTTGCTAGCTCATTTGTTTCATCAAATTTGATTTTTAGTTAGAAATTCTCAAATTCATTGCGCTGATAAGCTACGTAAAAGATCCTATGGAAAGAGAAGTTGTGAGATTAGAGTATTTTTTGAGAGAAGGGTTGACCGATTCAGTGATCTATAACCTCAAAATAGTTTGTTATAAGATTGTTGTAGATTATGATTGAATAGTTGACCTATTTGATGATTTATAACCTCAGAATGAGTTGTTATGAGATTATAGTCGATTTTGAGTGAAGGGTTGACTTATTTAGAAATATGTAACCTTAGAAAGACTTTTTATGATATTGTAGTTGATTCTGAGTGTAGGGTTGATCGATTCGATGACTTGTAACCTCAGACTAGCTCATTATAACATTATAGCTAAGTCTAAGTGAATGGTTGACCGAATCAGTGATCTACAACCTTAGAATGACTTGATATAAGATTATGGATGACTCTAATTGAATGGTTGATCAATTTAGCAAATTTCAACCTTAGAATAGCTTATTATGGGTTTAAAGATGATTTTGAGTTCAGGTTGACTGATTCGGTGATCTACAACTTCAAAATGGCCACTTATGAGATTTTAGTTGATTCTAAGTAAAGGGTTGACTGATTCGGTGATCTGCAACCTTAGAATGACTTATTATGAGATTGTAGTTGATTCTGATTGAACAATTGAACCAATTCAATGATTTGACTATCTAGAACTTTAGAATGACTTGTTATGCGATTATAGATGATTCTCATCAAACATATGACCAATTTGGCAATCTAGAACCTCAAAATGACTTGTTATGCAATTGTAGTTGATTCTAATTAAATAGTTGACTGATTCAATGATCTAGAAACTTAGAATGGCTTGTTATGCGATTGTAATTGATTCTCCTCGAACAGTTAACCAATTTGGTGATCTAGAACCTTAGAATGACTTATTATGTAATTCTAATTGATTCTCATCGAACAGTTGACTGATTCAGTGATATAAAAACTCAAAATAGCTTGTTATGAGATTGTAGTAGATTCTCATCGAATGGGTGACCGATTGAGTGATTTAGAAACTTAGAATGGCTTGTTATGCGATTGTAGCTGATTCTAATCGAACGGTTGACCAATTTCATGATCTAGAAATTCAAAATAACTTGTTATGCGATTGTAGTTGATTCTCATCGAACAGTTGACTGATTTAGTGATCTAAAAACTTAGAATGGCTTTTTATGTGATTGTAGTTGATTCTCATCGAATGGTTGACCGATTCGGTGATGTAAAACCTTGAAATGACTTGTTATGTGATTCTAGCTGATTCTCATTGAACGGTTGACCGATTGGATGATCTAGAACCTCAGAATGACTTGTTGTGCAATTGTAGCTGATTCTCATCGAGCAGTTGACTGATTTGGTGATCTAGAATGTTAAAATGACTTGCTATGTGATTGTAGCTGACTCTCATCGAATGGTTGACTTATTCACTGATTGAGCAATTTAGAAACTTAGAATAGCTTGTTATGCGGTTGTAGTCGATTGTTATCAAATGGTTGACCAATTTAGCGATCTAAAAACTTAGAATGGCTTGTTATGCAATTGTAACTGATTTGGCTATCTAGAACTTCGGAGTGACTTGTTATGCGATTCTAGTTGATTCTCATCGAATAGTCAATCAATTCGATGATCTGGAACCTAAAAATTACTTATTGTATGATTGTAGCTGATTCTCATCAACAGTTGACCGATTCAGCGATCTAGAAACTTAAAACAACTTGTTATGAGATTATAGTTGATTATCATCGAATGGTTGACTGATTTTGTGATCTAGAAACCTAGAATCACTTGTTATGTGATTGTAATTGATTCTAATCAAACAGTTGATCAAATCAGCAATCTAGAACCTCAGAATGACTTATTATGTGATTCTAGCTAATTTTCATCAAACGGTTGACCGATTCGACAATCTAGAACCTCAGAGTGACTTGTTGTGTGATTGTTGACTGATTCAGCGATCTTGAACATAAAAATGACTTGTTATGTGATTGTGGCTAATTCTCATCAATTGGTTGACTTATTCAGTGATCTAGAACCTTAAAATGACAATATGTGATTCTAGTTGATTATCATCAAACAGTGGACCAATTCGGTGATCTAAAAACTTAAAATAGCTTGTTATGCAATTGTAGTCGATTATGATTGAATGATTGACCGATTCAGTGATCTCAAAACTTAGAATGACTTGTTATGCTATTGTAACTGATTCTCATTGAATAGTTGACCGATTCGATGATCTAGAACTTCACAATGGCTTATTATACAATTGTAACTGATTCTCATTGAACGGTTGATCAATTTGAATATCTAGAACCTCAGAATGACTTGTTATGTGATTATAGATGATTCTCATCAAATAGATGACCGATTCAGAAATCTAGAACCTCAGAATGACTTGTTATGTGATTGTAGTTGATTTTAATCAAATAGTTGACCGATTCAGCAATCTAGAAACTTAGAATGGCTTGTTATGCGATTGTAACTGATTCTCATCAAACAATTGACCAATTCAGTGACCTAGAACCTCAGAATGACTTATTATGCAATTCTAGCTGATTCTCATCAAACAGTTGACCAATTCGGTGATCTAAAAATTCAAAACAACTTGTTATGCAATTGTAGATGATTCTCATCAAATGGTTGACCAATTTGGTGATCTAGAACGTCAAAATGACTTGTTATGTGATTGTAAATGATTCTCATCAAATGGTTGACTTATTCAGCAATCTAGAATCTTAGAATGACTTCTTATGTGATTCTAGTTGATTATTATCGAACAGTGGACCGATTTAGCAATTTAGAAACTTAGAATAGCTTGTTATGTGATTGTAGTCGATTGTTATCGAACGGTTGACCAATTTAGTGATCTAAAAACTTAGAATGACTTATTATGCGATTGTAAATGATTTGGCTATCTAGAACCTCAGAGTGACTTGGTATGCAATTCTAGTTGATTCTCATCAAATAGTTAATCAATTCGATGATCTGGAACCTAAAAATTACTTTTTGTGTGATTGTAGCTGATTCTCATCAACGGTTGACTGATTTAGTGATCTAGAAACTTAAAATAGCTTGTTATGTGATTATAGTCGATTCTCATCAAACGGTTGACTGATTGAGTGATCTAGAAACCTAGAATGGATTCTTATGCGAGTGTAACTGATTCTCATCGAATGATTGACTGATTCAGTGATTTGTAAGCTTAGAATGGCTTGTTACATGATTATAGCTAATTCTCATCAAAGGGTTGATCGATTCGGTGATTTATAACCTTAGATTCCCAGCTCCAAAATATTGGGAGCCCAGGTCAAAGGATATGAAGGAAAGTCAAACATCTATAATCCACCATGTGAAAGAAAATGCAATTCTAAGCCTTTGGAAATCACAAAAGACTTATGTCCATGGAACTCGCATGGTAAGGAATTTTGTTCAAACCCTCGAAATATTTTTAGAAGATGAAAAATCATTCACCCGAGTGTAAATGACCAATGGTCAAGGAAATCCTCAACAAAACATGAAACTTGGAATATTGAAAAGGCAAGAAATGTGCCCCATAGAAAGGAAAATTGGAATTATGGTGGAGGAGGAAATTAAAAAACTTTGAAAATTCCATAAATCAACAAATGGGAAAATTTCAAAAAATTTGGTAGAGAATCAGATCTTAGAAAGCATTGAAATTGAAAAAGCCAGAAGATAAATAAGAGTTAAGATTAAGTAATTTGGTATAGCTTTTTTCCTATAATTTGGTATAGTTTTGCTAATATGTAACATGTCTGATAAGTTTGGTAAGTGTCTAACTTGTCACCTTATGATAACATAGGTTAGACAAAAAGTAGGGTCATATAGAACCATGCCTTGGCTCTTCCAAGGCTTTTTTTGAACACAACAATATATTTAGCCCAGATTAAAAAAAACTTAGCCTCCTTGGAAAAAGTGCGTCAAAGCAATTCCAATGATCTATACTATCAACAAATAGATTTCCAAGTTCCTTTTGAACTTAAATAATAAGTCAATATAGAGTCGCACAAACTATTATCACTGATAATGGCCCCCCTTCAAAATAAAATAAAAATGGAAGAACTTTGTGCCAAATTCCACACCCATAATAGCTTTTCTTCACACCACTTTCCCCAAGGTAATGACTAGGCTGAGGTTACAAATAAAACCATCATAAAAATCTTGAAGAAAACAATACATGAAGTTGGTTGGGATTGGCATCTTCAACTCAACGCAGCCTTATGGGCATACCATACTAGTTTATGTAACCCCACAAGAGCCAGTCCATATTTACTAGTATATGGTACCAAATCTATCTTGCCAATAGAGGTAGAGCTCCCATCACTATGAGTATCCCTTCAACATGTCATTTCAGATGGGGAATACCGAGTATCTCAACTAAAGGAGCTAGAGTTACTAGATGAAAAGAGACAAAATGCACTAACATACTTACAAGAATATCAACAACATCTTGGGAGAAGTTATAACCAAAAGGTCATAATATGGTCTTTTGAAGTTGGTGACTTGGTACTAATGAAAAAATTAAAAAAATCAAATGTAAAGAGAAAAACCAGGAAATTTTGAACTAAATTGGTTAACTCCCTACATCATCACATCAATCAATAGATTTGAATCATATCATATATCCACATCTGATAGCCAACCTCTATTAGATCCTATCAATAACTTTCATCTACACAAGTATTATTCATGACTATTAGAGTATACCTGTTTCCAAAATAACAAAAACAAAGCAAAAAAATGTGACCTTGGCAAAAACTTGACAATAAGGCATCTTTGGTAAAACAAAAATAGAAATACAAGATAAATGATTTCATCATATGGTGAAAACCACTGTGGTGGAGCCTTGGGCAAGTACCATGGTGAAAAATGGGCAATACAATGCCATGTGTAGAGATTATTTCTCTATCATCTATCATTACTCCAACCTGATATCACATGTCATTTCACCTCATTTTTTGTGGTAAAATCAGTCATCATTACTATCATGGCTCCATTTTTGTCAATTACCTTTGTCTAAACACATCTTGTCACATTTCAAACCAAGTCATTCCATTATCACCATCTCGCAATAAAGTGCCCATTTTGCCCCAACTAGGGGCACCCCAATGTCATGATCCGTCAAGTCCTGAAAAAATACCAAAATCACAACAAAAATTTCTAAAAAAATACCAAAATCATTGAAACATGCCTTGAAAAAATCTAAAAAATAAAAACTATCTTGAGAAAAGAACAAAAACATTTGCAAAAAGTCTTGAAAAAATTGTTGAAGACAAACAAAAAAATTTAAAAACTAAAAATTCTGCAATAAATCTCATTTGTGTATAAACTAATCCTTTATCATTTGAAAGAAAACATTAAACAATGTCATATAGAAAGTCTAAGCTTCAGTAGAATGAGTAGTCAAACTAGTCAACAGGTCCTTGACTATACTGACCAAGCTATCTTATTTATCAACCCAAATCCCATAGCAAAGTCTTTTGACAAAATCAAGTTGGCTTAGATGAGGGAGGGAACACTCAAAACTAGACAAGTCAGTCTTATACAAGGTACCTTATTCTTGAACACATACAACATCAACAAAACATCAAAATTCAATGTCCAAACTACTACAAAAACATAGACACATAATCACGATGGTTGTAACTTATTGAATCAAGGTGCTCTTATTATGTCTTGATTTTTTGCAAGTCATGTTCTTATGTATCTTTGGAATAAGTGATTAGATATGTCATGATGGTTCATTAATTATTTTATTCGTTAGTTGTTTGTGGGATATTTTTCATGAAGTCTTAAAAGAGTAATATGTGTGTTTTTGATAATAGCCTTCACATCCATATGCAAATATAAAATTGAAAAATTGCAATGGATACTTTGGTTGTGATACATCACACATACCTCGACTCTAAATGCTCAACCTAGATGGATTGGCCCACATCTTTTGTTTGTTCAAAGTGTTTTTTTTAATGCAAGAGGACAATTATACCTAGATCATTCATATCTTGGTAGGATGGTATTTTTTTTTTATAATAAAGTGGCTCAATGATGAAAAATAAATTGCTCAAGTTCAGTTGGAATTCAAATGTGGTTAAAATATTTTGAAAGGGTTTAATTGGAATTCATTCTAATTTATTTCTCATCTCCTAACTATCACTACTAACAATTCACTATGTTAGTCCTAACAAATCATTGTGATAGAGTATCATGACATAACAAAAATAAGGCATCCTGCATCCACAACTTATTAGTATAGATACATATCATAATGCATCCATTCATCGTATAAATGTACATAGAACATAAAATTCATTTATCATTTCATCTATACACATCACACCTAGTCACATCATAAAAAATGCATACAAAAAATACAAAAATAAAGCACATAAGCATAACATTAAATCATATAGAAAGTGCATACATCCATAACATAGAAGTGTATTATAACACTTTTCATCTCATAAACATCATATAAAGTAAACATCATAAACATGATCACATATGAATCATATAAAGACACCAAAACTACATCATGTGTATATCTCAAAATGTGTTATGATACAAAGTCATAAGAAGAGCTCGCAAGATCACAAAATATATGCAAAAAGATGTCTATATGAATCAACTAGTAATACCTTCTCCCTCTGGTCCATGTGGCCTAGGTGGTATTGAAGTCAAAGTCCCTGCTCTGGTATGTCCTGGAGGAACACTTGTCATTGATGGTGATTCTCTATTAGCCTGCATTGCTACACCACTACCCTGAGATCTATGTGTCCGATGAGACCAATGAGAGGCACTGTAAATATGAATAATTTGTGTAATGGGCACAACCTACTCATAATCCCCCATCAATAATATGTAATGCCCTGCTAGGGAACCTAGTATTAATTTGTAACCTTCCTTATACAAATTAATTTATTATATAAAATTACTGAATAACAATATAATTAATAATTAATGACATTAGATAAATAACCTTTATAAATTAATTTATTAAATATAATTACTAATTTAAAAAATATAATTAAATGGCTTTAAATCAACATGCAATAATTATTAATTATTAATAATATTACTAAATAAATATTAATATGATTTTTTAATATTAATACTTATTATGAATAATTATTAATAAATTATTAAATAAACTTTAATTTTAAAAAATTTATAAAATAAAATTTTAACTTAATTTTTTTTTTTTTAAAAAGCTATAAGGGGGAAGGGCGGAAGGGGGGGGGGGGCTAGACCTCCCCTCCTTGCTACAAACCACAATCTAGCTACAACCTTTGTTGTGACAGTAGCGACTGCCATAATAGTTGATGCAACGACAACCTTAGTTGCCACGAGCTGGGCTTTAACCCCATGCCCTTTCAATCCTTTTTTCTAATTTTTATTTTATTATTTTTTATGATGAAAAATAATTTCACCCCCCCTCTTAATAAATTCTCTAAGAAAATTTAATATAAATATATATATATATATATATATATATATATATATATATATATGTATATATATATATATATATATATATATATATATGTATATATATATATATATATATATATATATATATGTATATATATATATATATATATATATATATGTATATATATATATATATATATATATATATCTATATATCTATATATCTATATATATATATATATATATATATAATCTTCCTGAAAAAGAATATACATTTAAAATACAAGTTTTATCAATTAAATCTGGTAGGCTTTCAAATTCTAACAACCTGTAGATTTCTCAAGGTAGACCTAGGGTTTTAACAGGTTTATAAAACACAATTTTCCCTAACTTGAACATAACGGTTTACTAGATCTAAGCTTAATAAGAATTTCTAGAAAAGAGAATTCAAATAAACTCTCTTCCCAATTTCTCAAAAACAAGAATAAGCCTAATTCAATTATTCCAAACATTTAACAAAAAAACCAATCCCAATTTTCCAACAATCAAATTCCACACAAAATCTTACCAAGCGCGAGGTAGAAAATCTTTTCAAAAGGAAAATTACATAGGATTTAAAACCCTACCTCCAATTCAAGAACAATATGAGAAGAAAAGAAGAACACAATCCACAATCCAAAATTCTAGTTTTCAATCAATTTCCTTCAACACCAAAACTAGAGCCAAAATATATCTTCCTAAAACTTGTGTCCCTAAAAAATGACCAAAAAGGCCTCTAATATAAAAAAAACCCAGCAAACCAAACTCAAACATTTAACTCACAATCAGGAATTAAAACTCAACTGTTAAAAACAATAAAATAGTTAACTCAAAATCACAGAAATCAGAACTCAACTCCAACCTGGTTTATATCAATCCTTTATTTAAATGAATTATTTATTTAATATGCAAATCACTCAACTTTTAATCTTAAATTTATATTTCAATTTTATTAATTGAATGTGCAAATTTAATTGCATAATAATATTTAATTAACAATTAATATTTTTAGCATATTAATAATATGTAAATTGATAATTAAATATTAAATCATTAATTTATTAAAAATAATTATAACTAATCCCTTAGTTAAGTCTCTTAACTCAACCTTCTAATTTAAAACTAATAAATCAATTTATTTTAACCTGTGTGCATATAATCACACGATTATATTTTAATTATAATTAATATCTTTGTAGACATCTAAAAATTGTTAAATTTAATCAATAATTTTTGTAAGATTATAATTAATTTTAATTAATTAATTATTATTGTTATATCCCTCTACCCATTTAATTAGATTTATTTAATTAAGTTGAGCTCATTATCTAAAGTGTTTAAATTTAATTTAAATGCCCCCTCTAATGTATTAAACTTCTTTTAATACTTGTCCCCCATAAATCTCTTTTTGAATAAATTACTATTTCTTTAAATCCCTCTACATCTTAATATTCTTCTAAGTTTGGATTAATTTAAATCTAGTTTAAATTAATCTTAATCCCTACCTAAAACCTAGTCTACATCTATCACCTCACTTGCTAGACCTATCCTCCCACCTAATCACTTCCTAATCTCATTAGATAATTTTTGGATTTGATTGTGTAAAATTTTTTATCATCAATGTTTCGGATCACACTACATGATCCATCATCAGGATGCAAGAGAGCAAGAAGGAGAAATTTTTCTCCTTCTTTCTCTCTTGCAACCCTGATGATGGATCATGTTGTGTGATTCAAAACATAGATGATAAAAAAAATTACACAATCAAATCTAGAAATTATCTAATAAATTCAGATGGATTGTGGAAACTTGATAGCTTTGATTCCCTAATATGACTTAAAAAGTGATTCCTAATCTATTAGTACTAATGGGTTGCTCACACAAGTTTGAGAAAACCCATCCCAAGGAAGCCACCCAACTTCCTTAAATGCAACCACGTTCTTGTCCCCTACACATTTCCCCAAAAATTCTCACATGTGTGTGATCAACCTGGATCCTCACAAAGCCTTAAAGGCTCTTTGTTGACTTTTGCATAGCCATCCCCTCTAACCCATGTGTCCCTTAGGTGGATCCTATGTGGATGCCACATGGGTGCCACCTCATCCAAGCCCTCTTCCTTCCTCCTAAAATCTATAAAT
The DNA here is from genome assembly GCA_027943335.1 of Chamaecyparis obtusa. Taxonomy (NCBI): domain Eukaryota; kingdom Viridiplantae; phylum Streptophyta; class Pinopsida; order Cupressales; family Cupressaceae; genus Chamaecyparis; species Chamaecyparis obtusa. Next base: position 353,084 of record BSBK01005289.1, read on the forward strand.
AGGAGCCTTGCAAAGAGCATTTCATCCATCACTTGCATGTAGAGTTATTATGCTAGTTTTATTTTGAGCATTTTAGAGCATTTAGAGATTATAATTTAGTTCATTTTTTAGTTTTAATATTCATAACATGTTAGATTAAATCTATTAATTAATGCTAGTTTCATTTTAGCATTGCATTACTCTCATAATTGGATCTTTTGTTGCAAACTAGTTCCTCATACTAGTTTTGCATCATCTTGGATCTGCATTAGTTGCATTAGCTTCTTTCTATCATTTTGACCTTTCATATTGGGAATAATCTATTGTGTTTGGAGAGCACACCCATAAATTTCCATAATGGACAAATCAAATGGAACTTGGGTGCTTCCATTTTAGTTCAATCAGAGGTTATGTGTTGAGTCTTTGTTGTATGCATGTATTCAAACTAACATTTTCTTTTTTATGCGTGATCCCAACAGGTTAAGATTCTCACTTATACATTCTAGCACACCTAGTGGGACCCACTTCATAGGTTATTACTAACCCTCTAATGTATTTTGAGTGATTTTGTAAGTTTTTGAACTTGTAGGTTGAGGGCTTGCACTCAAAGGTTGACTTCTACAAAAGGATCAAACGTAAAAATAATAATACAGTTATTTTTAGGCCAACCAAGAGAGAAATTTTGACATATTACTCTCTATATATCTCTCTTTTTGCTATCTTTATTTGTTTTTTTTTGGTCAGTAATAGGTATTTTATTGATAAAATATAAGAGAAATTACAACATGGTCACAAAAAAGTTTTCATCTATTTCTCTTCTTTCTATCTACCTTTATATGAGTGTTTTCTCCTTTTACATTCTATAAATTTACTTATCCTTTCTTCAACATATATTTCTTCTATCTATACTAGAATTTATCCCCTTTCTAAACTTAAAGGCATTTAAACCTTAAGATAAGCACATAAATTAACATTTACATTCAAAAAACCTAATAAATATGCACATCTATATTTGCTTTGATAGGGCCTTCTACTGGTTTTGAACAAAAATCTACCCCGCTAAACTCCAAAATTGGGGTCACCTACATCACAAGCTGCATTGTTCAACATGGCCTTTTACTAGTTTTGTTCATTCATACCTATTTCAAAAACTTCAAAAAATACATGGCATTACAAATGCTTTACCAAAAAACCTTCCTCCCTTTGCCTTAGCTACACTGGTTGTGGCATTTCCTCCACACGTTCACCATGATGGCCTTTGAATTTTCATTTTCCAGTTGCTCATGCTCTATTAATTCATCTTTCACCTACTTCCACCCTTCCATGGTGTTCATAAACATCCCAGACTTGTCCACTTTTGCACTCCATCTTAAAAAAGAGATAAGCCCAAACCGACATGCATCCTCATCTTCTTCAAAACATTCTAACATATTCTACCATACTCCAGGGATTGACCATTCAAGGATCAAATCAAGCTCTCCCAACACATCTCTATCAAAAAGTGTCTTTGTAATTTGGCCAACCTCCTCAGTGCTCTCCCTTATTTGCAAACCCCATGCTATGAAGATTGAAATCACATCCAATTTTGTCTGTCTCTTTATTTTGCACTCTTGGAATTGCATTATAATCACCTTTAACACTCCCTCCACCATCCTATCTGTTTTAACCTTCAAAAGGCCTCTTATCCTCTCATTACTAACAAGTCCTTTAAAGGACTTCGTCTATTTTTCAAAGTCAACACTGAAAGTGGCTTCCATTTTCCTTTCACTCTAACTCTATGTCATTCACTCTGTTGTTGTGTTCATTGGTTGTAAATTTAAATGCCAAGCTTGTTTAAAAGTTGATGCTTTTTGCTTCCACTAGACATTTTTCTTAATTCGTGTGAGCAGTCATTTCCCACCGCCATCTCTATTAATTATAACATAAAGCTTGCAGAACATTAAATGATCTGTCCATCTCTACCTCAATTTCTCATCATTACCACTTATTCAATTAAGAGCACCACCGTCACCTATCCTTTCCATTTGTTATATGAGTCTTTACTATTTTTTTAGATTTCCATTGTTAACTCATTAAAAGCTAGCGTAGTTATTCCAAAGTTTCATAATTATTATTTTCATATAGATTTATAGCAATTTATATCACCTCCCATTTAGTAAAATCTTCACACATAGTTAAATCAATATTATCAAAGGTTGTCACCTAATTAGCAACTTTATCGGCTTCTATATTACCTTCCCTTAAAGTAAGACTTATTTTAAATTCTATAAAATTTTGAAGAAGCACTCCCACCTCCCTTATGATGCTATTTATAAACCAAGTTTGTGACTATCCTTTTTTAATAGCTTCTATAATATTTTTTGAATCGCCTTCTAGATGAATATTCTCCACTCCCAACATGCATCCCAATTTAACTGCTAACACAACTACGTATGCTTCTACCATATTATTTGTCCTTGCTTCTATCCTTTTGGTTGCAAATGCCTTCGCCTCTCCTTTGTTGTATCTAGAAATCACCCCTACACCTGAAACTCCTAGGTTCCCTTTCAATGATTCATTAAAATTTATCTTGATCTAGCCTATGTCCAGGGGTATCCACTTTACTCCATCTCGACAAGCTTTCACAATACCTTCTTGGCTTCCATCATTTTTATAAAGAATTTTAATCCCAGGCCACTATTTATTAATATATCTATCCCATGATGAAAACACAGTATTACCATTCATCTTATTGACTGCTGAGCTCATTACCTCTTCTATTGATGTATTGATCCTATGTAAAATACTCTCTACAGTCTCTGAAACATCCTAAAAATTTATTCTATTATGTTCCTTCCACAACTTCGATATGATTAATGAGGGGAAAATAATCCATACTTTAGATAAAGTTGATTTCATATGATGAGTCATCCACCATTTAAAAATATCAACTAAAGAATTTGGCATAGGTCCAATGAAGTATTATTTTGATCTAACCATCTCCCAGCACTTCTGAGAAAATTCACAGTGGACTAAAATAGTAAAAGGTGATCCACATCCTCCAATTCATGCTTACACATCAGGCACATTGATGGTCCTAAAAAACCATATTTCTTTCTATGTTCACCTGTTAAAATTCTCTTCTAAATAGCTATCCATGCAAATGCTCCAGCCTTTGGTAAACAATCCTTATCCCAACATAGCTTGTATGGCCACTCATTGTTTTCATCCTCATTGATAATTAGTTTATATCCCAGTTTTGCTAAATAGTTTCCACTATATGTCACACACCATATAATATTATCCTTTACATCAAACAAAGTTCAAGGTCTTTCTTCAAAAATATTTTTCATTGAGTTACAAATTTCATCACTAAGGCCCGTTGTGGCAACCTCTTTCCAGTGCCATTGCTATCCCATAGGCCCTAAACATTATTCCATATAATCCCTAACTTTTTCATGTCAAACATTTTTTAAGCTGTTAATAAGATCCCGTGAGTTATATCTCTTTGATATAACTAATTTTCCACCCCAATACTCATCCCATAATGAAGTATCCCTTCCATCCCCAATTTTCCATGACAAGTGATCACATATTACTGGTTTGCATTCTATAATAAAATTCCATATCGTTGACCCTTTTGGGGGATTCTGGACTGTAAGAATTTTCTTATCCTCCATTGATCCAGATATGTTACCTTTAGGATTCACACCCATAACTAAGAGGGCTTAGTATAAATTTCCAATATGTGCTTTGCCCCTAAGGCTTTATTAATCATTTGCCACTTGCGAAGACCCACACCCCCATTATTGTGTGATTTAAAAATCGTGTCCCATGCCACTAGTGGTATCTTATCCTCCTCTTGTCCACCATTCCAAAAGAACTTTGTCATTCACTACTCAATATATTTCAGCACTTTGAGTGGAATTTTTAAGAAACTCATTAAGAAAATAGGAATCACTGAGATGACAGATTGAAGCATCAAAATGTGCCTTGTGAGCCATTTCCCTTTCCAACTATCCATCCTTTTCACACAATTGTCAATAAAGTCTTTCCATAAATTTTCCTTAGATGCACCTTCAAAAAGTGGAATTCCCAAATATTTGTTTGGAAGACTGCCAATCCTCATTCCTAGAATTCTAACCACATGATATTGTAAAGGTAAAGAAGTATTAAAAAAGAAAATTTCTGATTTCTCCCAATTAATAAATTGCCCTGAAACTTTGCTATATGTGTCCAAGGTTGATTTAATAATTATGGCTTCACATGCAGACACCTCTCCTGTGAGATATGTATCATCAACAAACTATAAATGAGTGACTGGATCCAATCCCCTTGCAACCTTTATCCCTTTCCATGACCTCGAAGAACCTTCCCATTTGATTGTTCTAACCAAGGCTTCAACAAGAATAATAAAAAGAAAAGGGGAAAGAGGGTCACCTTGACATATACCAATAGAAGTTTCAAAGAAGCCTTGAGATTGCCATTAACCAAGATGGATATATGGGGTGTTGATAAACAACTGAGCACCCAATCACACCACAGTTTATCAAACCCAATTTTTCATAAAACTTTCATCAAGAAGCTCCTATTAACATTGTCATATGCCTTTTTGATGTCCAGCTTAATCACCATGCCAGCTTCTTTTCCCAATTTAATAGAATGCATTGCTTCATGCACAACAATAATCCCTTCATATATAGATATGCCTTGGGCAAACCCACTTTGTTCCTATGATATGAGAGAAGGTAGAACAAATTTTAGCCTATTCACCATAAGTTTTTCTATCACTTTGTAGACTGTGTTACATAGGGCTATTGGTCTAAAGTCATTAAAGGATTCCTTCTTTCCTTTCTTGGGGATCAAGACTAAAAAGGTGTTATTAAATTCTTTGAAGATAAAGCCACCCCTTCTAGATTCTTCTACCACATCACACAATTCTTTACCAATTATATGCCACTCTTTCTGAAAGAACAAAGCTGGGAATCCATCAAGACCAAGTGTTTTGTCACTGCCCAAACTGAATAGGGATTATTTAACTTAAGATTTTTTAATATTTCGCATCAACCAACAATTATGTTCCTTTGAGATAATATGTGGAATCACCTCCAAAAAGTTGCTATCTTCATCTGCCTCCCTCATATCCTTTGCAAAAATTGATGAAAAGTGACTTACTAATGCCCCATTAATTTGGTCTTGTTCAATCAAAATATTCCCTTGATTATCCTTAATAGAGAAAATCTTATTCATAGAGCATCTTCCTTTGAATGAGTTAAGGAAGAATTTAGTGTTTCTATCCCCTTTCTTTAGCCATAATTCTCTTGATTTTTGTCTCCAAAATATCTCCTCTTAGTTTAACACCTCATTGTATTTCTTCTTTAACTCTATTTCTGAGTTCAAGATACTATTATCCATTCCTCCTTGGATAAGAATCTCATTTAAAGTTGCTAATTTAGCCTCAAGATTAAATTTTTCCACAAAATTTTTTTTAAACACCTCTCTATTCCAAACTTTTAGATTCTCTTTTAAGTATTACAATTTTTTAAAAAAGAGAAAAGCACAATTACTAGAACATCTAGGAGAAGAATTCCACCAAGCTTTAATAAGATTCAAGAAGCCTATTTTTCACATCCACATTTTTTCAAACCTAAAGGGAGCTCTTTCAGGAGTTACATCCTCAAGAATCTGTAAACAAATTGGAAAATGGTTTGACCCTGTTATTGGTAGTATTTCAGTGTAGCATAACCACTTAGTATCCTCCCATACTCCTCCAATAAGGAACATATCCAACTTTTTAGCAATATTTGTGAATCCTATTCATCTATTTGTCCATGTGAAGGATTCATTTTTAAAACTTACATCTTGTAATTCATTGTTAGATACAAAGTCAGCCAAACCCTTTTGGCTCTAACTTATCCATCCTTTTCCTCCCAACTTTTCTACTAGAGGGAGGCATTGAAATCCCCCCCAACAAAAAAAGTCTGTCTTTAATTATATTAATGATTCATGTGAGAGAGGCCCATAACTGTTGTTTCAGAGCTTGATTGCATGATCCATAAATGTTGAGAGCAAAGAAATTGACTTTTAACTAAAAAGAGGCCACTTTCACTAATTTCCAATTGCTACCCTCCTATACCAAACATACATTCAACCCTACCTCCTTCCATAAAATACCCAACCCTCATGAAGCTCCTACCGCCTCCTTGAAGAGGCATCCCCACATTCCAAATTTTCTTGCAAACTGTGACACTCCTTCCCCACTTAACTTTGTCTCTTGTAAAAAAAATTAAATCAAGTTGTAATTGGTCAAGACATCACTTTACCAAGCACCTTTTGTTAGAGGCATTGCAGCCCCTGACATTCCATGAAAGGAGCTTCATGGCTTTCAGGAAGAGGTATATCCTCTTCCCGATCTCAGCAATTTTGACTATTCTATTGCATTACCAGCAATGGAAAGTTTCACCTTTGTTGATTTAGGACCCCTCTTTTTCTTCTCCTTTATGTTTGGCTTTTGCATCAATCATGGAGTTTGACTTATTGTCCTTTTTTCCAAGATATCCATTTGATCCTGCATTCCTAAAAACTCATTCCCTGCTTCTTTCTCTTCAGATTCATATTTTGAGTCAGTGTTCCAACCATTCCCATCATTGTCTCGCATATCCTCCATAGATTTTTACAAATTTCTGATAGGGGAGATTTGGATATCTTTGCAAAGATAAGAGGTCATAGTCCTTTTCCCCTTGGGCAAGTTCCATCTTTTTTGATTGAAAACCTCCATCTATAGTGAAATCTGGTTTGAAACTTCTATCAACATTCATTTGCTTGTAGCTTTTGGGAGTGTTTAGACTTTTATCCATTGAGTCAAGCACAATTAGAGATTTCCCAATCACTCCCTCCTTTGTTTGAGTCTCCCCTCCATCTTTATTGTTTACTTCTTTTGAAGGAGAGAGGGGTGTTTCCTTTACTACTTGAGTAGACATTGAACTACCCCTATTTGGTGTTTGAGAGGTATTATCAGGCTCCCTTATCTTTATAAGAACCTCCTATGTGCTCCCCCTATCTGTCTAAACCTTGGGGCCTATCCCTTTCATCTAAAATCCTATTCCATATATTTATCCCTTGAATTGGATTAACCAAGGAGGAAATATAGTTCAGCTTTCTTCTATCCTTTTAATCCATTCCACACTCTTATTAACTTCCAATCCTTTTCCTTTCTCACTTCTTTGATCTGCTACACTATTTATATCGATAATTTCTACCTCAATTTTTAACCTCCATTCACCATTGTCCAAGCCCAAGACTACATAATCTAGAATCTGATAACATATTTGTAACTTCACTAGCACCTTTGAATAGATATAGAAATCATTTTCATGTACCACTTCTTTAGATTGTAAGAATTTCTCCAAACTATTATCGACAATCCTTATAGTTTCATCATCTTTATATTCCCATGGAAGACTTTTAAGTTTAAGCCAAACAACTATTTTTTCCACTTCCTTTGTATCAGGGTTGAAGTTTGGTTTCCAATCCTGAATGAATATGCCTTTCCCATCTAGCATATATGGAGCCCCTTTCAAAATCCAATCCTTATCCATCTTTGAAGGACATATCTCCAAGAGGAAATCATTTGTTAGGGTTTTCATTTCAAAATCCTCACCCCAATTTTCATTCATCCACCTTTGAATTTTTTCTATTAATGGCCAAGGTCCCAACCATTTCATAAATAAAGCCCTATCTTGTAGCCTATTGACTGAGTCTATCCATTGGGAGTTATTAAACAGTAAAGAGGAAGCTCTAATGATAACAGTATTATCTACCTCCTTTCCTCTAGCTTGGGTTGTATTCATCCTTTTGATGTTAGGCGTAGCATTTCTTGGTTCTTTAGGGTGCCAAAATTTATTCTCAATTTGCTCAAAACTAAATTTTTTTGGTTGTTGAAGGATCTCGCTTTGTTTCCATGATAAGGGTTTTCTATTTCCTTACTCCTACCATTCCCTCCTTTTGTCAAAAAATTTGAAAGGTCCTATCGAGGAGGGTTCTAACTTGCTTGACCATTAAGCTTGTGCCTTCCATCAAGTCCTTGGAGGTGTTTCCTATTATAAAGCCACCGGTTTCCATCAAACTACCCCATTCATGAAGCACCATTTCCTCTATTACCCAAAAACCTTTTATTTTTGTTCACATCCACTGTATTCCAGTGTTGTGAGGACTGTCATGAATGCTTCCATGGATGTAGTCATTACCTTTACCTCCCTCTGTCATAGTCGTTGTCTCCACCTCCGTTGTCGTTTGCCATTTTCTATCTTCATTTATAGGAAGTATATGCATTATATATATGTCTTAGATTTCTTTTTTAGAAGTATACATTTGTTATATTAAAATAAAAAATAGAGGCCTGTTTATCTAGTTTTTCAAAAAAAATAGTGGGTGTTTATATATATATGGGACTGTTTAACACAACTTGTGGGACTGTGTTAACACGGCTCATGGAACTGTGTTCCACAGTCCGTGTGGATTGTGTCAGTTTAGATGAAGTCCATGAATAGAAAAGGAAACAAGAGGAATCTATCATTGATTATATGGTAAGCTGAATAGTATTTAGGGTTCATGTTGGTGAAAGGTAGAGGTGAAGGAGAAAAAATGAGAAAAATAATGAGTGAATGTGAAAATTCAATAGTTAATAAATCTCACAAATTTTAGCTTTCCAACTACACTGTATATTAATTAAACGGAAAACTATTGAGCATTAATAACTCTTATAAAAGGTGACATCAATTTCTTCATTTAATACAAGCAACAAAACTAATGTCTGTGAGAGATAAAATCATTAAATTTTTGGTATAGTTTCGATGTCAAATTTTACTCTTTTCTCAACTAGTAAGAGAACAACAATGCAATCACAATGTTTCTTTCATTTTCATAAGTTAAGAAGAATCAATCAAGTGAGGGATGAAATATAATGTCTAATGTAAAATGGAAGTAAATAGTATATTTGGGAAGTGAAAATTTTTAAGTTCCTTCACTAGAATTTCCCTCAAATATTCTCCATATAATGTTCCATGATGCAAATCCTAACCATAAAGAGAAAATTCAAATGAGAGGTTTTTTTAGTTTTTTTGGACTTCATGGTGATTTACTTACAACCAACATAAATAAAAGTTAGGAGGAAATGTTGAACAATGAAAGGAAAAATTATTATTACTTTATCTATTCATTATTATTCTATCAATTTAACTATTTAGTTATTATGAGAATAATTATAATCTAATTATATATATATATATATATATATATATATATATATATATATATATATATATATATATATATATAATAAATCATTTCTCATAATAATCATATCATCGATATTATTTATCTGATCGATGCTACAAACACCAATAGTTTTGTCTCAATATGTATCTCCACCCTAGCCTCAATATCAACCTCAACTTCAAGTTCCACTTCAACCTAAGCCTAAACCAAAACCTCAACCTAAACCTAGAAAGCAACCTATGAATAAAAGACCTAGGGAACTCTTGATTACCTTTGATGGTCCCCTCTACATTTATGCTAGGATTTATAATATACCTACATGCAATTGTCTTGTTGATCCTACATCCTTAGTCAATGTTATTACTGAAGAAAGTATTTTTATGAAGAACTTAAAATGTGATTCTTATGATACATCTGATGTGTAGATTCAAACTTGTAATGGTTTTGTTTATCCATCATTTGGTTCTATTAACTTACCTTTTGAACTTTGTGGTAAAGTTGTGGACACTACCTTCATTGTTGTTCCTACTTCTGATCAGTTTCAAGTTAAGTTAGGTTTGCCTTGGATGAATGCCATGCATTTTGTTTCTTCTCCTGTCCATAAGTGTCTTAAATTCTTTCATGATGAAGAAGTGAAGATGATTAATCATAGTTTATATCAACCTTCTAGGCCCATGGATTATGCTACACTTGACTTCTTTTGGCCTTCATTACCTAATTCATGTCCTTCTTGACCTGATAATATTTTTTGCTCATATCAAGCCTATAAACATCACAATATTCTTGAATTAAGCATGCCTCAAATGGATATTAACCATGGTATTTTCCCTATGCCTTCCATACCTCCTTTATCTATTGCTTCTAGTTCTGTTAATCAATAGGATTCTCATATAGAACCTATGAAGGAACCTATGGTTGTCCCTCTTAGTTCTCAACATATTTCAAATAAGAAAAAACATAACCAATCTTCTAATGAATGTCATAAGAAGCATCAGGCTCAAGCCAAGGCCCATGCCTTTGTTATTCAAAGTTCTTTACCTTCTTTTGACTAGCCTATGCCTAATGTGTTAGAATAAGTTAATGTTAATAATGATGTTAAAATGAATGGTTATGATGATTCTATTCATATCTTATATTCTATTTTGATTAATCTTGATGAAGAAGATACTCTTGATGATCCTAATGATGCTAATGATGAATATGAGACTATTGTCATTGATATTGATTTAGCTAATATACTTTCAACACAATTGATAATTACACCCAGTATCGAACATCATGATTCTCAAGAGGATCCTTGTTTGGAACTAACTATTATTCCTACTATATTGGATATATCCCCTCTTGTGAGTTTCCCACCTTCCCTAAATGATATAAATCAAGATAGGGAGAGAAGGTGATGTGCTCGATTGGCTTATCCTTCATGGTAACTTATTGTGTGTTTGTCTGTTGTATTGTTTTTCTCCTGTAATGTGATTGCTAAATATTTGTTAGATTCTTTTATATTACCCTTGTTACTTTGTTGGTAGAAGGTGATAAAGGAATCAAACCTGTACTATTCTTCTATATGTATCTTGACTCTTCTATATGTTGTTTTCATGTTATGGTGTACATGTGCTATTATTCGTAAATGTTTTCCTTGTGTAGTCCGCTTGGATTTGTGACTTGGTAGTACTAATTCTTTTTGGTCTCCATGTTGTGGTCTGAAAAGACTCTTCTTTGTAACTCTTGTGTTTTCTTTCCTCCATTGTGATTGTAGTTCTACTTTCTTTGGGGAATGATGTCAATTCATTTACAATAATATCATATATATGTTATCTTATGATCATACTAACCCCATGGTAGGTAGATCCCTTCTGTTTTCTCTATATGTTTATGTGATATTTCCCTTGATTTGTCTTCACTTAAGGGCATCTTATAATGGAAACATAATCAGTGGAGTTGTTTATGTTTTCATTCAAGCTATTGCTCATGTTAAAGTGTTAGCAATGACTTTAATGTGGGGGTGTATGCTCTTCTCACCTTTTTTGCACACACACATTTTCAATTTCAAATATGTTAAATCCTCCAAAGGTAACGCACATAAGTTGCTAAATCTTGAAGAGACATGCATGTGCATTTTTATTTTTGCTAAATCTTTGAAAGGTAACGCACATAAGTTGCTAAATCTTGAAGAAGACACACACCTTTTCAAAACTTTTCTTCTTTTATGGATTAGGAACTAATCCTTAAAGCATGGATTTATTTTTGCTAAATCTTTGAAAGGTAACGTGCATAAGTTGCTAAATCTTGAAGAAGACACACACCTTTTCAAAACTTTTCTCCTTTTATGGATTAAGAACTAATCCTTAAAGCATGGATTTGTATTTTTATCTTATAGGATCTCTTGATCCCTCTAGCTTCAATTTTCAAGGTTTTGATCCCTTAAGGTCAGAGGTGTCCTTAAGGCTGGATCTCTTTTGTTTTGTCTTTTCTCGTTTGGAATAGAATATTCCTAAGGGTGAATCCTTGATGGGTTGACTAGTGAGTAGCCACATTCACTAGGCGATTCAACTTCATCTTTCTAGTTGCATTATTTCCTTATGTGATTCACAATGGGACATAAGTTCTCTTTGGGTGAGATAATCACACCCCCTCTTTTTCTCTCTCTTTATTTTAGAGATGTGTCTCTTATTTTAATCTCGAGGATGATAAATATTTAAGTCCCTTGGGGCTTGAGGATTCCTTTATCCCTTTGATTTCAACAAGATTTTCTATTTCTTTTGATCTCCTTTACCAAGAGTTTGCATCGAGTCCATACTCTTGCTAAAGTGGGGGCTAAATGTAGCCTCAAAAAATGGAAGCACTTCCATTTAGGACTAGTTTATCCCTCTGAGTAAGTGGTTTGGGGTTGTGTTAAACACCTTGAATAGGTCTTTGATTTGGATCTGGATTTTACCTGCATTCTGTCCCATTTTCCACTTTCTTTATGCACTTTTCTGGCATCTTGACCTGAAACCCTGAGATTATTAACCTCAAGGTCAAGGTAGACCTTGACCTTGATCCAAGGTTGAAATTTTGAATTCTCAAAGTTTCTGGATGTTAGGTTTTGGAAAGATTTATTTTCTCACTTTTGGGTCAGCTGTTCAGGCTTTGAAATGGTAAACTCTTAAATTATATTTAATTTAGGTCCACTCCTAGGGGTAAAGTCTTAATTAGAATTTAATTCTCCTATGTAGGCCTCTCTAGAATTTTGTGCCCTAGACTAGTATATAAGGAGGCTTTCTCCTCTCATTTCAATCATCCATTATCAAGAAACATCATATTTTCATCTCTCAAGAAAACATTTGAGAACTCAAGCATTTCAAGAACTTAAATAATTCAAGTGTTCAAGCATTCAAGCATTTAAATCATCAATGAGATCCGTTGGTATACATTGAAGGATTCAAAGCTCTATGGAGCTCTCTTGTTGAAGATTTCTCCATCCACATCTAGTTAATTTTCTTCCAAGATAAGCATGGTGAATTATTCCATTTACTGTGTTTATCTCTGCAATTTCAATTATATTTTAAAGGTTGATTCCAAACTGGGTTTTCACCAAGGCAAACCCCTCCCCCACCCAACAAAAAAAATCATTTTTCTTGCAGGAACAGGTATGGAACAATGAATTACAATATGGATTTGGATACCCTTTTTGGTGAACTTTTGGGACCCATGAATAGAATTTTCATTAGAGCAATGCAGGTCAAGGTCAACCTAAAGGGGTAAAGTTGTGCCCTCATATTTGGGTCAAGATCAACCTTTCTCAGTAAAGAAGAAGGTTTCTAGGTTCTCTTTTTTTGTGTTTTGAGTTTATATACGGTTGTAGAATTTCCTGCTACTGAGTACAGACACTAGAAAATAGCATTTTCCATATCTGTCATATTTTGAGGTTAGTATTTTTGTTTAATTTAATTAAGATTTCAATACTTCTTTCCATAACAAAATATAAGGTTTTCTCCTTTCTTCATATTCTCCATTGATTGAATCATTTATGCATTGACCATCTTCTTGTGGTTAATCAATTTGGATCTTTCCTTTGGGAATTTGGGGTTAAGAAGAAGATCTTACCTTCCCCAATCCTATCATACATACAATACACATCATCATTTTTATATATTATAATACCTATACATATGTGCATATGTATATGTATATGTATATGTACACATTGTATGCACCCTAAAATGGTCGCCTAGACTTTGGGCCCCCATTTAGCAATTTATCAAATCCCTAAATCAATATTTTCAAAAATTAACATTTTCAACATTATCAATTTCTTGATCAAGTCCTAATTTAATCATTTATTTGATTTTATCCTATGGGCTAACCATTTTATCCTAAGTCTTTATTTAATTAAAAGGAATATTTCTTTTATTAAATAAAAAGCCCCACTTTTCTTCTTATCTTAAGTTGCACAAATAAAACATTTATTCTTATTTTACAAATTAAAGAAAAAGTACTTTTTGTCTTATATGGCCATAAAGTCACCTCTTATTTTCTCATTGGAGGATATTTGTGCACAAGGATCAAGGTTCTATTTTTCTCCATCGTTGATTAAGACTTTTTGCCTCTTAATCTCGATCGTTTGTTGATCATCATTTTTTATAAAAGAAGAGCTCTCTTCTTCATTTGTAGTATGTTGATTTTATGCTAATGTTATGCTGTAGGTTTTCTAGGTCATTTGGAGCTTTTGAAGACATTCTTGCATTCAAGCTTTGAAGATATTGTTGTTGCATCACATTTAGTTTCCATTCTTGCTTTCATAGTTGCATAATCATGGCATTCTTAGTATACATTTCCTTTATGCAATAGATTAACTTCACATAGCTTAATTAGGAGAAATTGTAACACTTGCACTTTCCTTTCATAGCTTAAACTGTGCCCAGACTCGGCGGGTTGGGGTGTGAGCTCCACCATGGGCACGTTGCATCCTCAAATTTGGCTAAGTCCTAAAATTCTTAGTCGAGTCAAACCATGAGGACTCACACGACTCCAATTCATGGGTCCCCGCGACTCACCCAGGCAGCCCCCCGCACTTCTATCCTGATCAAACTGTGCTTGGACTCAGCAGGTCGGGGTGCAAGCTCCACTGTGGGCACGTTGCATCTCAAAATTTGGCTAAGTCCAAAAATTCTTGGCCAAGTCAAACTGCGGTGACTCACGTGACTCTAAGTCGTGGGTCACCGTGGCTCACCTTGGCAGGCCTCCGCGCTTCTGTCCGGGTCAAACTGTGCCCAAACTTAGCGGGTTAGAGTGCGAGCCCTACCGCGGGTACGTTGCATCCCAAAATTTAGCTAAGTCTCAAAATTTGTGAAAACTTCTAAAATCTAGAATGTGCACCTTAACTCGTACGAAGTCGAAACCCATCCCAATCATCCTGAAGTATTTATACAAATACAACTTAAATTATAATAAATTAAATAAATGTATATTATACTTAAATGTTATATTTGTATAGATCTCGACAACTTCCCTTTGACAAGCGCTCACCACTGCCTCGCATTTCTTGCTGAGTCAAACCATGGTGACTCACATGACTCCGAGTCACGGGTCACTGCAACTCACCTAGGCAGCCCCCCGTGCTTTTTCCTGGGTCAAACTATGCCCGGACTCGGTGGGTTGGGGTGTGAGCTCCGCCACGGGGATGTTGCATCCCAAAATTTGGTTAAGTCCCAAAATTCTCGGCTGAGTCAAACCGCAGTGACTCCCATGACTCTGAGTCACAGGTCACCGCGACTCACCTGAGAACCCCCCGCACTTTTGTCTGGGTCAAACTGTGCCTAAACTCAGCGGGTCGGGGTGTGAGCTCCATCGCAAGCACGTTGCATCCCAAAACTTGGCTACATCCTGAAATTCTCAAAAACTCCAAAAATCTAGAATGTGTACCTTAACTCGTACGAAGCTGAAACCCATCCCAATCATCCTGAAGTATTTATACAAATATAACTTAAAGTATAATAAATTAAATAAATGTATATTATACTTAAATGTTGTATTTGTATAAATCCCAGCAACTTCCCTCTGACAAGCGCTCACCCATGCCTCATGTTTCTCACTGAGTCAAACTATGATGACTCGTGCAACTCTGAGTTGCGGGTCATCGTGAATCATGCAAGCAGCCCCCTGCACTTCTATTCAGGTCAAACTATGCTTAGACTCGGCAAGTTGGGGTGTGAGCTCCGTCGCAGGCACATAGCATCTAGAAATTTAGCTAAGTCATGAAACTCTCAGCCGAGTCAAACCGCTGTGACTCATGTGACTCTGAGTTGCAGGTCACCGTGACTCAATCGGGTAGCCCACCGTGCTTCTATCTGGGTCAAACTGTGCCCGAACTCAGTGGATCGGGGTGTGAGCTCCATCACGGGAACATTGCATCCCAAAATTTGGCTAAGCCCCAAAATTCATGAAAACTTCCAAAATCTAGAATGTCCACCTTAACTTGTATGAAGCTGAAACCCATCCCAATCATCCTGAAGTATTTATAAAAATATAACTTAAAGTATAATAAATTAAATAAATGTATATTATACTTAAATGCTATATTTGTATAAATCCCAACAAATTCCCTTTGACAAGTGCTCGCCCCTGCCTCACATTTCTCACTGATTAAAACCATGGTGACTCGCGCAACTCCGAGTCATGGGTCACCGCGACTCTCCCTGACAGCCCCCCGCGCTTTTGTCTAGGTCAAACTATGCTGAGACTTGGTGGGTCAGGGTGCAAACTCCACTGTAGGCATGTTGCATCCTGAAACTTGGCTAAGTCCTAAAATTCTCGGCCAAGTCAAACCACGGTGAGTCACGTGACTCTGAGTCATGGGTCACCGTGACTCACCCTGGCAGCCTCCCGCACTTCTATCTGGGTCAAATTGTGCCCAGACTCAGCGGGTTGGGGTGCGAGTCCGTCATGGGCATGTTGCATCCTAAAATTTGGCTAAGTCCCAAAACTCTCAACTGAGTCAAACCGCGGTGACTCACACGACTCTGAGTCACAGTTCACCGTGACTCGCTCAGGTAGCCCCCCGCACTTCTATCTGGGTCAAACTATGCCTAGACTCTATGGGTTGGGGTGCGAGCTCCACTACGGGCACATTGCATCCCAAAATTTGGCTAATTCCTA
This sequence comes from Chamaecyparis obtusa, assembly GCA_027943335.1. Classification (NCBI taxonomy): domain Eukaryota; kingdom Viridiplantae; phylum Streptophyta; class Pinopsida; order Cupressales; family Cupressaceae; genus Chamaecyparis; species Chamaecyparis obtusa. Next base: position 369,458 of record BSBK01005289.1, read on the forward strand.
AAATTTGAGAAAACTCCCAAAATCTAGAGCGTGCACCTTAACTCGTATGAAGCCGAAACCCATCCCAATCATCCTAAAGTATTTATACAAATATAACTTAAAGTGTAATAAATTAAATAAATGTATATTATACTTAAATGTTATATTTGTATAAATCCCAAAAAATTCCCTTTGACAAGAGCTCGCCAATGCCTTGCATTTCTCACTGAGTCAAACCATGGTGACTCACATGACTCTAAGTCGCGGGTCACCATGACTCACCCGAGCAGCCCCCTACGCTTCTGTCTGGGTTAAACTGTCCCCAGACTCAGCAGGTCAGGGTGCGAGCTCCATCACGAGCACGTTGCATCCTAAAATTTGGCTAAGTCTCAAAATTCTCAATCGAGTAAAATCATAGTGACTCACGTGACTCTGAGTTGTGGGTCACCGTGACTCGCCCTAGCAGCCCCCCATGCTTCTGTCTGGGTCAAACTGTGCCCAGACTCAGTGGGTCAGGGTCCGAGCTCTACCGCAGAGATGTTGCATCCAAAAATTTGGCTAAGTTCCAAAATTTTTGACCGAGTCAAACTGTAGTGACTCGCATGACTTTGAGTCTTAGGTCAGCACGACTTGCCTCAGTAGCCCCTTGTGCTTCTATCCTAGTCAAACTATGCCCAGACTCAGTAGGTTGGGGTGCAAGCTTCATCGCGGGCACGTTACATCCCAAAATTTGGCTAAGTCCCAAAATTCCTAAAAACTCCCAAAAGCTAAAATGTGCACCTTAACTCATACGAAGCCGAAACCCATACCAATCATCCTAAAGTATTTATACAAATATAACTTAAAGTATAATAAATTAAATAAACATATATTATACTTAAATGTTATATTTGTATAAATCCTGGCAACTTCCCTTTGACAAGCGCTCACCTCGGCCTCACATTTCTCACCGAGTTAAACTGTGGTGACATGCGCATCTCTGAGTCACTAGTCACCGCGATTCGCCTGGGCAGCCCCCTGCACTTTTATCTGAGTCAAACTATGCTTAGACTCGGCGGGTCAGGGTGCGAGCTCCACCATGGGCATGTTGCATCCTAAAATTTGGCTAAGTCCTGAAATTCTCGATCGAGTAAAACCACGGTGACTCACGCGACTCCGAGTCACGGGTCATCGCGACTCACTCTAGTAGCCCCCCAGGCTTCTGTCTGGGTAAAACTGTGCCTAGACTCGGTGGGTCACAGTGTGAGCTCCGCCGCGGGGACATTGCATCCCAAAATTTGGCTAAGTCCCAAAATTCTCAGTCGAGTCAAACTAGAGGGACTCACATGACTCTGAGTCGTGGGTCATCGCGACTCACCCAGGTAGGCCCCCGTGCTTCTATCTGGGTCAAACTGTGCCTGGACTTAGCGGGCCAAGGTGCGAGCTCCACTATGGGCATGTTGCATCCTAAAATTTGGCTAAGTCCCAAAATTCTTGGTTGAGTCAAACTGTGGTGACTCACGCAACTCTGAGTCACGGGTCACTGTGACTCACCCTAGTAGCCCCCCACACTTCTATCTATGTAAAACTGTGGCCGGACTTGGCGAGTCAGGGTGTGAGCTTCATCATGGGTACGTTGCATCCCAAAATTTGGCTAAGTCTTGAAATTCGTAAAAACTCCCAAAATCTAGAGTGTGCACCTTAACTTGTACGAAGCTGAAATCCATCCCAATCATCTCGAAGTATTTATACAAATATAACTTAAAGTATAATAAATTAAATAAACATATATTATACTTAAATGTTATATTTGTATAAATCTTGGTAACTACCCTTTGACAAGCGCTCACCCCTGCCTCACATTTCTCACCGAGTCAGATCATGGTCACTCGCGCGACTCTGAGTCGCGGGTCATCACGACTCACCCGAGCAGACCCCAACGCTTCTGTTTGGGTCAAACTATGCTCAGACTCAGCGGGTCAGGGTGCGAGCTCCACCGTGGGCACGTTGCATCCCAAAATTTGGCTAAGTCTCAAAATTTGCAAAAACTCCCAAAATCTAGAATGTGCACCTTAACTCGTACGAAGCCAAAACCCATCCCAATCATCCTGAAGTATTTATACAAATATAACTTAAAGTATAATAAATTAAATAAATGTATATTATACTTAAATGTTATATTTGTATAAATCCTTGCAACTTCCCTTTGATGAGCGCTCACCCTTGTCTCACGTTTCTCGTCGAGTCAAACCACAGTGACTCACGCGACTCTGAGTCACGAGTCCTCGCAACTCACCTGGCAGCCCCCTACACTTTTGTTCAGGTCAAACTATGCCCAGACTCGGTGGGCCGGGGTGCGAGCTCCACCGTGGGGACGTTGCATCCCAAAATTTGGCTAAGTCTTGAAATTCTCGGCTGAGTCAAACCGTGGTGACTCCCATGATTCTGAGTCACAGGTCACCGTGACTCTCCTGAGAACCCCTCGTGCTTCTGTCTGGGTCAATCTATGCCCAGACTTAGTGGGTCAGGGTGCGAGCTCCACTGCGAGCATGTTGCATCCCAAAATTTGGCTACGTCTTAAAATTATCAAAAACTCCCAAAATCTAGCAAGTGTACCTTAACTCGTACGAAGCCAAAACCTATCCCAATCATCCTGAAGTATTTATACAAATATAACTTAAAGTATAATAAATTAAATAAACATATATTATACTTAAATGTTATATTTATATAAATCCCAGCAACTTCTCTCTGACAAGCGCTCGCCCCTGCCTCATGTTTCTCATCGAGTGAAACCGTGATGACTCACGCAACTCTGAGTCATGGGTCACCGTGACTTGTGCAAGTAGCCCCCCGTGCTTTTGTTCAGCTCAAAATATGCCTGGACTCGGCGGGTCAAGGTGCGAGCTCCGTCACGGGCACACTGCATCCCAAAATTTGGCTAAGTCACAAAATTCTCAGATCAGTCAAACCGCGGTGAGTCGTGTGACTCTGAGTCACGGGTCACTGTGACTCGACCAGGTAGCCCCCCGTGCTTCTATCTGGGTCAAACTGTACCCAGACTCGGTAGGTTGGGATGCGAGCTCCATCGCGGGCACATTGCATCTCAAAATTTGGCTAAGCCCCAAAATTCGTGAAAACTCCCAAAATCTAGAATGTGAACCTTAACTCGTATGAAGTTGAAATCCATCCCAATCATCCTAAAGTATTTATACAAATATAACCTAAAGTATAATAAATTAAATAAATGTATATTATACTTAAATATTATATTTGTATAAATCCCAGGAAATTCTCTTTGACAAGTGCTCGCCCCTGCCTCGCATTTCTCACCGAGTCAAACCGCGGTGACTCACGTGACTCTGAGTCGTGGGTCACCGCGACTCTCCGTGGTAGCCCCCACGCTTCTGGTTGGTCAAACTATGCCCAAACTTGGTGGGTCAGGGTGCGAGCTCCACCGCGGGCACGTTGCATCCTAAAATTTGGCTAAGTCCCAAAATTCTCAGCCAAGTCAAACCGTGGTGAATCATGTGACTCTGAGTCACAGGTCACCGCGACTCACCCTAGTAGCCTCTCGTGCTTTTGTCTAGGTCAAATTGTGCCCAGACTCAATAGGTTAGGGTGTGAGCTCCATCATGGACATGTGGCATCCTAAAATTTGGCTAAGTCCCAAAACTCTCAGCTGAGTCAAACCACGGTGACTCATGTGACTCTGAGTCATGATTTTCCATGACTCACCCAGGTAGCCCCCCACACTTCTGTCTGGGTCAAACTGTGTCCAGACTCGATGGGTTGGGGTGCGAGCTCCACTGCAGGTACATTGCATCCTAAAATTTGGGTAATTCCTAAAATTTGAGAAAACTCTTAAAATCTAGAATGTGCACCTTAACTCATACGAAGCCGAAACCCATCCCAATCATCTTGAACTATTTATACTAATATAACTTAAAGTATAATAAATTAAATCAACGTATATTATACTTAAATGTTATATTTTTATAAATCTTGACAACTTCCCTTTGACAAGAGCTCACCCCTACCTTGCATTTCTCACCGAGTCAAACCATGGTGACTCACGTGACTTTGAGTCACAGGTCACCGCGACTCACCTAGGTAGCCCCTCGCACTTCTGTCTAGGTCAAACTATGCCCGGACTCAGTGGGTCAGGGTGCGAGCTCCACCACGGGCATGTTGCATCTTGAAATTTGGCTAAGTCTTGAAATTCTTGACCGAGTAAAACCATGGTGACTCACATGACTCTGAGTTACGGGTCACCATGACTTGCCCTAGCAGCCTCCCATGCTTCTATCTAGGTCAACGTGTGCCCAGACTCGGCGGGTCAGGGTGCGAGCTCTGTCGCAGGGATGTTGCATCTCAAAATTTGGCTAAGTCCCAAAATCCTTGACTAAGTCAAACTACGGTGACTCGTGTGACTCTAAGTCATGGGTCACTGCGACTCACCTGAGTAGCCCCTTGTACTTCTATCCGGGTCAAACTATGCCCGGACTCGACGGGTCAGGGTGCAAGCTTCATCGCGGGCACATTGCATCCCAAAATTTAACTAAGTCCCAAAATTCAGAAAAACTCCCAAAATCTGAAATGTGCACCTTAACTCGTACGAAGCCGAAATCCATCCCAATCATCCTAAAGTATTTATACAAATATAACTTAAAGTATAATAAATTAAGTAAACATATATTATACTTGAATGTTATATTTGTATAACTCCCAGCAACTTCCCTTTGACAAGCTCTCACCTCGGCCTCACATTTTTCACTGAGTCAAACCGCGGTGACTCACGCATCTCTGAGTCACGGGTCACCACGATTTTCCTGGGCAGCCCCCCGCACTTCTATCTGAGTCAAACTATGCTCGAACTCAGTGGGTCAGGGTGTGAGCTCCACCGTGGGCACATTGCATCCTAAAATTTGGCTAAGTCCTGAAATTCTCGACTGAGTAAAACCACAGTGACTCACGTGACTCTGAGTTGCGGGTCACCGCGACTCACCTTGGCAGCCCCCCAGGCTTCTATTCGGGTAAAACTATGCCCAGACTCGGTGGGTCGCAGTGTGAGCTCCACCGCGCGGACGTTGCATTACAAAATTTGGCTAAGTCTTAAAATTTTCGACCAAGTCAAACTACAAGGACTTGCACAACTCTAAGTCATGAGTCATCGCGACTCGCCCAGGCAGCCCCCCGCACTTCTATCTGGGTCAAACTCTGCCTAGACTCAGCGGGTCAGGGTGCGAGCTCCACTACGGGCACGTTGCATCCCAAAATTTGGCTAAGTCCCAAAATTCTCAGCTGAGTCAAACTATGATGACTCGCATGACTCTGAGTCGCGGGTCACTGCGACTTGCCCTACAGCCCCCCACACTTCTATCCGTGTAAAACTATGCCGAGACATGGCGGGTTATGTTGTGAGCTCCACCGTGGGTATGTTGCATCCCAAAATTTGGCTAAGTCTCAAAATTTACAAACACTCCCAAAATCTAGAATGTGCACCTTAACACATACGAAGCTGAAACCCATCCCAATCATCTCAGTATTTGTACAAATATAAATTAAAGTATAATAAATTAAATAATACATTTATTTGTATAAATCCTAGCAACTACCTTTTACAAGCGCTCGCCCCTACCTCACATTTCTCATCGAGTCAAACCGTGGTCACTCGCGTGACTCTGAGTCACGGGTCACCGCGACTCACCCAGGTAGACTCCCACGCTTCTGTCTGGGTCAAATTGTGCCCAGACTCGGTGGGTCAGGGTGCGAGCTCCACCACGGGCACGTTGCATCCCAAAATTTGGCTAAGTCTCAAAATTCGATAAAACTTCCAAAATTTAGAATGTGCACCTTAACTTCTATGAAGCCGAAACCCATCCCAATCATCCTGAAGTATTTATACAAATATAACTTCCCTTTGACAAGCGCTCACCTCAGCCTCCCATTTCTCACCAAGTCAAACTCTGGTGACTCGTGAGACTCTAAGTCATGGGTCACCGAGACTCGTTGGGGTAGCCCCTCGTGCTTTTGTCTGGGTCAAACTATGCCCGGACTCAGTGGGTCAGGGTGCAAGCTCCACCACGGGCACGTTGCATCCTGAAATTTGGCTAAGTCCCAAAATTCTCGATCGAGTAAAACTGTGGTCACTCACGCAACTCTGAGTCGCAGGTCACAACAACTCGCCCTGGCAGCCCCCCATGCTTCTTTTCAGGTCAAACTATGCCCGGACTTGACAGGTCAGGGTGCCAGCTCCGTCGTGGGGATGTTACATCCCAAAATTTGGCTAAGTCCTAAAATTTTTGATCGAGTCAAACTGTAGTGACTCGCATGACTCTGAGTCATGGGTCACCATGACTCACTCGAGCAGCCCATTGCACTTTCATCTGGGTCAAACTATGCCCAGACTTAGCGGGTCAGGGTGCGAGCTCCACCGCAGGCACAGTTTGGCTAAGTCCTAAAATTCTCAATAACTCTCAAAATCTAGAATGTGCACCTTGACTCGTACGAAGCCGAAACCCATCCCAATCATCCTGAAGTATTTATACAAATATAACTTAATGTATAATAAATTAAATAAATATATATTATACTTAAATGTGATATTTGTGTAAATCCCTGTAACTTCCCTTTAACAAGCACTCGCCTCAGCCTCGCATTTCTCACTGAGTCAAACCACACTTGGGAAGCCCCTAGCACTTCTATCTGGGTCAAACTGTGCCCAGACTCGACGGGTTCAGGTGCGAGCTCCACTGCAGGCACGTTGCATCCTAAAATTTGGCTAAGTCTTAATATTCTCGGTCGAGTAAAACTACGGTGACTCACGGGACTCCGAGTCGCGGGTCACCGCAACTCACCCTGGCAGCCCCCCGTGTTTCTGTCTAGGTCAAACTATGCCCAGACTTGGTGGGTCAAGGTGTGAGCTCCACTGTAGGTACGTTACATCCCAAAATTTTGCTAATTCCTAAAATTGTTAGTCGAGTCAAACCGCGGTGACTCACGCGACTCTAAGTCACGGATCCCCGTGACTCACCTGAGAACCCCCTGCGCTTTTATCTGGGTCAAACTATGCCCAGACTTAGCAGGTTAGGATGCGAGCTCTGCCATGGGCACATTGCATCTTCAAATTTGGCTAAGTCCCAAAATTCTTGGTTGAGTCAAACTACGGTGAGTTGGGTGACTCTGACTCACGGGTCAATGCGACTTGCCCTGGCAGCCCCCCGCACTTCTGTCCGGGTCAAACTATGCCGAGACTCAGCGGGTTAGGGTGCGAGCTCCACCACGGGTATGTTACATCCCAAAATTTGGCTAAGTCCTGAAATTCTCAAAAACTCCCAAAATTTAAAATGTGCAACTTAACTCGTACGAAGCCGAAACCCATCCCAATCATCCCAAAGTATTTATACAAATACAACTTAAAGTATAATAATATAATATACCTAAATGTTATATTTCTATAAATCCTGGCAACTTCCCTTTGACAAGCGCTCGCCCCTACCTCACATTTCTTAATGAGTCAAACTACGATGACTCATGTGACTCTGAGTCGTTGGTCACCGCGACTCACCCGGGCAGCCCCCCGCGCTTCTGTCCAAGTCAAACTGTGCCCAGACTCGGCGGGTTAGGGTGTGAGCTCCACCACAGGCACGTTGCATCCCAAAATTTGGCTAAGTCCTAAAGTTCATAGCTGAGTCAAACCGTGGGGACTCATGCGACTCTGAGTTGTGGGTCGTGGTGACTCACCCAGGCAGCCCCCCGTGCTTCTATCCAGGTCAAACTGGGTCTGGACTTGGTGGGTCGGGGTGCGATCTCCACTATGAGCACGTTGCATCCCAAAATTTGGCTAAGTTATAAAATTCTTGATCAAATCAAAGTGCGGTGACTCGCGTGACTCTGAGTCACAGGTCACCACGTCTCGCCCTGGCAGCCCCCCGCGCTTTTGTCTAGGTCAAACTGTGCCCAGAATCAACGGGTTGGGGTGCGAGCTCCACTGCGGGTATGTTGCATCTCAAAATTTGGCTAAGTCTCAAAATTTGTGAAAACTCCCAAAATCTAGAATGTGCTCCTTAACTCGTATGAAGCTGAAACCCATCCCAATCATCTCAAAGTATTTATACAAATACAACTTAAAGTATAATAAATTAAATAAATGTATATTATACTTAAATGTTATATTTGTATAAATCTCAACAACTTCCTTTTGACAAGCGCTCGTCCCTACCTCGCATTTCTCACCGAGTCAAACCATGATGACTCACATGACTCTGAGTCGCAGGTCATCGCGACTCGCCCGGACAGCCCCCCGCACTTCTATCTGGGTCAAACTGTGCCCAAACTCAGTGGGTCGGGGTGCGAGCTCCACTGTGGGCACGTTGCATCCTAAAATTTGGTTAAGTCCCAAAATTCTCAGCCGAGTAAAACCGCGGCGACTCGCCCAAGTAGCCCCTTGTGATTCTATTTGGGTCAAACTATGCTCGAACTAAGTGGGTTGAGGTGCAAGCTTCATCACGGGCACGTTGCATTCCAAAATTTGGCTATGTCTGAAAATTTTTGAAAACTCTCAAAATTTAGAATGTGCACCTTAACTCGTACGAAGCTGAAACCCATCCCAATCATCTTGAAGTATTTATACAAATATAACTTAAAGTATAATAAATGTATATTATACTTAAATGTTATATTTGTATAAATCCTGGCAACTTCCCTTTGACAAGTGCTCACCTTGGCCTCGCATTTCTCATCGAGTCAAACCATGGTGACTCATGCGTCTCTGAGTCAGGGGTTGTCGTCACTCACCTAGGTAGCCCCCCGCACTTCTGTCATGGTCAAACTGTGCCCAGACTGGACGGGTCAGGGTGCGACCTCCACCGTGGGCACGTTGTATCCTAAAATTTGGCTAAGCCATAAAATTTTTGACTAACTAAAACTATGGTGACTCATGTGAGTCTGAGTCGCGGGTCATCGCGAGTGGCCCTGGCAGCCCCCCAGGCTTCTGTCTAGGTAAAACTATGCCCGGACTCGGTGGGTTGGGGTGTAAGCTCTATCGCGAGGACGTTGCATCCCAAAATTTGGCTAAGTCCCGAAATACTCGACCGAGTCAAACTGTGGGGACTCACACGACTCTGAGTCGCGGGTCACCACGACTCACCCAGATAGCCCCCTGCGCTTTTGTCTAGGTTAAACTATGCCCAGACTCAGTGGGTCAGGGTGTGAGCTCCACTACAGGCACGTTGCATCCCAAAATTTTGCTAAGTCCCAAAACTCTCAGTTGAGTCAAACTACGGTGACTCACGCGATTCTGAGTCACGGGTCGCTGTGACTCACCCTAGCAGCCCCCCACACTTCTGTCCAGGTAAAATTATGCCCAAACTTGGTGGGTCGGGGTGTGAGCTCCACTGTAAGTACATTGAATCCTGAAATTTGGCTAAGTCTCGAGATTTGCAAGAACTCCCAAAATCTAGAATTTACACCTTAACTCGTACGAAGCTGAAACCCATCCCAATCATCTCGAAGTATTTATACAAATATAACTTAAAGTATAATATACATTAAATAAATGTATATTATACTTAAATGTTATATTTGTATAAAATCTCAGCAACTTCCCTTTGACAAGCGCTCGCCCCTGCCTCACGTTTCTCACTGAGTTAAATCATGGTCACTCATGGGACTCCGATTCGTGGGTCACCGTGACTCACCCGGGCAGCCCCCCCCAATTTTTTTCTGGGTCAAACTATGCCCAGACTCAGCGGGTCGGGGTGCGAGCTCCACCGTGGGCACATTGCATCCCAAAATTTGGCCAAGTCTCAAAATTCATGAAAACTCCCAAAAATCTAGAATGTGCACTTTAACTCGTACGAAGCCGAAACCCATCCCAATCATCTTGAAGTATTTAAAAAAATATAACTTAAAGTATAATAAATTAAATAAATGTATATTATACTTTAATGTTATATATGTATAAATCTCGCTAAATTCCCTTTGACAAGTGCTCACCTCGACCTCACGTTTCTTGCCCAGTCAAACCACGGTGAATCCTAGGAATCCAAGTCTTGGGTCATCGGGACTCGCTGGGGTAGCCCCCTGTGCTTCTGTCTAGGTCAAACTATACCCAGACTCAGTGGGTTAGGGTGCGAGCTCCACCACGGGCATGTTGCATCTTGAAATTTGGCTAAGTCCCAAAATTCTCAGTCGAGTAGAACTACGGTGACTCACATGACTCTAAGTTGCACGTCACAGTGACTCTGAGTTGCAGGTCACTGCGACTCCCCCTGGAAGCCCCCCATGCTTCTGTCTGGGTCAAACTATGCTCGGACTCAACAGGTCAGGGTGTGAGCTCCGTCGTGGGGATGTTGCATCCTGAAATTTAGGTAAGTCCCAAAATTATCGACCGAGTCAAATCACGGTGACTCGCACGACTCTGAGTCGCAGATCACCATGACTCACCCGAGCAGCCCCTTGCACTTCCATCCGGGTCAAACTGTGCCTGGACATGGTGGGGTGGGGTGCGAGCTCCACCACGGGCATAGTTTGGCTAAGTCTTGAAATTCTCGATAACTCCCAAAATCTAGAATATGCACCTTAACTCGTACGAAGCTGAATCCCATCCCAATCAGCCTGAAGTATTTATACAAATATAACTTAAAGTATAATAAATTAAATAAATGTATATTACACTTAAATGTTATATTTGTATAAATCCTGACAACTTTCCTTTGATAAGCACTTGCCCTTGCCTCACGTTTCTCACCAAGTCAAACCGTAATGACTCACGCAACTCTGAGTCACGGGTTGCCGTGACTCACCCGGGCAGCCCCCTACACTTCTGTCTGGGTCAAACTATGCCCAAACTCGGTGGGTCAGGGTGTGAGCTCCGCCGCGGGCACATTGCATCCCAAAATGTGGCTAAGTCCTGAAACTCTCAACTAAGACAAACCACGGTGACTCGTATGACTCTGAGTCACAGGTCGTTACAACTTGCCCGGGCAGCCCCCCGTGCTTTTGTCCGGGTCAAACTATGCCCAGACTCGGTGGGTCAGGGTGCGAGCTCCACCGCGGGAACATTACATCCTAAAATTTCACTAAGTCCTGAAATTTGTGAAAACTCCCAAAATCTAGAATGTGCACCTTAACTTATACAAATATAACTTAAAGTATAATAAATTAAATAAACATATATTATACTTAAATGTTATATTTGTATAAATCCTAACAACTTTCCTTTGACAAGAGCTCACCCTTGCCTTGCGTTTCTCACCGAGTCAAACCATGGTGACTCACATGACTCTGAGTCACAGGTCATCGCGACTCACCCAGGTAGGCCCCGTGCTTTTGTCTAGGTCAAACTGTGCCCAGACTCAGTTGGTCGGGGTGCGAGCTCCACCACGGGCACGTTGCATCCTAAAATTTGGCTAAGTCTCAAAATTATCAACCAAGTAAAACCACAGTGACTCACACGACTCTGAGTTGCGGGTCACCATGATTCACGCTAGCAGCTCCCCATTCTTCTGTCTGGGTCAAAGTGTGCCCAGACTCGGTAGGTCAGGGTGCGAGCTCTGCCGCAGGGATGTTGCATCCCAAAATTTGGCTAAGTCCCAAAATTCTCGACCAAGTCAAACCGTGGTGACTCTCGTGACTCTGAGTCACGGGTTGCTGCGACTCGCCTGAGTAGCCCCTTTCACTTCTGTCTGGGTCAAACTATGCCTGGACTTGGTGGGTTAGGGTGCAAGCTTCATCACGGGCATGTTGCACCTCAAAATTTGGCTAAGTCCCAAAATTCACAAAAACTCCTGAAATCTAAAATGTACACCTTAACTCGTACGAAGCTGAAACCCATCCCAATCATCCTGAAGTATTTATACAAATATAACTTAAAGTATAATAAATTAAATAAATGTATATTATACTTAAATGTTATATTTGTATAACTCCCAGCAACTTCCCTTTGACAAGCGCTCGCCTCGGCCTTCCATTTCTCACTGAGTCAAACCGCGGTGACTCACGTGTCTCCGAGTCATGGGTCACCGCAATTCACCTGGGTAGCCCCCCGCACTTCTGTCTGAGTCAAACTATGCCCGAACTCAGTGGGTCAGGGTGCGAGCTCCACCGTGGGCATGTTGCATCTTAAAATTTGGCTAAGTCCTAAAATTCTTGGTCGAGTAAAACCACGGTGACTCACACGACTCTGAGTTACGGGTCACCGTGACTCACCCTGGCAGCCCACTAGGCTTCTATCCAGGTAAAACTATGCTCAGACTCGGTGGGTCGCGGTGCGAGCTCCACCGCGGGGACGTTGCATCCCAAAATTTGGCCAAGTCTTGAAATTCTCGTCCGAGTGAAACTACGAGGACTCGCATGACTCTGAGTCACGAGTCACCGTGACTCACCCAGGTAGCCCCCATGCTTCTGTCTAGGTCAAACTATGCTCAAACTCAGTGAGTTAGGGTGTGAGCTCCACTACGAGCACGTTGCATCCCAAAATTTGGCTAAGTCCCAAAATTCTCATCTAAGTCAAACTGCAGTGACTCATGTGACTCTGAGTCGCGGGTCACTACGACTTGCCCTAGCAGCCCCCCACACTTCTATCCATGTAAAACTATGCCTGGACTTGGCGGGTCAGGGTGTGAGCTCCACCATGGGTACGTTGCATCCCAAAATTTGGCTAAGTCTCAAAATTTACAAAAACTCCTGAAATCTAGAATGTGCACCTTAACTCATACGAAGCCGAAACCCATCCCAATCATCTCGAAGTATTTATACAAATATAACTTAAAGTATAATAAATTAAATAATACATTTATTTGTATAAATTCTAGCAACTACCATTTGACAAGCGCTTGACCCTGCCTCACATTTCTCATCGAGTCAATCTATGGTCACTCACGCGAATCTGAGTTGCAGGTCACCGTGACTCATCGATGTAGACTCCCATGCTTCTGTCTGGGTTAAATTGTGCCCAGACTCGGTGGGTCTGGGTGCGAGCTCTACCACGGGCACGTTGCATTCTAAAATTTGGCTAAGTCTCAAAATTTGCAAAAACTCTCAATATCTAGAATGTGCACCTTAACTCATACGAAGCCGAAACCCATCCCAATCATCTTGAAGTATTTATACAAATATAACTTAAAGTATAATAAATTAAATAAATATATATTATACTTAAATGTTATATTTATATAAATCTCACTAACTTCCCTTTGACAAGCGCTCACCTCGGCCTAGCATTTCTCACAGAGTCAAACTGCGGTGACTCGTGAGACTCTGAGTCACGGGTCACCATGACTCACTGAGGTAGCCCCCCACGGTTCTATCTGGGTCAAACTATGCCAGGACTCAGCGGGTCAGGATGCGAGCTCCACCACGGGCACATTGCATCCTAAAATTTGGCTAAGTCCCAAAATTTTCAACTGAGTAAAACTGTAGTGACTCAGGTGACTCTGAGTCGCAGGTCACCACAACTCACCCTGGCAACCCCCCACGCTTCTGTCCATGTCAAACTATGCCCAGACTCGACAGGTCAGGGTGTGAGCTCTGCCATGGAGATGTGACATCCCAAAATTCTCGATCGAGTCAAACCATGGTGACTCACTTGACTCTGAGTCGCGAGTCACCGTGACTCACCCGAGCAGCCCCTTGCGCTTCCATCCAGGTCAAACTGTGTCGAGACTCAATAGGTCAGGGTGTCAGCTCCATCGCGGGCATAATTTGGCTAAGTCCTGAAATTCTCAATAACTCCCAAAATCTAGAATGTGCACCTTAACTCGTACGAAGCTAAAACCCATCCCAATCATCCTGAAGTATTTATACAAATATAACTTAATGTATAATAAATTAAAAAAATGTATATTATACTTAAATGTTATATTTGTGTAAATCCCTGTAACTTCCCTTTAAAAAGAACTTGCCTTAGCCTCGCATTTCTCACCAAGTCAAACCACACCTGGGAAGCCCCCCACACTTCTGTCTGGGTCAAACTGTGCCCGGACTCAGCGGGTCAGGGTGCGAGCTCCACCGCGGGTACGTTGCATCCCAAAATTTGGCTAAATCCCAATATTTTTGGCTGAGTAAAACTACAGTGGCTCACGGGACTCTGAGTCATGGGTCACCGCAACTCTCCCTAGCAGCCCCCCGTGCTTCTGTCTGGGTCAAACTATGCTCGGACTCGGTGGGTCAAGGTGCGAGCTCCACCACGGGGATGTTACATCCCAAAATTTGGCTAAGTCTTGAAATTCTCGGCTGAGTCAAACAGTGGTGACTCACGTTACTCTGAGTCATGGATCCCCACGACTCACTTGAGAACCCCCTGCGCTTCTGTCTGGGTCAAACTATGCCCAGACTCAGCGTGTTGGGATGCAAGCTCCGCCACAGGCACCTTGCATCCTCAAATTTGACTAAGTCCCAAAATTCTCAGTTGAGTCAAACTACGGTAAGTTGGGTGACTCTGAGTCGTGGGTCAATGCAACTTGCCCTGGCAGCCCCCCACGCTTCTGTCCGGGTCAAATTGTGCCCGGACTCGGTGGGTCGGGGTGCGAGCCCTGTCGTGGGTACGTTGCATCCTAAAATTTGGCTAAGTCCTAAAATTCTCAAAAACTTCCAAAATTTAGAATGTGCACCTTAACTCGTATGAAGCCGAAATCCATCCCAATCATGCTGAAGTATTTATACAAATACAACTTAAAGTATAATAATATATTATACTTAAATGTTATATTTGTATAAATCCTTGTAACTTCCCTTTGACAAGCGCTTGCCCCTGTCTCACATTTCTCAATGAGTCAAACTACGGTGACTGACGTGACTCTATGTCACGGGTCACCGCGACTCACCCAGGCAGCCCCCCGCACTTCTGTCCAAGTCAAACTATGCCCGGACTCAGCGGGTCAGGGTGTGAGCTCCACCACGGGCATGTTGCATCCCAAAATTTGGCTGAGACCCAAAATTCACAGCTGATTCAAGCTGGGGTACTCATGCGACTCTGAGTCATGGGTCGTCATGACTTGCCTAGGCAGCCCCCCGTGCTTTTGTCGAGGTTAAACTGTGCCTGGACTTTGTGGGTCAGGGTGTGAGCTCCACTGCGGGCACGTTGCATCCTAAAATTTGGCTAAGTTCCAAAATTTTTAGTCGAATCAAACTGCGGTGACTGACGCGACTCTGAGTCGCGGGTCACCACGACTTGCCCTGGCAGCCCCCCACACTTTTGTCTAGGTCAAACTATGCCCGGACTCGACGGGTTGGGGTACGAGCTTCACTGCGGGTATGTTACATCCCAAAATTTGGCTAAGTCTCAAAATTTGTGAAAACTCCCAAAATCTAGAATATGCACCTTAACTCATATGAAGCTGAAACCCATCCCAATCATCTCAAAGTATTTATACAAATACAACTTAAAATATAATAAATTAAATAAATGTATAGTATACTTAAATGTTATATTTGTATAAATCCTGGCAACTTCCTTTTGACAAGCGCTCACCCCTGCTTCGCATTTCTCGCTAAGTCAAACCACGGTGACTCGCATGACTCTGAGTCGCGGGTCATCGTGACTCACCCAGGTAGCCCCTCGCACTTCTGTCTAGGTCAAACTATGCTCGGACTCAACGGGTCAGGGTGCGAGCTCCACTATGGGCACGTTGCATCTCAAAATTTGGCTAAGTCTTAAAATTCTTAGCCGAGTAAAACCACGGTGACTTACACGACTTTGAGTTGTGAGTCATCATGACTCACCCTAGTAGCCCCGCATGCTTCTATCTGGGTCAAACTGTGCCAGGACTCAGCGGGTTGAGGTGCGAGCTCTGTCGCAGGGACGTTGCATCCTAAAATTTGGCTAAGTCCCAAAATTTTTAGCTGAGTCAAACGGCGGTGACTCACGTGACTCTGAGTCACGGGTCACTGTAACTCACTTGAGCAGCCCCTTGTGATTCTGTCTGGGTCAAACTATGCCTGGACTCAGCGGGTTGGGGTGCAAGCTTCATCGCGGGCACATTGCATCCCAAAATTTGGCTATGTTCAAAAATTTTGAAAACTCCTAAAATCTAGAATATGCACCTTAACTCATACATAGCTGAAACCCATCCCAATCATCCTAAAGTATTTATACAAATATAACTTAAAGTATAATAAATGTATATTATAATTAAATGTTATATTTGTATAAATTCTGGCAACTTCCCTTTGACAAGCACTCACCTCGGCCTCGCATTTCTCACCGAGTGAAACTGCAGTGACTCATGTGTCTCTGAGTCAGGGGTTTCCGTGACTCACTTGGGTAGCCCCCCACACTTCTATCCAGGTTAAACTATGCCCGGACTCGGCGGGTCAGCGTGCAAGCTCCACCGCGGGCACGTTGTATCTTAAAATTTGGCTAAGTCCTAAAATTCTCGACCGACTAAAACTATGGTGACTCGCATGACTCTGAGTCACGGGTCACCGCGAGTCACCCTGGAAGCCCCCAAGCTTCTGTCTGGGTAAAACTATGCCCAGACTCGGTGGGTCAGGCTGCGAGCTCTGCTATGGGGATGTTGCATCCCAAAATTTGGCTAAGTCCTGAAATACTCGACCGAGTCAAACTACGGGGACTCACGTGACTCTGAGTCGCGGGTCACTGCGACTCACCCAGGCAGCCCAGACTGGGTGGGTTAGGGTGCGAGCTCCACTATAGACACGTTGCATCCCAAAATTTTGCTAAGTCCCAAAATTCTCAGCTGAGTCAAATTGCGGTGACTCACACGACTTTGAGTCATGGGTCACTGCGACTTGCCCTAGCAGCCCCCTACACTTCTGTCCAGGTAAAACTATGCTCGAACTTGGTGGGTCAGGGTGTGAGCTCTACCGCGGGTACATTGCATCCCAAAATTTAGCTCAGTTTGAAGATTTGCAAGAACTCTCAAAATCTAGAATTTGCACCTTAACTCGTACGAAGCTGAAACCCATCCCAATCATCTTGAAGTATTTATATAAATATAACTTAAAGTATAATAAATTAAATAAATGTATATTATACTTAAATGTTATATTTGTATAAAATTCTGGCAACTTCCCTTTGGCAAGCGCTCGCCCCTGCCTCGCATTTCTCACCGAGTTAAACAATGGTCACTCGCGGGACTCTGAGTCGCGGGTCACTGCGACTTGCCCGGGCAGCCCCCCGCGCTTCTGTCGGGGTCAAACTATGCCCAAACTCGATGGGTCAGGGTGCGAGCTCCACCGCGGGCACATTACATCCCAAAATTTGGCTAAGTCTCAAAATTCATGAAAACTCCCAAAATCTAGAATGTGCATCTTAACTCGTACGAAGCCGAAACCCATCCCAATCATCTTGAAGTATTTATACAAATATAACTTAAAGTATAATAAATTAAATAAATGTATATTATACTTAAATTTTCAAAATTTTTGGCCGAGTTAAACTGTAGTGACTCACGTGACTCTGAGTCCTAGGTCACCGTGACTCACCCGAGGAGCCCCTTGCACTTCCATCTGAGTCAAACTGTGCTCAGACTTGGTAGGGCGGGGTGCGAGCTCTGCCACGGGCACAGTTTGGCTAGGTCTTGAAATTCTCAATAACTCCCAAAATCTAGAATGTGCACCTTAACTGGTATGAAGCTGAAACCCATCCCAATCATCCTGAAGTATTTATACAAATATAACTTAAATTCTAATAAATTAAATAAATGTATATTATACTCAAATATTATATTTGTTTAAATCTCGGTAACTTCTCTTTGACAAGCACTCACCCCTACCTCGCATTTCTCATCGAGTCAAACCATGGTGACTTGCCTTGATAGGCCCCCGTGCTTCTATCTGGGTCAAACTGTGCCCAGACTCAGTGGGTCAGGGTGCGAGCTCCACCGCAGGGACGTTGCATCCCAAAATTTGGCTAAGTCTCAAAATTCTCGGCCAAGTCAAATCATGGTGACTCACGTGACTTTGAGTCATGGATCTCCGTGACTCGCCTGAGAACCCCCCGTGCTTCTGTTCGGGCCAAACTATGCCCAGACTCGGTGGGTCAGGGTGCGAGCTCCATCGCGGGTACGTTGCATACCAAAATTTAGCTAAGTTCCAAAATTCTTGGTTGAGTCAAACTGCGGTGAGTTGCGCAACTCTGTGTCGGGGGTCACCGTGACTCACCCTGGCAGCCCCTTGCGCTTCTGTCTAGGTCAAATAGTTCTCAGACTCGGCGGGTCAGGGTGCGAGCTCCACTGTGGGCACGTTACATCCAAAAATTTAGCTAAGTCCCAAAATTCTCAGTTGAGTAAAACCGTGGTGACTAGCGTGACTCTGAGTCACTGGTCATGACAACTCGCCCTGGCAGGCCCCAGCGCTCCTTTCTGAGTCAAACTATGCCCAAACTTGGTGGGTTAGGGTGCGAGCTCCATCGTGGGGATGTTGCATCTCAAAATTTAGCTAAGTCCCAAAATTCTTAGCTGAGTCAAACTGCGATGACTCATGCGACTTTGAGTTGCGGGTCACTACGACTCACCTGAGCAGCCCCCTGTGCTTCTGTCCGGGTCAAACTGTGCCCCGACTCAATGGGTCAGAGTGCAAGCTCCACCGCGGGCACATTACATCTTGAAATTTGGCTAAGTCCCAAAATTCTTGAAAACTCCCAAAATCTAGAATGTGCACCTTAACTCGTACGAAGCTGAATCCCATCCCAATCAGCCTGAAGTATTTATACAAATCTAACTTAAAGTATAATAAATTAAATAAATATATATTACACTTAAATGTTATATTTGTATAAATCCTGATAATTTCCCTTTGATAAGCACTCACTCCTATCTCGGGTTTCTCACCCAGTCAAACCGTGATGACTCACACAACTCTGAGTCACAGGTTGTCGTGACTTGCCCGGGCAGCCCCCTGCACTTCTGTCTGGGTCAAACTATGCCCGGACTCGATGGGTCAGTCCTAGAACTCTCAACTGAGACAAACCGCGGTGACTCGTATGACTCTGAGTCACGGGTCGTTGCGACTTGCTCAGGTAGCCCCCCGCACTTCTGTCTAGGTCAAACTATGCCCGGACTCGGTGGGTCGGTGTGTGAGCTCCACCGCGGGCACATTGCATCTCGAAATTCTTGAAAACTCCCAAAATCTAGAATGTGCACCTTAACTCATATGAAGTCGAAACCCATCACAATCATCTCGAAGTATTTATACAAATATAACTTAAAGTATAATAAATTAAATAAATATATATTATACTTAAATGTTATATTTGTATAAATCCCAGCAACTTTCCTTTGACAAGTGCTTACCCCTACCTTGTGTTTCTCACAGAATCAAATCGCGGTGACTCGCGCGACTCTAAATCGCAGCTCACCGGGACTCACTCGGGCAACCCCCCGTGCTTCTGTCTGGGTCAAACTATACCTGGACTTAGTGGGTCAAGCTATGAGCTCCATCGTAGGCATGTTGCATCCCAAAATTTCGCTAAGTCCTCAAATTCTTGATCGAGTAAAATTGCGGTGACTCGTGTGACTCTAAGTTGCAGGTCACCGCAACTCTCCCTAGTAGCCCCCCGTGCTTCTGTCTGGGTCAAACTATGCCCAGACTCGGTGGGTCAAGGTGTGAGCTCCATCGTAGGGATGTTGCATCCTCAAATTTAGCTAAGTCTCAAAATTCTCATCTGAGTCAAATTGCGGTGACTCACACGACTCTGAGTCGTGGGTCACCGTGACTCACCTTGATAGCCCCCCACACTTCTATCCGGCTCAAACTATGCCCAGACTCGGTGGGTCAGGGTGCGAGCTCTACCATGGGCACATTGCATCCTAAAATTTGGGTAAGTCCTAAAATTCTTGACTGAGTCAAACCACGGTGACTCGCACGACTCCTTGTCAAACTATGTCTGTACTCGGCGGGTCAGGGTCAAACTTGACAATTTGTATAAATCCTGACAATCTCTCTTTGTCAAGCACTTGCCCCTACCTCACGTTTCTTACTGAGTCAAACCACGGTGACTCGCATGACTCCGAGTGGCAGGTCACCGCGACTCACCCGTGTAGCCCCCTGCGCTTCTGTCCGGGTCAAATTGTGCCCAGACTCGACGGGTCAGGGTGCGAACTCCACCGCAGGCACGTTGCATCCTAAAATTTGGTTAAGTCCCAAAATTTTTGACCGAGTAAAACCATAGTGACTCACGTGACTCTGAGTCGTGGTTCACCACGACTCGCCCTGGTAGTCCACCGCGCTTCTTTTTGGGTCAAACTGTGCCTAAACTCGGCAGGTCAGGGTGCGAGCTCTACCGCGGGGACGTTGCATCCTAAAATTTGGCTAAGTCCTAAAATTATCGGCTGAGTCAAACAGTGGTGACTCATGTGATTCTGAGTCGTGGGTCACCGTGACTTGCCCGAGGAGCCCTCTACGGTTCTGTCTAGGTCAAACTATTCCCAGACTTGATGGGTTAGGGTGCGAGCTTCACTGCGAGCAAGTTGCATTCTGAAATTTGGCTAAGTCCTAAAATTCTCGAAAACTCCAAAAATCTAGAATGTGCACCTTAACTCGTACGAAGCCGAAACCCATCCCAATCATCCTGAAGTATTTATACAAATATAACTTAAAGTATAATAAATTAAATAAACGTATATTATACTTAAATGTTATATTTATATACATCTTGGCAACTTCCCTTTGACAAGCACTCGCCCCTGCCTCGCATTTCTCACTGAGTCAAACCGTGGTGACTCACGTGACTTCGATTCGTGGGTCAATGCAACTCATCCGAGCGGCCCCCCGTGCATCTGTCTGGGTCAAACTATGCCTGGACTCAGTGGGTCAGGGTGCGTCAAACCATGGTGACTTGCACGAGTAGCCCCCCGTGCTTCTGTCTGCAGCAAACTGTACCCTAACTCGACGGGTTGGGGTGCGAGCTCCATCGCGGGCACATTACATCCCAAAATTTGGCTAAATCTCAAAATGGAGGCACGTTGCATCCTAAAATTTGGCTAACTCTTGAAATTTTCAGCCAAGTCAACCTTCGGTAACTCGTGCGACTCTGAGTCGCGGGTCACCGTGACTCACCTTGGCAGCCTCCCGCGCTTCTGTCTAGGTCAAACTATGCCCAAACTCAGCGGGTCGGGGTGCGAGCTCTATTGCAGGTACGTTGTATCTCAAAATTTGGCTAAGTCCCGAAACTCTCAACCGAGTCAAACTGCGGTGACTCACACGACTTCGAGTTGCGGGTCGCTACGACTTGCCTGGGCAGCCCCCCGTGCTTCTATCCAGGTCAAACTATGCCCGAACTCGGTGGGTCAGGGTGCGAGCTCCACTGCGGGCACATTGCATCCCAAAATTTGGCTAATTCCTAAAATTTAAGAAAACTCCCAAAATCTAGCATGTCGACCTTAACTCGTATGAAGTTGAAAGCCATTCCAATCATCCTGAACTATTTATAAAAATATAACTTAAAGTATAATAAATTAAATAAATGTATATTATACTAAAAAGTTATATTTGTATAAATCTCAAAAACTTCTCTTTGATAAGAGCTTGCCCCTGCCTCACGTTTCTCACCGAGTCAAACCGCAGTGACTCGCGCAACTCCAAGTCGCGGGTCATTGTGACTCGCCCGAGCAGCCCCCCGCGCTTCTGTCTAGGTCAAACTATGCCCAGACTTGGCCAGTCGGGGTGTGAGCTCCACCGTCAGCACGTTGCATCCAAAAATTTGGATAAGTCCCAAAATTCTCAGCCGAGTCAAACCATGGTGACTCAGGCAACTCTGAGTCACGGGTCGCTGCGACTTGCCCTAGCAGACCCCTGCACTTCTGTTCAAGTCAAACAGTGCCCAGACTTGGTGGGTCGGGGTGTGAACTCTGCCACAGGCATGTTGCATCTAAAAATTTGGCTAAGTCCTAAAATTTTAGAAACTTCCAAAATCTGGCATGTGCACCTTAGCTCGTATGAAGCTGAAACCCATCCCAATCATCCTGAAGTATTCATATAAATATAACTTAAAGTATAATAAATTAAATAAATGTATATTATACTTAAATGTTATATTTGTATAAATCTCAGCAACTTCCCTCTGACAAGCGCTCACCCCGGCATTACATTTCTCATCGAATCAAACTACGGTAACTCCCGCGACTCAGAGTCGCGGGTCACCTTGACTAGCCCGGGTAGCCCTGCGTGCTTCTATCTGGTTCAAACTGTGCCCAGACTCAGCGGGTCGGGGTGTGAGCTCCACCGCGATCATGTTGCATCTTAAAATTTGGCTAAGTCCTGAAATTCTTGGCTGAGTCAAACTACGCTGACTCGCGCAACTTCGAGTCATGGGTCGTCACGACTTGGATGATTAGGATGGGTTTCATCTTCGTACGAGTTAAGGTGCACATTCTAGATTTTGGGACTCGTGGGCAAGTTGCATCCCTCAATATAGCTAAGTCCTGAAATTCTTAGCTAAGTGAAACTGCACTGACTTGCGTGATTCTGATTTGTGGGTCGCCACAACTCGAATGATTGGGATGGGTTTTGGCTTTGTACGAGTTAAGGTGCACATTCTAAATTTTGGGAATGCAGGCACGTTGCATCCTAAAATTTGGCTAGGTCTCAAAATTCTCGACCGAGTCAAACCGTAGTGACTCACGCGACTCCGAGTCACCGTGACTCAGATGATTGGGATGGATTTCGGCTTTGTACGAGTTAAGGTGCACATTTTAGATTTTGGGACCGTGGGCACGTTACATCCCAAAATTTGGTGAGGTCCTGAAATTCTCGACTAAGTCAAACTGTGGTGACTCGCGTGACTCCGAGTCGTGGGTCGCTGGACTTAGATGATTGGGATGGGTTTTGGCTTCGTACGAGTTAAGGTGCACATTCTAGATTTTGGGACCATAGGCACGTTGCATCCAAAAATTTAGCTAAGTCCTAAAATTCTTGGCTGAGTTAAACCGCAATGACTCACGTGACTCTGATTTGTGGGTCATCTTGACTCGGATGATTGGGATGGGTTTCAGCATCATACGAGTTATGGTGCACATTCTAGATTTTGGGACTATGGGCACATTACATCCCAAAATTTGGCTAAGTCCTAAAATTCTCGGCTGAGTCAAACCGCGGTGACTCGTGTGACTCTGAGTCGTGGGGCACCGTGACTCAAATGATTGGGATGGGTTTCAGCTTCGTACAAGTCAAACTGTACCCAGACTCGACGGGTCAGGGTGCGAGCTCCATCATGGGCACATTGCATCCCAAAATTTGGCTAAGTCCCAAAATTTGTATAATTTCAGGGGCTGTCGGGTGAGTCGCGGTGACCCGTGACTCAGAGTCGCATGAGTCACCATGGTTTGACTCAGCTGAGAGTTTCAGGACTTAGCCAAATTTTAGGATGCAATGTGCCCGCGATAGAGTTTGCACCCTGACCTACCGAGTCTGGGCACAGTTTCACCCAGACAGAAGCGTGGTGAGCTACCCAGGTGAGTCGCGGTGACCCACGACTCGGAGTTGCGCAAGTCACCGCGGTTTGACTAGGTGAGAAATGCGAGGTAGGGGCAAGCATTTGTCAAAGGGAAGTTTTCAGGATTTATACAAATATAACATTTAAGTATAATATACATTTATTTAATTTATTATACTTTAAGTTATATTTGTATAAATACTTCAGGATGATTCGGATGGGTTCAGCTTCGTATGAGTTAAGGTGCACATTCTAGATTTTGAGAGTTTTCAATAATTTCGGCACTTAGCCAAATTTTGGGATGCAATGTGCCCGCGACGGAGCTCGCACCTTGACCCATTGAGCCCCGGCACAATTTGACCTAGACAGAAGTGCAAGGGGCTACTCGGGCGAGTCACGGCAATCCACGACTCAGAGGCACGTGAGTCACTGCGGTTTGACTCGGCCGAGAATTTTTGGACTTGGTGAAATTTTAAGATGCAACATCCCCACGATGGAGCTCGCACTCACGACTCACCAACTTAGGCACAGTTTGACCCAAATAGAATCTCGGGGGGCTGCCAGGGTGAGTCGTGGTGAGCCACGACTCAGAGTCCTGCGAGTCACCAGGGTTTTACTCGGTGAGAAACGCGAGGCAGCGACAAGTGCTTGTCAAAGGGAAGTTGTCATGATTTATACAAATATAATATTTAAGTATAATATATGTTTATTTAATTTATCATACTTTAAGTTATATTTATATCAATACTTCAGGATGATTAGGATGGGTTTTAGCTTCGTACGAGTTAAGGTGCACATTTTAGATTTTGAGAGTTTTCACAAATTTCGAGACAGCCAAATTTCAGGATGCAACGTACCCGCGACAGAGCTGGCACCCTGACCCACCGAGTCTGGGCATAGTTTAACCTGGATAGAAGCGCAAGGGGCTACCAGGGCCAGTCGCGGCAACCCAAGACTTGGAGTCGCACAAGTCACCATAATTTGACTCAGCCAAGAATTTTAAGACTTAGCCAAATTTTGGGATGCAACATGCCCGCGGTGGAGCTCGCACCCTGACCCATCAAGTCTAGGCATAGTTTAACCTGGACAAAAGGGTGGGGGCTGCCTAGATGAGTCGTAGCGAGCTGCAATGTGGAGTCATGCGAGTCACCGCGGTTTGACTCAGCAAGAAACGCGAGGCAGGGGCGAGCGCTTGTCAAAGAGAAGTTGCTGGGATTTATACAAATATAACATTTAAGTATAATATATATTTATTTAATTTATTATACTTTAAGTTATATTTGTGTAAATACTTTAGGATGATTGGGATGGGTTTTACCTTCGTACGAGTTAAGGTGCACCTTCTAGATTTTGGGAGTTTTCAAGAATTTCGGGACTTAGCCAAATTATGGGATGCAACGTGCCCGTGGTGGAGCTCGCACCTTGACCCGCTGAGTTTGGGCATAGTTTGACCCGGACAGAAGTGCAAGGGGCTGCTCAGGCGAGTTTCGACGATCTGTGACTCAGAGTCACGCGAGTCACCACGGTTTGACTCAGCTAAGAATTTTGGGACTTGGCCAAATTTCAAGATGCAACATCCCTGCAACGGAGCTCACACCCAGACCCACTGAGTTCAGGCATAGTTTGACCCAAACAGAAGCACGGGTGGCTACCAGGGCAAGTCACAGTGACCCATGACTCAGAGTCACATGAGTCACCATGGTTTTACTCAGTGAGAAATGCGAGGCTACGGCGAGCGCTTATAAAAGGGAAGTTGTGAGGATTTATAAAAATATAACATTTAAGTATAATATATATTTATTTAATTTATTATACTTTAAGCTATATTTGTATAAATACTTTAGGATGATTGGGATGGGTTTCAGCTTCGTATGAGTTAAGGTGTACATTCTAGATTTTGGGAGTATTCAAGAATTTTGGCACTTAGCCAAATTTTTGGATGCAATGTGCCTGCGGCGGAGCTCGCACCTTGACCCGCTGACTCCGGGCATAGTTTGACCTGGATAGAAGCGCGGGGGGCTGCCTGGGCAAGTCACAGTGACCTGCAACTTGAAGTCGCGTGAGTCACCACAATTTGACTCGGTCGAGAGTTTTAGGACTTAGCCAAATTTTAAGATGCAACATGCCCACAGTGGAGCTCGCACCCCGACCCATCGAGTCTAGGCATAGTTTGACCTGGACAGAAGGGCGGGGGTTGCCTAGGTGAGTCGCGGTGACCCGCAACTCAGAGTCGTGTGAGTCACCACGGTTTGACTCAGTGAGAAATGTGAGGCATGGGCGAGCGCTTGTAAAAGCAAAGTTGTCAGGATTTATACAAATATAACATTTTAGTATAATATATGTTTATTTAATTTATTATACTTTAAGTTAAATTTGTATAAATACTTCAAGATGATTGGGATGGATTTCGGCTTCATACGAGTTAAGGTGCACATTCCAGATTTTAGGATTTTTAACAAATTTTGTGACAGCCAAATTTTGGGATGCAATGTGCCCGCAGTGGAGCTCGTACCCCATCTCACCGAGTCTGGGTATAGTTTGACCCGTACGAAGCCAAAACCCATCCCAATCATCTGAGTTGCAGTGATCCATGACTCAGAGTTGTGTGACTCACCGCAGTTTGACTCCGCTAAGAATTTTGGGACTTAGCCAAATTTTGAGATGCAACGTTCTTGTGGTCTCAAAATCTAGAATGTGCACCTTAACTTGTACGAAGCCAAAACCCATCCCAAACATCCGACTTGTGGTGACCCACGACTCGGAGTCACGTGAGTCACCGTAGTTTGACTCGGCTGAGAATTTCAGGACTTAGATAAATTTTCAGATGCAACATGCCTACGGTCCCAAAATCTAGAATGTGCACCTTAGCTCGTACGAAGCTGAAACCCATCCCAATCATCTGAGTCACAGCGACCCACGACTCGGAGTCACACGAGTCATCGATGTATGACTCAGTCGAGAATTTTGGCACTTAGCCAAATTTCAGCATGCAACATGCCCGCGGTGGAGCTCGCACCCTGACCCACCAAATTCGGGCACAGTTTGACCCTGATAGAAGTGAGGGGGGCTGCCCAGGTGAGTCAGGGTGACCCACGACTCAGAGTCTTGGGAGTCACCGCAGTTTGATTCGGTGACAAATACGACGTCAGGGTGAGCGCTTGTCAGAGGGAAGTTGATGGGATTTATACAAATATAACATTTATGTATAATATATGTTTATTTAATTTATTATATTTTAAGTTATATTTGTATAAATAGTTTAGGATGCAACATGCCCACTTTTTGGGACTTGGCTGAGAATTTTGGGACTTAGCCAAACTTCAGGATGCAACATGCCCGCATTTTGGGACTCAGCCAAATTTTGGGATGCAATGTGCCCGCGGTGGAGCTTGCACCCTGACTCACCAAGTCTGGGTACAGTTTGACCTAGACAGAAGCGCAGGGGGTTGCCTGAGCAGGTCACGATAATCTAGGACTCAGAGTCACATGAGTCACCACAATTTGACTCGGCCGAGAGTTTTGGGAGTTAGCCAAATTTTGGGATGCAATGTGCCTGCGGCGAAGCTTGCACCCCAACCCACTGAGTCTGAGCATAGTTTGACCCAGACAAAAGCGTGAGGGGCTGCCCAGTGAGTCACAGTGACCCGTGACTTAGAGTCACGTGAGTCACCGTGGTTTGACTCAGCGAGAAACGCGAGGCAGGGGCAAGCGATTGTCAAAGGGAAGTTGCCAGGATTTATACAAATATAACATTTAAGTATAATATATGTTTATTTAATTTATTGTACATTAAGTTATATTTGTATAAATGCTTTGGGATGATTGGGATGGGTTTCATCTTCGTACGAGTTAAGGTGCACATTCTAGATTTTGGGAGTTTTAATAAATTTTGGGACACCAAATTTTGAGATGCAATGTGTCCGTGGTGGAGCTCGCACCCTGACTCACCGACTCTATGTACAGTTTGACCTGTATGAAGCTAAAACCCATCCCAATCATCCAAGTCATAGTGACCCACGACTCAGAGTCACACGAGTCACCGCGGTTTGACTCGGCCAAGAATTTTGGGAATTAGCCAAATTTTGGGATGCAACGTGCCCGCGGTCCCAAAATCTAGAATGTGCACCTTAACTCGTACAAAGCTGAAACCCATCCCAATCATCCAAGTCATGGTGGCCCATGACTCAGAGTCACGTGAGTCACCACGGTTTGACTCAGTTGAGAATTTTGAGACTTAGACAAATTTCAGGATGCAACATGCCCGTGGTCCCAAAATCTAGAATGTGCACCTTAACTCGTACGAAGCTGAAACCCATCTGAATCATGTGAGTCACGGTGACCCATGACTCAGAGTCGCGCGAGTCACCGAGGTTGGACTCGGCCAATTTTAGGCATAGTTTGACCCTGACAGAAGTGCGGGGGGCTACCTGGGTGAGTCAGGGTGACCCACGACTCAGAGTCACTGGAGTCACCGCAGTTTGATTCAGGAAGAAACGTGACGTCCAGGTGAGATCTTGTCAGAGGGAAGTTGCCAGGATTTATACAAATATAACATTTATGTATAATATCCATTTATTTATTTTATTATACTTTAAGTTATATTTGTATAAATAGTTTGGGATGATTGGGATGGGTTTCCGCTTCGTACAAGTTAAGGTGCACATGCTAGATTTTGGAAGTTTTTGAGAATTTTGGGACTTAGCCAAATTTTGCGATGCAACGTGCCCACAGTGGAGCTCACACCCTGACCCATTGAGTCCGGGCATAGTTTGACCCAGACAGAAGCATGGGGGGCTGCCAGGGTGAGTCGTGGTGACCTGCAACTTGGAGTCGCATGAGTCACTACGGTTTGACTCGGTGGAGAATTTTAAGACTTCGTGTGATTCACTGCGGTTTGACTCGATGAGAAACATGAGGCAGGGGCAAGCGCTTGTCAAAGGGAAGTTGCTAGGATTTATACAAACATAACATTTAAGTATAATATACATTTATTTAATTTATTATACATTAAGTTATATTTGTATATATAGTTTAGGATGATTGGGATGGCTTTCGACTTCGTACGAGTTAAGGTGGACATTCTAGATTTTGGAAGTTTTCTCGAATTTCAAGAATTAGCCAAATTTTAAGATGCAATGTGCCCGCGGTGGAGCTCGCACACTGACCCGTCGAGTCTGGGCATAGTTTGACCCAGACAGAAGTGTCAGGGGCTGCCCAAGCAAATCACAGTGACCCGCGACTCAGAGTCACGTGAGTGATCGCGGTTTGACTCGATTGAGAGTTTCAGGACTTAGCTAAATTTTAAGATGCAACATGCCCGAGATGGAGCTCGCACCCCGACCCACCGAGTCTGGGCACAGAGTGACCTAGACAGAAGCATGGGAGGCTGCCAAGGCGAGTCGCGGTGACCTACAACACAGAGTCATACGAGTCACTGAGGTTTGACTTGGCTGAGAATTTTGAGACTTAGCTAAATTTTTAGATGCAACGTGCCCGCATTTTGGGACTTAGCCAAATTTTGGGATGCAATGTGCCCGCAGTAGAGCTCACACCCTGACTCACCGAGTCTAGGTATAGTTTGACTCGAACAAAAGTGCGGGAGGCTACTCGGCTGAGTCACGGTGACCCGAGACTCAGAGTCACACGAGTCACCGCGGTTTGACTCGACCGAGAGTTTCAAGAGTTAGCCAAATTTTGGGATGCAATGTGCCTATGGCAGAGTCGCATGAGTCACTGCGGTTTGACTCAGTGAGAAACGCGAGGCAGGGGCGAGCGCTTGTCAAAGGGAAGTTACCAGGATTTATACAAATATAAAATTTAAGTATAATATATGTATATTTAATTTATTATACTTTAAGTTATATTTGTATAAATACTTTGGGATGATTGGGATGGGTTTTGGCTTCGTACGGGTTAAGGTGCACATTCTAGATTTTGGAAGTTTTTGAGAATTTCTAGACTTAGCCAAGTTTCAGGATGCAACGTGCCTGCGGTAGAGCTGACACCCTGACCTACCAAGTTAGGGCACAGTCTGACTTGAACAGAAGCGTAAGGGGCTGCTCAGGTGAGTCACGGTGACCTGTGACTTAGAGTCATGTGAGTCACCATAGTTTGACTCAGTTGAGAATTTCAGGACATAGCCAAATTTTGGGATGCAACATACCTGCGGTGGAGCTCGCACCCTGACCTGCCGAGTACAGGAATAGTTTGACTCAGACAGAAGCGTGGGGGGCTGCTAGGGTGAGTCACGGTAACCCACGACTCAGAGTCATGTGAGTTAGGACGGTTTGAATTGGTTGAGAATTTTGGGACTTAGCCAAATTTTGAGATGCAACGTGCCCGCGATGGAGCTCACACCCTGACCTACTAAGTTTGGGCACAGTTTTACCTGGATAGAAGCACATGGGGCTGCCTGGGTGATTCATAATGACTCACGACTCAGAGTCACATGAGTCACTGCAGTTTCACTCGGTGAGAAATGCAAAGTAGGGGTGAGCACTTGTTAAAGGGAAGTTGTCAGGATTTATACAAATATAACATTTAAGTATAATATATATTTATTTAATTTATTATACTTTAAGTCATATTTGTATAAATACTTCGAGATGATTGGAATGGCTTTTGGCTTCGTACGAGTTAAGGTGCACATTCTAGATTTTGGGAGATTTCTAAAATTTTGAGAATTAGCCAAATTTTGGGATACAATGTGCCTGCGGTGGAATGTTGCACCCTGACCTGCTGAGTCTGGGCATAGTTTGACCCAGATAGAAGCACGGAGGGCTACCTAATGAGTCACGGTGACCCGTGACTCAGAGTCATGTGAGTCACCGCGGTTTGACTCGGTCGAGAATTTTAAGACTTAGCCAAATTTTAGGATGTAATGTGCTCGCGGTCTCAAAATTTAGAATGTGCACCTTAACTTGTATGAAGCCAAAACCCATCCCAATCATCTGAGTCACGGTGACCCATAACTCGGAGTCGCACGAGTCACCGCAGTTTGACTCAACCGAGAATTTTGGGACTTAGCCAAATTTTAGGATGCAACGTGCCTATGGTCCTAAAATTTAGAATGTGCACCTTAACTCGTACGAAGCTGAAACCCATCCCAATCATCTGAGTCACAATGACCCACATCTCAAAGTCACGCGAGTTACTACAGTTTAACTCGACTGAGAATTTTTACACTTAGCCAAATTTTGGGATGAGACGTGCCCACAAACCCAAAATCTAGAATGTGCACCTTAACTTGTACGAAGCCAAAACCCATCCCAATCATCCAAGTCATGATGACCCATGACTCAGAGTCACGCGAGTCACCGCTGTTTGACTCTGCCAAGAATTTTAGGACTTAGCCAAATTTTGGGATGCTACGTGCCCGCGGTCCCAAAATCTAAAATGTGCACCTTAACTCGTACGAAGCTGAAACCCATCCCAATCATTCAAGTCATGGGGACTCGGAGTCACGTGAGTCACCACAATTTGACTCGGTCAAGAATTTTACGACTTAGCCAAATTTCAGAATGCAACTTGCCTGACGTCCCAAAATCTAGAATGTGCTCCTTAACTCGTACAAAGCTGAAACCCATCCCAATCATCCAAGTCGCGGTGACCCATGACTCAGAGTCACGCGAGAGACCACAGTTTCACTCAGCTGAAAATTTTGGGACTTAGCCAAATTGTGGGATGTAATGTGCCCGCGAGTCACAAAATCTACAATGTGCACCTTAACTCATACAAAGCTAAAACCCATCCCAATCATCTGAGTCATGATGACCCATGACTCAGAGTTGCACGAGTCACCACGGTTTGACTCGATTGAGAATTTTGGGAATTAGCCAAATTTTAGGATGCAACGTGCCCACGGTGGATGATTGGGATGTGTTTCAGCTTCATACGAGTTAAGGTGCACATTTTAGATTTTGGGAGTTTTCAAGAGTTCCGAAGGGAAGCTCACACCCAAACCGGTGGAGTCTGAGCATAGTTTGACCTGAACAAAAGTGCAGGGGGCTGCCTAGGTGAGTCACGGTGACCCATGACTCAGAGTCGCATGAGTCCTTGAGGTTTAAGTCAGCTAAAAATTTTAGGACTTAGCCAAATTTCAGGATGCAACATGTCTGCAGTGGAGCTCACAACCCAACCCACCGAGTCTGAGCATAGTTTGACCCAGACAGAAGCGCAGGACGCTGCCTAGGCAAGTCAGGGTGAACCATGACTTAGAGTCATAGGAGTCACTATGGTTTGATTCAGTGAGAAACGTGACATCAGGGTGAGTGCTTGTCACTGTGACTCACCCAAGTAGCCCCCCGTACTTTTGTCTGGGATAAACTATGCCCAGACTTAGCGGGTTGGGGTGTGAGCTCCACCATGGGCATGTTGCATCCCAAAATTTGCCTAAGGTCCAAAATTCTTGGTTGAGTAAAACCACACTTACTCATGTGACTCTAAGTCACGGGTCACTACGACTCACCCTGGTAGCTCCGTGTAATTCTATCTGGGTCAAACTATGCCCAGACTTAGCGGGTTGGGGTGCAAGCTCCATTTCGGGCACGTTGCATCCCCAAATTTGGCTAAGTCCTAAAATTATTAGTTGAGTAAAACTACGGTGACTCATGTGACTCTGAGTCGTGGGTCACCGTGACTCGCCCTGGCAGCCCCCCGCACTTTTGTCTGGGTCAAACTCTACCTAGACTCAGTGGGTTGGGGTGCGAGCTACACCGCAGGCACATTGCATCCCAAAATTTGGCTAAGTTTCAAAATTCTTGAAAACTCTAAAAATATAGCATCTGCACCTTAACTCGTACGAAGCCGAAACCCATCCCAATCATCCTGAAGTATTTATAAAAATATAACTTAAAGTATAAAAAATTAAATAAATGTATATTATAATTAAATGTTTTATTTGTATAAATCTTAGCAACTTCCCTCTGACAAGCGCTCACCCCGACGTCGCATTTCTCATCGAATCAAACCGCGATGACTCATGCAACTCTGAGTCACGGCTTGCCGTGACTCACCCAAGTAGCCCCCAAGCTTCTATCCAGGTCAAACTATGCCCAGACTCGGTGGGTCAGGTTGCGAGCTCCACCACGGGCACATTGCATCCTGAAATTTGGCTAAGTCCTAAAATTTATGAAAACTCCCACAATCTAGAATGTGCACCTTAACTCGTACGAAGCCAAAACCCATCCCAATCATCTTGAAGTATTTATACAAATATAACTTAAAGTATAATAAATTAAATAAACCTATATTATACTTAAATGTTATATTTGTATAAATCCTGACAACTTCCCTTTGACAAGCGCTCACCCTTGTCTCACGTTTCTCATAGAGTCAAACCGCATTCACTCACGCGACTCTGAGTCGTGACTCATAGTGACTCGCTTGAGCAGCCCAGCGTGCTTCTCTCCAGGTCAAACTATACCCAGACTTAGTGGGTCAGGGTGCGAGCTCCACCGCAGGCACATTGCATCTCAAAATTTGGCTAAGTCCTGAAACTCTCGGTCAAGTGAAACCGTGGTGACTCATGCGACTCTGAGTCACGCATCACCATGACTCACTCGGGTAGCACCTTGCACTTCTATCCAGGTCAAACTGTGCCCAGACTCAATAGATCAGGGTACGAGCTCCACCGCGGGCACATTGCATCCTTAAATTTGGCTAAGTCCCAAAATTCATGAAAACTCTCAAAAACTAGAATGTGCACCTTAACTCGTACGAAGCTGAAACCCATCCTAATCATTCTAAAGTATTTATACAAATATAACTTAAAGTATAATAAATTAAATAAATATATATTATACTTGAATGTTATATTTGTATAAATCCTAAGAACTTTCCTTTGACAAGCGCTCACCCCTGCCTCACATTTCTCATCGAGTCAAACTGCGGTGACTCGAGTGACTCTGAGTCATGGGTCATTGTGACTCACCTGAGCAGCCACACACACTTCTATCTGAGACAAACTGTATCAGACTCGGTAGATCAGGGTGCGAGCTCCACCGCGGGCACGTTGCATCCCAAAATTTGGCTAAGTCCTAAATTTCTCGACCAAGTCAAACCGCGGTGACTCATGTGACTCTGAGTTTTGGGTCACCGTGACTCACCCTGGTAGCCTCCCGCACTTCTATCCTAGTCAAACTGTGTGTGGGGGGCTACCCAGGTGCATCATGATGACCCGCAACTCGAAGTCACGTGAGTCACCGCAGTTTGACTCGGTGAGAAATGCGAGGCAGGGGCGAGCGCTTGTCAAAGGGAAGTTGTCAGGATTTATACAAACATAACATTTAAGTATAATATATATTTATTTAATATATTATAATTTAAGTTATATTTGTATAAATACTTCAGGATGATTGGAATAGCTTTCAGCTTCGTACGAGTTAAGGTGCACATTCTAGATTTTAGGAGTTTTCTCAAATTTCAAGAATTAGCCAAATTTTAAGATGTAATGTGCCTACGGTGGAGCTCACACCCGGACCTACCAAGTCCGATCATAGTTTGACTTGGACAGAAGCATGAGGGGCTGCCCGGGCGAGTCACGATGACCTATGACTCAGAGTCATGTGAGTCACTGCGGTTTGACTCAGCGAGAAACGCGAGGCAGGGGCTAGTGCTTGCCAAAGGGAATTTGTCAAGATTTATACAAATATAAAATTTAAGTATAATATATGTTTATTTAATTTATTATAATTTAAGTTATATTTGTATATATACTTTGGGATGATTGCGATGGCTTTCAGCTTTGTACGAGTTAAGGTACATATTCTAGATTTTGGGAGTTTTTTTGAATTTCAGGAATTAGCCAAATTTCAGGCTGCAATGTGCCTGCGGTGGAGCTCGCACCCTGACCCACCGAGTCCGGGCATAGTTTGACCCGAATAGAAGTGCGGGGGGCTACCCGGGCAAGTCATGGTGACCCGTGACTCAGAGTCACGTGAGTCATCGTAGTTTAACTCGACTGAGAGTTTTGGGACTTAGCCAAATTTTAGGATGCAATGTGCCCACGACAGAGCTCGCACCCTGACTCACTGAGTCTGGGCATAGTTTGACCCTAACAGAAGTGCGGGAGGCTGATAGGGTGAGTCATGGTGACCCACAACTCAGAGTCACGTGAGTCACCACCGTTTGACTCGGTGAGAAATGCGAGCTAGGTGTGAGCACTTATCAAAGGGAAGTTGCTAGGATTTATACAAATATAATATTTAAGTATAATATACATTTATTTAATTTATTATACTTTAAGTTATATTTGTATAAATACTTCAGGATGATTGGGATGGCTTTTGGCTTCGTACGAGCTAATGTGCAAATTCTAGATTTTGAAAGTTTTTGAGAATTTTGGGACTTAGCCAGATTTTAGGATGCAACATGCCCGCGGTGGAGCTCGCACCTCGACCGACCGAGTTCAAGCATAGTTTGACCTGAATAAAAGTTTAGGGGGCTGCACGGGTGAGTTGCGGTGACCCACGACTTAGAGTCATGTGAGTCACCAGAGTTTGACTCGGCCAAGAATATCAGGACTTAGCCAAATTTTACGGTGTAATGTCCCCACGGTAGAGCTCGCAACCCGACCCACTGAGTCTGGGCACAGTTTGACCCAAATAGAAGCACGGGTGGCTACCAAAGTGAGTTGCGGCAACCCACAACTCAGAGTCATGCGAGTCACCGTGGTTTTACTCAGCCAAGAATTTTGGGACTTAGCCAAATTTTAGGATGCAACATTCCCACAGTGTAGCTTGCACTGCGACTCGCCAAGTCCGGGCATAGTTTGACCCAGACAGAAGTGCGGGGGGCTACCTGGGCAAGTCACAATGACCTGTGACTCAGAGTCATGTGAGTCACCGTGGTTTAACTTGATGAGAAATGCGAGGTAGGGGTGAGCGCTTGTCAAAGGGAAGTTGTCAGGATTTATACATATATAACATTTAAGTATAATATACATTTATTTAATTTATTATACTTTAAGTTATACTTGTATAAATACTTTGGGATGATTGGGATGACTTTCAGCTTTGTACGAGTTAAGGTGCACATTCTAGATTTTGGAAGTTTTCTCAAATTTTGAGAATTAGCTAAATTTTGAGATGCAATGTACCCGCGATGGAGCTCGTACCCTGACCCGCTGAGTCTGGGCACAATTTGACCCGGATAGAAGCCCGGGGGCTGCCCGGGTGAGTCACAGTGACCCGCTACTCATAGTCACATGAATTACCATGGTTTGACTCGGTAGAGACTTGGTGGGTCAGGGTGTGAGCTCCATCGCGGGCACATTGCATCCTAAAATTTGCCTAACTCATGAAACTCTCAACCGAGTCAAACCGCGGTGACTTGTGTGACTCTGAGTTGAAGGTCACCGAGACTCGACCGGGCAACCCTCCATGCTTCTATCTGAGTCAAACTGTGTCTGGACTCAATGGGTCGGGGTGTGAGCTCCATCATGGGCACATTGCATCCCAAAATTTAGCTAAGTCCCAAAATTCATGAAAACTCCCAAAATCTAGAATGTGCACCTTAACTCGTATGAAGCTGAAACCCATCCCAATCATCTTGAAGTATTTATACAAATATAACCTAAAGTATAATAAATTAAATAAATGTATATTATACTTAAATGTTATATTTGTATAAATCCTAGCAAATTCCCTTTGACAAGTGCTCGCCCCTGCCTCGCGTTTCTCACCGAGTCAAACCGCGGTGACTCACGTGACTCCAAGTCATGGGTCACCGTGACTCTCCCTGGAAGCCCCCCATGCTTCTGTCTGGGTCAAACTATGCCCAGACTTGGCGGGTCAGCGTGTGAGCTCCACCGCGGGTAAGTTGCATCTTAAAATTTGGCTAAATCCTAAAATTCTCAGCCAAGTCAAACCGTGGTGACTCACGTGACTCTGAGTCACGGGTCACCATGACTCACCCTAGCAGCCTCTCGCACTTCTATCTGGGTCAAATTACACCTAGACTCAGTGGGTCAGGGTGCGAGCTCCATCACGGGCATGTTGCATCCTAAAATTTGGCTAAGTCCCAAAACTCTCAGCTAAATCAAACTGTAGTGACTCGCGCGGCTCTGAGCCACGGTTCACCATGACTCACCCAGGCAGCCCCCCGCACTTCTGTCTGGATCAAACTATGCCCAGACTTAGTGGGTTGGGGTGGGAGCTCCATCACAGGCACATTACATCCTAAAATTTTGCTAATTCCTGAAATTTGAGAAAACTCCCAAAATCTAGAATGTGCATCTTAACTCGTATGAAGCCGAAACCCATTCCAATCATCCTGAAGTATTTATACAAATATAACTTAATGTATAATAAATTAAATAAATATATATTGTACTTAAATGTTATATTTGTATAAATTTTGATAACTTCCCTTTAACAAGAGCTCGCCCCTGCCTCGCGTTTCTCACCGGGTCAAACCATGGTGACTCACATGACTCTGAGTCACAGGTCATCGTGACTCACCTGGGTAGCCCCCCGCACTTCTATCCTAGTCAAACTATACTTAGACTTAGTGGGTCGGGGTGCGAGCTCCACCACGGGCACATTGCATCCCAAAATTTAGCTAAGTCTTGAAATTTTTAGATGAGTAAAACCATGGTGACTCACACGAGTCTGAGTTACGGGTCACTGTGACTTGCCTTAGAAGCCCCCCATGCTTCTATCTGGGTCAAACTATGTCCAGACTTGGTGGGTTGGGGTGCGATCTCTATCGTAGGGATGTTGCATCCCAAAATTTTGCTAAGTCCCAAAATTCTTGGCCAAGTCAAAGCGTGGTGATTCACGTGACTCTGAGTCATGGGTCACCATGACTCACCCGAGTAGCCCCTTGCACTTCTGTCTGGGTCAAACTATGCTCGGACTTGGCAGGTCGGGGTGCAAGCTTCGTCGCGGGCACGTTGCATCTCAAAATTTGGCTAAGTCCCGAAATTCTCAAAAAATCCCAAAATCTAAAATATGCACCTTAATTCGTACGAAGCCAAAACCCATCCCAATCATCCTGAAGTATTTATAAAAATATAACTTAAAGTATAATAAATTAAATAAACATATATTATACTTAAATGTTATATTTGTATAACTCCTGGCAACTTCCCTTTGACAAGCGCTCACCTTGGCCTCGCGTTTCTTGTCAAGTCAAACCATGGTGACTCGCGCGTCTCTGAGCCATGGGTCACCGTGATTTGCTTGGGTAGCCCCCCGCACTTTTGTCTGAGTCAAACTGTGCCTAAACTCGGTGGGTCAGGGTGCGAGCTTCACCATGGGAACATTGTATCCTAAAATTTGGCTAAGTCCTAAAATTCTCGGCCGAGTAAAACCATGGTGACTCACGTGACTCTGAGTTGCAAGTCACCACGACTCACCCTGGTAGCCCCCCAGGCTTCTTACCACGTAAAACTGTGCCTGGACTCTGTGGGTTGCGGTGCGAGCTCCACCATGGAGACGTTGCATCCCAAAATTTGGCTAAGTCCCAAAATTCTCAGCTGAGTCAAACTACAGGGACTCACACAACTCTAAGTCACGGGTCACCGTGACTCACCCAGGCAGCCCCCCGCGCTTCTATCTGGGTCAAACTGTGCCCAGAAATAGCGGGTCATGGTGCGAGCTCCACTATGGCACATTGCATCCCAAAATTTAGCTAAGTCCCAAAATTCTCAGTTGAGTCCAACTACGGTGACTCACGTGACTCTAAGTCACGGGTCACTGTGACTTTCCCTAGCAGCCCCCCGCACTTCTATCCGTGTAAAACTATGCCCAGACATGGTGGGTCAGGCTGTGAGCTCCGTCGTGGGTATGTTGCATCTCAAAATTTGGTTAAGTCTTGAAATTTGCAAAAACTCCCAAAATCTAGAATGTGCACCTTAACTCGTACGAAGTTGAAACCCATCCCAATCATCTCGAAGTATTTATACAAATATAACTTAAAGTATAATAAATTAAATAATATATTTATTTATATAAATCCTGACAACTACCCTTTAACAAGTGCTCACCTCAGACTCGCATTTCTCACTGAGTCAAACTATGGTGACTCGTGGGACTCTAAGTCGCGGGTCACCGCGACTTGCTGGGGTAGCCCCCCGTGCTTTTGTATGGGTCAAACTCTACCCGGACTCAACGGGTTAGGGTGTGAGCTCCACCACGGGCACGTTGCATCCTAAAATTTTGCTAAGTCTCAAAATTCTCAGCCAAGTAAAACTGTGGTGACTTGCATGACTCTGAGTCGCAGGTTGCCGTAACTCGCCCTGGCAGCCCCCCATGCTTCTGTCCAGGTCAAACTGTGCCCGGACTCAATAGGTCAGGGTGCGAGCTCCGCCATGAGGACCTTACATCCTAAAATTTGGCTAAGTCCTAAAATTCTCGACCGAGTCAAATCGTGGTGACTCGCGCGACTTTGAGTCGCGGGTCACCGTGACTCGCCCAAGCAACCCCTAACGCTTCCATTCGGATCAAACTGTGCCCGATCTCAGCGAGTGAGGGTGCGAGCTCCACCATAGGCACAATTTGGCTAAGTCCTAAAATTTGTGAAAAGTCCCAAAATCTAAAATGTGCACCTTAACTCATACGAAGCTGAAACCCATCCCAATCATCTCGAAGTATTTATACAAATATAACTTAATGTATAATAAATTAAATAAATATATACTCTACTTAAATGTTGTATTTGTGTAAATCCCTGTAACTTCCCTTTAACAAGCACTCACCTCAGCCTCGCATTTCTCACTGAGTCAAATTACGCTTGGGAAGCCCCCCGCACTTCTATCTGGGTCAAATTATGCCCAGACTCGGCAGGTCAGGGTGCGAGCTCCACCGTAGGCACGTTGCATCCCAAAATTTGGCTAAGTCCTGAAATTTTTGATTGAGTCAAACCACAGTGACTCACGCGACTCTGAGTCATGGATCCCCGTGACTCACCCGAGAACCCCCTGCACTTCTGTCCGGTTCAAACTGTGCCCAAAATCAGCGGGTTGGGATGCGAGCTCCGCCATGAGCATGTTGCATCCTAAAATTTGGCTAAGTCCCAAAATTCTCAGATGAGTCAAACTATGGTGAGTCAGCCGACTCTGAGTCACGGGTCAACGTGACTCACCTTGGTAGCCCCCCGCACTTCTATCCGGGTCAAACTATGCCTGGACTCAGCGGGTCGGGGTGCGAGCTCTGCCGTGGGTACGTTGCATCCCAAAATTTGGCTAAGTCCTGAAATTCTCAAAAACTCCCAAAATTTAGAATGTGCACCTTAACTCGTATGAAGCCAAAACCCATCCCAATCATCCTGAAGTATTTATATAAATACAACTTAAAGTATAATAATATATTATACTTAAATTTTATATTTGTATAAATCCTAGCAACTTCCCTTTGACAAGCGCTCGCCCCTGCCTCACATTTCTCAACAAGTCAAACTACAGTGACTTGCGTGACTCTGAGTCACAGGTCACCGCGACTCGCTTGGGCAGCCCCCCGCGCTTCTATCCAAGTCAAACTGTGCTTGAACTCAGCAGGTCAGGGTGTGAGAACCACCGCAGGCACGTTGCATCCCAAAATTTGGCTAAGTCTTGAAATTCATAGCTAAGTCAAACCGCAGGGACTCACATGACTCTGAGTCGTGGGTCATCACAATTCGCCCAGGTAGCCCCCCGTGCTTTTGTCCAGGTCAAACTATGCCTGGACTCAGTGAGTCGGGGTGTGAGCTCCACTACGGGCACGTTGCATCCCAAAATTTGGCTAAGTTCCAAAATTCTCGGTCGAATCAAACTGCGGTGACTCGCATGACTCTGAGTCATGAGTCACCATGACTCCCCCTGGTAGCCCCCCATGTTTTTGTTCAGGTCAAACTGTGCCTAAACTTGGTGGGTCGAGGTGCGAGCTCCACCGCGAGTACGTTACATCCCAAAATTTGGCTAAGTCTCAAAATTCATGAAAACTCCCAAAATCTAGAATGTGCACCTTAACTCGTACGAAGCTGAAACCCATCCCAATCATCTCAAAGTATTTATACAAATACAACTTAAAATATAATAAATTAAATAAATATATATTATACTTAAATGTTATATTTGTATAAATCCTAGCAACTTCCCTTTGTCAAGCGCTCACCCCTACCTCGCGTTTCTCACTGAGTCAAACCACAGTGACTCACCCAACTCTGAGTTGTGGGTCATCACAACTCACTCGGGTAGCCCCTCGCACTTTTGTGTGGGTCAAACTGTACCCAGACGCAGCAGGTCAGGGTGCGAGCTCCATTGTGGGCACATTGCATCCCAAAATTTAGCTAAATCCCAAAATTTTCAGCTGAGTAAAATCACGGTGACTCATGCGACTATGAGTTGGGAGTCACCGTGACTCGCCCTAGTAGCCCCCCATGCTTCTATCTGTGTTAAACTGTGCCCAGACTCGGCCGGTTGGGGTGCGAGCACCGCTGCAGGGATGTTGCATCCTAAAATTTGGCTAAGTCCCAAAATTCTTAGCTCAGTCAAACTGCGGTGACTCACGTGACTCTGAGTCACGGGTCATCGTGACTCACTCAATCAGCCCCTTGCACTTTTGTCTGGGTCAAACTATGCCCAGACTCAGCGAATAAGGGTGCAAGCTTCATCGCAGGCACGTTGCATCTTGAAATTTGGCTATGTCAAAATTTTTTTGAAAACTCCCAAAATCTAGAATGTGCACCTTAACTTGTACGAAGCTGAAACCCATCCCAATCATCCTGAAGTATTTATACAAATATAACTTAAAGTATAATAAATGTATATTATACTTAAATGTTATATTTGTATAAATCCCAGCAAATTCCCTTTGATAAGCACTTGCCTTGGCCTCGCATTTCTCATCGAGTCAAACCACGGTGACTCATGCGTCTCTGAGGTAGGGGTTGTTGTGACTCACTTGGGTAGCCCCCTACACTTCTATCCAGGTTAAACTATGCCCAAATTTGGCAGGTGAGGGTGCGAGCTCCACCGTAGGCACATTGCATCCTAAAATTTGGCTAAATCTTAAAATTCTCGACCGAGTAAAACCACAGTGACTCATGTGACTCTGACTCGCGGGTCACCGCAAGTCACCTTGGCAACCCCCTAGGCTTCTGTGTGGGTAAAACTATGCTAGGACTCGGTGGGTCGGGGTGTGAGCTCCACCGCGGGGATGTTGCATCTCAAAATTTGGCTAAGTCCTAAAATTCTTGGCTGAGTCAAACTGCGGGGACCCACATGACTCTGAGTTATGGTCACCCCAACTAACCCAGGTAGCCCCCCGTGCTTCTTTTTGGGTCAAACTATGCCCAGACTCAGTGGGTCAGGGTGCAAGCTCCACTACAGGCACATTGCATCCCAAAATTTTGCTAAGTCCCAAAATTCTCAGCTGAGTCAAATTGCGGTGACTCACACGACTCTGAGTCACAGGTTGTTGCGACTCGCCCTAGCAGCCCCCCACACTTCTGTCCAGGTAAAACTATGCTTGGACTTGGCGGGTCAGGGTGTGAGCTCCATCGCGGGTACATTGCATCCCAAAATTTGGCTAAGTCTTAAAATTCACAAGAACTCCCAAAATCTAGAATTGGCACCTTAACTCGTACGAAGCTGAAACCCATCCTAATCATCTCGAAGTATTTATACAAATATAACTTAAAATATAGTAAATTAAATAAATGTATGTTATATTTGTATAAATCCTGGTAACTTCCCTTTGACAAGCACTCACCCCTACCTCATGTTTCTCACTGAGTTAAACCGTGGTCACTCACGGGACTCTGAGTCACGAGTCCTCGCGACTCACCCGAGTAGCCCCCCGCACTTCTGTCTAGGTCAAACTATACCCAGACTCGGTGGGTTAGGGTGCGAGCTCCACCATGGTCACGTTGCATCCCAAAATTTGGCTAAGTCTCAAAATTTATGAAAACTCTCAAAATCTAGAATGTCCACCTTAACTCGTACGAAGCCAAAACCCATCCCAATCATTCTGAAGTATTTATGCAAATATAACTTAAAGTATAATAAATTAAATAAATATATATTATCCTTAAATGTTATATTTGTATGAATCCCACTAAATTCCCTTTGACAAGTGCTCACCTCGACCTCATATTTCTTGCTGAGTCAAACTGTAGTGACTCATGAGACTCTGAGTCGTGGGTCACTGGGACTCGCTGGGGTAGCCCCCCGCGCTTCTGTCTGGGTCAAACTATGGTCAGACTCAGCGGGTCAGGGTGTGAGCTCCACCAGGGGAACGTTGCATCCTAAAATTTGGCTAAGTCCCCAAATTGTTGGCCGAGTAAAACTGTGGTAACTCACGTGACTCTTAGTTGCAGGTCACCGCGACTCCCCCTGACAGCCCCCCATTGTTCTGTCTGGGTCAAACTCTGCCCAGACTCAATAGGTCAGGTTGCGAGCTCTGTCGCGGGGATGTTGCATCCCAAAATTTGGCTAAGTCCC
Organism: Chamaecyparis obtusa; assembly: GCA_027943335.1. Taxonomy (NCBI): domain Eukaryota; kingdom Viridiplantae; phylum Streptophyta; class Pinopsida; order Cupressales; family Cupressaceae; genus Chamaecyparis; species Chamaecyparis obtusa. The sequence continues at coordinate 412,237 of BSBK01005289.1, forward strand.
AAAATTTTTGACAGAGTCAAATCGCGGTGACTCGTGTGACTCTGAGTCACAGGTCATCGTGACTCGCCTGAGTAGCCCCTTACACTTTCATCCAGGTCAAACTGTGCCCGAACTTGGTGGGGTGGGGTGCGAGCTCCACCGCGGGCATAATTTGGCTAAGTCCTAAAATTCTTGATAACTCCTAAAATCTACAATGTGCACCTTAACTCGTACGAAGCTAAAACCCATCCCAATCATCCTGAAGTATTTATACAAATATAACTTAAATTATAATAAATTAAATAAATGTATATTATACTTAAATGTTATATTTGTTTAAATCTTGACAACTTATCTTTGACGAGCACTCGCCCCTACCTTGCATTTCTCACTAAGTCAAACCATGGTGACTCGTGTGACTTTAAGTCGCGGGTCACCGTGACTCGCCCGGGTAGGCCCCCGTGCTTCTGTCTAGGTCAAACTATGCCCAGACTCAGTGGGTCAGGGTGCGAGCTCCACCATAGGCACATTGCATCCCCAAATTTAGCTAAGTCCTGAAATACTCAGTCAAGTCAAACGGTGTTGACTCATGTGACTCTGAGTCGCGGGTCACCATGACTTGCCCGAGCAGCCCCGTGCACTTCTGTCCCGGTCAAACTATGCTCGGACTCGGTGGGTTGGGGTGTGAGCTCCACCGCGGGCATATTTTATCACAAAATTTGGGTAAGTTTCAAAATTCGTGAAAACTCCCAAAATCTAGAATGTACACCTTAACTCATACGAAGCCGAAACCCATCCCAATCATCCTGTAGTATTTATACAAATATAACTTAATGTATAATAAATTAAATAAATATATATTATACTTAAATGTTATATTTGTGTAAATCTTGGTAACTTCCCTTTAACAAGCGCTCACCTCAGCCTCACATTTCTTGCTGAGTCAAACTACACTAACTCACATGACTCTAAGTCGCAGGTCACCACGACTCACCCAGAAAGCCCCCCGCACTTCTATCCAGGTCAAACCGTACCCAGACTCGGTGGGTCAGGGTGCGAGCTCCATCGTGGGTACGTTCCATCTCAAAATTTGGCTAAGTCCCAATATTTTTAGTCGAGTAAAACCGCGGTGACTCATGGGACTCTAAGTCGCAGGTCATTGTGAATCACCCTGGCAGACCCCCGTGCTTCTATCTGGGTCAAACTGTGCCCGGACTTGGTGGGTCAGGGTGCGAGCTCCACCTCGAGGATGTTGCATCTCAAAATTTGGCTAAGTCTCAAAATTTTCAGCCAAGTCAAACTACAGTGACTCGCGTGACTATGAGTCACGGATCTCCGCGACTCACCCGAGAATCCCCCACACTTCTATTCGGGCTAAACTATGCCCAGACTCAGTGGGTCAGGGTGTGAGCTCTGTCGTGAGCACATTGCATCTAAAAATTTTGCTAAGTCCCAAAATTTTCAGTTGAGTCAAACTATGGTGACTTGCATGACTCTGAGTTAGGGGTCACCGCGACTCACCCTAGCAGCCCCCTACGCTTCTGTCTGGGTCAAACTGTGCCCAAAATCTACGGGTTGAGGTGCGAGCTCCACTATGGGTACATTGCATCTTGAAATTTGGCTAAGTCCCAAAATTTTTAGCTGAGTAAAACCACGGTGACTCACATAACTCTGAGTCACGGGTCACTGCAACTCACCCTGGCAGGCCCCAACGCTTCTTTCCAGGTTAAACTATGCCCAAACTCAGTGGGTCAGGGTGCGAGCTCCACTGCGGGGATGTTGCATCCCAAAATTTGGCTAAGTCCCATAATTCTTAGCTGAGTCAAACTGTGGTGACTCATGCGACTCTGAGTCGCGGGTCACTGCAACTCGCCCGAGCAGCCCCCTGTGCTTCTGTCTGGGTCAAACTATGCCCTGACTCGACGGGTCAGAGTACCAGCTCCATCGCAGGCACGTTACATCTCAAAATTTGGCTAAGTCCCAAAATTCTCAAAAATTTTAAAAATTTAGAATGTGCACCTTAACTCGTATGAAGCCGAATCCCATCCCAATCAGCCTGAAGTATTTATACAAATATAACTTAAAGTATAATAAATTAGATAAATGTATATTACACTTAAATGTTATATTTGTATAAATCCTGACAACTTCCCTTTGATAAGCGCTCACCCCTACCTTGCATTTCTCACCGATTCAAACTGTGATGACTCATGAAACTCTGAGTCACGGGTTGCCATGACTTGCCTGGGTAGCCCCCCACACTTCTATCTGGGTCAAACTATGCATGGAATCAGTGGGTCAGGGTGCGAGCTCCGCCGTGGGCACATTGCATCCCAAAATTTAGCTAAGTCTCGAAACTCTCAACTGAGACAAACTGCGGTGACTCATATGACTCTGAGTCACGGGTCGTTGTGACTTGCCTGGGTAGCCCCCCGCGCTTCTGTCTGGGTCAAACTATGCCCGAACTCAACGGGTCAGGGTGTGAGCTCCACCGCGGGCACATTACATCCTGAAATTTTGCTAAGTCCTGAAATTCGTGAAAACTCTCAAAATCTAGAATGTGCACCTTAACTCATACGAAGTCGAAACCCATCACAATCAGTCTGAAGTATTTATACAAATATAACTTAAAGTATAATAAATTAAATAAACATATATTATACTTAAATGTTATATTTGTATAAATCCCAGCAACTTCCCTTTGATAAGCGCTCACCCCTGCCTCACATTTCTCATAGGGTCAAAGTGCGGTGATTCGCGCAACTCTGAGTCACAGCTCACCGTGACTCACGTGGGTAGCCCCTCGCACTTCTATCAGGGTCAAACTATGCCTGGACTTAGTGGGTCAGGCTGCGAGCTGCATCGCAGGCATGTTGCATCTCAAAATTTGGCTAAGTCCCAAAATTCTCGACCGAGTAAAACTACGATGACTCACGCGACTCTAAGTCGTGGGTCATCGTGACTCTCCCTGACAGCAGCCCATGCTTCTATCTGGGTCAAACTATGCCTGGACTCGGTGGGTCAAGGTGTGAGCTCCGCCACAGGGATGTTGCATCCTCAACTTTTGCTAAGTCCTGAAATTCTCAGTCGAGTCAAACCACGGTGACTCACACGACTCTGAGTCATGGGTCACCGTGACTCGCCCTGGCAGCCCCCGACGCTTCTGTCCGGCTCAAACTGTGCCTGGACTTAGCGGGTCAGGATGTGAGCTCTACCATGGGCACGTTACATCCTGAAATTTGGCTAAGTCCTAAAATTCTTTGCCGAGGTAAACCACGGGGACTCGTGCGACTCCTTGTCAAATTGTGTCCATACTCAGTGGGTCAGGGTCAAACCCAACAATTTGTATAAATCCTAATAATCTTCCTTTGACAAGCGCTCACCCCTACCTCACATTTCTCATTGAGTCAAATCATGGTGACTCGCATGACTCTGAGCCGCGGGTCACTGTGACGCACCCCGGTAGCCCCCCGCGCTTCTGTCTGGGTCAAATTGTGCCTAGACTCGACGGGTCAGGGTGTGAAATCCACTGTGGGCACGTTACATCCTAAAATTTGGCTAAGTCCTAAAAGTCTCAATGGAGTAAAACCACGGTGACTCACATGACTCTGAGTCATGATTCACCGCGACTTGCCCTGGTAGCCCACTGCACTTTTTTTCGAGTCAAACTATGCCTAGACTCGGTAGGTCAGGGTGCGAGCTCTACCGCGGGGACGTTGCATCCTAAAATTTGGCTAAGTCTTAAAATTTTTGACTGAGTCAAACAGCGGTGACTCGCATGATTCTGAGTTGCGGGTCATCGTGACTCACCCGAGCAGCCCCCTATGCTTCTGTCTGGGTCAAACTATTCCTGGACTTGATGGGTCAGGGTGTGAGCTCCACTGTGAGCACGTTGAATCCTAAAACTTGGCTAAGTCCTAAAATTCTTGACTGAGTCAAACTACGGTGACTCATGTGACTCTGTGTCGTGGGTCACCGTGACTCACCCTGGCAGCGCCCCACGCTTCTGTCTGAGTCAAACTCTGCCCAGACTCGACGGGTCAGGGTATGAGCTCCACCGTGGGCACTTTGCATCCCAAAATTTGGCTATGTCCCAAAATTCTTGGCTGAGTCAAACTGCGGGGACTCATGTTACTCTGAGTTATGGGTCATCGTGACTCACCTAGGTAGCCCCCTGTGCTTTTTTCTGGGTCAAACTATGCCCGGACTCGATGGGTCAGGGTACGAGCTCCACTGCGAGCACGTTGCATCCTAAAATTTGGCTAAGTCCTAAAATTCTTGGTCCAGTCAAATTGTGATGACTTGGATGACTCTGAGTCATGGGTCTTCGCGACTTGCCCTAGTAGCCCCCCTTGCTTCTGTCTGGGTCAAACTATGCCCATACTCAGCAGGTTGGGGTGCGAGCTCCACCGCGGGTATGTTCCATTCTGAAATTTGGCTCAGTCTCAAAATTCATGAAAAATCCCAAAATCTAGAATGTGCACCTTAACTCGTACGAAGCCAAAACCCATCCCTTTGATAAGCGCTCGCCCCTGCCTCACATTTCTCACCGAGTCAAACCACGGTGACTCGCTCAACTGCTAGTCGCGGGTCACCACGATTCACCCGGGAAGCCCCCCGCACTTCTGTCTAGGTCAAACTATGCCCGAACTCAGTGGGTCAAGGTGTGATCTCCATCAAGGGCACGTTGCATCTTGAAATTTGGGTAAGTCACAAAATTTTCAGCCAAGTCAAACAGTGGTGACTCGATCAACTCTGAGCCACGGGTCACCCTGGCAACCCCCCGGGCTTTTGTCTGAGTCAAACTATGCCCAAACTCAGTGGGTTGAGGTGCGAGCTCCTTTGCGGGTATGTTGCATCCTAAAATTTGTCAAAGTCTCAAAATTTGTAAAAACTCCCAAAATCTAGAATGTACACCTTAACTCGTACGAAGCTGAAACCCATCCCAATCATTCTAAAGTATTTATACAAATATAACTTAAAGTATAATAAATTAAATAAATGTATATTATACTTAAATAATATATTTTTATAAATCTCGACAACTTCCCTTTGACAAGTGCTCACCCCCTGCCTCGCATTTCTCGTTGAGTCAAACCATGGTGACTCATGTGACTCTAAGTCACGGGTCACCATGACTCACCCTAGCAGCCCCCTGCGCTTCTGTCTGGGTCAAACTATGCCCGGACTCAGCGGGTCAGGGAGTGAGCTCCACCGCGGGCATGTTACATACTTAAATTTGGCTAAGTCCCAAAAATTTTAGCGGAGTAAAACTGTAGTGCCTCACGTGACTCTGAGTTGCGGGTTATCGAGACTCCCCTGAACAGCCCCCTGCGCTTCTGTCTGGGTCAAACTGTGCCTAGACTCAGTGGGTCGGGGTGCAAGCTCCGCTGTGGGCACATTACATCCTAAAATTTGGCTAAGTCTTGAAACTCTTAGCCGAGTCAAACCGCGGTGACTCGTGTGACTCTGAGTCACGGGTTGCCGTGACTCACCCGGTAGCCCCCCACACTTCTGTTCGGTTTAAGCTATGCCCAGACTCACCGGGTCAGGTTACGACCTCCACCGCGGGTACATTGCATCCCAAAATTTGTGAAAACTTCCAAAATCTAGAATGTGCACCTTACCTCGTACGAAGCTGAAACTCATCCAAATCATCCTGAAGTATTTATACAAATATAACTTAAAGTATAATAAATTAAATAAATGTATATTATACTTAAATGTTATATTTGTATAAATCCCAGCAAGTTCCCTTTGACAAGCGCTCGCCCCTGCATCACATTTCTCACTAAGTAAAACCGTGGTGACTCGTGCAACTCTAAGTTGTGGGTCATCGTGACTCACCCGGGCAGCCCCCCGCACTTCTGTCTGGGTCAAACTATGCTCGAACTCGGCGGGTTGGGGTGTGAGCTCCATCACGGGCACATTGCATCTCAAAATTTAGCTAAGTCCCAAATTTTTCGGCCAAGAAAAACTGTGGTAACTCACGTGAGTCCGAGTCCTGGGTCACCGTGACTCGCCCTGGCAGCACCCCGCACTTCTGTTCAGGTCAAACTATGCCCAAACTCAGTGGGTCAGGCTGCGAACTCCATCACGGGGACTTTGCATCCCAAAATTTTGCTAAGTCTCAGAATTCTCCGTTGAGTCAAACCTCGGTAACTTGCGTGACTCTGAGTCGCGGGTCACCGTGACTCACCCTGGCAGCCCCCTACACTTCTGTCTTGGTAAAACTGTGCCCGGACTCTTTGGGTCTAGGTGCGAGCTCAAACCGCAGGGACTCGCATGACTCTGAGTCATGAGTAACCGTGACTCACCCAGGCAACCCTCCACACTTTTATCAGGGTCAAACTATGCCCGAACTTAGAGGGTTAGGGTGCAAGCTCCACTGCGGGCACGTTGCATCCCAAAATTTGGCTAAGTCCCAAAATTTTCGACTGAGTCAAACTACGGTGACTCACATGAATCTGAGTCACGAGTTGCCGTGACTCACCTTGGCAGCCCCCCGTGCTTCTATATGGGTCAAACTATGCCTGAATTTGGTGGGTCAGGGTGCAAGCTCTGCTATGGGTACATTGCATCCCAAAATTTAGCTGTCTCCAAATTCATGAAAACTCCCAAAATCTAGAATGTGCACCTTAACTCGTATGAATTCGAAACCCATCCCAATCATCCTGAAGTATTTATACACATATAACTTAAATTATAATAAACTAAATAAACATATATTATACTTAAATGTTATATTTGTATAAATCTTGACAACTTCCCTTTGACAAGCGCTCGTCCCTGCTTCACATTTCTTACCAATTCAAACCACAGTGAACCACGTGACTCTGAGTCACGGGTCACCATGACTCACCCGAGCAGCCCCCCGCACTTCTGTCTGGGTCAAACTATGCCTGGACTCGGTGAGTCAAGGTGCGAGCTCCACCGCGGGCATGTTGCATCCCAAAATTTGGCTAAGTCCTAAAATTCTTGGTAGAGTAAAACTATGGTGACTCATGCGACTCTGTGTCACGGGTCATCACGACTCACCAGGGTTGCCCCCCGCGCTTCTATCTGGGTCAAACTATGTGCAGACTCAGTGGGTCAGGGTGGGAGCTCCACCGCAGGGATGTTGCATCAAAAAATTTAGCTAAGTCCAAAAATTCTTGGCTGAGTCAAAAAATGGTGACTCATGTGACTCTGAATCGCGGGTCACCGTGACTCACCTGAGTAGCCCCCTGCGCTTCTGTTTGAGTCAAACTATGCCCGGACTCGATGGGTCAGGGTGTGAGCTCTGTTGCGAGCACATTGCATCCTAAAATTTGGCTAAGTCTCAAAATTCTTGAAAACTCCCAAAATCTAGAATGTGCACCTTAACTCGTACGAAGCTGAAACCCACCCCAATCATCCTGAAGTGTTTATACAAATATAACTTAAAGTATAATAAATTAAATAAACGTATATTATATTTAAATATTATATTTGTATAAATCCTGACAACTTCACTCTGACAAGCACTTGCCCCTACCTCGCATTTCTCTTTGAGTCAAACCACAGTGACTCGCATGACTCAGAGTCATGGGTCACCGCGACCCACCCGGGTAGCACCCCACACTTCTCTCTGAGTCAAACTGTGCCCAGACTCAGTGGGTCACGGTGCGAGCTCCACCACAGGCATGTTGCATCTTAAAATTTGGCTAAGTCCCAAAATTTTCAGCCAAGTCAAACCACGGTGACTCACATGACTCCGTGTCACCGGTCACCGTGACTCACCCCGGCAGCCTCCCGCACTTCTATTTGAGTCAAACTGTGCACAGACTGGGTGGGTCAGGATACGAGCTCCATCATGGGCACGTTGCATCCTAAAATTTAGCTAAGTCTTGAAACTCTCAGTCAAGTTAAACCGTGCTGACTCACGTGACTCTGAGTCACGGGTCATCGTGACTCACCCAGGTAGCCCCCTGCGCTTCTGTTCGGGTCAAACTATGCCCAAACTCGGTGGGTTAAGGTATGAGCTCCCCCTGTGCTTCTATCATGAAATTTGAGAAAATTTCCAAAACTTAGAATGTGCACCTTAACTCGTACGAAGCCGAAAGTCATCCCAATCATCCTAAAGTATTTACACAAATATAACTTAAAATATAATAAATTAAATAAATGTATCTTATAATTAAATGTTATATTTGTATAAATCCTGACAACTTCCCTTTGACAAGCACTCACCCCTACCTCGCATTTCTTGCTGAGTCAAATCGCGGTGACTCACGTGACTCTGAGTCGTAGGTCATTGTGACTTGCCTGGGCAGACCCCCATGCTTTTGTCCTGGTCAAACTATGCCCGGACTCAACGGGTCAGGGTGCAAGCTCCACCGCGGGCACATTGCATCCTAAAATTCTCTGCTGAGTATACCACGGTGACTCACGCGACTCTGAGTTACGGGTCACAGTGACTCACCTTGGCAACCCTTCGTGCTTCTGTCCGGGTCAAACTGTGCCCAAACTCGGTGGGTCAGGGTGCGAGCTTTGCCACGGGGACATCGCATCCCAAAATTTTTCTCAGTCCTAAAATTCTTGGTCGAGTCAAATCGCGGTGACTCGTGCGGCTCTGAGTCGCAGGTCACCGCGACTCACTCAAGTAGCCCCTTGCACTTCTGTATGGGTCAAACTATGTCTGGACTCAGCGGGTCGGGGTGCGAGCTCCACCGCAGGCACGTTGCATCTCAAAATTTAGCTAAGTCCCAAAATTCTTGAAAACTTCTAAAAGCTAGAATGTGCACCTTAACTCGTACGAAGCTGAAACCCATCCCAATCATCCTAAAATATTTATACAAATATAACTTAAATTATAATAAATTAAATAAACATATATTATACTTAAATGTTATATTTGTATAAATCCTGGCAACTTCCCTCTGACAAGCGCTTGCCCCTACCTCGCGTTTCTCACCGAGTCAAACTGTGATGACTCGTGTGACTCCGAGTTACAGGTCACCGTGACTCACCCGGGCAGCCTCCCGTGCTTCTATCTGGGTCAAACTATTCCCGGACTCAGCGAGTCAAGGTGTGAGGTCTACCGCGGGCACATTGCATCCCAAAATTTTGCTAAGTCCCAAAACTCTCGGCCAAGTCAAACCACAGTGACTCATGCGACTCTGAGTCGCAGGTCATCGTGATTCATCCGGGTAGCCCCCTGCGCTTCTGTTCAGCTCAAACTGTGCCCAGACTCAGCGGGTCAAGGTGCGAGCTCCACCGCGGGCACATTGCATCCTGTAATTTGGCTAAGTCCCAAAATTAGTGAAAACTCCCAAAATCTAGAATGTGCACCTTAACTCGTATGAAGCCGAAACCCATCCCAATCATCCTGAAGTATTTATAAAAATATAACTTAAATTATAATAAATTAAATAAACATACATTATACTTAAATGTTATATTTTTATAAATCCTGACAAGTTTCCTTTGACAAGCGCTCGCCCCTGCCTCGCATTTCTCGCCTAGTCAAACCGCGGTGACTTGCGTAACTCTGAGTCGTGGGTCACCGCGAATCACCGGGGCAGCCCCCCACGCTTCTGTCTGAGTCAAACTGTGTCCAGACTCGACGGGTCAAGGTGCGAACTCTATCACAGGCACATTGCATTCCAAAATTTGGCTAAGTCATGAAACTCTCGGTTGAGTCAAACTGTGGTGGCTCATGCGACTCTAAGTTGCGGGTCACCATGACTCACCTAGTAGCCACCCACGCTTCTATCTAGGTCAAACTTTGCCTAGACTCGGTGGGTTGGGGTGCGAGGTCCACCGCGGGCACATTACATCCTAAAATTTAGCTAAGTCTTAAAATTCATGAAAATTTCCAAATCTAGAATGTGCACCTTAACTCATACAAAGCCAAAACCCATCCCAATCATCCCGAAGTATTTATACAAATATAACTTAAAGTATAATAAATTGTATACATCTTGGCAACTTCCCTTTGACAAGCGCTCGCCCCTGCCTCACATTTCTCACCGAGTCAAACCGCGGTGACTCACATGACTTCAATTCGTGGGTCACCGCAACTCACCCAAGCGGCCCCCCGCGCATCTGTCTGGGTCAAACTATACCTAGAATCGGTGGGTCAGGGTGCGTCAGACCATGGTGACTTGCGTGACTCCAATTTGTGGGTCACCATAACTCGCCCTAGCAGCCCCCCGTACTTCTGTCTAGGTCAAACTGTACCCCAACTCGATGGGTTGGGGTGCGAGCTCCACCGCGGGCACATTGCATCTCAAAATTTGGCTAAATCCCAAAATGTAGGCATTTTGCATCCTAAAATTTGGCTAAGTCTAGAAATTCTTGACCAAGTCAACCCTCGGTGACTCATGCGACTCTGAGTCGTGGGTCACCGTGACTCACCCTGGCAGCCTCCCACGATTCTGTCTGGGTCAAACTGTGCCCAAACTTGGTGGGTCAGGGTGCGAGCTCTATCGCAGGCACATTGTATCCTGAAGTTTGGCTAAGTCTTGAAACTCTCGACTGAGTCAAACTGCGGTGACTCACATGACTTCGAGTTGTGGGTTACTGCGACTTGCCCGGGCAGCCCCCTGCGCTTCTATCCAGGTCAAACTATGTCTGAACTCGACGGGTCAGGGTGCGAGCTCCACCGTGGGCACATTGCATCCCAAAATTTGGCTAATTTCTAAAATTTAAGAAAACTCCCAAAATTTAGGATGTCCACCTTAACTCGTACGAAGTCGAAAGCCATTCCAATCATCCCGAACTATTTATAAAAATATAACTTAAAGTTTAATAATTTAAATAAAAGTATAGTATACTAAAAAGTTATATTTGTATAAATCTCGTCAACTTCCCTTTGACAAGTGCTTGCCCCTGCCTCGCATTTCTCACCAAGTCAAACCGTGGTGACTCACGTGACTCTAAGTCGCGGGTCATTGCGACTTGCTCGGGCAGCCCCCCGCACTTCTGTCTAGGTCAAACTGTGCCCAAACTTGGCCGGTCGGGGTGCGAGCTCCACCACGGGTACGTTGCATCCTAAAATTTGGATAAGTCCCAAAATTCTCAGCTGAATCAAACCGTGGTGACTCACATGACTCCGAGTCATGGGTCGTCGTGACTCGCCCTAGCAGACCCCCACACTTCTATCCAGGTTAAATAGTGCCCAGACTTGGCGGGTCAGGGTGCGAGCTTCGCCGCGAGCATGTTGCATCTAGAAATTTGGCTAAGTCTTGAAATTCTAGAAACTCTCAAAATCTGACATGTGCACCTTAGCTCGTACAAAGCCGAAACCCATCCCAATCATCCTGAAGTATTTATACAAATAGAACTTAAAGTATAATAAATTAAATAAACATATATTATACTTAAATGTTATATTTGTATAAATCCTGGCAACTTCCCTCTGACAAGCACTTGCTCGGGCATTGCGTTTCTCACCGAATCAAACCGTGGTAACTCCCATGACTTTGAGTCACGGGTCTCCCTACCTAGCCCAGGCAACCCCCCGTGCTTCTGTATGGGTCAAACTATACCCAGACTCGGCGGGTCAGGGTGTGAGCTCCACCGCGAGCATGTTGCATCTTGAAATTTAGCTACGTCCCAAAATTCTCGGCCGAGTCAAACCTCGGTGACTTGCGCGACTCTGAGTCACGGGTCACCACGACTCACCCGAGCAGCCACTCGCGCATCTTTCCAGGTCAAACTATGCCCGAACTCGACCAATTGGGGCGCGAGCTCCCCCGCGGGCATGTTGCATCCCAAAATTTGCATAAGTCCCAAAATTCTCAAAAACTTCTAAAATCTAGAATGTACATCTTAAATCGTATGAAGCTGAAACCCATCGCAATGATCTACCGTGGGCACGTTGCATCCTAAAATTTGGCTAAGTCCTAAAATTTTTAGCTGAGTCAAACCGCGGTGACTCGCGCAACTCCGAGTTGTGGGTCGTCGCGACTCGGATGATTGGGATGGGTTTCGGCTTCGTACGAGTTAAGGTGCACATTCTAGATTTTGGGACTCGCAGGTAAGTTGCATCCCACAATATGGCTAAGTCTTAAAATTCTCAGCTGAGTGAAATCGTAGTGACTTGCGTGACTCCGATTCGTGGGTCACCGTGACTCGAATGATTGGGATGGGTTTTGGCTTCGTACGAGTTAAGGTGCACATTCTAGATAATGGGACTGCGGGCACGTTGCATCCAAAAATTTGGTTAAGTCCCAAAATTCTCGGTCGAGTCAAACTGCAGTGACTCATGCGACTCTGAGTCACCGCGACTTGGATGATTGGGATGGGTTTCAGCTTTGTACGAGTTAAGGTGAACATTCTAGATTTTGGGACCGTAGGTACGTTGCATCCCAAAATTTGGCTAAGTCCCAAAATTCTCAGCTGAGTCAAACCATGGTGACTTGCGTGACTCCGAGTCATCGGTCCCTGCGACTCAGATGATTGGAATGGGTTTTGGATTCGTACAAGTTAAGGTGCACATTCTAGATTTTGGGACCATGGGCACGTTGCATCCTTAAATTTGGCTGTCCTAAAATTCTCGACTAAGTCAAACCGCAGTGACTCGCGCGACTCTAAGTCATGGGTCATCTCGACTCGGATGATTGGGATGGGTTTCGGCTTCGTATGAGTTAAGGTGCACATTCTAAATTTTGGGACGGGCACATTACATCTTAAAATTTGGCTAAGTCTCAAAATTCTCAGCCGCGTCAAACTGCGGTGACTCGCACGACTCTGAGTCATGGATCGCCGCGACTGAGATGATTGGGATGGGTTTTAGCTTTGTACAGGTCAAACTGTGCCCAGACTCAGCGGGTCAGGGTGCGAGCTCTACCATGGGCACATTGCATCCTAAAATTTGGCTAAGTCCCAAAATTTGTATAATTTTAGGGGCTGCCCGGGTGAGTCACGGTGACCCGTGACTCAGAGTCACACGAGTCACCATGGTTTGACTCGGATAAGAGTTTCGGGGCTTAGCCAAATTTTGGGATGCAATGTGCCCGTGGTAGAGCTCGCACTCCGACCTACCGAGTTTGGGTACAATTTCACCCAGACAGAAGCACAGCGGGCTGCCCAGGCGAGTCACGGTGAGCTGTGACTCGGAGTTGTGCGAGTCACCGCGGTTTGACTCGGTGAGAAATGTGAGGCAGGGGCAAGCACTTGTCAAAGGGAAGCTTTCAGGATTTATACAAATATAACATTTAAGTATAATATACCTTTATTTAATTTATTATACTTTAAGTTATATTTGTATAAATACTTCAGGATGATTGGGATGGGTTTCGGCTTCGTACGAGTTAAGGTGCACATTTTAGGTTTTGGGAGTTTTCAAGAATTTTGGCACTTAGCCAAATTTTGGGATGCAACGTGCCCGCAACGGAGCTCGCACCTTGACCCACCGAGTTCGGGCATAGTTTGAGCTGGATAGAAGCGCAAGGGGCTGCTCGGGCGAGTCACGGTGACCCACGACTCAGAGTCGCATGAGTCACTGTGGTTTGACTTGGTCAAGAATTTCAAGACTTGGCCAAATTTTTTGATGCAACATCCACGCGGAGGAGCTCGCACCCAGACCCACCAACCTAGGCACAGTTTGACCCATACAGAAGCTTGGGGGGCTTCCAGGATGAGTCGCGGAGTCTCGCGACTCGGAGTCTCACGAGTCACCATGGTTTTACTCAGTGAGAAATGTGAGGCAGCGATGAGTGCTTGTCAAAGGGAAGTTGTTAGGATTTATACAAATATAACATTTAAGTATAATATATGTTTATTTAATTTATCATACTTTAAGTTATATTTACATAAATACTTCAGGATGATTGGGATGGGTTTCAGCTTTGTATGAGTTAAGGTGCACATTCTAGATTTTAAGAGTTTTTATGAATTTTGAGACTTAGCCAAATTTCAGGATGCAATGTACTTGCGATGGAGCTCGCACCCCGACCCGCTAAGTGTAGGCATAGTTTGACCCAGAGAGAAGTGTAGGGGTCTGCCAGGGCGAGTCGCGACGACCCATGACTTGGAGTCGCATGAGTCATCGCAATTTGACTCGGCCGAGAATTTCAGGACTTAGCAAAATTTTGGGATGCAACATGCCCACGGTGGAGCTTGCAACCCAACCCATCGAGTCTGGGCATAGTTTGACCCAAACAGAAGGGCGGGGGCTGCTTGGGTGAGTCACAACGACCCACGATCCGGAGTCGCGTGAGTCACCGCGGTTTGACTTAGTGAGAAATGTGAGGCAGGGGTGAGCGCTTGTCAAAGGGAAGTTGTCAGGATTTATACTTTAAGTTATATTTGTATAAATAATTTGGGATGATTGGGATGGGTTTCGGCTTCGTACGAGTTAAGGTGCACATTCTAGATTTTAGAAGTTTTCAAGAATTTCGAGACATAGCTAAATTTTGAGATGCAACGTGCCCGCAGTGGAGCTCGCACCTTGACCCATCAAGTCTGGGCATAGTTTGACCTGGATAGAAGTGCAAGGGGCTGCTCGGGTGAGTCCCGACGATCTGTGACTCAGAATCTTGCGAGTCACCACAGTTTGACTAGGCTGAGAATTTTGGGACTTGGCCAAATTTCAGGATGCAACATCCCCGTGACAAAGCTCGCACCTAGACCCACCGAGTTTAGGCATAGTTTGACCCAGACAGAAGCGCAGGGGGCTGCCACAGCGAGTCGCGGTGACCCGCGACTCAGAGTCGTGCGAGTTGCCACAGTTTTACTCAGCGAGAAATGTGAGGCTATGGTGAGCACTTGTCAAAGGGAAGTTGTTAGGATTTATACAAATATAACATTTAAGTATAATATACATTTATTTAATTTATTATACTTTAAGTTATATTTGTATAAATACTTAAGGATGATTGGGATGAGTTTCAGTTTCGTACGAGTTAAGGTGCACATTCTAGATTTTGAGAGTTTTCAAAAATTTTAGCACTTAGCCAAATTTTGGGATGCAATGTGCCCGCGGTGAAGCTCGCACCTTGACCCGCTGAGTCCGGGTATAGTTTGACCTGGATAGAAGCGCGGGGGGCTGCCCGAGCAAGTCGCAGTGACCCGTAACTTGAAGTCGTGCGAGTCACCATAATTTGTCTCGATCAAGAGTTTCAGGACTTAGCCAAATTTCAGGATGCAACGTACCCACGGTGGAGCTCGCACCCTGACCCATCGAGTCTGGGCATAGTTTGACCCAGACAGAAGGGTGGGGGGCTGCCTAGGTGAGTCATGGTGACCTGTAACTCAGAGTCGCGCACGTCACCGCAGTTTGACTCACTGAGAAACGTGAGGTAGGGGCGAGCGCTTGTCAAAAGGAAGTTGCCAGGATTTATACAAATATAACATTTAAGTATAATATATGTTGATTTAATTTATTATACTTTAAGTTATATTTTTATAAATACTTCCGGATGATTGGGATGGGTTTCGGCTTCGTACGAGTTAAGGTGCACATTCTAGATTTTGAGAGTTTTAACAAATTTTGGGATGCAATGTGCCCGCGGTGGAGCTCGAACCCTGACTCGCCAAGTCTGGGTATAGTTTGACCCGTATGAAGCTGAAACCCATCTCAATCATCCGAGTCGTAGCGACCCATGACTCGGAGTCACGCGAGTGACTGTGGTTTGACTCCGTTGAGAATTTTGGGACTTAGCCAAATTTTAGGATACAACGTTCCCACGGTCGCAAAATCTAGAAGGTGCACCTTAACTCATATGAAGCCGAAACCCATCCTAAACATCCGAGTCGCGGTGACCCACGACTCAGAGTCACGCAAGTCACCGTGGTTTGACTCGGTTGAGAATTTCAAGACTTAGACAAATTTTGAGATGCAACATGCCCGCGATGGAGCTTGCACCTTGACCCGCCGAGTTTCGGCATAGTTTGACCCTAACAAAATTACGGGGGGCTGCCCAAGTGAGTCAGGGCAACCCACGACTCGGAGTCACGACTCAGGATGCAACATGCCCACATTTTGGGACTTAGCAAAATTTTTGGATGCAATGTACCCACGGTGGAGCTCGCACCCTAACTCACCGAGTTTAGGTATAGTTTGACCTAGATAGAAGCACGAGGGGCTTCCCGTGCGAGTCGCGATAATCTAAGACTTAGAGTCTCATGAGTCACCGCAATTTGACTCAGCTGAGAGTTTCAGGAGTTAGCCAAATTTTAGGATGCAATGTGCCTACGGTGGAGCTCGCACCTTGACCCACCGAGTCCGGACATGGTTTGACCCAGACAAAAGCACGAGGGGCTGCCCGGTGAGTGGCGGGGACCCGTGACTCAGAGTCATGTGAGTCACCGAGGTTTGACTTAGTGAGAATCGCGAGGCAGGGGTGAGCACTTGTCAAGGGAAGTTGCCAAGATTTATACAAATATAACATTTAAGTATAATATATATTTATTTAATTTATTATACATTAAGCTATATTTGTATAAATACTTTGAGATGATTGGGATGGGTTTCATCTTCGTACGAGTTAAGGTGCACATTCTAAATTTTGAGAGTTTTAACAAATTTTGGGAGCTTGCACCCTGACTCACCGAGTCTGGGTACAGTTTGACCCGTACGAAGCTGAAACCCATCCCAATCATCTGAGTCATAGTGACTCACGACTCGGAGTTGCACAAGTCACCACGGTTTGACTCGGCCAAAAATTTTAGGACTTAGCTAAATTTTGGGATGCAACATGCCCGCGGTCCCAAAATCTAGAATGTGCACCTTAACTCGTACAAAGCTGAAACCCATCCCAATCATCTGAGTCACGGTGACCCAAGACTCAAAGTCACGCGAGTCACCGCAGTTTGACTCGGCCAAGAATTTTGAGAATTAGACAAATTTTAAGATGCAACATACCCGCGGTCCCAAAATCTAGAATGTGCACCTTAACTCATACGAAGCTGAAACCCATCCGGCTCATCTGAGTCACGGTGACCCATGGCTCAGAGTCACGTGAGTCATCAAGGTTTGACTCAACCGACTTCAGGCATAGTTTGACCCTAACAGAAGTGCGGGGGACTACCCGGGTGAGTCAGGGTGACCTGTGACTCAGAGTCGCGGGATTCACCGCAATTTGATTTGGCGAGAAACATGACGCCCGGGCAAGCACTTATCAGAGGGAAGTTGCTAGGATTTATACAAATATAACATTTATGTATAATATACATTTATTTAATTTATTATACTTTAAGTTATATTTGTATAAATAGTTTGGGATGATTGAGATGGGTTTTCGCTTCGTACAAGTTAAGGTGCACATGCTAGATTTTTGAAGTTTTTGAGAATTTTGGGACTTAGCCAAATTTTGCGATACAACGTGCCCGCGGTGGAGCTCGCACCCTAACCCACTGATTCTAGGCATAGTTTGACCCAGACAGAAGCACGGGGGGCTGCCATGGTGAGTTACGGTGACCCGTGACTCAGAGTCGTGTGAGTCACCGTGGTTTGTCTCGGTCAAAAATTTTAGGACTTCATGCGAGTCACCATGATTTGACTCGACGAGAAATGCGAAGCAGGGGCAAGCGCTTGTCAAAGAGAAGTTGCTCAGATTTATACAAATATAACATTTAATTATAATATACATTTAATTAATTTATTATACTTTAAGTTATATGTGTATATATAGTTCGGGATGATTGGGATGGCTTTCGACTTCGTATGAGTTAAGGTGAACATTCTAGATTTTGAGAGTTTTCTTGAATTTCAAGAATTAGCCAAATTTTAGGATGCAATGTGCCCGCGGTGGAGCTCGCACACTGACCCGCTGAGTCTGGGCATAGTTTGACCCAGATAGAAGCATGGGGAGCTGCCTGGGCAACTCGTAGTGACCTGCAACTCGGAGTCACGTGAGTCACCGCAGTTTGACTTGGTCGAGAGTTTCAAGACTTAGCCAAAGTTTAAGATGCATCCTGCTTGAGACGGAGCTCGCACCCCGACCCACTGAGTCTGGGCACAGTTTGACCCGGACAGAAGCGCGGGAGGCTGCTAGAGCAAGTCTTGGTAACCTGCAACTCAGAGTCATACAAGTCACCGAGGTTTGACATCGCTAAGAATTTTGGGACAGCCAAATTTTGGGATGCAACGTGCCCACATTTTGGGACTTAGCCAAATTTTAGGATGTAATGTGCCCACGGTGGAGCTCGCACCCTGACTCACCGAGTCTGGGTACACTTTGATTCGGATAGAAGTGTGGGGGGCTACCCAGCTGAGTCACGGTGACCTGGGACTCAGAGTCGCATGAGTCACCATGGTTTGACTCGGCTGAGAGTTTCGAGAGTTAGCCAAATTTTGGGATGCAATATGCCTGCGACGGAGCTCACACCCTGACCCACCAAGTCTGAGCATAGTTTGACCTAGATAGAAGCATGGGGGGCTACCCGGTGAGTCACGGTGACCCGCGACTCAGAGTCACGCAAGTCACTACAGTTTGACTCGGTGAGAAATGCAAGGCAGGGGCGAGCGCTTGTCAAAGGGAAGTTTCTGGGGTTTATACAAATATAACATTTAAGTATAATATATGTGCACATTCTAGGGATGATTGGGATGGGTTTAGGCTTCGTACGAGTTAAGGTGCACATTCTAAATTTTGAGAGTTTTTGAAAATTTTAGGACTTAGCCAAGTTTCGAGATGTAATGTGCCCGCGGTGGAGCTCACACCCTGACCTGCCAAGTCAGGGCATAGTTTGACCCACACAAAAGTGCAAGTGGCTACTCAAGTGAGTTGTGGTGACCTATGACTCAGAGTCATGTGAGTCACCGTGGTTTGACTCAGCTGATAATTTTAGGACATAGCTAAATTTTGGGATGCAACGTGCCCGTAGTGGAGCTCGCACCCCAACCTATTGAGTCTGGGTACAGTTTGACCTAGATAGAAGTGCGGGGGGCTACCAGGGTGAGTCACGGCAACCCATGACTCAGAGTCACGTGAGTTAGGATGGTTTGACTGGACTGAGAATTTTGGGACTTAGCTAAATTTCAGGATGCAACGTGCCCGCGGTGGAGCTCGCACCCCGACCTGCTTAGTTTAGCCATAGTTTTACACAGATAGAAGCGCATGGGGCTGCCTGGGTGAGTCGCAATGACTCATGACTCAGAGTCATGCGAGTCACCGTAGTTTCACTCGGTGAGAAATGCGAGGTAGGGGTGAGTGCTTGTCAAAGGGAAGTTGTCAGGATTTATACAAATATAACATTTTAAGTATAATATACGTTTATTTAATTTATTATATTTTAAGTTATATTTGTATAAATACTTCACGATGATTGGGATGGCTTTCAGCTTCGTACGAGTTAAGGTGCACATTCTAGATTTTGGGAGTTTTCTGAAATTTTGAGAATTAGCAAAATTTTGGGATGCAATGTGCCTGCGGTGGAATGTTGCACCCCGACCCGTCAGGTCTGGGCATAGTTTGACTCAGACAAAAGCATGGGGGGCTACCCGGTGAGTCGCGGTGACCCGTGACTCAGAGTCACGTGAGTCACCGCGGTTTGGCTCGACCGAGAATTTTAGGACTTAGCCAAATTTTAAGATGCAACGCGCCTGCGGTCCCAAAATCTAGAATGTGCACCTTAACTCGTATGAAACCTAAACCCATCCCAATCATTAGAGTCATGGTGACCCCTGACTCAGAGTCACGTGAGTCACCGCAGTTTGACTCAGCCGAGAATTTCAAAACTTAGCCAAATTTTAGGATACAGCATGCCCGCGGTCCCAAAATCTAGAATATGCACCTTAACTCGTACGAAGCTGAAACCCATCCCAATCATCTGAGTCATGGTGACCCATGTCTCAAAGTTGTGTGAGTCACTACGGTTTTACTCGATCGAGAATTTCGAGACTTAGCCAAATTTTGGGATGCGACGTGCCCACGGTCCCAAAATCTAGAATGTGCATCGTAACTCGTACGAAGTCGAAACCCATCCTAATCATTTGAGTCATAGTCTCCCATGACTCAGTTGCATGAGTCACCATGGTTTGACTCTACCGAGAATTTTGGGACTTAGCCAAATTTCAGGATGCAACGTGCCCACAGTTCTAAAATCTAGAATGTGCACCTTAACTCATACGAAGCTGAAACCCATCCTAATCATTCGAGTCATGGGGACTCAAAGTCACGTGAGTCACCGCAATTTGACTCGGCTGAGAATTTTAGGACTTAGCCAAATTTTGAGATGCAACTTGCCCGCGGTCCCAAAATCTAAAATGTGCACCTTAACTTGTATGAAGCTGAAACCCATCCTAATCATCTAAGTCGCAGTGACCCATGACTCAAAGTCGCACGAGTGACCGCAATTTCACTTAGCTAAGAATTTTAGGACTTAGCCAAATTGTGGGGTGCAACGTGCCTGTGAGTCCCAAAATCTACAATGTGCACCTTAACTCATACGAAGCCAAAACCCATCCCAATCATCTAAGTCACGATGACCCATGACTTAGAGTTGCACGAGTCACCGCGGTTTGACTCGGTTGAGAATTTTGAGACTTAGCCAAATTTTAAGATGGAACATGCCTATAGCGAATGATTGGGATGGGTTTCAGCTTCATACGAGTTAAGGTGCACATTCTAGATTTTGGGAGTTTTCAAAAATTTTGGGACTTATGCAAATTTTGGGATGCAACATGCCTGCGGGGAAGCTCACACCTCAATCGGTGAAGTTCGGGCATAGTTTGACCCAAACAGAAGCGCAGGGGGCTACTTGGGTGACTCGCGGTGACCCGCGACTCAGAGTTGCACGAGTCCCTGAGGTTTGAGTCAGTCGATAATTTTGGGACTTAGCCAAATTTTAGGATGCAACATGCCCGCGGTGGAGCTCGAACCCCAACCCACCGAGCCCAGGCATAGTTTGACCCAGATAGAAGCACGGGGGGCTGCCTAGGTGAGTCACGGTGAATTGTGACTCAGAGTCATGGGAGTCACCGTGGTTTGATTCGGTGAGAAACATGACACCAGGGTGACTGCTTATCACTCCAACTTGCCTGACCAGCCCCCTGTGCTATTGTCTGGGACAAATTGTGCCCAGGCTCAGCGGGTCAGGATGTGAGCTCCACCGCGGGCACGTTGCATCTCAAAATTTGGCTAAGTCCCAAAATTTTTGGATAAGTAAAACTGTGCTGACTCACGTGACTCCGAGTCGCAGGTCACTACGACTCACCCTGGCAGCTCCGCGCACTTTTGTCTGGGTCAAACTATGCTTGGACTGGGTAGGGTCAGGGTGCAAGCTCCATCGCGGGCACGTTGCATCCCAAAATTTGGCTAAGTCTTAAAATTATTGACTGAGTAAGACTGCAGTGACTCACGCAACTCTGAGTCATGGGTCACCGCGACTCGCCCTAGCAGCCTGCTGCACTTTTGTTTGGGTCAAACTCTACTTGGACTCAGTGGGACGGGGTGCGAGCTCCACCATGGGCACATTGCATCCCAAAATTTGGCTAAGTCCCAAAATTCTTAAAAAATTCCAAAATCTAGCATGTGCACCTTAACTTGTACGAAGTCGAAACCCATCCCAATCATCCTGAAGTATTTATACAAATATAACTTAAAGTATAATAAATTAAATAAATGTATATTATAATTAAATGTTATATTTGTATAAATCTCAGCAACTTTCCATTGACAAGCACTCACCCCGGTGTCGCATTTCTCACCGAATCAAACCACGCTGACTCACGCAACTCTGAGTTGTGGGTCACCATGACTCACCTAGGTAGCCCCCTAGGCTTCTGTCCAGTTCAAACTGTGCCCAGACTCGGCGGGTTGGGTTGCAAGCTCTACTGTGGGCATATTACATCCTGAAATTTGGCTAAGTCCTAAAATTTGTGAAAACTCCCAAAATCTAAAATGTGCACCTTAACTCGTACGAAGCTGAAACTCATCCCAATCATCCCGAAGTATTTATACAAATATAATTTAAAGTATAATAAACCTATATTATACTTAAATGTTATATTTGTATAAATTCTGACAACTTCCCTTTGACAAGCGCTCGCCCCTGCCTTGCATTTATCACTGAGTCAAACCATAGTCACTCATGTGACTCTGAGTAATGGTTCACATCAACTTGCTCGAGCTGCCCACCACACTTCTGTCTGGGTCAAACTATGCCCAGACTCAGTGGGTCAGGGTGCAAGCTCCGCCGTAGGCACATTGCATCCAAAAATTTGGCTAAGTCCTGAAACTCTTAGCCGAGTCAAACTATGGTGACTCATGCGACTCTAAGTCGCGGGTCACCATGACTCACCCAGGTAGCCCCCTGAACTTCTATCCAGGTCAAACTATGCCCAGACTCGGTAGATCAGGGTGTGAGCTCCACTGCGGGCACATTGCATCATGAAATTTGGCTAAGTCTCAAAATTTATGAAAACTTCTAAAATCTAGAATGTGCACCTTAACTCGTACGAAGTTGAAACCCATCCTAATCATCCCAAAGTTTTTATACAAATATAACTTAAAGTATAATAAATTAAATAAATGTATATTATACTTGAATGTTATATTTGTATAAATCCTGACAACTTCCCTTTGACAAGTGCTCGCCCTTGCCTCGTGTTTCTCACCAAGTCAAACCGTAGTGACTCGTGTGACTCTGAGTCATAGGTCATCGCAACTGACCCGAGCAGCCGCACACACTTCTGTCCAGGACAAACTGTGCCAGACTCGGCGGGTCAGGGTGCGAGCTCCACCGCGGGCATGTTGCATCTCAAAATTTTGCTAAGTCCTAAAATTCTTGGCCAAGTCAAACCATGGTGACTCATGTGACTCTGAGTCGCGGGTCACCGTGACTCTCCCTGGTAGCCTCCCGTGCTTCTGTCTGGGTCAAACTGTGCTCAGACTCGGTGGGTCGGGGTGCAAGCTCCGTCACGGTCACGTTGCATCTAAAAATTTGGCTAAGTCCTAAAACTCTTGACCGAGTAAAACTGTGGTGAATCGTGTGACTCTGAGTTGTGGGTCGCTGTGACTCACTCGGGTAGCCCCCCACGCTTCTGTCTGGGTCAAACTATGCCCAGACTCGGTAGGTCAGGGTGCAAGCTCCACCGCGGGCACGTTACATCTCAAAATTTGGCTAATTCCTAAAATTTGAGAAAACTCTCAAAATCTAGAATGTGCACCTTAACTCATAGGAAGCTGAAAACCATCCCAATCATCCAAAGTATTTATACAAATATAACTTAAATTATAATAAATTAAATAAACATATATTATACTTAAATATTATATTTTTATAAATCCTAGCAACTTTCTTTTGACAAGCGCTCACCCCTACCTCGTGTTTCTCACTGATTCAAACCGTGGTGACTCACGTGACTCTGAGTCATGGGTCATTACGACTCACCTGAGTAGCCCCTTGAGCTTCTATCTGGGTCAAACTATGCCCGAACTCGACGGGTCGGGGTGTGAGCTCCGCCGTGGGCACATTGCATCCTGAAATTTGGCTAACTCTCGAAACTCTTAGTTGAGTCAAACCGTAGTGACTCATGTGACTCTGAGTCACAGGTCACCGCTACTCACCCGGGCAGCCCCCCGTGCTTCTGAGTGGGTCAAACTATACCAAGACTCGACGGGTCAGGGTGTGAGCTCCACCACGGGCACATTGGCTAAATCCCAAATTTGGCTAAGTCCCAAAATGTGGGCATGTTGCATCCCAAAATTTGGCTAAGTCTTGAAATTCTCAGCCAAGTCAAACCTCGGTGACTCGTGCGACTCTGAGTCACGGGTCATCGCGACTCACCCTGACAGCCTCCCACACTTGTGTCTGGGTCAAACTATGCCCAAACTCACCGGGTCAGGGTGCGAGCTCCATCGCCAGCACGTTGCATCTTGAAATTTGGCTAAGTCCAAAAATTCTTGACCGAGTCAAATCGGGACTCACCCGAGTAGCCCCCTGCGCTTTTGGCCGGGTCAAACTATGCCCAGACTCAGTGGTTCAGGGTGCGAGGTCCACCACAGGCATGTTGCATCCTAAAATTTGGCTAGGTCCTACAATTCTCAGCTAAGTCAAGCTTGGGTGACTCGCGTGACTCCGAGTCGTGGGTCACCGCGACTCACCCAAGCAGCTCCCCACGCTTCTGTCTAGGTCAAACTATACCCAGACTCGGTCGGTCAGGAACTGAATCAAACCACGGGCATGTTGCATCCCAAAATTTCCATAAGTCTTAAAATTCTCCAAAACTCTCAAAATCTAGAATGTGCACCTTAACTCGTATGAAGCCGAAACCCATCCCAATCATCCGCCGTGGGCACGTTGCATCCTGAAATTTGGTTAAGCCCCAAAATTCCTAGCTGAGTCAAACCGTAGTTACTCATATGACTCTGAATCATGGGTCGTCATGATTCGGATGATTGGGATGGGTTTCAGCTTCGTACGAGTTAAGGTGCACATTCTAGATTTTGGGACCGCGGGCACGTTGCATCTCAAAATTTGGCTAAGTCCTAAAATTCTCGACCGAGTCAAACTGCGGTGACTGATGCAACTCTGAGTCATGGGTCACCGTAACTCAGATGATTGGGATGGGTTTCAGCTTCTTATGAGTTAAGGTGCACATTCTAGATTTTGGGACCGCGGCCATGTTGCATCCTGAAATTTATCTAAGTCCTAAAATTCTCGACCGAGTCAAACCGCGGTGACTCGCGTGACTCTGTGTCATGGGTCACTGCGACTCAGATGATTGGGATGGGTTTTGGCTTCATATGAGTTAAGGTGCATGTTCTACATTTTGGGACTGCGGGCACGTTGTATAATTTCAGGGGCTGCCCGGGTGAGTCGCAGTGACCCGCTACTTAGAGTCACACGAGTCACTGTGGTTTGACTCGGCTGAGACTTTTAGGACTTAACCAAATTTTAGGATGTAATGTTCCCACGATGAAGCTTGCACCTTGACCCGTCGAGTTTAGACACAGTTTGACCCAGATAGAAGTGCGACAGGCTGCCCGGGGGAGTCGCGGTGACCCGTGACTTGGTGTCGTGCGAGTCACCGTAGTTTGACTCGGTGAGAAATGTAAGGCGGGGGTGAGCACTTGTCAAAGGGAAGTTGCTGGGATTTATAAAAATATAATATTTAAGTATAATATATGTTTATTTAATTTATTATAGTTTAAGTTATATTTCTATAAATACAATGGGATGATTGGGATGGCTTTTGACTTCGTACGAGTTAAGGTGCACATTCTAGATTTTGGGAGTTTTTGAGAATTTTGGGACTTAGCAAAATTTGAAGATGCAAAGTGCCCACGGTGGAGCTCGCACCTTGACCTGCTGAGTTCGAGCATAGTTTGACTTGGACAAAAGCGCAAGGGGCTGCTCGGGTGAGTCGTGGTGACTTGCGACTCAGAGTCAGGTGAGTCACCGTAGTTTGACTTAGCTGAGAATTTTGGGAGTTGGCCAAATTTAAGGATGTAACATCCCCGTGGTGGAGCTCACACCTAGTCCTGCCAAGTCCAGGCATAGTTTGACACAAACAGAAGCATAGGGGGCTGCTCGGGCGAGTCGCGGTGACCCACGACTCGGTGTTACGCAAGTCACCGCAGTTTGACTCGGTGAGAAATGCGAGGTAGAGGCGAGCACTTGTCAAAGGGAAGTTGTTGGTATTTATACAAATATAACATTTAAGTATAATATACATTTACTTAATTTATTATACTTTAAGTTTTATTTATTTAAATACTTTGGGATGATTGCGATGGGTTTCAGCTTTGTACAAGTTAAGGTGCACATTCTAGATTTTGAGAGTTTTCGAAAATTTTGGAACTTAGTCAAATTTCAGGATGCAACGTGCTTGTGGCGGAGCTCACACCCTGACCTACTGAGCCCGGGCACAGTTTGACCCAGACAGAAGCACAGGGGGCTACCTAGGTGAGTTGCGGTGACCCACGACTCAGAGTCACGGGAGTCACCGCGGTTTGACTCAATCAAAAATTTTGAGATTAGCCAAATTTTTGGATGCAACATGCCCGCGGTGGAGTTTGTACCTTGACCCACCGAGTTTGGGCATAGATTAACTCAGACAAAAGCACGGGGTGCTGCTCGGGTGAGTCGGGGTGACCTGTAACTCAGAGTCGCGTGAGTCACCTCAGTTTGATTCAGTGAGAAACGCGACGTCGAGGTGAGTGCTTGTTAAAGGGAAGTTGTCGAGATTTATACAAATATAACATTTAAGTATAATATACGTTTATTTAATTTATTATACTTTTAGTTAGATTTGTATAAATACTTCAGGATGATTGGGATGGGTTTCAGCTTCATACAAGTTAAGTTGCACATGCTAGATTTTGGGAGTTTTTAAGAATTTAAGGACTTAGCCAAATTTTGAGATGCAACGTGCCTGCAGTAGAGCTCGCACCCTGACCTGCCGAGTCTTGGCATAGTTTTACCCGGACAAAAGTATGGGGGGCTGCCAGGGTGAGTCACGGTGACCCACGACTTGGAGTCACGTGAGTCACTGGGGTTTGACTAGGCCGAGAATTTTTGGACTTAGCCAAATTTTAGGATGCAACGTGCCCGCGATGGAGCTCGCACCCCGACATGATGCCGGGGCGAGCGCTTGTCAGTGGGAAGTTGTCAGGATTTATACAAATATAACATTTAAGTATAATATAAATTTATTTAATTTATTATTCTTTAAGTTATATTTGTATAAATACTTCAAGATGATTGGGATGGGTTTCAACTTCATACAAGTTAAGGTGCACATGCTAGATTTTGGGAGTTTTCAAGAATTTTTGGACTTAGCCAAATTTCAGGATGCAACCTACCCGCGACGGAGCTTGCACCCTGACCCGCCGAGACCGGGCATAGTTTTACCCAAACGGAAGCACGGGGGGCTGCCAAGGTGAGTCACGATGACCCACGACTCAGAGTTGCGTGAGTCATTGCGGTTTGACTCGGCTGAGAATTTTGGAACTTAGCCAAATTTTGAGATGCAACATAGCCATGGTAGAGCTCGCCTCTCGACCCACCGAGTCTAGGCATATTTTGACTCGGATAGAAGTGTGGGGGGCTACCCGGGTGAGTTGTGATGACCCGCAACTCAAAGTCACGTGAGTCACCGTGGTTTGACTCAGCGAGAAACGCGAGGTAGGGGCGAGCGCTTGTCAAAGGGAAGTTTCTAAAATTTATATAAATATAAAATTTAAGTATAATATATGTTTATTTAATTTATTATAATTTAAGTTATATTTGTATAAATACTTCGGGATGATTGGGATGTCTTTCAGCTTCGTACGAGTTATGGTGCACATTCTAGATTTTAAGAGTTTTCTCAAATTTCAAAAATTAGTTGAATTTCGAGATGCAATGTGCCTACGATGGAGCTCGCAACCTGACCCACCAAGTCCAGTCACAATTTGACCCAGACAGAAGCATAGGGGGCTGCCCCGGTGAGTCATGACGACTCGCGACTCAGAGTCATCTGAGTCACTGCGGTTTGACTCAGCGAGAAACGTGAGGCAGGGGTGAGCGCTTGTCAAAGGGAAGTTGTCAAGATTTATACAAATATAACATTTAAGTATAATATATATTTATTTAATTTATTATACTTTAGGTTATATTTATATATATACTTCAGGATGATTGTGATGGCTCTCGGCTTTGTACGAGTTAAGGTGCACTTTCTAGATTTTGGAAGTTTTCTCAAATTTCAGGAATTAGCCAAATTTTGGGCTGTATGGTGCTCGTGGTGGAGCTCGCACCCCGACCCGCTGAGTCCAGTCACAGTTTGACCTGGACAAGAGTGTGGGAGGCTGCCCGGGTGAGTCACGGTGACCCGTGACTTGGAGTTGCACGAGTCACTATGGTTTGACTCAGCCGAGAGTTTCAGGACTTAGCCAAATTTTGGGATGCAACATGCCCACGACGGAGCTCACACCCTGACCCACTGAGTCTGGGCACAGTTTGACCATTACAGAAGCACGAGAGGCTGCCAAGGTGAGTTACAGTAACCCGTGACTCAAAGTCACATGAGTCACCGTAGTTTGACTCGGTGAGAAATGCGAGGTAGGGGTGAGCACTTATCAAAGGGAAGTTGCTAGGATTTATACAAATATAACATTTAAGTATAATATATGTTTATTTAATTTATTATACTTTAAGTTATATTTGTATAAATACTTTACGATGATTGGGATGGGTTTTGGCATCATACGAGTTAATGTGCAAATTTTAGATTTTGAAAGTTTTTAAGAATTTTGGGACTTAGCCAAATTTTTGGATGCAACGTGCCCGTGGTAGAGTTCCCACCCTAACCTGTTGAGTCCAGGTACAGTTTGACCCAAATAGAAGCGCAAGGGGCTGCTCGGGCAAGTCGCGGTGACCCATGACTCAGAGTCACATGAGTCATTGCAGTTTGACTCAGCCAAGAATATCGGGACTTAGCCAAATTTTGTGGTGCAATGTCCCCATGGCAGAGGTCGCACCCTAACCTGTCGAGTCTGGGCACAGTTTGACTCAGACAGAAGCATGGGTGGCTACCAGGGTGAGTCACGGTGACCCGCGACTCAGAGTCGTGCGAGTCACCATGGTTTTACTCAGTTGAAAATTTTGAGACTTAGCCAAATTTTAGGATGCAACATTCCCACGGTGTAGCTCGCATTGTGAATCGACGAGAAATGCGAGGCAGGGGCGAGCGCTTGTCAAAGGGAAGTTGCCAGGATTTATACAAATATAACATTTAAGTATAATATATGTTTATTTAATTGATTATACTTTAAGTTATATTTGTATAAATACTTTGGGATGATTGGGATGGCTTTCAGCTTCGTACGAGTTAAGGTGCACATTCTACATTTTGGGAGTTTTCTCAAATTTTGGGAATTAGCCAAATTTCAGGATGCAATGTGCCCGCGGTGGAGCTCACACCCTGACCTGCCGAGTCTAGGCATAGTTTGACCTGGATAGAAGCGCGGGAGGCTACCCGGGTGAGTCACGGTGACACATGACTCACAGTCACGTGAGTCACCATGGTTTGACTCGACTGAGAGTTTTGGGACTTAGCCAAATTTCAGGATGAAACATGCCTGCGATGGAGCTCACACCTTGACCCTCTGAGTCTGGGCATAGTTTGACCCAGACAAAAGTACGGGAGGCTACCAGTGTGAGTCACGGTGACCCGTGACTCGGAGTCGCATGAGTCACCGCTGTTTGACTTGGCTGAGAATTTTAAGACTTAGCCAAATTTCAAGATGCAACATGCCCAGGGTGGAGCTCACACCCTGACCCGTTGAGTCTCAGCATAGTTTGACCCAAACGTAAGCACGGGGGGCTGCCAGGGTGAGTCACGGTGACCCGCCACTCAGAGTCACGTGAGTCACCGCGGTTTGATTCGGTGAGAAATGCGATGTTAGGGCGAGCGCTTGTCAGAGGAAATTTGTTAAGATTTATATAAATATAACATTTAAGTATAATATATATTTATTTAATTTATTATACTTTAAGTTATATTTGTATAAATACTTCAGGATGATTGGGATGGCTTTCAACTTCATATGAGTTAAGGTGCACATCCTAGATTTTGGGAGTTTTCTCAAATTTTAAGACTTAGCCAAATTTTATGATGCAATGTGCCCGCGGTGGAGCTCACACCCCAACCCACTGAGTCCGAGCACAATTTGACCCGGACTGAAGCACTGGGGGCTACCCTAGTGAGTCACGATGACCTGCAACTCAGAGTCACGCGAGTCACCGCGGTTTGACTCGGCTGAGAATTTTAGGACTTAGCCAAATTTCAGGATGCAACTTGCCTGCGGTGGAGCTCCCAACCTGACCCATTGAGTCTGGGCACAGTTTGACCCAGATTGAAGTGCGGGGGGCTGCAAAGGTGAGTCATGGTGACCCGTGACTCAGAGTCACGTGAGTCACCTCGGTTTGACTTGATGAGAAATGCAAGGCAGGGGCGAGCGCTTGTTACAGGGAAGTTGTCAAGATTTATACAAATATAACATTTAAGTATAATATATGTTTATTTAATTTATTATACTTTAGGTTATATTTGTATAAATACTTTAGGATGATTGGGATGGGTTTCGGGTTCGTACGAGTTAAGGTGCACATTCTAAATTTTGAGAGTTTTCACAAATTTTGGGACTTAGCCAAATTTTGGGATGCAATGTGCCCACGGTGGAGCTGGCACCCCAACCCACCGAGTCTAGGCATAGTTTGACCCGGATAGAAGTGCGGAGGGCTGCTTGGGTGAGTCGCTGTGACCCGCGACTTAGAGTCACACGAGTCACCGCGGTTTGACTCGGTCGAGAGTTTCAGGACTTAGCCAAATTTTAGGATAAAATGTGCCCGCAGCGGAGCTCGCACCTTGACCCGCCGAGTCCGAGCATAGTTTGATCCAGATAGAAGCTCGGTGGGCTGCCGAGGTGAGTCACAGTGACCCCCGACTCAGAGTTGTGCAAGTCACCGCGGTTGGACATGGTGAGAAATGCGAGGTAGGGGTGAGTGCTTGTCAAAAGGAAGTTGTTATTCTTAATTATAACATTTAAGTATAATATACATTTCTTTAATTTATTATACTTTAAATTATATTTGTATAAATACTTTGGGACGATTGGGATGGGTTTCCGCTTTGTATGAGTTAAGGTGCACATTCTAGATTTTGGGAATTTTCAAAAATTTCGAGACTTAGCCAAATTTTAGAATGCAAGGTGCCTACGGCTGAGCTCACACCCTGACCTGCCGAGTCTGGGCATAGTTTGACCCAGACAGAAGCGCAGGGGGCTATCCAAGTGAGTCATCGTGACCTGTGACTCAGAGTCACACGAGTCACCGATGTTTGACTCGACTGAGAATTTTGTGACTTAGCCAAATTTTAGGATGCAATGTGCCCACAGTGGAGTTTGCACCCTGACCCGTCGAGTCCGGGCATAGTTTGACCTGGACAGAAGTGTGGGGGGCTACCTAGGTGAGTCGTAGTGACCTGTGACTCCAAGTCGCGTGAGTCACCTCAGTTTGATTCGGTGAGAAATGCAATATCGGGGCGAGCGCTTGTCAGAGGGAAGTTGCCAAGAATTATAAAAATATAACATTTAAGTATAATATACATTTATTTAATTTATTATAAATTAAGTTATATTTGTATAAATACTTTAGAATGATTGGGATGGGTTTCGGCTTCGTACGAGTTAAGGTGCACATGCTAGATTTTAAGAGTTTTTGAGAATTTTGAGACTTAGCCAAATTTCAGGATGCAATGTGCCCGCGGTGGAGCTTGCACCCCGACCCACCGAGTCTAGGCATAGTTTGACCTAGACAGAAGCGCGGGGGGTTGCCAGGGTGAGTCGCGATGACCCATGACTTGGAGTCACGTGAGTCCCCGCAGTTTGACTCGGCCGAGAATTTTGGGAGTTAGCTAAATTTTAGGATGCAACGTGCCAGCGGTGGAGCTCGTACCCCGACCCGCTGAGTCTAGGCATAGTTTTACTCGGATAGAAGTGCGAGGGGCTGTCCGGCTGAGTTGCGGTGACCCATGACTCAGAGTCATGTGAGTCACCAAAGTTTGATTCGATGAGAAACACGACGCCAGGGCAAGCACTGGTCAGAGGGAAGTTGCTGGGATTTATACAAATATAACATTTAAGTATAATATATGTTTATTAAATTTATTATACTTTAAGTTGTATTTGTATAAATACTTCAGGATGATTAGGAAGGGTTTCGGCTTCGTACGAGTTAAGGTGCACATGCTAGATTTTTAGAGTTTTCAAGAATTTTGGGACTTAGCCAAATTTTGGGATGCAACGTGCCTACGGCAGAGCTCACACCCTGACCTGCTGAGTTTGGGCACAGTTTGACCCAGACAGAAGTGCAGGAGGCTGCCAAGGCGAGTCGTGATGACCCGCGACTCAGAGTCATGCGAGTCACCACGGTTTGACTCAGCCGAAAATTTTGAGACTTAGCCAAATTTTGGGATGCAACATACCCGTAGTGGAGCTTGGACCCTGACCCGCTGAGTTTGGGCATAGTTTGACCCGAATAGAAATGCGGGGCACTGGCTGAGCGAGTTGCGATGACCCATGACTCAGAGTCACGCGAGTCACCGCAATTTGACTCGGTGACAAATGTGAGGCAAGGGTGAGCGCTTGTCAAAGGGAAGTTGCGAGGATTTATACAAATATAACATTTAAGTATAATATACATTTATTTAATTTATTTAATTTATTATACGTTAAGTTATATTTGTATAAATACTTCAGGATGATTGGGATGGCTTTTAGCTTCGTACGAGTTAAGGTGTACATTCTAGATTTTAAGAGTTTTTTCAAATTTTGGGAATTAGCTAAATTTTAGGATGCAATGTGTCTGCGATGGAGCTCGCACCTTGACCCACTGAGTCTAGACACAATTTGACCCAGACAAAAGTGCGGGGGGCTGCTCGAGTGAGTCACAGTAACCCATGACTCAGAGTCGCGGGAGTCATCATGGTTTGACTCGACCGAGAGTTTTGGGACTTAGCAAAATTTTGGGATGCAACATGCCCGAGACAGAGCTCGCACCCCAACCCGCTGAGTCTGGGCACGATTTGACCCAGGTAGAAGTGTAGGAGGCTGTCAGGGTGAGTCGTGGTGACCCGCGACTTAGAGTTGCGTGAGTCATCGCGGTTTGACTTGGCTGAGAATTTTGGGACTTACCCAAATTTTAGGATGCAACGTGCCAGAAGCGTAGGGGGCTACCAGGGTGAGTCACGGTGACCCACGACTCAAATTCATGCGAGTCACCTCGGTTTGACTCGAAGAGAAACATGAGGTAGGGGTGAGTGCTTGTCAAAGGGAAGTTACCAGGATTTATACAAATATAACATTTAAGTATAATATACGTTTATTTAATTTATTATACTTTAGGTTATATTTGTATAAATACTTCAAGACGATTGGAATGGGTTTCAGCTTCATACGAGTTAAGGTGCACATTCTAAATTTTTGGAGTTTTCACGAATTTCAGGACTTAGCCAAATTTTGGGATGCAATGTACCTGCGGTGGAGCTCACATCCTGACCCACCGAGTCCGGGTATAGTTTGACCTGGATAGAAGCATGGGGGGTTTCCCAGGTGAGTCTCAGTGACCCGTGACTCAGAGTCACATGAGTCACCATGGTTTGACTCAGCTGAGAGTTTCAGAACTTAGCCAAATTTCAAGATGCAATGTGCCCGTAGCAGAGCTCGCACCCTGACCCACTGAGTCCAGGCATAGTTTGACCCAGACATAAGCGTGGTGGGCTGCCCGGGTGAGTCACGATGACCCGCGACTTGATGTCATGTGGATCATAGTGATTTGACTCAATGAGAAATGTGAGGCAAGGGCGAGCATTTGTCAAAGGAAAGTTATATTTGTATAAATACTTCAGGATGATTGGAATGGGTTTCAGCTTTGTATGAGTTAAGGTGCACATTCTAGATTTTGAGAGTTTTTGAGAATTTTGGGACTTAGCCAATTTTCAGGATGCAACCTGCCCGCGGTGGAGCTGCCACCCTGACCCTCAGAGTTCGGGCATAGTTTGACCAAGATAAAAGTGCAGGGGGCTGCTCAGGTGAGTCACGGTGACCCATGACTCAGAGTCACGTGAGACACTGCAGTGGAGCTCGCACCCTGACCTGCTGAGTTTGGGCATAGTTTGACCTAGACAAAAGTGTGGGGGGCTACCTAGGCGAGTCGTGGTGACCCGCGACTCAGAGTCACATGAGTCACCGCAGTTTAACTCAGCTGAGAGTTTCAGGACTTAGCCAAATTTTGGGAGGTAGGAGAAAGCACTTGTCAAAGGTAAGTTGCTGGGATTTATACAAATATAATATTTAAGTATAATATACATTTATTTAATTTATTATATTTTAGGTTATATTTTTATAAATACTTCAGGATGATTGGGATGGGTTTCATCTTTGTACGAGTTAAGGTGCACATTCTAGATTTTGAGAGTTTTTGAGAATTTGGGGACTTAGCCAAATTTAGGGATGCAACATGCCCGTGGGAGAGCTCGCACCCCGACCCTCTGAGGCCGAGCATAGTTTGACCTAGACAGAAGCATGGGGGACTGCTCAAGCGATTCACGGTGACCTATGACTCAGAGTCATGCGAGTCACCACAGTTTGACTCGGCTGAGAATTTTTGGACTTAGCCAAATTTTAGGATGCGATGTGCCCGCGTTGGAGCTCGCACCCTGACCCGCTAAGTCTGGGCATAGTTTAACCTGGACAAAAGCACAGGGGGTTGCCCGGGTGAGTTGCGGAGACCCACGACTCAGAGTCGTACGAGTCACTGCAGTTTGACTCAGCCAAGAATTTTGAGAATTAGCCAAATTTTAGGATGTAATGTGCCCGCGATAGAGCTCGCACGCTGACCCGCCGAGTCCAGGCACAGTTTGACCTAGACAAAAGTGCGGGGGGCTGCCCGGGTGACTCGCGGTGACCCATGACTCAGAGTTGTGCGAGTCACCGTGGTTTGACTCAGGGAGAAACGCGAGGCAGCGGTGAGCACTTGTCAAAGGAAAGTTGCTGGGATT
Organism: Chamaecyparis obtusa; assembly: GCA_027943335.1. Lineage (NCBI taxonomy): Eukaryota > Viridiplantae > Streptophyta > Pinopsida > Cupressales > Cupressaceae > Chamaecyparis > Chamaecyparis obtusa. The sequence continues at coordinate 446,678 of BSBK01005289.1, forward strand.
TATACAAATATAACATTTAAGTATTATATATGTTTATTTAATTTATTATATGTTAAGTTATATTTGTATAAATACTTCACAATGATTGGGATGGGTTTCAACTTCATACGAGTTAAGGTGCACATTCTAAATTTTTGAAATTTTCAAGAATTTCATTACTGAGCCAAATCTCGGGATGCAATGTGACCGCAGCGGAGCTCGCACCCTGACCCACTGAGTCTAGGCACAGTTTGACCCAGACAGAAGCACAGGGGGCTACCCCAGTAAGTCACGGTGACCCGCGACTCAGAGTTGCGCGTGTCACCGCAATTTGACTTGGCTAAGAATTTTAGGACTTAGCCAAATTTTAGGATAATATACATTTATTTAATTTATTATACTTTAAGTTATATTTGTATAAATATTTTAAGATGATTGGGATGGGTTTCGGCTTCTTACGAATTAACGTGCACATTCTAGATTTTGAGAGTTTTTGAGAATTTCAAGACTTAGCCAAATTTCAGGATGCAATGTGCCCGCGACGGAGCTAGCACCCCGACCCACCGAGTCTAGACATAGTTTGACCCATATAGAAGTGCAGGGAGCTGCTCGGGTGAGTCGCGGTGATCCGTGACTCAGAGTCGTGTGAGTCAACGTGATTTGACTCAGTCGAGAATTTTAGGACTTAGCTAAATTTTTGGATGCAACATCCTTACAACAGAGCTCGCACCCCGACTCACCGAGTCTGGACATAGTTTAACCTGGACAGAAGCACGGGGGGCTTCCAGGGTGAGTCATGGCAACCCATGACTGAGAGTCATGCAACTCACCGTGGTTTTACTTGGCTGAGAATTTTGGGACATAGCCAAATATTGGGATACAACGTGCCTGCAGTGTAGCTCGCACCCTGACCCACCGAGTCTGAGAATAGTTTGACCTAAATAGAAGTGCAAGGGGCTACCCAGGTGAGTCACGGTGACCCATGACTCAGAGTCACGTGAGTCACCGCGGTTTGACGTGATGAGAAATGTGAGGCTGAGGTGAGCGCTTCTCAAAGGAAAGTTACCAGGATTTATACAAATATAACATTTAAGTATAATATAGGTTTATTTAATTTATTATACTTTAAGTTATATTTGTATAAATACTGCAGGATGATTGGGATGGGTTTCAGCTTCGTACGAGTTAAGGTGCACATTCTAGATTTTGGGAGTTTTTAAGAATTTTGGGACTTAACCAAATTTTGGGATGCAACGTGCCCGCGGTGGAGCTCGCAGCCCGACCCACCATGTCTCGGCATAGTTTGACCTGGATAGAAGCACGGGGTCTACCTGGGTGAGTCACAGTGACCCGTGACTTGGAGTCGCACGAGTCACCGCGGTTTGACTCGACTGAGAATTTCAAGACTTAGCTAAATTTTAGGATGCAACGTGCCTGCGGTGGAGCTCGCACTTTGACCCACCGAGTCCAAGCATAGTTTGACCCAGACAGAAGCGCAGGCGGTTGCCCGGGTGAGTCACGATGACCCTCGACTTAGAGGGGTCGAGGTGCGAGCTCCACCGCAGGCATGTTGCATCCCAAAATTTGGCTAAGTCCCAAAATTCTTGAAAACTCCCAAAATCTAGCATGTGCACCTTAACTCATACGAAGCTGAAACCCATCCCAATCATCCTGAAGTATTTATACAAATATAAATTAAAGTATAATAAATTAAATAAACCTATATTATACTTAAATATTATATTTGTATAAATCCCAGCAACTTCCCTTTGATAAGCACTCGCCCCTGCCTCGCGTTTCTCACCGAGTCAAACCACAGTCACTCATGCGACTCTGAGTCGCAGCTCACAGCAACTCACCCGAGCAGCCCACCGCTCTTCTGTCCATGGTCAAACTATGCCCAGACTCGGTGGGTTAGGGTGTGAGCTCCGCACAAGCATATTGCATCCCAAAATTTGGCTAAGTCTCGAAACTTTTGATCAAGTCAAACCACGGTGACTCGTATGATTCTAAGTCACGGGTCACCATGACTCACCCGGGTAGCCCCCTGCATTTCTATCCAGGTCAAACTATGCCCAAACTCAGTAGATCGGGGTGCAAGCTCCACCACAGGCACATTGCATCCTGAAATTTGTCTAAGTCCCAAAATTTATGAAAACTCTCAAAATCTAGAATGTGCACCTTAACTCGTACGAAGCTGAAACCCATCCCAATCATCTTGAAGTATTTATACAAATATAACTTAAAGTATAATAAATTAAATAAATGTATATTATACTTGAATGTTATATTTGTATAAATTCCAACAACTTCCATTTGACAAGCACTCCCCCGTGCCTCATGTTTCTCACCGAGTCAAATCGTGGTGACTCGCATGACTCTGAGTCACGGGTCATCGCGACTCACCTGAGTAGCCACACACACTTCTGTCTAGGACAAACTATGCCAGACTTGGTGGGTCAGGGTGCCAGCTCCATTGTGGGCAGGTTGAATCCTGAAATTTGGCTAAGTCTTAAAATTCTCAGCCAAGTCAAACCGTGGTGACTCGTGTGACTCTGAGTCACGGGTCACCGTGACTCACCCTGACAGCCTCCCACACTTCTGTCTGGGTCAAACTATGCCCAGACTCAGTGGGTCAGGGTGCAAGATTGGTCTAGGACACGTTGCATCTAAAAATTAGGCTAAGACCCAAAACTCTCAGTCGAGTCAAACCGCGATGACTCATGCAACTCTGAGTTGCAGGTCGCTGCGACTTGCTCGGACAGCCCCCCACGCTTTTGTCTGGGTCAAACTATGCCCAGACTCGGTGGGTCAGGGTGCAAGCTCCACCGCGGGCACATTGCATCTCAAAATTTGGCTAATTCTCAAAATTTAAGAAAACTCCCAAAATCTAGAATGTGCACCTTAACTCGTACAAAGCCGAAAGCCATCCCAATCATCCAAAAGTATTTATACAAATATAACTTAAATTATAATAAATTAAATAAACGTATATTATACTTAAATGTTATATTTTTATAAATCTCAGTAACTTTCCTTTGACAAGCACTCACCCCTACCTCACATTTCTTGCTGAGTCAAACCGCGGTGACTCACGTGAGCTCCACTGTGGGTTGGGGTGTGAGCTCCACTGTGGGCACATTGCATCCCAAAATTTGGCTAACTCTCAAAACTCTCAGCCGAGTCAAACCGCGGTGACTCATGTGACTTTGAGTCATGGGTTGCCGTGACTCGCTCGGGTAGCCCCCCGCGCTTCTATCTGGGTTAAACTATACCCAGACTCGGCTGGTCAGGGTGTGAGCTCCACCGCGGGTACATTAGCTAAGTCCCAAAATTTGGCTAAATCCCAAAATGCAGGCATGTTGCATCCCTAAATTTTGCTAAATCCTAAAATTCTCGACCAATTCAAACCTCAGTGACTTGTGCGACTTTGAGTTGCGGGTCACCGTGACTCCCCTGGCTGTCTCCCACACTTCTGTCTGGGTCAAACTATAACCAGACCTAGTGGGTCAGGGTGCGAGCTCTGTCGTGGGCATGTTGCATCCTAAAATTTGGCTAAGTCTAAAAATTCTTGACCGAGTCAAACCGTGACTCACCCGAGCAACCCCCTGCGCTTTTGTCTGGGTCAAACTGTGCCTGGACTCGACGGTTCAGGGTGTGAGGTCCATCACGCACATGTTGCATCTTGAAATTTGGCTAAGTCTCAAAATTCTTGGCTGATTCAAGCCTCGGTGACTCACGCGACTCTGAGTCACGGGTCACCGTGACTCGCCCGGGTAGCCTCCCATGCTTCTGTCTGGGTGAAATTATGCCTGGACTCGACCGATCGGGGACAGAGTCAAACCATGGGCATGTTGCATCCCAAAATTTGCATAAAGCCTAAAATTCTTGAAAACTCTCAAAATCTAGAATGGACACCTTAACTCGTATGAATTTGAAACCTATTCCAATCATCCGTCGTGGGCACGTTGCATCCTGAAATTTGGCTAAGCTCCAAAATTCTCAGCTAAGTCAAACCATAGTTACTCACGTGACTCTGAGTCGTGGGTCATCGCAACTCAGATGATTGGGATGGGTTTTGGCTTCATATGAGTTAAGGTGCACATTCTAGATTTTGGGACTCGTGGGCAAGTTGCATCCCGCAATATGGCTACATCCCAAAATTCTCGGTCAAGCAAAACTGCAGTGACTCATGCAACTCCGAGTCATGCATCCTCATGACTCAGATGATTAGGATGGGTTTCAGCTTCGTATGAGTTAAGGTGCACATTCTAGATTTTGGGACCGCAGGCACGTTGCATCCTGAAATTTGGCTAAGTCTTGAAATTTTCAGCCGAGTAAAACCATGGTGACTCGCATGACTCTGACTCACCGCGACTCGGATGATTGGGATGGGTTTCAGCTTCATATGAGTTAAGGTGCACATTCTAGATTTTGGGACCGCAGGCACATTGCATCTGAAAATTTGGCTAAGTCCTGAAATTCTCAGCCGAGTCAAACTGCGGTGACTCGCGCAACTCTGAGTCATGGGTCACTGTGACTCAGATGATTGGGATGGGTTTTGGCTTCTTACGAGTTAAGGTGCACATTCTAGATTTTGGGAACGTGGTCATGTTGCATCCTGAAATTTGTCTAAATCCTGAAATTCTCGGCCGAGTCAAACTGCAGTGACTCACATAACTCTGAGTCCTGGGTCACCGTGACTCAGATGATTGAGATGGGTTTTGGCTTCGTATGAGTTAAGGTGCACATCCTAGATTTTGGGACTGCGGACACATTGTATAATTTCAGGGGCTGCCCGGGTGAGTCGCAGCGACCCGCGACTCGGAGCCACACGAGTCACTGTAGTTTGACTCAGCTGAGACTTTCAGAACTTAGCCAAATTTTGGGATGCAATGTGCCCACGGTGGAGCTCGCACCCTGACCCACTGAGTCTGGGCATAGTATGACCCGGATAGAAGCGCAACGGGCTACCCAGATGAGTCGCGGTGACCCGTGACTTGGAGTCATGTGAGTCACCGTAGTTTGACTCGGTGAGAAATGTGAGGTGCGAGCAAGCGCTTGTCAAAGGGAAGTTGATGGGATTTATACAAATATAACATTTAAGTATAATATATATTTATTTAATTTATTATACTTTAAGTTATATTTGTATAAATACTTCGGGATGATTGGGATGGCTTTCGGCTTCGTACGAGTTAAGGTGCACATTCTAGATTTTGAAAATTTTTGAGAATTTTGGGACTTAGCAAAATTTTAGGATGCAAAGTGCCCACGACGGAGCTCGCACCTCGACCCACCGAGTCCAGGCGCAGTTTGACCTGGATAGAAGCGCAAGGGGCTGCTCAGGTGCGACTCAGAGTCAAGCGAGTCACCGCAGTTTGACTCGGCCAAGAATTTTAGGACTTGGCCAAATTTAAGCATGCAACATCCCCGTGGTGGAGCTCGCACCTAGACCCACCAAGTCTGGGCACAGTTTGACCCAGACAGAAGCATGGCGGGCTGCCCGGGCGAGTCACCGCAGTTTGACTTGGTGAGAAACGCAAGGTAGGGGTGAGCACTTATCAAATGAAAGTTGTTGAGATTTATACAAATATAACATTTAAGTATAATATACATTTACTTAATTTATTATACTTTAAGTTATATTTGTTTAAATACTTTGGGATGATTGCGATGAGTTTCGGCTTCGTACGAGTTAAGGTGCACATTCTAGATTTTGAGAGTTTTCAAGAATTTTGGGACTTAGCCAAATTTCGAGATGCAAAATGCCCACGGCGTAACTCACACCCGAACCTACCAAGTCTGGGTACAGTTTAACCCAGACAGAAGAACAGGGGGCTACCCAGGTGAGTCGTGATGACCCATGACTCAGAGTTGCGAGAGTCACCACGGTTTGACTCGACTGAAAATTTTGGGATTAGTCAAATTTTGGGATGCAATGTGCCCGCGGTGGAGTTTATACCTTGACCTGTCAAGTCTAGGCATAGATTGACCCGGGCTGAAGCGCGGGGTGCTACCCGAGTGAGTCACGGTGACCCGTGACTGAGAGTCGCGGGAGTCACCTCGGTTTGATTTAGTGAGAAACGTGACGCCAGGGTGAGAGCTTGTCAAAGGGAAGTTGTCAGGATCTATACAAATATAATATTTTAGTATAATATACATTTATTTAATTTATTATACTTTAAGTTAAATTTGTATAAATACTTCAGGATGATTGGGATGGGTTTCGGCTTCAAACAAGTTAAGTTGCACATGCTAGATTTTAGGAGTTTTTGAGAATTTAAGGACTTAGCCAAATTTTAGGATGCAACATACCTGCGACGGAGCTCGCACCCTGACTCATTGAGTCTAGGTAGAGTTTGACCTAGATAGAAGTGCGGGGGCCTGCCAGGGTGAGTCGCGGTGACCTACGACTTGGAGTCGCATGAGTCACTGGGGTTTGACTAGGCTGAGAATTTTGGGACATAGCCAAATTTCAGGATGCAATATGCTTGCAGTGGAGCTCGCACCCTGACACACTGAGTCCAGGCACAATTTGACCCAGATAGAAGCGCAGAGGGCTGCCCGGGCGAGTCACGGTGACCTGCGACTCGGAGTCCCACAGGTCACCGCAGTTTGATTCGGGGAGAAACATGATGCCGGGGCGAGCGCTTATCAGTGGGAAGTTGCCAGGATTTATACAAATATCACATTTAAGTATAATATATCTTTATTTAATTTATTATTCTTTAAGTTATATTTGTATAAATATTTCAGGATGATTGGGATGGGTTTCAGCTTCATACGAGTTAAGGTGCACATGCTAGATTTTGAGAGTTTTTGACAATTTTGGGACTTCGCCAAATTTCAAGATGCAACCTGCCTACGGTGGAGCTCACACCCCAACCCACTAAGTCCAGGCATAGTTTTACCCAGATAGAAGTGTGGGGGGCTGCCAGGGTGAGTCACAGCGACCCACGACTCGGAGTTGTGTGAGTCACTGCGGTTTGAGTCGATCGAGAATTTCAGGACTTAGCCAAATTTTGGGATGCAACATAGCCACGGTGGAGCTCCCCTCCTAACCCGCTGAGTACAGGCACAGTTTGACCCAGACATAAGCGTGGGGGGCTACCCGAGTGAGTCGTGAAGACTCGCAACTTGGTGTCGCTCGAGTCACCGCGGTTTGACTCGGGGAGAAACGCGAGGCAAGGGCGAGCGTTTGTCAAAGGAAAGTTATCGAGATTTATACAAATATAACATTTAAGTATAATATATGTTTATTTAATTTATTATAATTTAAGTTATATTTGTATAAATACTTCGGGATGATTGGGATGGCTTTCAGCTTCCTACGAGTTAAGGTGCACATTCTAGATTTTAAGAGTTTTCTCAAGTTTTGGGAATTAGGCAAATTTTGGGATGCAATGTGCCTATGGTGGAGCTCGCACCCAGACCCGCCAAGCCCAGTCACAATTTGACCTAGACAGAAGCATGGGGGGCTACCCAGGCGAGTCACAATGACTCACGACTCAGAGTCACGTGAGTCACTGTGGTTTGACTCAGCAAGAAATGCGAGGCAGGGGTGAGCGCTTGTCAAAGGGAAGTTGTCAAGATTTATACAAATATAACATTTAAGTATAATATATGTTTATTTAATTTATTATACTTTAAGTTATATTTGTATATATACTTCGAGATGATTGGGATGGCTTTCGGCTTTGTATGAGTTAAGGTGCACATTCTAGATTTTGAGAGTTTTCTCAAATTTTAGGAATTAAAAAAAATTTTGGGCTGCAATGTGCCCGCGGTGGAGCTCGCACCCAGACCCGTCAAGTTCAGACATAGTTTGACTCGGACAGAAGCGCGGGGGGCTACTCGGGCGAGTCACAGTGACCTGTGACTCAGATTCATATGAGTCACCGTGGTTTGACTCGATTGAGAGTTTTGGGACTTAGCCAAATTTTGAGATGCAACATGCCCACGACGGAGCTTACACCCTGACCCGTTGAGTCTGGGCATAGTTTGACCTTGATAGAAGCGCGAGAGGCTACTAGGGTGAGTCACGATGACCCGTGAGTCAGAGTCACGTGAGTCACCGCGGTTTGACTCGGTGAGAAATGTGAGGTAGGGGTGAGAGCTTATCAAAGGGAAGTTGTTGGGATTTATACAAATATAACATTTAAGTATAATATACGTTTCTTTAATTTATTATACTTTAAGTTATATTTTTATAAATACTTCAGGATGATTGGGATGGGTTTTGGCTTCGTACGAGTTATTGTGCAAATTTTAAATTTTGAAAGTTTTTTAAAATTTTAGGACTTAGCCAAATATCAGGATGCAACGTGCCCACAGTAGAGTTCGCACCCCAACCCGTCGAGTCTAGGCACAGTTTGACCTGAGCAGAAGTGCAGGGGGCTGTTCGGGTGAGTCATGGTGACCCAGGACTCAGAGTCACGTGAGTCACAGCAGTTTGACTCAGCCAAGAATATCGGGCATAGTTTGACCCAGACAGAAGCATGGGTGGCTACCAGGGTGAGTCGCGGTGACCCGCGACTCAGAGTCATGTGAGTCACCATGATTTTACTCGACCAAAAATTTTGGGACTTAGCCAAATTTTAGGATGCAACGTTCCCATGGTGTAGCTCGCACTGTGACCTACCAAGTCTGGTCATAGTTTGACCTAGACAGAAGCGTGGGGGGCTGCCCGGGCAAGTCGCGATGACCCGTGACTTGGAGTCGCGCAAGTCACCGCGATTTGACTCGGTGAGAAATGCGAAGCAAGGGTGAGCACTTGTCAAAGGGAAGTTGCCAGGATTTATACAAATATAACATTTAAGTATAATATATGTTTATTTAATTTATTATACTTTAAGTTATATTTGTATAAATACTTCGGGATGATTGGGATGGCTTTTAGCTTCGTACGAGTTAAGGTGCACATTCTATATTTTGGGAGTTTTCTCAAATTTTGGGAATTAGCCAAATTTCAGGATGCAATGTGCACACGATGGAGCTTGCACCCTGACCCGTTGAGTCCAGATATAGTTTGACCCAGACAAAAGTGCGGGGGGCTGCTCGGGTGAGTCACGGTGACCTGCGACTCGCAGTCGCATGAGTCACCGCGATTTCACTCAGCTGAGATTTTTGGGACTTAGCCAAATTTTGGGATGCAACATGCCCATGAAGGAGCTCGCACCTCAACCCACTGAGTCTGGGCATAGTTTGACCCAGACAGAAGCACGGGAGGCTGCCAGGGTGAGTTGCAGTGACCCACGACTCGAAATCACGTGAGTCACCATGGTTTGACTTGGCTGAGAATTTTGGGACTTAGCCAAATTTTAGGATGCAACATGCCCATGGTGGAGCTCGCACCCTAACCCACTGAGTCTGGGCACAGTTTGACCCAGACATAAGCACGGGGGGCTGCCTAGGTGAGTCACGATGACCTGCGACTCAGAGTCGCGCGAGTCACCACAGTTTGATTCGGTGAGAAATGCGATGCCGGGGCAAGCACTTGTCAGAAGAAATTTGTCAGGATTTATACAAATATAAGTATAATATATGTTTATTTCATTTATTATACTTTAAGTTATATTTGTATAAATACTTCAAGATGATTGGGATGGCTTTCGGCTTCATACGTGTTAAGGTGCACATTCTAAATTTTGGGAGTTTTCTCTTATTTTGAGACTTAGCTAAATTTCAGGATGCAATGTGCCCGCGGTAGAGCTCATACCCCAACCCACTGAGTTCGAGCATAATTTGACCCAGATTGAAGCACTGGGGGCTACCCTGGTGAGCCACGATGACCCACGACTCAGAGTTGTGCAAGTCACCGCAGTTTCACTCGGTTGAGAATTTCAAGACTTAGCCAAATTTTAGGATGCAACTTGCCCGCGGTGGAGCTGCCAACCCGACCCACTGAGTCTGGGCACAGTTTGACCTAGATAGAAGTGTGGGGGGCTGCATGGGTGAGTCGTGGTGACTCATGACTCAGAGTCGCGTGAATCACCTCAGTTTGACTCGACGAGAAATGAGAGGTAGGGGCGATCACTTGTCATAGGGAAGTTGTCGGGATTTATACAAATAGAACATTTAAGTATAATATATGTTTATTTAATTTATTATACTTTAGGTTATATTTGTATAAATACTTTGGGATGATTGGGATGGGTTTCGGCTTTGTATGAGTTAAGGTACACCTTCTAGATTTTGAGAGTTTTCACAAATTTTGAAACTTAGCCAAATTTTGGGATGCAATGTGCCCGCGGTTGAGTTGGCACCCCGACCCACCGAGTTCGAGCATAGTTTGACCCAGACAGAAGCGCAGAGGGCTACCTAGGTGAGTCGTTGTGACCCGTGACTCAGAGTCACACGAGTCATTGCAGTTTGACTCGACTGAGAGTTTTGGGACTTAGCCAAATTTTAGGATGCAATGTGCCTGCAGTGGAGATCGCACCCTGACCTGCTGAGTTTGGGCACAGTTTGACCTAGATAGAAGCGCGGTGGGCTACCCGGGCAAGTCACAGTGACCCACGACTCAGAGTTGCACGAGTCACCGCGGTTGGACTCGGTGAGAAACGCGAGGCAGGGGCAAGTGCTTGTCAAAGGGAAGTTGCCAAGATTTATACAAATATAACATTTAAGTATAATATACATTTATTTAATTTATTATACTTTAAGTTATATTTATATAAATAGTTTGGGACGATTGGGATGGGTTTTGGCTTCGTATGAGTTAAGGTGCACATTCTAGATTTTGGAAATTTTTAAGAATTTTAAGACAGCCAAATTTTGGGATGCAAGGTGCCCGCGGCTGAGCTCGCACCCCGACCCGTCGAGTCTGGGCATAGTTTGACCCGGATAGAAGCGAAGGGGGCTGCCTGGGTGAGTCGTGGTGACCTGCAACTTAGAGTTGCACGAGTCACCGCAGTTTGACTCGGTCGAGAATTTTGTGACTTACTAAAATTTTGGGATGCAATGTGCCCATAGTGGAGTTTGCACCCTGACCCGCCAAGTCTGAGCATAGTTTGACCGGGAAAGAAGTGCAGGGGGCTGCCTGGGTGAGTCGCGCTAACCTGTGACTCCAAGTCACATGAGTCACCTTAGTTTGATTCGGTGAGAAACGCGATGTTGGGGTAAGCGCTTATTAGAGGGAAGTTGTCGGGAATTATAAAATATAACATTTAAGTATAATATACATTTATTTAATTTATTATACTTTAAGTTATATTTGCATCAATACTTCAGGATGATTGGGATGGGTTTTGGCTTCGTACGAGTTGAGGTGCACATGCAAGATTTTGGGAGTTTTTGAGAATTTTGGGACTTAGCCAAATTTCAGGATGTAATGTGCCCGCGGTGGAGCTCGCACCTCGACCCGCCGAGTCTGGGCATAGTTTGACCTAGACAGAAGTGTGGGGGGCTGCCAGGGGAAGTCGCGGTGACCCATGACTTGGAGTCACGCAAGTCCCCACGGTTTGACTCGACCGAGAATTTTGGGAGTTACCCAAATTTTAGAATGCAACGTGCCCATGGTGGAGCTCGCACCCTGACCCGCCGAGTCTGGGCACAGTTTGACCTAGATAGAAGTGCGGGGGGCTGTCCAACTGAGTCACGGTGACCCGTTACTCAGAGTCATACGAGTCACCAAAGTTTGATTCGGTGAGAAACACGACGCCGAAGCAAGCACTAGTCAGAGGGAAGTTGCTGGGATTTATACAAATATAACATTTAAGTATAATATACATTTATTAAATTTATTATACTTTAAGTTATATTTGTATAAATACTTCAGGATGATATGGATGGGTTTCAGCTTTGTACGAGTTAAGGTGCACATGCTAGATTTTTAGAGTTTTCAAGAATTTTGGGACTTAGCCAAATTTTGGGATGCAACGTGCCTGCGGTGGAGCTCACACCCCGACCCGCTGAGTTCAGGCATAGTTTGACCTAGACAGAAGTGCAGGGGGCTACCAAGGTGAGTCATGGTGAACCGTGACTCGAAGTCACGCGAGTCACCGCGGTTTGACTTAGTCAAAAATTTTGGGACTTAGCTAATTTTTGGGATGCAACGTACCCGTAGTGGAGCTTGCACCCTGACCCACCGAGTCTGGGTATAGTTTGACCTGGATAGAAGTGCAGGGGGCTGGTCAGGCGAGTTGTGATGACCCATGACTCAGAGTCACTCAAGTCACCGCAGGTTGACTCGGTAAGAAATGCGAGGTAGGGGCGAGCTCTTGTCAAAGGGAAGTTGTCAGGTTTTATACAAATATAACATTTAAGTATAATATACATTTATTTAATTTATTATACTTTAAGTTATATTTGTATAAATACTTCAGGATGATTGGGATGGCTTTCAGCTTCGTACGAGTTAAAGTGCACATTCTAAATTTTGGGAGTTTTCTCAAATTTTAGGAATTAGCCAAATTTTAGGATGTAATGTGCCTGCGGTGGAGCTCGCACCCTGACCCACCGAGTTTGGGCATAGTTTGACCCGGATAGAAGTGCGGGGGGCTACCCGGGTGAGTCATAGTGACCCACGACTCAGAGTCACGGGAGTCATTGTGGTTTGACTCGGCTGAGAGTTTTGGGACTTAGCAAAATTTTGGGATGCAACATGCCCGCGACGGAGCTCGCACCCCAACCCGCTGAGTCTGGGCATAGTTTGACTTGGACAAAAGCGTAGGATGCTGCCAGGGTGAGTCGTGGTGACCCGCGACTCAGAGTCGCGTGAGTCACCATGCTTTGACTTGGCTGAGAATTTTGGGACTTACCCAAATTTTAGGATGCAACGTGCCCACAATGGAGCTCACACCTTGACGCATCGAGTCCAGGCACAGTTTGACCTAGACAAAAGCCCAGGGGGCTACCAGGGTGAGTCGTAGTGACCTGTAACTCAGATTCATGTGAGTCACCGTGGTTTGACTCGGTGAGAAATGCAAGGCAGGGGTGAGCGCTTGTCAAAGGGAAGTTGTTGAGATTTATACAAATATAACATTTAAATATAATATTTGTATAAATACTTCAGGATGATTGGGATGGGTTTCAGCTTCGTACGAGTTAAAGTGCACATTCTAAATTTTTAGAGTTTTCATGAATTTCAGGACTTAGCCAAATTTCAGGATGCAATGTGCCCATGGTAGAGCTCACATCCTGACCTGTTGAGTCTGGGCATAGTTTGACCTGGAAAAAAGTGCAGGGGGCTACCCAGGCTAGTCGCGGTGACCTGTGACTCAGAGTCGCATGAGTGACCGCGGTTTGACTCGGCTGAGAGTTTTGGGACTTAGCCAAATTTTGAGATGCAATGTGCTTGCAGCAGAGCTCGCACCCTGAACAGCTAAGTCCAAGCATAGTTTGACCTAGACAGAAGTGTGGTGGGATGCATGGGCGAGTTGCGGCTACCCGCAACTTGATGTCACGTGAGTCACTATGATTTGACTCAGTGAGAAATGCGAGGTAGGGGTGAGTGCTTGTCAAAGGGAAGTTATATTTGTATAAATACTTCAGGATGATTAGGATGGGTTTTGGCTTCGTACGAGTTAAGGTGCACATTCTAGATTTTGGGAGTTTTCAAGAATTTCAGGACTTAGCCAAATTTTAGGATGCAACGTGCCCGCGGTGGACCTAGCACCCCGACCCTCTGAGTCTGGGCATAGTTTGACTAGGATAGAAGTGCAGGGGGCTACTCAGGTGAGTCACAGTGACCCGTAACTCAGAGTCACGTGAGTCACTGTGGTTTGACTAGGCCGAGAATTTCAGGACTTAGCCAAATTTTGGGATTCAACGTGCCTGCGGTGGAGCTCGCACCTTGACCCACCGAGTCTGGGCACAATTTTACCTGGATAGAAGTGTGGGGGGTTGCCCAGGTGAGTCACGATGATCCCTGACTTGGAGTCACATGAGTCACCATAGTTTGACTCGATCGTGAGTTTCGGGACTTAGCCAAATTTTGGGAGGCAAGGGCAAGCGCTTGTCAAAGGTAAGTTGCCAGGATTTATACAAATATAACATTTAAGTATAATATATGTTTATTTAATTTATTATACTTTAGGTTATATTTTTATAAATACTTCAGCATGATTGGGATAGGTTTTGGCTTTGTACGAGTTAAGGTGCACATTCTAGATTTTGGTAGTTTTCGAGAATTTTGGGACTTAGCCAAATTTGGGGATGCAACATGCCCGCGACAGAGCTCGTACCCTGACCCTCTGAGTCTGGGCACAGTTTGACCCAGACAAAAGTGCGGGGGGCGGCTCAAGTGAGTCATGGCAACCCGTGACTCAGAGTCGCACGAATCACTACAGTTTGACTCGGCCAAGAATTTTGGGACTTAGCCAAATTTCAGGATGCGATGTGCCCGCGGTGGAGCTTGCACCCTGACCCAGTAAGTCTGGGCACAGTTTGACCCAGATAGAAGCACAAAGGGTTGCCCGGGTGAGCCATGGAGACCCGCGACTCGGAGTCACATGAGTCACCGCAGTTTGACTCAGCTAAAAATTTTGGGAATTAGCCAAATTTTAGGATGCAATGTGCCCGCGACGGAGATCACACACCGACCCACCGAGTTTGCATATAATTTGACCTAGACAAAAGTGTAGGGGGCTGCCTGGGTGACTTGCAGTGACCCATGAGTCAGAGTTGTGTGAGTCACCGCGGTTTGACTCGGGAAAAAATGTGAGGCAACGACGAGCGCTTGTCAAAGGGAAGTTGCTTAGATTTATACAAATATAACATTTAAGTATAATACACATTTATTTAATTTATTATATGTTAAGTTATATTTGTATAAATACTTCAAGATAAATGGGATGGGTTTTACTTTCATACGAGTTAAAGTGCACATTCTAGATTTTGGAAATTTTTAAGAATTTCATTACTGAGCCAAATCTCAGGATGCAACATGCCCGTGGCGGAGCTCGCACCCTGACCCGCTGAGTCTAGGCACAGTTTGACCCAGATAGAAGCACGGGGGGCTACCCTGGTAAGTCATGGCGACCTGCGACTCAGAGTCGCGTGAGTCACCATGATTTGACTCAGTCGAGAATTTTGGGACTTAGCCAAATTTTAGGATTCAACGTGCCCGCAGCGGAGCTTGCACCCTGACCCGCCGAGTCCGGGCACAGTTTTACCCGAACAGAAGCATGGGGGCTACCTTGGCGAGTCGCCACATCCCACAACTTAGAGTCATGTGAGTCACTGTGGTTTGACTCAGTGAGAAATGCGAGGCAGGGGTGAGCGCTTGTCAAAGGGAAGTTGTTAGGATTTATACAAATATAACATTTAAGTATAATATACATTTATTTAATTTATTATACTTTAAGTTATATTTGTATAAATATTTTAGGATGATTGGGATGGGTTTCAGCTTCTTACAAGTTAAGGTGCACATTCTAGATTTTGGGAGTTTTCAAAAATTTTGAGACTTAGCCAAATTTTTGAATGCAACGTGCCCGTAGTGGAGCTCGCACCCTAACCCGCCGAGTCCGAGCATAGTTTGACCTAGATAGAAGCATGGGGGGTTGCCCGGGTGAGTCGCGGTGACCCACGAATTAGAGTCACATGAGTCACCGCAGTATTTAAATTTAATTAAATAAATAGAAGAATATAATGATTATAGTTAATTAATAAAATTAACCATAATGTTAAGGGAAAATATTAATATAAATTAATATTAGTGTGAATGGACAATTTTAGGTGTCTACAACATGTTTATTTAATTTATTATACTTTAAGTTATATTTGTATAAATACTTCAGGATGATTGGGATGGATTTCGGCTTCGTATGAGTTAAGGTGCAGATTCTAGATTTTGAGAGTTTTTAAGAATTTTGGGACTTAGCGAAATTTCAGGGTGCAACGTGCCCGCAGCAGAGCTAGCACCCTGACCCACTGAGTCTGGACATAGTTTGACCCGTACAGAAGTGTAGGGGGCTGCTCGGGTGAGTCATGGTGACCTGTGACTCAGAGTCATGTGAGTCAACATGGTTTGACTTGGTCAAGAATTTTGGGACTTAGCTAAATTTTGGGATGCAACGTCCTTGCGGTGGAGCTCGCACCTCGACCCACTGAGTTTGGGCATAGTTTAACCTAGACAGAAGCGTGGGGGGCTTCCAGGATGAGTCACGATGATCCACAACTCAGAGTCATGCGAGTCACTATGGTTTTACTCAGTCAAAAATTTTAGGACATAGCCAAATTTTGGGATATAACGTGCCCGCGGTGGAGCTCGCACCCTGACCCACTAAGTTTGGGAATAGTTTGACCTGGATAGAAGCGCGGGGGGCTACCCGGGTGAGTCATGGTGACCTATGACTCAGAGTCCTGAGAGTCACCATGGTTTGACTCGGTGAGGCTGAGGTGAGCGCTTGTCAAAGGGAAGTTACCAGAATTTTTACAAATATAACATTTA
This sequence comes from Chamaecyparis obtusa, assembly GCA_027943335.1. NCBI lineage: Eukaryota > Viridiplantae > Streptophyta > Pinopsida > Cupressales > Cupressaceae > Chamaecyparis > Chamaecyparis obtusa. The sequence goes on from BSBK01005289.1 coordinate 463,056, forward strand.
AGTATAATATAGGTTTATTTAATTTATTATACTTTAAGTTATATTTGTATAAATACTTCGAGATGATTGGGATGGGTTTCAGCTTCGTACGAGTTAAGGTGCACATTTTAGATTTTGGGAGTTTTTAAGAATTTTGGGACTTAACCAAATTTTGGGATGCAATGTGCCCGTGGTGGAGCTCGCACCCTGACCCATCGAGTCTGGGCAAAGTTTGACCTGGACAGAAGCACGGGGTCTACGTGGGGGAGTCACGGTGACCTGTGACTTGGAGTCACGCGAGTCACCGCGGTTTGACTCGGCTGAGAAATTTAGGACTTAGCCAAATTTTAAGATGCAACGTGCCCGTGGCAGAGCTCGCACCTTGACCCGCCAAGTCCAGGCACAGTTTGACCCAGACAGAAGCGTGGGGGGCTGCTTGGGTGAGTCGTGATGACCCTCGACTTGGAGTCACGTGAGTCTGCGCAGTTTGAGTCATGGTGACCCGTGACTTAAAGTCTCGAGAGTCACCGTGGTTTGACTCGGCAAGGCTGAGGTGAGCGCTTGTCAAAGGGAAGTTGTCAGGATTTATACAAATATAACATTTAAGTATAATATATATTTATTTAATTTATTATACTTTAAGTTATATTTATATAAATACTTCAAGATGATTGGGATGGATTTCGGTTTCGTACGAGTTAAGGTGCACATTCTAGATTTTGGGAGTTTTCAAGAATTTTGGGACTTAGCCAAATTTCAAGATGCAACGTGCCCGCAGTGGAGCTCACACCCTAACTCGCTGAGTTCATGCACAGTCTGACCTGGACAAAATCGTAGGGGGTTGTTCAGGCGAGTCACGGTGACCTGCGACTTAGAGTCACGCGAGTCACCGCAGTTTGACTCTTTCGAGAATTTTGGGACTTAGCCAAATTTTGAGATCCAACGTCCTTGTAGTGGAGCTCGCACCTCGACCCGCTGAGTCAAGGCATAGTTTGACCCAGACAGAAGCGCAGGGGGCTACTAGGGTGAGTCACGGTGACTTGCGACTCAGAGTCGTGTGAGTCACCGTGGTTTTCTTTGATCAAGAATTTTGGGACATAGCCAAATTTCAGGATGCAACATTCCCGTAGTGGAGCTCGCACCCCGACCCACCGAGTTCGAGCACAGTTTGACCTTGACAAAAGCACGGGGGGCTACCCGAGTGACTTGCGGTGACCCGCTACTCAGAGTCGCGTGAGTCACCGCGGTTTGACTCGACGAGAAACGCGAGGCAGGGGCGAGCGCTTGTCAAAGGGAAGTTGCCAAGATTGATATAAATATAACATTTAAGTATAATATATATTTATTTAATTTATTATACTTTAAGTTATATTTTTATGAATACTTTGGGATGATTGGGATGGGTTTCAGCTTCATATAAGTTAAGGTGCACATTCTAGAATTTGAGAGTTTTCAAGAATTTTGGGACTTAGCCAAATTTTAGGAAGCAACGTGCCCGCAGCAGAGCTTGCACCCTGACCTGCTGAGTCTAGGCATAGTTTGACCCAGACAGAACCGCTGGGGGCTGTCCGGGTGAGTCACGGTGACCCGTGACTCAGAGTTGCACGAGTCACCTCAGTTTGGCTTGGCTGAGAATTTCAGGACTTAGCCAAATTTTGGGATGCAACGTGCCTATGGTGGAGCTCGCACCAAGACCCGCTGAGTCTGGGCATAGTTTGACCTGGACAGGAGTGTGGGGGGCTACCCTGGTGAGTCTCGGTGACCCCTGACTCAGAGTCACGTGAGTCACCACAGTTTGACTCGACAGGAAATGTGAGGTAGGGTTTAGGGTTTAGGGTTTAATTAAAAATTAACAATTAAAAATTAACAATTAACAATTAACAATTAAAAATTAACAATTAAAAATTAATAATTAAAAATTAACAATTAACAATTAAAAATTAACAATTAAACATTAAAAATTAAAAATTAACAATTAAAAATTAACAATTAACAATTAAAAATTAACAATTAACAATTAACAATTAAAAATTAACAATTAAAAATTAACAATTAATAATTAACAATTAAAAATTAACAATTAACAATTAAAAATTAACAATTAACAATTAACAATTAACAATTAAAAATTAACAATTAACAATTAAAAATTAAAAATTAACAATTAAAAATTAACAATTAACAATTAACAATTAACAATTAACAATTAAAAATTAACAATTAAAAATTAACAATTAACAATTAACAATTAATAATTAACAATTAACAATTAACAATTAACAATTAACAATTAACAATTAAAAATTAACAATTAACAATTAAAAATTAACAATTAAAAATTAATAATTAACAATTAAAAATTAACAATTAACAATTAACAATTAACAATTAAAAATTAACAATTAAAAATTAACAATTAACAATTAACAATTAACAATTAACAATTAACAATTAAAAATACTTTAATTTAAAATTTAACAATTAACAATTAAAATTTAATTTATTATACTTTAAGTTATATTTGTATAAATACTTTAGGATGATTGGGATGGGTTTTGGCTTCTTACGAGTTAAGGTGCACATGCTAGATTTTGGGAGTTTTTGATAATTTTGGGACTTAGCCAAATTTTGGGATGCTACGTGCCCATGGCAGAGCTCGCACCCCGACCCACCGAGTCCGGGCATAGTTTGACCTGGACAGAAGAGCGGCGGGCTGCGAGGGTGAGTCGTGGTGACCCGTGACTTGGAGTCACGTGAGTCACCGCGGTTTGACTCAGCTGAGAATTTTGGGATTTAGCCAAATTTTAAGATGCAACGTGCCCACGGTGGAGCTCGCACCCCGACCCGTGGAATCCGGGCATAGTTTGACCCAGATAGAAGTGCAGGGGGCTGCCCGGGCAAGTCGCGGTGACCCGTGGCTCAGAATCGTGTGAGTCACCATAGTTTGATTCAGTGAGAAATGCGACGCTGGGGTGAGTGCTAGTTAGAGGGAAGTTGCCAAGATTTATACAAATATAACATTTAAGTATAATATACATTTATTTAATTTATTATACTTTAAGTTATATTTGTATAAATACTTCAGAATGATTGGGATGGGTTTCGGCATCATACGAGTTAAGGTGCACATTCTAGATTTTTAGATTTTTTGCAAAATTTTGAGACTTAGCCAAATTTTGAGATACAACGTACCCGCAGCGGAGCTCAAACCCTGACCCGCCGAGTCTGGGCACAGTTTGACCTAGACAGAAGTGCGGGGGCTGCGAGGGTGAGTCACGTCGACCTGTGACTCAGAGTCATGCGAGTCACCGTAGTTTCGCTCGGCTGAGAATTTTGGGACTTAGCCAAATTTCAGGATGCAACATGCTCGCAGTGGAGCTCGCACCCCGACCCACTGAGTCCAAGCACAGTTTGACCTAGACAGAAGTGCAGGGTGTTGCGTGGGCGAGTAGCAGCGACCCACAAGTCACCGCAGTCTGACTCGGGGAGAAACGCGAGGTAGGGGCGAGCGCTTGTCAAAGGGTAGTTGTTGGGATTTATACAAATATAACATTTAAGTATAATATACATTTATTTAATTTATTATACTTTAAGTTATATTTGTATAAATACTTCGGGATGATTCAGATGGGTTTCAGCTTCGTACGAGTTAAGGTGCACATTCTAGATTTTGCGAGTTTTCAAGAATTTTGGGACTGAGCCAAATTTTGGGATGCAAGGTGCCCGCAGCAGAGCTTGCACCCTGACCTGCTGAGTCCGGGCATAGTTTTACCCAGATAGAAGCGCGGGGGGCTGCCTGGGCAAGTCAAGGTGATCCGTGACTCAGAGTCACGCGAGTCACCATGATTTGATTCAGCCGAGAATTTCAGGACTTAGCCAAATTTTCGGATTCAACGTGCCCGCGGCGGAGCTTGCACCCCGACCCGCCGAGTCTGGGCATAGTTTAACTTAGACAAAAATGCGGGGGGCTGTCCTGGTGAGTCGCGACGACCCATGACGCAGAGTCATGTGAGTCACTGTGGTTTGACTCGGTGAGAAACGCGAGGCAGGGGCGAGCGCTTGTCAAAGGAAAGTTGTCAGGATTTATACAAATATAACATTTAAGTATAATATATATTTATTTAATTTATTATACTTTAAGTTATATTTGTATAAATACTTAAGGATGATTGGGATGGGTTTCAGCTTCTTACGAGTTAAGGTGCACATTCTAGATTTTGGAAGTTTTTAAGAGTTTTGGGACTTAGCCAAATTTTAGGATGCAACGTACCCGCAGCAGAGCTAGCACCCCGACCCACTGAGTCTGGGCATAGTTTGACCCATACAGAAGTGCAGGGGGCTGCTCAGGCGAGTCGTGGTGACCTGTGACTCAGAGTCATGCGAGTCACCGCGGTTTGACTCGGCAAAGAATTTTGGGATTTAACCAAATTTTGAGATGCAACGTCCCTGCGGTGGAGCTCGCACCCTGACCCGCCGAGTCTAGGCACAGTTTAACACAAATAGAAGCGTGGGGGCTGCCAGGGAGAGTCACAGTGACCCACGACTTGGAGTCTTGTGAGTCACCACAGTTTTACTCGGCTGAGAATTTTGGGACATAGCCAAAATTTGGGATACAACATGCACGCGGTGGAGCTCGCACCCTGACATGCCGAGTCTGGGAATAGTTTGACCTAGATAGAAGCATAGGGGGCTTCTCAAGTGAGTTGCAGGGACCCGCGACTCAGAGTCACGTGAGTCACTATGGTTTGACTAGGCGAGAAACGCAAGGCTGAGGCGAGCGCTTGTCAAAGGGAAGTTGCTAGGATTTATACAAATATAACATTTAAGTATAGTTTAGGTTTATTTAATTTATTATACTTTAAGTTATATTTGTATAAATACTTCAGGATGATTGGGATGGGTGTCAGCTTCGTACGAGTTAAGGTGCACATTCTAGATTTTGGGAGTTTTCAAAAATTTCAGAACTTAGCCAAATTTTGAGATGCAACATGCCCGCGATAGAGCTTGCACCCTGACCCGCCGAATCTGGGCACAGTTTGACCTGGACAAAAGCACGGGGGCCTACGTGGGTGAGTCACGATGACCTACAACTCAGAGTTGCGTGAGTCACCACTGTTTGACTCGGTCGAGAATTTTGGGACTTAGCCAAATTTTAGGATGCAACGTTCCCGCAGGGGAGCTCACACCTGGACCCGTCGAGTCCGCGCACAGTTTAACCTGAACAGAAGTGCAAGGGGCTGCTCAGACGAGTCACGATGACCCTTGACTCAGAGTCGCTCGAGTCTACGTGGTTTGACTCAGGGAAAAATGCGAGGCAGGGGCGAGTGCTTGTCAAAGGGAAGTTGTCAGGATTTATACAAATATAACATTTAATAATAATACACGTGTATGCAATAAAAATAAGCACCTATTTACTGCATATACAAAACACCAAAACACCAAACATTCTCACATTAGATGTTAGAAATCTCAATTGCAACAAAGTAGATAATTTTCATTACAACCTCTGATGAGCTAAAACAAGGGCACCCAAAACCTTGTTTGATTTGCTCTTTGAGATTATGTGGGTATGCTCTCTTAACACAAATGAAATGAAAGCTAAATGCAAGACTACAAAATGCAGGATGAGGGTTTTGGAAACAAGTATGAGAAACTTGCCTCAAATCTCACAATGATATGCAAGTGCAAGATCTATGAAGAAGATAATGCACAAGCAAAATGATGCAATGAAATAAAATCTAAACTAAGGATGAGATGCAATACTATGCTAAGAAATTGAAATGCTACAATGCTAGATTACTAGAATGTTTAAAATGCTTAAAATGTTTAATGATTATGTTTGCAAGAATCCTATTAGCCTACAAAAGAGAGAGAGACCTTCTTTTATAGAAAACAAAAAGAAATAGACGGTGAAGATTAAGAGGCAAAAGAATGGATGGATAAGATTAAGAGGCAAAAGAGGAGTGGCTAAGATTAAGAGGCAAAAGAAATGAGTGGATAGGATTAAGAGGCAAAAGGATGTTAGGTAGGGTTTGAAAAAGGTGAAGTGGCAAAAGTCAAACTTCATTTGAGAGGGAAAAAGAGAATTTACAAATGATTGCTGTAAGAAAAAGATGGAGAGGTGGCCACCTTGGAAAAGGTGATTGTGCACATGTTTAGAGGTAATCCACCTTTTAATCAAGATTAGAGGAATATTTAGAAAAAGACAAGTTTAGAAAAAGAGGAAAAGGGGATTAAATTAAAATAAATTCAATTTAATCATAGTTTAGAAGAATTTTAAGCTAGTGGAGGAATAAAATAAAATAAAATTATTTTATAAAGAGAAATGGAGGGATAATATATTAAATTAAATTTAATATATTATAGTATTTAAATAAAATTTAAGTACAAAGGGAAAATGAATTTATTTAATTAAAATAAATTTAATTAAATAAATACAAGAATATAACGATTATAGTTAATTAATAAAATTAACCATAATGTTAAGGGAAAATATTAATATAAATTAATATTAGTGTGAACGGATAATTTTAGGTGTCTACATTTTGCCCCTCTTTGATGCGGTGTCAAAATCAGCATCGCGTCAAAGAAGAAGAAAATAATATGCCCCAAGATTTGTGCCTAAGCAACAATGAGAGGAGGATAAGGATGATGCCCCCTCGAGAAAATTGAGCAAAAGATTAATTTTGACAATTTTCTCGAAAAGGAAGGGTGAGGATAGAGGAAATGAATAAAAGAAGGCCTCCAATGCAAAATGAACCTAAATGAAGACTATCTTTGTGTCAACATGGGAGAGCATATCCGATTTTGATATTGTTCTTGACATTATGCACCAAGGTATGAGGAACCAAGATGACCATGTGTCAAGTACGTGATCAAAAAGGTTAAATACAACCGTATGTCTTATGACACCATGATATGGAAGACCATGATGCCCCTGTGACAATAGGATGCAACAACCATAATAGATGCAAAAAAAGACTAATACATACAAGCAACAAGCAAGCATGCACACCAAACTAAAAGCAAACCAACATATTTCCCATAGTCAAGATGAAAACTAATTGATTGATTGATTGATTGAGAGATTGCGAGGACAGGGCCTCAAGGATTGGGAAGGATAAATCCCATGATGGTGATTAGATTTGAAATTGATCAATTGATAATTAGATGATTTGGTTCAGTACGATGGTTTGATTAAAGATTAAGATGCTAGATTGCAAGATTGGATTGCATGAATTAGTATTGATTGCACTTGATTGGAATGACTTGAATTTTTTTTTGGATTATATGGATTTTTTTATTTTTTTTTTATTTTTTTTTTTCAGGATCATATATCAATTTTTTGAATTTTTTTCAGGGTCATATATCAATTTTTTTTTTTGAATTTTTTCAGGATCATTTTATATTGTTTTTGGATTTTTAAATCTTTAAAATTTATTTGGATGAGAGGATTGGAAAGAATAGGACTGGAAGAGAAGATGATTAGATAAGAAGATGATTTGATAAGATGAGATTAAAAAGAATGAAAGGGGAATAAATGGATTGAATTAGAAGATAAAGAGATTTGATAGAGAAGATGGTTTGAATAAGATGAAAGGATGATTAAGGGATTGGATAGGATGCAAGACAGAAAATGGATAAGTGGATTGGGACCAATGACAAGGGATAACCAAGGAGTGATAGAGGATAGAGAGATGGTGGATAAAGGATGAATGGATGGAAGGGATGGATTGGGTAGGAGATAAATGGAATGAATGGATACGTAAGGGTAGGATATAGAAGACTATAGGATGGGGGATATAGGTATGGTGATCCAAGAACAATGTGGAAAAGGGTGAAATGCAAGGACTATGTGGACTAGAAGGAGGAGAATGACGGATGGAAATATGGAGGATAACAATGTATATTATGGAAGGATGGTGATAGGATATGGGGAGGAAAGTGATATGGTAAGGATGATGAGGTATGGAGAGATGGATCATAAAGGATGTGTGAAGGAGATGAAGGCTTGTGCATTGTCCAAAGTGTGCAAGGATATTTTGTTTGTAGTTTAGTACCTCTATCTTTTTTATGAAGGAAAAAGGTATGAAAATGGAAAGTGGATGGATAAGGGATATGAGATGGAGGGTATGTAGAGGATAGGAGATAATGACATGTAGGATATAGATGGAATTGGATAATAGATAATGGATGGAGGAAATGTATAGGATAATCAAGATCAAGGACATGGGAAGGCATATGGACTCAAAGAGTATTATGAATGATGAATTAAGGGAAAGAATATAACAAGGACTATGAGATGGAGAATAGGGATATCAAGATCAAATGTGGGAAAATGGATTAAAATATGAAGGAAAATGGATGACTAAAGATTAAGGATTATGGAAGGGACATATGGATAGAGGCGATGCATAGGACAGTCAAGATCAAAGATGGAAAAGGAAACGAAAATGAACATAGATAGGAAAATGGATGAAGGATAGGGAATGTGGCAGATATTTATGGCAGCAAAGAATGGGTAGAGCTTGCCCCCAAGTATAGAGTGCAAGGGGAGGGAGTATACATGACATCTGTTTGCCAGGTTTTCATCATGGTACTTGCCTAAAGCACATGATTACCAAGTTTTCACCATTGGATGATTTTTTTTTCTTTTTTTTTTCAACATTTTTGGAGGAATTTGAGCTTGGTATTCTTTGGATAATGTTCTTTTGGAAAGATGTGCTATGATTGGCCTAGGCCGTTGAAAGGTAAGCTCAAAGATGCTGAAAATGGTGATGGTAGGGGAAAGATATGGAGGTTAAGATAGATGATGGCTAAGTATTTATGCATAAGATGGGGTGAGAGGAATGGGAGGATATGATATGGAAGGATAGAGACTAGATATAGGAATTGGATATTGGATAGGGTATTGAAAGGTTTGTGTGGAAGTAGGTGGAAATGGTGGCAAAATCAACATCAACGCACACCTTGGAGGGTAATGTATAGGTGAAGGGAGAATGGATCGGCTAGCGTGAGATTTTGATGTAGGAAGTGATGTGGATTTTGGGACACGAGGATCCAATATATTTGATGGTGGAGAGAATGGAAGATATTTAGATGAATACAGAGTGGAAATCTTTGGAAGCTTGAATGTCAAATTTGATTTTTCTTTTATATTGGAGGACCCTTGTGGTCTCTTGAGTATTTCCTTTTTCTTTTTAGTCACATGTCAATTAGATAGGACATGGTGATCTTCATACATATGTGGATTCTTGTATTTCTGATTTTTATGTTGTGCATCCAATTCGCTTCCAAAAGACTTAGGAATTATGGATGAATGAGGCTCATATAATGGGTTTTGGTGGATGGATGGATATAAATCTCTCAAGGATGTGTGTCTTTGTTGATCTTGAGGTATGGTGGAAGAAATAAATGATGAGCTAGGAGTGAGAGGTATAGTGGATGGAGGAACATAAAGACCTGAAATGGATGGAAGGGATGGAGGGTTTAGTGTTGGGATATAAGGGCCCAAAATGGATGGATAGGATGAAGGATTTCCTTTAGGGATATAGGGACCCAAGATGGATTTGGAAGGTAATGAAGGGTTATGTTTATTCTTGAATGGAGGTATATAAGGTGTAGGATAGATATTAGCATCTGTAGAGTGAGCGGTATCACCGAGGCTATCAAGTGTAAGGTTTCCTTGGTCCTTGAGAGGCTCCTTAATAATAGATTTAGGAGGAATACGATCTTGTGAAGGATTAGGATCTTGAGATGGAGGATCAAGAAGGATAGTGGGATCTTGTGGAGGATTAGGAACATGAGGGGAATTAGGAGGAATAATGGGATCTTGAGAGGGATTGGAATAATGACATGGAGATGAAGCGATACTTTGATCTTGACTTTGGAGAGGATTATATGGTGGAGTGGAAGAAGTGGTAGGATCTTGAGGTGGAAGGATATCGTGGAATGAAGTGGAGGGAATGCCTTGATCTTGATTAGGATTGGAATTATGAGGTGGATGAAGAGGGATAGGTGGATTGTGAAAAATAAGGGGATCAAGAAGTGGAGGAATGCTTGGATCTAAAGGATGAGAGGTATCTTTATTAGCATGCTTTGGGACAATGTCTTGGCATGTATGGACTTGTGAGGGTGATTTGATGGATGGGTTAGGACCTTCAACTTCAATCTCTCCTTTGTCAATAAGGTCTTGGACAAAGTTTTTAAACTTTAAGCACTTCTTGATATCATGACCCTTGATGCAATGATAATCACAATATTCATTTTCCTTATACCAAGTGGGTTTAGGTTGAATCTCATCAAAGGGCATAGTGTTTGGAAAAACCATCATGTTTTGGTCAACAAGCAGGTGGAATATGACATCAAGAGGGTCTGCAAGGGCAGTGTATTGTCTAGCTTTGGGCGACTGTGAAGCTTTAGATGATAGGAATGATGTGGGTTTTGGATGATTAGGATTTTGCGGAGGTTGAGGCTTGGATGGAGGATTTGGGTTTGATGGTGGATGAGGATTATGGATTTGGAAAAAGGGGGGAGGACATATGTCTTCAAATGCAAAAAATTTCTTTTGACCCCCATTTTGTAAGTTAAGGACAATGTTTTTAAGCTCTTCAAGCTCTTGAGCAAGATTGGGTATGTTGGACGCATGATGGGGGTGATGGAAGGAATTATGTGTGGATGGAGGATAATGAGGTGGATTTCACTTGTCAAAGGTAGAGGAAGGATAAGGAATGTGATATGGATTGGGATTGGATATGAAGTGTTGCGGATTGATTTGGTAGGTGGGTTGGATTGGAGGTATAGCTTGAGGATTATGGTTTTGCACTTTGAAGTCCTCAACCATTTTGTGAAACCAATCCATATTCATGATGTTTAAATTTAGAGATTTTGGATTGGATTAGAGGAATATGATGTAGAGGAAGATTGGAATTAAGAATGGAAGATTTGATGAAAGATGAAATATGAACTTAGGACTAGGAGCAAGTTTTGATTTTGATTTAAAAGGGCATGAACTCAAGGATTTGATATGATTGGATGATGGATTTGATTGATTTAATTTGATTTTGATTTTGGATTTGTGAGGGCAGGGCCTCAAGGTTGGATTTGATTTGATTTGATTTGGGTGATGATTGAAGTCCAAAGATGATGATTGTGCTCCTAAGCCAAAAGTGGAAGATTAGAAGATGGTTTTGATAAATATTTAGATTAAGAATGGATGAAGTGGAAGAATAAATAAGAGATATTTGAAGACAAGTTGAATGGATGATGTGATTGATTTGGAACGATAGGGGATATATGGCCTGAATTAGAACATAGAAAGTAATAGCGCAATGTGCATTTCCAAATGATTTACACAACTCTCAACATAGTCAAAGACATATCAAGCACATTCTACCTAAGGTCAAAAGGGAGGTGTTCCAACCTTTTCCCACAACTTGATGTTCTTAGCCCCACAATTAAGTGGTTGAATGGCCTTTCCTAGGACTATGCAAGTTATGGATCAATTGGAAAAGAACAATGCTCGTGGCGCATGTCTTTCCGTATTGCCATATTCAAGCTTTAGCATCCAAGGGAACACATATGGTGAGTATCTTAAGGTGATCCAGGTAAGTCCACTTGGATCAATCCTTGCACAAAGGAAGTCACACAGCTAAAATGGTTGGCCTCTAAGTCCTTAGGTGTCTAGTAAGGTCCTCCGTTCATGACTTTCCCTTGTAGTTTCGCAAGCAGAATTCAGACCAAAAGCCCTACAAGCATCCAATAAGTATAGTCTCGCAAGCAAGATTCAGACCTCTCGGCCCTATACTAGATGAACGTATTCCCCTTGTAGTAAACAAGATTGAGACCATTGATGGCCCTACAAGCGCCCCATCAAATGTAGTCTTGCTTAGCAAGATTGAGGCAACTAGGCCCTACACATGAAGAAGCATTAGGAATAGAAAATAGCCAAGTCTCCCCTCTCTTTAGATTGAAGGAAGCTTTTGATTATAGTGGGATGGAGTAGCCGGGTTCGCTTGTTCCCCACTTGGGTCGTTCCCAAAAGATTACTCTCTTGGCAGGCCCTCTAAAGGTAAATACAAGAAAAGTAAGATGGATAGCTAATGGAGGTCAAGATTTTTTATTTTTCATAAGAAAAATAGCATACTCTCCTACTCCATAGTTTCTTCCAAACACATCAAGCACATGTTCATTTACCCAAGATTCCTTTCTAATAACCAAATTAAGTAGGTCTAGATTTCTGATTTCCTCTTAAAGAGGAAAGAGCATACTCTCCTACTACTCAATTAGATCAAAAGAAATGAACCTTACTAATTAAACTAGATGCCTATAAAAAATCTACTAAGGTAGACACAATGTTTGCTTGAACCTCCAAGGCAACCTACAAAACCAATGAATTAGTAGTCTCAACTCTTTTCAAGATCTTCAAACAACGTCCTACAAAACAAATGGATTAGTAGTCTCAAAATGTTTTAATCTTGGTCAAACATTCTGCAAAACCATTGTTAGAAGACATAAAATATCAGATATTTTCAATAAAATCCAATCATGCATTGATCAATGTGTAACTAAAATGCAAACTCATCACAAAGTTTTTTTTAATTTTTTGCATTTTTACCTAGTCGAAAAGATCTGATTTTTTCTTTATGATTTCTACCTCAAAAATTAAAATGAAAAACAAAGACCCCTATTGAAAAATAGAGAGCTTTCTAAAAATATAAAAATTTTGAAAAAATTCTTTAATTTGTGCCCTAGGGAGCAGATTTATCAAAATAGACTAGTTTTCAAAGATTGAATTTTTTAGCCATACCCGTGCATTAAAATTAAAAACAAAAAGAATGTACCCTCTATAAAATTTTTAGGTCTTTCTGAAAATATAAAAATTTCCAAAAAATATAAAGATTTGCGATCAGAAATGAATTTTCATTGAAAATCATAAAAAAATTATAACTAACGAAAAAATGATCAGAAAAATCTATACTTTGGATTGAGACATGTTATGATGATTCTCCACCTACAAAAAAAAAATTTAGTCCAAAACTCCCAACCATTTGAAAGATATGCTCAAATCTTTCAAAAAATCCTAAGTTTTATCTTCAGCTCAACCTGCACAAGCATTAGCATAGAGAAATCTTCATAAGTGTAGATCCAATAGGGATGTGAGTCCCACCGGGCATGCCAAAATGTATGCAATAAAAATAAGCACCTATTTGCTGCACATACAAAACACCAAAACACCAAACATTCTCGCATTAGATGTTAGTAATCTCAAATGCAACAAAATAGACAATTTCTATTACAACCTCCGATGAGCTAAAACAAGGGCACCCAAAACCTTGTTTGATTTGCTCTTTGAGATTATGTGGGTATGCTCTCTCAACACAAATGAAATGAAAGCTAAATGCAAGACTACAAAATGCAAGATGAGGGTTTTGGAAACAAGTATGAGAAACTTGCCTCAAATCTCACAATGATATGCAAGTGCAAGATCTACGAAGAAGATAATGCACAAGAAAAATGATGCAATGAAATAAAATCTAAACTAAGGATGAGATGCAATACTATGCTAAGAAATTGAAATGCTACAATGCTAGATTACTAGAATGTTTAAAATGCTTAAAATGTTTAATGATTATGTTTGCAAGAATCCTATTAGCCTACAAAAGAGAGAGAGACCTTCTTTTATAGAAAACAAAAAGAAATAGACGGTGAAGATTAAGAGGCAAAAGAATGGATGGATAAGATTAAGAGGCAAAAGAGGAGTGGCTAAGATTAAGAGGCAAAAGAAATGAGTGGATAGGATTAAGAGGAAAAAGGATGTTAGATAGGGTTTGAAAAAGGTGAAGTGGCAAAAGTCAAACTTCATTTGAGAGAGAAAAAGAGAATTTAAAAATGATTGGTGTAGAAAAAAGATGGAGAGGTGGCCACCTTGGAAAAGGTGATTATGCACATGTTTAGAGGTAATCCACCTTTTAATCAAGATTAGAGGAATATTTAGAAAAAGACAAGTTTAGAAAAAAAGGAAAAAGGGATTAAATTAAAATAAATTCAATTTAATCATAGTTTAGAAGAATTTTAAGCTAGTAGAGGAATAAAATAAAATAAAATTATTTTATAAAGGGAAATGGAGGGATAATATATTAAAGTAAATTTAATATATTATAGTATTTAAATAAAATTTAAGTACAAAGAGAAAATAAATTTATTTAATTAAAATAAATTTAATTAAATAAATAGAAGAATATAATGATTATAGTTAATTAATAAAATTAACCATAATGTTAAGGGAAAATATTAATATAAATTAATATTAGTGTGAATGGACAATTTTAGGTGTCTACAACATGTTTATTTAATTTATTATACTTTAAGTTATATTTGTATAAATACTTCAGGATGATTGGGATGGATTTCGGCTTCGTATGAGTTAAGGTGCAGATTCTAGATTTTGAGAGTTTTTAAGAATTTTGGGACTTAGCGAAATTTCAGGATGCAATATGCCCGCGGCGGAGCTTGCACCCTGACCCGCCGAGTTCGGGCATAGTTTGACCCAGACAGAAGTGTAGGGAGCTGCTCGGGCAAGTCGCGGTGACCCGTGACTCAGAGTCGCGTGAGTCACCATGGTTTGACTTGGCTGAGAATTTTAAGACTTAGCCAAATTTTTGAATGCAACGTACCCGTGATGGAGCTCGCGACTTGACCCGCTGAGTCAAGGCACAGTTTGACCCAGACAGAAGCGCGGGGGGCTACCAGGGCGAGTCGCGGTGACCTGTGACTCAGAGTCGTGCGAGTCACCGCAGTTTTCTTTGACTAAGAATTTTAGGACTTAGCCAAATTTTAGGATGCAACATGCCCGCGGTGGAGCTCACACCTTGACCCGCCGAGCCTGGGCATAGTTTGACCTAGACAAAAGCACGGGGGGCTATCTAGGTGACTCGGGGTGACCTGCGACTCAGAGTCACGCAAGTCACCATAGTTTGACTTGGTGAGAAATGTGAGGCAGGGGTGAGTGCTTGTCAAAGGGAAGTTGTCAGGATTGATACAAATATAACATTTAAGTATAATATATGTTTATTTAATTTATTATACTTTAAAGTATATTTGTATAAATACTTTGGGATGATTGGGATGGGTTTCAGCTTCGTACGAGTTAAGGTGCATATTCTAGAATTTAGGAGTTTTCAAAAATTTTGGGACTGAGCCAAATTTTAGGATGCAACATGCCCACGGTGGAGCTCGCACCTTGACACGCCCAGTCTGGGCATAGTTTGACTTGGATAGAATGGTAGGGGGCTGCTCGGGCGAGTCCCGGTGACCCATGACTCGGAGTCATGCGAGTCACCGTGGTTTGACTTGGCCAAAAACTTCAGGACTTAGCCAAATTTCTAGATGTAATGTGCCCGTGGTGGAGCTCCCACCTAGACCCGCTGAGTCTTGGCACAGTTTGACCCAGACAGAAGCGCGGGGGCTTCCCAGGTGAGTCACGGTGACCCTTGACTCAGAGTCGCACGAGTCACCGCGGTTTGACTCTGCAAGAAATCTAAGGCAGGGGTGAGCGCTTGTCAAAGGGAAGTTGCCGAGATTTATACAAATATAACATTTAAGTATAATATATGTTTATTTAATTTATTATACTTTAAGTTATATTTGTATAAATACTTTGGGATGATTGGGATGGGTTTCAACTTCATACGAATTAAGGTGCACATTCTAGATTTTTAGAGTTTTCACAAATTTTAGCACTTAGCCAAATTTTGGGATGCAATGTGCCCGTGGTGGAGCTTGCACCCTGACCCGTCGAGTCCAGGCATAGTTTTACCCAAAGAGAAGCGCGAGGGGCTACTCGGGTGAGTCGCGGTGACCCGCGACTCTATGTTGTACAAGTCACCATGGTTTGACTCGGCTGAGAGTTTCATGACTTAGCCAAATTTTAGGATTTAATGTACCCACAACGGAGCTCGCACCCTGACCCACCGAGTTTGAGCACAGTTTGACCCAGATAGAAGCACGGAGGGCTACTTGGGTGAGTGGCAGCGACCCGCGACTCAGAGTCACGTGAGTCACCGCGGTTTGACTCGGCGAGAAATGCGAGGTAGGGGCGAGCGCTTGTCAAAGGGAAGTTGCTGAGATTTATATAAATATAACATTTAAGTATAATATATGTTTATTTAATTTATTATACTTTAAGTTATATTTGTATAAATACTTTGGGATGATTGGGATGGGTTTTGGCTTCGTACGAGTTAAGGTGCACATTCTAGATTTTGGAAGATTTTGCAAATTTTGAGACTTAGCCAAATTTTGAGATGCAATGTACCCATAACAGAGCTCGCAACCCGACGCACTGAGTCTGGGCACAGTTTGACCAAGACAGAAGTGCGGGTGGCTGCGAGGGCAATTCACGTCGACCCGCCACTCGAAGTCACGTGAGTCACCACAGTTTGGCTCAGCCATGAATTTTGGGACTTAGCCAAATTTTGGGATGCAACATGCCCACAGTGGAGCTCGCACCCTGACCCACCGAGTCTGGGCATAGTTTGACCCAGATAGAAGCGCGGGGGGCTACCTGGGTGAGTCACGGTGACCCACGGCTCAGAGTCTCGCGAGTCACCATGGTTTGACTGAGGGAGAAATGTGAGGCAAGGGCGAGCGCTTGTCAAAGAGTAGTTACTGGGATTTATACAAATATAACATTAAAGTTATATTTGTATAAATACTTCAGGATGATTGGGATGGGTTTCAGCTTCGTATGAGTTAAGGTGCACATTCTAGATTTTGGAAGTTTTCAAGAATTTCAGGACTGAGCCTAATTTTGGGATGCAAAGTGCCCGCGGTGGAGCTCGCACCCTGACCCACTAAGTCCGGGCACAGTTTGACCCAGACAAAAGTGCGGGGGGCTACCCGGGCAAGTCACGATGACCCGCGACTTGGAGTCACGTGAGTCACCATGATTTGACTTGGCCAAGAATTTCGGGACTTAGCCAAATTTTGAGATTCAATGTGCCCGCGGCGGAGCTTGCATACTGACCCGCTGAGTTCGGATATAGTTTGACCCAGACTAAAGTGTGGGGGGCTTCCCTAGTGAGTCACAATGACCCACCACTCGGAGTCTCATGAGTCACCATGGTTTGACTCGGTGAGAAACACGAGGCAAGGGTGAGCACTTGTCAAAGGGAAGTTGTCAAGATTTATACAAATATAACATTTAAGTATAATATACATTTATTTAATTTATTATACTTTAAGTTATATTTGTATAAATACTTCAGGATGATTGGAATGGGTTTTGGCTTCTTACGAGTTAAGGTGCACATTCTAGATTTTTGGAGTTTTCGAGAGTTTCAAGACTTAGTCAAATTTTGAGATGCAACATGCCCGCGACAGAGCTAGCACCCCGACCCACTGAGTCTGGGCATAGTTTGACCCGTATAGAAGCACAGGGGACTGCTCGGGTGAATCACGGTGACCCGTGACTCAGAGTCACAAGAGTCACCACGGTTTGACTTGAAATTTTAGGACTTAGCCAAATTTTAGGATGCAACATCCCTGCGGTGGACCTTGCACCCTGACTCGCCGAGTCCGGGCATAGTTTAACCCAGACAGAAGCACGGGGGGCTACCACCGATAGAGCTCACACCCAGACCCATCGAGTCTGGGAATAGTTTGACCCAGATAAAGCACGGGGGGCTACCTAGGCAAGTCACGGGGACCCATGACTCGGAGCCGCGTGAGTCACCCCGGTTTGACTCAGTGAGAAACGTGAGGCTGAGCTGAGCGCTTGTCAAAGGGAAGTTGCCAGGATTTATACAAATATAACATTTAAGTATAATATAGGTTTATTTAATTTATTATACTTTAAGTTATATTTTTATAAATACTTTGGGATGATTGGGATGGGTTTCAGCTTCGTACGAGTTAAGGTGCACATTTTAGAATTTGGGAGTTTTCAAAAATTTTAGGACTGAGCCATATTTTTGGATACAACATGCCCGCGGCGGAGCTCACACCCTGACCCGCCAAGTCCGAGCATAGTTTGACCCAGAGAAAACTGCAG
The DNA here is from genome assembly GCA_027943335.1 of Chamaecyparis obtusa. Taxonomy (NCBI): domain Eukaryota; kingdom Viridiplantae; phylum Streptophyta; class Pinopsida; order Cupressales; family Cupressaceae; genus Chamaecyparis; species Chamaecyparis obtusa. The sequence goes on from BSBK01005289.1 coordinate 481,087, forward strand.
GGGGCTGCACAGGTGAGTCACGGTGACCCGTGACTCAGAGTCGCGCGAGTCACCGCGGTTTGACTTGGCTGAAAATTTTGGGACTTAGCCAAATTTTGAGATGCAACGTACCCACAGTGGAGCTAGCACCCAGACTTGCTGAGTCTGGGCACAGTTTGACCCAGAGAGAAGCATGGGGGACTGCCTGGGTGAGTCACGGTGACCCTGACTCAGAGTCTCGTGAGTCACCACGGTTTGACTCGACAAGAAATGCGAGGTAGGGGTGAGCGCTTGTCAAAGGGAAGTTACCGAGATTTATACAAATATAACATTTAAATATAATATACATTTACTTAATTTATTATACTTTAAGTTACATTTGTATAAATACTTCAGGATGACTAGGATGGGTTTCGGCTTCGTATGAGTTAAGGTGCACATTCTAGATTTTTAGAGTTTTCATGAATTTTGGGATTTAGGCAAATTTTAAGATGCAATGTGCCCGTGGTGGAGATCGCACCCTGACCTGTCGAGTCTAGGCATAGTTTGACCTGAACAGAAGCACGGGGGGTTGCTCGGGTGACTCACAGTGACCCACGACTCTGAGTCATATGAGTCACCGCGGTTTGACTCGACTGAGAGTTTTGGGACTTAGCCAAATTTTGGGATTCAATGTGACTGCGGCGGAGCTTGCACCTTGACCCACCGAGTTCGAGCATAGTTTGACCCAGATAGAAGCATGGAGGGCTGCCTGGGTGAGTCACGGTGACGCATGAGTAAGAGTCACATGAGTCACCGCGGTTTGACTCGGTGAGAAACACGAGGCAGGGGGAGCACTTGTCAAAGGGAAGTTACTGGAATTTATACAAATATAACATTTAAGTATAATATACATTTATTTAATTTATTATACTTTAAGTTATATTTGTATAAATACTTCAGGATGATTGGGATGGGTTTCAGCTTCGTATGAGTTAAGGTGCACATTCTAGATTTTGGGAGTTTTAACAAATTTCAAGACTTAGCCAAATTTCAGGATGCAACATACCTACAGCGGAGCTCACACCCTGACCTGCCAAGTCTGGGCACAGTTTGACCCGGACAAAAGTGCGGGGGGCTGCGAGGGTGAGTCACATCGACCCACGACTCGGAGTCGCTTGAGTCACCATAGTTTGGCACGGTCGATAATTTTGGGACATAGCCAAATTTTGAGATGCAACGTGCCCGCAGTGGAGCTCGCACCCTGACCCCCTGAGTCTGGGCACAGTTTGACCCAGATAGAAGTGCAGAGGGCTGCCTAGGTGAGTCTCGGCAACCCGCAACTCAGAGTCTCGTGAGTCACCATGGTTTGACTCAGGGAGAAATGCGAGGCAGGGGCGAGCACTTGTCAAAGGGAAGTTGTCAAGATTTATACAAATATAACATTTAAGTATAATATATGTTTATTCAATTTATTATACTTTGAGTTATATTTGTATAAATACTTCAGGATGATTGGGATGGGTTTCAGCTTCATAGGAGTTAAGGTGCACATTTTAGATTTTGGGAGTTTTCAAGAATTTCCAGACAAAGCCAAATTTTAGGATGCAACGTGCCTGCAGTGGAGCTCTCACCCCAACCAGCCGAGTTCGAGCATAGTTTGACCCAGATAGAAGCATGGGGGTCTGCCTAGGCAAGTCAAGGTGACCCGCAACTCAGAGTCGTGCAAGTCACCGTGATTTGACTTGTCTAAGAATTTCAGGACTTAGCCAAATTTTGGGATTCAACGTGCCCGCGGTGGAGCTTGCACCCTGACCCATCGAGTCTGAGCACAGTTTGACCCAAATAGAAGTGCGGGGGGCTGCCCTGGTGAGTCATGGTGACCCGCAACTCAGAGTCGTGTGAGTCACCATGATTTGACTCGGTGAGAAATGTGAGATAGGGGCGAGCGCTTGTCAAAGGGAAGTTCTCAAGATTTATATAAATATAACATTTAAGTATAATATATGTTTATTTAATTTATTATACTTTAAGTTATATTTGTATAGATACTTTGGGATGATTGGGATGGGTTTCAGCTTCGTACGAGTTAAGGTGCACATTCTAAATTTTGAGAGTTTTCAAGAATTTTGGGACTTAGCCAAATTTCAGGATGCAACGTGTCCACGGCGGAGCTAGCACCCTGACCCGCTGAGTCTGAGCACAGTTTGACCCGGATAGAAGCACAAGGGGCTACTTGAGTGAGTCGCAGCGACCCGTGACTTAGAGTCGTGCGAATCACTGCAGTTTGACTCGGCCAAGAATTTTGAGACTTAGTTAAATTTTGGGATGCAACGTCCCCGTGGTGGAGCTCGCACCCTGACGCGCTGAGTCTAGGCATAGTTTAACCTAGATAGAAGCACAGGGGGCTACCAGGGTGAGTCATGGTGACCCGTGACTTGGATTCATGTGAGTCACCATGGTTTTACTCAGCTGAGAATTTCAAGACAGATAAATTTTGGGATGCAACATGCCCCCAGTGGAGCTCGCACCCTGACCTGCCGAGTCTGGGAATAGTTTGACCTAGATAGAAGCGTGGGGGGCTTCCCAGGTGAGTTGCGGTGACCCACGACTCGGAGTCCCATGAGTCACCGTAGTTTGACTCGGTGAGAAATGCGAGGCCGAGACAAGTGCTTGTCAAAGGGAAGTTGTCAGGATTTATACACATATAACATTTAAGTATAATATAGGTTTATTTAATTTATTATACTTTAAGTTATATTTGTATAAATACTTCAGGATGATTGGGATGGGTTTCAACTTCATACGAGTTAAGGTGCACATTCTAGATTTTGAGAGTTTTCAAGAATTTTGAGACTTAGCCAAATTTTTGAATGCAACGTGCCCGTAGTGGAGCTCGCACCCTAACCCGCCGAGTCCGAGCATAGTTTGACCTAGATAGAAGCATGGGGGGTTGCCCGGGTGAGTCGCGGTGACCCACGAATTAGAGTCACATGAGTCACCGCAGTTTGACTCGGCCAAGAATTTTGGGACTTAGCCAAATTTTGGGATGCAACATGCCCACGGCGGAGCTCGCACCCTGACCTGCCAAGTCTGGGCATAGTTTGACCCGGACAGAAGCACAGGGGGCTACCTAGGTGAGTCGTGACGACCCTCGACTCAGAGTCGGGTGAGTTTGCATGGTTTGACTTGGGGAGAAACACAAGGCAGGGGTGAGCACTTGTCAAAGGGAAGTTGCTGAGATTTATACAAATATAACATTTAAGTATAATATACATTTATTTAATTTATTATACTTTAAGTTATATTTGTATAGATACTTCGAGATGATTGGGATGGATTTCAGCTTCGTATGAGTTAAGGTACATATTCTAGATTTTGGGAGTTTTCAAGAATTTTGGGACTGAGCTAAATTTCAGGATGCAACATTCCCGCGATAGAGCTCGCACCCCGACCTACCGAGTCTGAGCATAGTTTGAACCAAATAGAAGCGCGGGGGGCTGCCCGAGTGAGTCACGGTGACCCGTGACTTGGAGTCACGTGAGTCATCACAGTTTGACTTAGTCAAGAATTTTTGGACAGCCAAATTTTGGGATTCAATGTGCTTGTGGTGGAGCTTGCACCCCGACCCGCCAAGTCTGGGCACAGTTTGACCCAGACAGAAGCACGAGGGGCTGCCCGGGTGAGTCACGGTGACACTCGACTCAGAGTCACATGAGTCACTACGGTTTGACTTGGTGAGAAATGCGAGGTAGGGGCGAGCGCTTGTCAAAGGGAAGTTGCTAAGATTTATTTATACAAATATAACATTTAAGTATAATATACATTTATTTAATTTATTATACTTTAAGTTATATTTCTATAAATACTTCAGGATGATTGGGATGGGTTTTGACTTTGTACCAGTTAAGGTGCACATTCTAGATTTTGAGAGTTTTTGAGAATTTCAGGACTTAGCCAAATTTCAGGATGCAACATGGTCGCGATAGAGCTCGCACCCTGACCCATCGAGTCTGGGCACAGTTTGACCTAGATAGAAGTGTAAGGGGCTGCTCAGGTGATTCGTGGTGACCTGCGACTCAGAGTCGCATGAGTCACCATGCTTTGACTTGGCCGTGAATTTTAGGATTTAGCCAAATTTTGGGATGCAACGTCCCCGTGGCAGAGCTTGCACCTCGATCCGCTAAGTCTAGGCATAATTTAACCCAGACAGAAGCGCGGGGGGCTGCCAGGGTGAGTCACAATGACTCATGACTTAGAGTCATGCGAGTCACCGTGGTTTTACTCCTCTAAGAATTTTGGTACATAACCAAATTTTGGGATGCAACGTGCCCACGGTGGAGCTCGCACCCCGACCCGCTGAGTTTGGGAATAGTTTGACCTGGACAGAAGCACGGGGGGCTGGCCAGGTGAGTCATGGTGACCCACAACTCAGAGTCATGCGAGTCACCATGATTTGACTCGGTGAGAAACGCAAGGCCGAGGTGAGCGCTTGTCAAAGGGAAGTTACCAGGATTTATACAAATATAACATTTAAGTATAATATAGGTTTATTTAATTTATTATACTTTAAGTTATATTTGTATAAATACTTCAGGATGATTGGGATGGGTTTTAGCTTCGTACGAGTTAAGGTGCACATTCTAGATTTTAGGAGTTTTCAAGAGTTTTGGGACTTAGCCAAATTTTGAGATGCAATGTGCCTACGGTGGAGCTTGCACCCTGACCCATTGAGTCCAAGCATAGTTTGACCTGGATAGAAGCACGAGGGGCTGCCCAGGCGAGTCATGGTGACCCGTGACTTGAAGTCACGTGAGTCACCGTGGTTTGACTTGACTGAGAATTTTGGGACTTAGCCAAATTTCAGGATGCAACGTGCCCACAGCGGAGCTCGCACCCTGACCCACTGAATTCGGGTATAGTTTGACCCAGACAAAAGTGTGAGGGGCTGTCTAAGTGAGTCACGATGACCCTCAACTCAGAGTTGCGCGAGTCCACATGGTTTGACTCGGTGAGAAACGCGAGGTAGGGGCGAGCGCTTGTCAAAGGGAAGTTGTCATGATTTATTCAAATATAACATTTAAGTATAATATATGTTTATTTAATTTGTTATACTTTAAGTTATATTTGTACAAATACTTCAGGATGATTGGGATGGGTTTCGGCTTCATACGAATTAAGGTGCACATTCTAGATTTTGGGAGTTTTCGATAATTTTAGGACTTAGCCAAATTTTGGGATGCAACGTGCCAGCGGTGGAGCTCGCACCCCGACCCGCTGAGTCTAGGCATAGTTTGACCTAGACAAAAGTGTGGGGGGCTGCCCAGGTGAGTCGCGGTGACCTACGTCTCAGAGTCATGTGAGTCACTATGGTTTGACTCAGTAAGAAATGTGAGGCAGGGGCGAGCGCTTGTCAAAGGGAAGTTATCGAGATTTATACAAATATAACATTTAAGTATAATATACATTTATTTAATTTATTATACTTTAAGTTACATTTCTATAAATACTTCAGGATGATTGGGATGGGTTTCAGTTTCATACGAGTTAAGGTGCACATTCTAGATTTTGGGAGTTTTCGAGAATTTTGGGATTTAGCCAAATTTCAGGATGCAACGTGCCCGTGGCGGAGCTCGTACCCCAACCCACCGAGTCCAAGCACTGTTTGACCTGGATAGAAGTGCGGAGGGCTACCCAGGCCAAACCTATGAATTAGTTCATTGACATATATAAACTATACATACATGCATAAAAAAAATGTGATTCACATAACTGTAGAAAGAACACCATGAAAATGATATACTGCCCACATATTTGTCCGACAACTGTGTGGAGTTATGGAGTCTATTTTTACCATGATAATGGTCAAATTTAGTATGCTCGAATCCTAAATCTCTTCATTTTGAGCTGGATAGTTAAAATTTTCATTGAATTTCTTAGAGTTTATGACTGCCAAAGAAGTAAGGACAGGGAAAATTGTTGGGAGATTTGAATTCGGTCTTTGAAGAAAGCATTTCAGCCTTAAGAGTCTTAAGATGCAAGACTACAGGATGAAGATGATGTATTTAAACCAATTTTACCGCTATGTGAGTGTATTTCTCCAGGGCATCTCAGTCTCATTTGAATTTCTCATATTGCTTCTTGTTGTTCATCTTTTTTGCTTACATGGCAACTTTGTTCTAAAAATAGGAACAACTTAATAGAACCTACAAGGATCGACATCAACTTATTTACAGATTAGCGCAATCCAAGGATGAACCGACTCTGCATTCATTTCATCAGAATTAGAAAGTTTCACGTCTTTCTAATGAAAGAGTTGCCATATATTCTTCTTATTGAGCATAAATAAAAAGCAACATATAAATAATTTTAAGACACAAAATTTTAACATTGAATTCTTGATTACATGACAGTAAGAAGAAACGGAAGTGAAAAAATAATACCAACAGTAGAGTATTGGCAATCTTTTGATCCAGATATAATATTGGTAAGATTCTGATTGTTAAGTAATCCCGCTAAACTTTTTGATTCTGCTAATTCTCCATGTTTAACTGCATCATCACACTTCAACACTTCCTGTATTTCAATAATAAGATATTAGTTTCACTATTCACATATAGCTCAACAAATTTAAGCCCCAAAATAGATACAATGACTTATGTTGTTTATTCGAAACCAAAGTCAACAATCTATATGGAAGGCCCCTTATTGTAAATGAGGGCTCACAGTGTATTTATTATGAACACTAGGAACATAGTATGTATCACATTTGACAAACTTCTACTATCTAATAAACTGAGCAGCTTCCAACATGTTTTTCATACGAAGACTTTTTCAAAAGATAAAGCTGTAAATTACAAGAACAAGGGACTGAAGTTGCATAATTATTGTTTTGAAGCAAAAGGAAAAGCCTATAAATTGAATTAGTAAAGAAACCAGAACATGGGAATGAAACCCACAGACAAACTTAGAGGAGCCTAACCACGGTCAAGCAATATAGCTAAACAAAATTGGAGATCCCTGACAAAAATAGTCCAGAGGTAAAAACAAGTAACTCAGACAAAAAAGTGGCCAAATGTGATGCTAACAATACATTACCAGAAGCAAGCCAAGAAATTAAGCAACTGACAATCAGAAACTTATCTGGTGAACAAAAAGGAAATAGGCAGATCAATACCACCAAAAGAAATGAAAATCTATTCAGAGTGGGGAACCAGCTACAGATCCCACAAAGAAAACACAATGCTGCAACAAACCAAATTCCAAAACTGATATCAAGCTAAAGATCACAACTGATGTATGAAGAAATGCAGAGAAGTACAAATTGAGCCACCGAACCAGATGAAGAACCCAACATAAATAAACATTTGGCTGTGACCAAAAATAGTGGAGAAATTGTTGCAACTTTGAGCAAAGACCAAAATCATTTAAGTAAACTGAAAAGAGTGATTGGATAAGTCTGACCACTAGACCAAAGAAGACAATGAAAGGACTCAGAAAAATGCTGCCCACAGATCACAAAACTTTGAAATACCTCTGATTTTATGAACAATTTCAACACCTTGGAGCAAACCTAAAGATCAAATCTAGAAGTCTGATTAAGTGCAAACTTATACAGATTTATTGCAGACCTTCATTAAAGAAGAAAACAAGATCGAAGTAAGAAGGTAGCTTCATAGCAGATCCATAGTACCGTCTCGTTGTGACCAAACATTATGGGTTGTATGAAATGTTGTCAAGACCATGTTGTTGTGCATTAACATTATGGGTTATATGACATGCAACATAAGGATTCTGAAATCAACTACCCCATACCACCTGGACAAGTTCCAAATGAAGAATAAGGTAGAAAATCAAGGACCAGCTGAACATTAGGGAAATTTTAGCTGTATAGCGACCAACTCAACCTATTTCCCCTAAAATTAGGATTCTTAGTTTTCCATACTTCCTTATGTTCCATTGGAGTTTCTTCTATTAAATTAAATGCATAATATGATTCAGTATCTTCACCAAAGAATAAAATGCATGAAAATGCATCGTAAAGCCTCTTTGCATTGTTCCAGGCATTTAAATTTTTTGTTGTTCAGTGGCTGCTATACTATACCTATGAGCACAACTTTAGCCATTTAAAAACTAATCAGGGACACCCTCGTATTCAGGATCTTATTTTTCCAGCACAAGTGACCCATTGTAAATCTTGTAAAAGACTAACAAAGTGTAGTTCAAACCAATACTCAAAATTCAAAGCAATGAATCTTACAGGTAGAACTTTCAACATCCAATAACAAGCCTGTGAATAATCACTATTTTGCCATTTTGTAGTGTATGACAATATTGAATACACATGATGACTAACTTTTTTTTCCATGTATTACAATTCGAAATTTCTTTGTGCAGCCCTTTTCCATTGGCTTCAAATTTGGTTTACATTATGAATAGTTGTTGGGCATTTGGAGATTGACAGGTAATAGCCCTTGAAAAATCAAAAGAAATGAAGTTGAACGAATTGAATGAATGGTGTTGCAAGACATTGATTTTGTAAAAATGAAACATACAATTATGGTGTTTACCACAATGCATACTAGTGCATTTTTTTTACAATTTATAAACAACCAAGATTAAGGAACAATGTTGCAAGGCCCAGATATGTGTGTTAACCACCTAAACAATCTCCCATCTCCATCTTGTGATGATTTACAAAGTTTCCCATATTTCTTTCCTGTATTTGTTTGTGAAAAAATTTCAACTTGTCAGTTTCAATAAAGTCAAATGAATCCTAGAAAGTGTCAACTAGTGCAAAGGAAGAGAGAAAGTAGAGAAGGTCACTTGGACTCATCTACTCTAATAGGAAGATTATATTCACTACTAGCTATGAAAAGGAATCTCTAAATTATTTGTTATTAGATCTCATAGAACTTCATCTACATTCTTTATATTTTGAACCATTGTTATTGTGCTCATGCCAATGAAAGTATAGATATGTTGATCTTAGGACAATTGTTGTATCACTAAACCATGATTTTAGTGAGCTTCTCAAGTGTAGATATATCAATCTATTTCTGTATATCTCTATGCTTTCATTCCATGTGATTATCACTATGCACATACAAAAAAATATACATACAAGACGAAAAAAGAACTTTGATAGTTTTAATATATTTGAAGGCGTATTTTTTGGCGCAAAATTTAGAAGTTTGGCTTTTTAAGATGAAGGCCTTTTGTTTACCCTATCCACTCTATGAATTATCAAAGATAAAGAGAGCTATTTGCTAAGTTACTAGTGTTTTCAGTGTGACAAGCTAGTGTTTTCGTAGGGTTACTCCCTGGAAAAGCTTAATGACAGGCGTATGAAACCAGACTTGCGCAAGTTTGTTAGATGCAACATCAAAGAAAGCACATAAAATTGTTTTCTTCTATATTTCATTTAGTATTTCAAGTTACATCCAACTCTTTAACTTCATGCAATGCATATTTACTACATTTGTTTTGTAGGTCCTTGTAACATTGAAGGTAAAAATTACACATTTTCATGATTACGAGCTCTACTCTAGCACATTAAAGATACTTAACCTTCATACCACCCTAATTAAATTTGCACCTTGCCTAGGTAGTATGGAAATATCAACTTCCGCAGTTACTGCTACCTACAACATTTATAACTATTCTAACACTAGTTATGACCAACTTTCTCTACCTGCACTTGGCAGAAACTATGCTGCCTTGCAGCTTTTGTTTGAAACCAAATTCAGAAATCTATATAATCTAGACTACTACTACTTAAATCAGAACCACACAAATTCCTTTAAGTATTTATTGCAAGGAACAAAGTATGTATCACATTCGACAAACTTTTACTATCTGATAAACTGAGTAGCTTCCAACCTGCAATTTATACGAAGACTTTTTCACAAGCTAAAGCTGTAAATTACAAAAAGAAGGGACCAAAGTTATAGATGGATATGTGAGATGAAGGAAGCCCAAATGGAAGCAATTATTGAGGCAACACCATTCCCATGGATTACTTGCTGTGAATAAGGCAACACCATACTCAAGGATTGCTTGAAGGAGTTGAACAGTGGTCGGAACAAGGGAATAAGTAATTTTAAGATGCTATTGATTGACCTAATTTGTGTATTACTAATTTTTATTTTTGTTGGAATCTAATTGTCTTCTTGCATTTCTTGCCAGATTCTGCTAGGGCAATCAGTGATTGCAAGATTAATTGGATGATAGTTCCTCTTGATTTTAATTGTCCTAGCAGCATGCCTCACTATTGATGACCTTACTAGTTGAAATGACTGAGTGAGGACTCAACAAGCAATTTTTAATGAGTCCCTCCAGTCTCAAAACTATGATTCATACACAATGAATTTGCTACTTATATGGATAATATTTATATAAATTGTTAATGGGACATATTTGCCAGTTAAATGAGCACGAAAATAATTCACATAATCCCTAGGCTTATAGGCTTTATATAATCAGAATTACAACCACACTTTCTCATTAAAACCTAAATATTGTGGATTGCTTTAGATTTTGATTCTTTGATTGATTCTCTGATTGTTCCCCCTTCTCATTGCTGCAAGAGCTTGCCTCAACATTCCTTATGGTGAATTTCTTTATCAATTTCTGAATTATGCCCCGCAATCTGTTTCTTCTTGCAAAATGATTTTAATTTAATGACATTCTATTTGGTTTTTAAGGTTTTTGTGATCTAAGCACATCGAACATCATACAACATCATTGTTGTAATTTCTTCATGTCTTGTGTAATAGTTGGGTTGACGACTATCATTGGCACTGAATGCTCATATGTGGTTTTGATTTTAGGAACATGGTAGAAGAAAATTGAAGAAACAAAAAATGCAGAAGGTTAATTGATGTTACCTGGATTAAGTGATGAAATTTGAGAGAGAGTTGCATGCATCCCTTGAGAATCCATTGTCGAACCATCTTATGTAGCTCTCATTCTCTATCAAACATAAAAAGACGCTTGAGGAATTCCTCATCCTCCTCCTTCCTGACCTCCTTAGCCATTTTATTGATTTCCTCCCTCTTTTTCTTCTGACGTTCCTGCTCCTTCTTCCTGTCTTCCTCCTCCATATTCTTCCTCAAATCATCATCCATCTTCTTCACAAGGTCCTCAATGAACTTTGCCCTCATCTCGCAACTCCTCTTCCAATGTTCCTCCAAAGCCGCATCTTCTTCCATTCTCGTCTTCCTCAGGTTTCTGGCCTCTGTGCTCATTTTTGCTCTTTTTAATGTAATCTCCCTGATACAATTTTCAATGTAATCTTCTAGATACAATTTGCTGAGATTTATAGGGAAGTAATCGAACGAACGAACCCCTTAGGTGAAAGTTGACAAAGTTAAAAAAGACTTTACCTGAATGTTTGGAGAGCCAAGGAGACAACTTTGGAAGGGCTATGGGGGCCAAAATGAGGCCAGCTCCACCGCACCCTCCTCCTTTGGAGAGCACTTGGCTATGGGGTCAAAAATAATTACACCTCCACCGTGCCCTCCTCCTCGCTCCGCCAGTCCAGCCCACATCAAATCACTGTTTGATTGATAAAAGTAATATTAAAAAGTAACCATTTGAGAGAGAAATACAGCTGCCTATGATTAGACTTATAGTAGAGAGTTAAATTTAAAATATATAATATAATTTATAGCATATAATTACATAATATAATTTATATTGTACAATATGATAAATGTATAGAGGATGAGCGGAGCGGGCGGGAAGCAAGCGATTTCAAACGGGAGGGTTTTTGCAAGTTGTAGATCTCAGGTGCTTGCTGCTGAGGGTGATGGATTTGAAGAGGATGAGCCACCAGATGGCTTCTCAAGCATTTGCAGGATTGTGGCTGCCAAGGACCAGGGTGAAGGAGAATCCACAGAGTATTCTATTGGCCCATGTTTTCTATTCATGGGCTAATTTGGATGGGGGATGTAGGACTGCTTCATCTCTTGGTGGGATGACCTGTATTTCTACTTTGGGGGTGGAAATGCCCACAATGTTAGGGAGTTGGATGGATGCACTCTTCATGAAATTATCTTGGACTCCCTCTATTCTTTGGTTGTGGCATTTTTTTGGATCCCTTCATGGAGGGGATTTTTTTCTTTGGACTACGATGGCAGATGCAAATCTTGAGTATTTTTGTCTTTGGGTGCCACAACGATTGTTAATGCCTCTAGAGTTTTAGATGTGGTAGCTAGTTGCATTGGTGGGACGTGTTGTAAGGAGGGTCTTAGTTGGGAGATTATGTCTCCTTTGACCTCCTTCTTTGATGCTAGCAAGATGGCCTTTAATGGCTTTTGGATTTGGGTGGGCTATTTTTGGGGGGTTTGTTCTGCCCCTGTTCACAGTTTAACCTAGTTTTGTGGCCTCCTTATTGTGATGTATGCCCTCTTTTAGGCTTTCATTGGTATGGCCAAGGATTTTCTTTGTGGGCATGATGATATTTCTAAGATTAGATGTTTTTACATCCCGATCTATCTAAGGGAGGCTTTTGGGCAGCTCTAGTGGTAGCTGGAAGGGATTGTTGAAATGATCCTCCTCTGCCTTTTCTTTGTGCTGATTGAGATTTTATGGGGTTCTAAGACCCTTGTGGGTTTGATTAGATCTATGTGCTTTAGTGCATATTTTCTTTATTGGTTTGTGCTCTTTTGGCTTTCTCTCCATGAAGCTTCTCTAGAGGTGAGGCTTCCTCTTATTGAGGTGGGGATCATGTTGGTTGTTTTATTCTTGTGGCTCTTATTCTCCACTCTTTTTGTCCCTTTAGAGGTGGGAATGGCTCCTCTAGAGGTGAAGTGTTGTTTCATTGGTTAGTGGGATGAGTGCTTCAATTTGATCTTTGTGGCTGATGGTATGGATATGGAGATTAACAAGGTGATGGCCAAGAAGGTTAGAGGAGCCTTTCAAAACCTCTGGTGTTTGGTGAGTGTTCCCTCTTTACTTTCTTCTATTTCCAGTTCATCTTCTATTGACGTGGTGATCTTTTATGTGGAAGAGTGGGATTTTTGTTAGATGGGAGAATTCCAGATTTGAAGATGTGCTGGTTTGAGATTACAAGTGTGGACCAGATGGTTACTTCCAGCAAGTTGGCTTTTGGGTTGGGGTGTCCGTATAAACCCTAGGACCGTCTTGGTTAGGAGGATAGAGTTGTGATGTAAGGTTTCGGCCTTCTGGGTGTATAGTTATTGCACCCCATTCTATGCCACTTAGTTTATTCTTTTATCTCTTTCAGTTATTGTCTTTCTGATGACCTTTTGTTGTCTCTATTCTATTGTATTGTATTCCCTTATCTCTAGTAGAAGTTTCATCTAGGTGGGGTTCTAGATCACCTCAAAATATGCTTGTACAGGGTTTCGGGGCCCCTTCAAAACCTGATTTTACCTAATCAAAACTATATGATAAATACAATAATTTACCTACTTATTCAATATTAATATAACATTTATTATTATTATTATTATTATTATTATTATTATTATTATTATTATTATTAAAAAATGGCTCTGCTATTTTAAGATCGCCTGTGAATATGCAGTGTGGACTCACTGGATAAGCAATTCTCGATCTTCCAGAAAATGAAGTATTTTAGCTCTACAAGGCACTTGGCTAGGCATTCCACCTGCACATTGTTACCCTCTGATGGTCAGATGTCTTCTTCCACCAAACTTTCATCTAGGGTTTTCACATGGGGGAAGCATCTAACGAATCTCTCAGACACTCCTTTTCACCAAAATCATGGCTCTCTTTCTGGCAAGGATCACTTGCGATGGCCGACTATTTATAGGAAGAAAAAAGTGGTTCGGGGTTATTCCTATGAGAAGCCCTCACATTCTACAATGCATGAAATATCTACGACAAATATATTTCCCCCCCTCCAAGCCCTTTCCCAAGATCTAGATTGTCGCCAATTATACTCTCCAACGTACATAAGAGAAGGGTTCAAGGAGGTTGAAATTGTTGATGCGTCTACATTGGAAGGTACCCTACCTCCATCCCCTTCCCTCCACAGATCTCCAAAATCTTATACCCCTCCTCATAAGAGGGATTTTTTTATGGAGCAGGCGAATTCAGAGAGCATTCCTCCTCCATCTTAACCAGATGAATCACTTGTGTTTGCTTCAATCAAAATTAATCCCATTATGGAGAAGGGGATGAAGAATTACTACAAAGAATATGATATCTTTGCTAAGTGGAAGGGTTCTGGAGAAGCTCTCCATGCGACTATTTCATGGTTCATATCTTTCTATGGGGACAAGATAAGTATCACCTCCTTAGCCAATGTTTTTTTGTTTATAGTTTGCAAGGATAAAAATCTTAAATCATCATTGATTAAAGGAAGCTGACCTACTTTTAAATCCCATGATTTCTTATTCATAGATTGGTGCCCTAATTTTGATCCCACTCAACATGGTAACTTGGATGTTACAAAATGGATTATCCTTCCAAATCTTCCAGTAGAACTCATTCATAATTCAGTCTTAACAGATATAGTGAATAGCATAGGTACCTTGGTGGAGATTTTGCACAAATTCTTGGACAACTTTGATGTCAAATTGGGAGTTAGGGTTAAAATTTCCCTGTCAGATATCCAACCTCATAAACTCCAATTAGAAAATGGAGATATCCTTATCAAACCACGCTTTTGTAAGCCCCCTAGTTTTAAGACTCAATGCGTTCCTACATCGATTCCCCACTATAATTCTAAGGTTCACTTTTTCAAAACATTGGGGGATTTTGGGTTTCAACACCATATTTTCCTCCTTCGACAAACTTAGTTGATGGTGAGGGCAGAGACAAAACTCCCCCCCTACCCACTCCTGAGATCACCCCTTTCCTATCCTGGAAACAACAAACACCTTGACAAAAAAGGGGGATAATGTAGACCAGAAGATCAAGGAAATGGAAGTAGAGACGATAGAAAATTTTATTGGTGAATCTCGTATAGATGAACTTTTGGATTCCTTTATGAATGAAATTTTTGATGAAAAATAATGGGAGTTACAACAGAGAATTCTCATTGAGAACATTCAAAGACAGATAAGGGATGATGAAATTATTGTTGAGGTAGAAAATAGGAAATCATTCACTAATAAGTTAATTTTAGATCATGGCAAGGAAATAGTTTGCATCATTCCCCATGGAAATCTCGGTGAGGAAAAGAGGTCTGTAGAGAAGTCAATTATGGTTGATAAGGCAAGGATGTGAAATAAACCCCTAGAACAGACAAATTTGGTACCATCTCAATTAGAAATCATCTTGGATTCCACAGAGGAGGTAGAAATGTTTAATCAGGATAATGTAGAATAACTGTCAGAACTACTAGGATTGGATCTGGGATAAATAGAAAAAAAAGAAAGCTATGATATGATAGGTAACATGATCAATATTTACTTATAATCATATATGTGTATGCACATATATATGTATATGTATAACATTCCTTGGACGGGTACATTAGGATGCAGTTAAGCAATTATTTAGATATTTGAGGGGTACATCAGATTACTCCATATGCTATCATGGTAACTCTTATGGAGCTCCGCATTCAGTTTGTATTCATGGGTTTGTGGATTCAGATAGGGCAGGTGATATTGACAGTAGGAGATCCACCAGTGCTTATGTGTTCACTATGTTTGGTGGTGCCATCAGTTGGATGAGTAAGCGAAAACCTATGGTTGCTTTGTCCACTATAGAAGCTGAGTACATGGCAGCTACTCATGCTTGTAAAGAAACCATTTGGATTAGGAGACTGTGTTCTGATGTTGGTGTTGATGCAGGGCAGATTACTATTTGGTGTGACAGTCAGAGTGCTATTTGCCTTGCGAAGAATCCAACTTTCCATGCTAGAACAAAGCACATTGATGTGCAGTTTCACTTTGTGAGAGATATGGTGGAAGATGGAAAGGTAAGTTTGGAGAAAGTAGATAATATGAAGAATGTTGCGGATGCATTGATGAAACCAGTGGACACAGAAAAGTTTAGATGGTGTTCAGAGTCTATGGGCCTCTCGTCCTATAGCAGTTAAATCCTATTATTTCCTTTGGCTCTTACAAGGTGTTCGACAAGTGGGAGAATGTTAGGAATAAGGTGTCTCAACCTTGGTTAATTTCTTCATTATTATTTGTTTTGTAAATTATATTTTTACAAATAATGTACTAAGTTGGAGTGGACATGCTGAGGTGTCACTCCATTTGTATGGTGACTAGGATGGTCAACCATAGCCTACATGTATTTAGGCATCCCACTTTATGGTGTGAGCATATTTCCATGTGTCGACACTTTTCTTTATGTGTAAGGAGATCATGGTTGAAATGGTTATGATGGATTCCTATGACAGATTCGTATGACACGTAAGAGCTATTTCTAGAAGATTCTATGATGGGTGAAGACATGTAAGACATGCAAGGCGTGCATGAAAGGTGCATGCAAGACATGCAAGACATGCAAGGTGTGCATGCAAGGCATGCAAGACATGCAAGGCATGCAAGACATGCAAGGCATGCAAGACATGCAAGGCATGCAAGACATGCAAGACATGCAAGACATGCAAACCCTAATACTACAAGACATGCAAGGCGTGCATGAAACGTGAAACTTAAAATGGCGTACAAGAATCTAGAAACTTGAGAAGTTAATGCCTTCATGGCTATATGGGCAGATTGAGTTTTTAGATCTATCAATTCAAGATTCATGCAATCTAGAACCTCTCTTAGAAGATTCTATGATGGGTGAAGACATGCAAGACATGTGAGACATGTAAGGCATGCATGTATTAGATATGTAGTTGATTGCATGTGCTGACTCATAGATTACTATTGTATGACTTTATTGATTACTTATTGTGTGATTATAACTAATTCTTATCGAACAGTTGACCAATTTGGCAATCTAAAACCTCAAAATGGCTTATTATGCAATTCTACCTGATTATGATCGAACGGTTGATTGATTCGGTGATCCGGAAACTTAAAATAGAATGTTATGCAATTGTAGTAGATTCTCAATGAATAGTTAACCGATTTGGTGATTTTGAATCTTAGAATGGCTGTTTGTGTGATTGTAGATGATTCTCATCAAACGGTTAACCAATTCCCTGATCTAGAAACTCAAAATAGCTTGTTATGCGATTGTAGTCGATTCTTATTGAGTAGTTGACCAATTTAGCGATCTAGAAACTTTGAATGGCTTGTTATGTGATTGTAGCTGACTCTCATCCAATGGTTGATCGATTCGGTGATGAGAGAAATATAAGTGATAACATTGAATGTCAATCTCCCAGTCGCTAAAAGCATACAGTTAAGTTAGGTTTGTTTGGATATTCAATGCTAACCAACAAAAATTACAAAAAATATGCATCACATCTAGGCATGAGTCTACTACTTATATATAAAATCTTATAATAAAATATTATCATTTGATTATGATTAAGGTGGTTAGACATACACCTACTTCTTATTTTTTTCTTGAAATTTTTGTATTGTTGCATTGAAATCTATACTTTTCACCAATTATACTAACTTTTTCTCAATAAATGCCTAGTAGTTTCAAAAATACATTCAATATTCTATAGATTCTATCATTACAACTTTTTGATATTAGGTTCATAGCTAGTTGAAATTTTCACGTCAAGTTGACTAACTCTGATTTGTTGATTTTTCATTGCCACTTAAGGGCATAGTTTGGCCCCTCATGATCTTGCACATACCCTCTATGTCAATTAAATTGTGCAAAAATAGCTTATAATTATCAATTAGTTATGAAATTATTAACTAAGCTAACTCTATCGAAGTACTTTTGTTAGTTATTAACTTAAATGTAAATTTTATTAGCTTGTGTTTTAACATGTTGTATTTAAAGAAGCATATTATATTCCCTTTCAAAATTGTACTTAAAAATCCAATCTTCAATTATGGTGAGCTTAAATAAATAGGTACAAATCTGATAACAAGGTTTTAATTCTATAGGGTACATAAAAGGTGGAAATATTAAATGTTATTATAAGAATAGAAAACTAAATTTAGTAACTCTTAGAGATAATTTAATAATAAAAGAGGATTTATTATTTATTTTAGATAAAAACATGCAAAAGTTTAATTCTTCAATTGAAAAGCATCATCTAGAGGGAAAAAGGAGGTTTCTATCTATGTGTCGATATAAGTGAGGAAATAGATCAAATGAGGGAGTTTGATTATTATATTAGACTAGAGATTGTTAATATTATTTCAACTTTCATTACAATATTCATGGTTACATCTCCTACTATCATTTAAACTAAAATTTATTATCATGACAATACATTTTTGTCATTCAAATTTGTATCCCTATCTTTTATGCATGTTCAATCAAGTGGTAAAAAAAAATTACATAAAATTATTTCGAGAAAAAAAAGTAAATTTGCATAAATGGGTGAAACCTAGATATATCTAAGCCAATGATACAATAGGACTAATAATTATAAGAAATGAACATAACTTCATTACTATACCTCCTTGATAGTACACATGCTCACATACTCACATAGATACTACAACCTAGTTGTTTAGCCGCTTTGCACATTTTCCAAGGACCCATTCCAAAAGAATCCAAATCCTTCGTGGGTTTTTATTGTCAACGAAAAAGTATCAAAATTCACCCTTTCTCACCACAATCCCCCCAAGGTTCTTGCAATAGCATCCTATCTAGAATATCAAAAGTTTTATTGCAAGTTTAGAAGAGTACTCATAAGTAGGATGAACTTGCAATTAAAGAACATAATTGTAGTCATACTAAGTGTTAGAAAGAAAAGATCCCCAAGATAACTGAGAGGGGGGGGGGGTGAATCAGTTATCTGATATTTTAAACAATTTAACTTCTTTATCTTCTTTGCAGTAATTAACCATATAACCAATGCAATAAACAACCATATAATAGTAACCATACACAATTTGCACAATGACACAAGATATGTTCTCGAGGAAACCCAATCAAGGGAAAAACCCCGTGTGGGAATGATGCCCACAAAATGATGTACTAATATGAAAATTCCTTGTTAGAGGATGGACCCTGTTAGGAGTCTTATGAAATACATTCAGTACATATAACCCCTGTTAGGAGATTTGAATCCCTATTAAAAGATTCAGACCCAGTTAAGAGTCACAGAAGACAGATGGACCCACTGCCCAAACAGCTTCAAGGCAAGAGTTTTCAAACCCACTATCCAACAGACCTTAAGATTATTCAATAGAATAATATGGAACAAATACCTTCAACTTACTATGCCAAATCTGCACTCACAACATCACAATACCTCAGAACTCTGATCACAATTCATTAAACACTGCTGCACTAACTCTGTCCATCATTGTTGCCAAGATCTGCAACCTTCTCATCAACTTCGCACATCACAATTTCATCACCATGCTTCATCATACATCATTACCTCATCATTATTACTTTATTACCACACTTCAACAATGAAATCAATCACTCATATATACCACACTCAAACAATTTACAAATCAGTTGGCCTTCAAATTCAAAACAATATTTTCACACGTTACATCAATAATTCACATAAAACTATCGGCTTCCAGGTGCTATAACTTTCTCAAATCTCAACCAAAATTTATGCACTATTAACTAAAGTTTCTTCACACTCTCTAGATGCTACATCTTACTCCGCAAAAGAAAATATCATCCCAGTAAAAAGATATAACCATTTTACCAACATCGCTCATCAGAAACACTGTTATGTTACACTGTCTTCACTCAAATGCTTGTAACTAATTCATATGACCTCAAATATTTTTTCACTATTAACCATAGCTCAATTAAATCATCAAAATGCTTCAATATACTCCACAAAGTCTTACTCCATCAAAATAATCTTCTGCAAAAATATCTTCTTCTCAGGTGCACTGCTGCCTGTCTGTCACTAAACTTCACTAAATCACCTCTAACTTTCAATCTGTAAAACATGAACACTTGTGCTGTTAACTAAAGATAACTAACATCATATTATAGCTCCCATTTACTTTGCATAAGCCAATCTTCAATAGAAAATTACTTATCATAAAAACAATCCTCTGTTTCCCTATCAGTACACTGCAAATCATACTGTGTTGACATCAATGACAATCCAGTCATGAATGCAACACTCCACTGCTATAGAATGACCATAAATCATATCCAAAAAATATCTCAATGCTTCATAACTCTTCATGCACTCACTTTGCATTCATTCCTAACAATCTCCCCCATTGGCATTGATGGCAACACGGATGAAAAACATCTAATGTTCCAAACAATCCAAAAAGATATCAATTCATAAATCTTGCTTTATTTTCCTATTAATCACTCCATTCAATAGCTTTCCTAACAATCTCCCCAATTACAAAAACTCTCTTCCTAATTGACATCAATTACCAAAATGAATCTCTCCCCCATAACATATGGTTTACTACTATAGATCTCTCCCTCAAAATATATGCATACTCACTATAATGTTTTTCATGAATCTCTCCCCCATTGACATCAATGACAATGACAAACAATAGCTCAATGTCAATAGACACTGTTCAGAAAAATACAATACACTAGAGTCCTCAATGACTCAGCTCAGTCACAAATACTCCCCCATTCAGGAAGTACCACCATCCAATCCAAAAAAAGATAGGTGCATAAACCACTGGACGGATGCAAACCTCTGTATCTTTACTCAATAGAAGGTTGGGGAATAACCCCAAGCATTCCCCTCAAATACTCAAAAGTATCCTTTGGCAATGGTTTAGTAAAAATGTCTACTACCTGCTCTTTGGTACTGATATACTCCAGTCTGATCTCCTTCTTCTCAACTTTCTCTCTCACAACATGATACTTGATCTCAATATGCTTTGTGTTTCAATGTAATACTGGATTCTTTGATAAACTGACTGTAGTTGTGTTATCACAATGCATAATAATAGGTTCTTCAAACTTTATTCTAATATCCTTCAACATCTTCTTCATCCAAATAATCTGATTACAGTTGTTTGCTACTACAACATACTCTACTTCTGCTGTACTTTGTGAAATACAATTTTGCTTCTTACTTAGCCATGAAACCAATCTTCCTCCAAGAAAAAATACTCCACCACTAGTGCTTTTCTTGTCATCAACATTGCCTCCCAAATCTACATTAGTATATGCACACAATGTAAAATTATTAGAATTATCATACCACAGTCCATAATTCACTGTTCCTTTCAAATATCTCAATATTCTCTTAGCTATTGCAAAATGAAATTCTTTAGGTGCTGCTTGAAATCTTGCTACAATCCCAACTGAATGTGCTATATCTAGTCTTGTATGTGTCAAGTACTGCAATCCTCCAATCATAGATCTATACTTCTTATGTTCAACTTCTGCTGACTCATCTTGACTAGATAATTTAAGTCCGGTTACCATAGGTGTTCCAACTGGCTTACAATCTTCCATTCCAAATCTCTTCAACAAATCATTCAGATACTTAGCTTGACTGATAAATATTCCATCTTTGCTTTGTATTATCTGCAATCCCAAAAAGTACTTCATTTCTCCAATCATACTCATCTCAAATTCTATCTTCATTTCTTCTACAAATTGTCACTTGCTTCATCTTCACCTCCAAAAATAATATCATCAACAAATATTACTATAATCAACAATCCATTCTCAATTTCTTTTATGTACAAATTACTATTTGCTATCCCTTTCATAAATCCTAATTTCAGTAGATACTTATCCAATGTAGCATACCCAGTCCTAGGTGCTTGCTTCAAACCATACAATGCTTTCTTAAGTTTACATACCATGTCTCCTTCATGAGTTAAAGGAAAACCTTTAGGCTACTCTATGTAGACTTCTTCCAACTCACCATTCAGAAATGTTGACTTAACATCCATTTGGTATACCTTGAATTTCTTATATGCTACATATGCCAAAAACATTCTTACTGCTTCAAGTCTTGCCACAGGGGCAAAAGTCTCTTCATAATCTATTCCTTCTTGCTTTGTTTCTAATCAATTCTCCTTGCTCATTCACTTTATTTCTGAATACCCATTTAGTTCCAATCACATTCTTATCCTTAGGTCTAGGAACCAATTCCCATGTTTTGTTTTTCTCAATCTGATCTAATTCTTCTCTCATAGCTTTAATCCAACATTCATCTTCACATGCTTCATTTTTAGTTTTAGGTTCAACTTGCGAAATCAAACATAAATGTACCTTATTCTGAGTAAGAACTCCTCTGTCCAAGCTTCCAATTATCTGTTCAGGTGGATGATGCCTTGTAGTGTATCTACTAGGTGTCATAGTCTCTCCTCTTGTAGTTTCTCCTCTTGTAGCTTCTCCTCTTGTAGCTTCAACAATTGTAGTTTCTTCTCTTGTCTCATTTGTAGATTCTTTTCTGCTCTGATCATTGTTGTCTTCAACATTGTTCTCATTAGTCAATTCACTGTTAGTCTCATAGAAATGTTTAGAAGTTTCATTATTAGGCTGAATAAAAGTTCCTTCATCAGATTCCCAATCACTTATTCTTTCCTGAATTTTGAATTTCTCATCAACTCTAACATTAGCACTTTCAATAATAGACTTAGTTCTCTTGTTATAACATCTATATGCTTTGCTTTTTAATGAATAACCAAGAAAGATTCCTTCATCATTTCTAGGATCAAACTTTCCTATATCATCATCTCTTTTAATATAACATCTGCTACCAAAAATTCTGAAATACTTAACTGTAGGTGTGTGTCCAAACCATAATTCATAAGGTGTCTTCTCTATTCCTGATCTGATCTGCACTCTGTTCATTGTGTAGACTGTTGTATTTACCGCTTCTCTCCAAAATATCTTTTCCAAATCACTCTCAAATAACACAGCTCTTGTTGCCTCAGTTACTAATCTGTTCCTTCTTTCTGCAATACCATTTTGTTCAAGTGTTCTAGGTGCTGAAAACTATCTCTTAATGCCATTCAACTCAGAATAGGTGTCAAATTCTCTAGATGTAAATTCACCTCCTCTATCTGATCTTAAACATTTAATTTTCATTCCTGATTCATTCTCAAGTTTGTTCTTAACAATCTTAAACTTATCAAATGCTTTAGATTTTTCTTTCAAAAATGCAACCCACACCATTCTTGTAAAGTCATCAACAAAAATCATAAAATACCTTTCACCATGAAATCCTCTAGTTCTTGTAGGTCCACTCAAATCTGTATGAATGATCTCCAACTTCTCAGTAGATGCAAACTTCTTGCTTGGAAATGAACTTCTTTTCTATTTTGCCATCACACATTCTTTTCACATCATGTTAGTAGGCTTCATAATCTTAGGCAAATCTCTCACTGCAAATGTAGTACTCACCTTTACAATGTTATCAAAATTTATATGACAAAATCTTCTATGCCACAACCAACTGTCATCAATCTTAGTCATCAAACATGTCATCTCAGTAGGATTCAATTGAAATACATTACCTCTGGTTCTAGATCCTTTTCCAATTAGATTTCCATCCTTATCTTTGATCACACAAGAATTTTCAGTAAAAGAAACTTGATATCCCTTATCAACTAACTGTCCAACACTCAAAAAATTATGCTTCAATCCATCAAAAAAGTAAACATCATCAGTGTTAGTCTTTGCATCAAGAGTAATAGATCCTATACCTTTGATTAAGCAAGGTGCATTGTTACCAACTCTAGCTACTCCTCCATCATAATTGCTATACTTTATGAACTTCCTTTTATCACCTGTCATATGATGTGAACATCCACTATCTATAATCCAACCTGATCTCTTTTCTACTTGCAAAACTAAAGCCTTTTCTTCTACAATCTTTGACTCAGTAGTTTCTTCTTTAATAGCCACAAATCCTATGCCATCACTTTCATTATCACTGTCACTTAAATGTCTTTCAATTCTTGCTTCAATTTCCTCATCATTAACATAATAACATTTCTCAGGTTTTCTAAACTTGTTTCTATATTTCTTGACTCTCTTGGGACATTTAGATGCATAATGACCATATTCTTGACAAGTCCAAGATTTAAATATTTTCTTACCATCAGGTTCTCTTTTCACAAGTAATGCAATGCCTTCTTCAATCTTCTTATCTTCCTCAGATCTGATTTTGCTGCTGCTTGCATAGTCTCCGCTCACATTTGTACTTCTTGATAATGTAGGTCTGATGCTCAAAGCACTAAATGCTATCTCCATCTTAGGTAACTCTCCTGACATTCTCAAATTCATTTCTGCTACTTCCAATCTTCCAAGTAGGGTTTCTTTTAAAAAGTTCGGTGTGCAAGGTATCACTTGTTCAATCATTTGTGTTGTCTGCTTAAATACAGGTGTCAATGTTCTTAAGATCTTCCATATCACTTCTTTTTCAATCTTCATTCCTCCACAAGACTTGATTCCTGTCATAATCTCAGATACTCTTCCCATATAGCTTCTAATAGATTCATCTTCTAACATTCTTATATCCTCAAATGCACAAATCCAATTATGTAATCTAGCTTGCTTTGCATGTTCATCACCTTCAAAAGTTTTATGTAATGCTTTCCAAATATCATTAGCTTTAGGTATATCTTTTACCTGACCATACTCATTTTCTGGTAGGGCTGACAAAATTGCTTCCTTTGTAAGAATGTTACACATAAAGATATCTCTTTCCTCATTTGAACAACCTTCAAGATTATCTTCATTAATGATGTCCTTTCCTTTTCTTGTAATCAACCAATAGCCTGGTCCTAAACACAAGAGATGTACCTTCATCTTCTCCTTCCAGCTATCAAAATTTACTCCATCAAACTTAGGGCTTTCTTTCCTGAAATTCACCATGGATCTCCTTAAGCTGTTAAACTTTTCCTTCAAGGACCTGCTGCTCTGATACCAATTGTTAGAAAGAAAAGATCCCCAAGATAACTGAGAGGGGAGGGGTGAATCAGTTATCTGATATTTTAAAAAATTTAACTTCTTTATCTTCTTTGAAGCAATTAACCATATAACCAATGCAATAAACAACCATATAACAGTAACCATACACAATTTGCACAATGACACAAGATATGTTCTCGAGGAAACCCAATCAAGGGAAAAACCCCGTGTGGGAATGATGCCCACAAAATGATGTACTAATATGAAAATTCCTTGTTAGAGGATGGACCCTGTTAGGAGTCTTATGAAATACATTCAGTACATATAATCCCTATTAGGAGATTTGAATCCCTGTTAAAAGATTTAGACCCGGTTAAGAGTCACAGAAGACAGATGGACCCACTGCCCAAACAGCTTCAAGGCAAGATCTCTGAACCCACTGTCCAATAGACCTTAAGATCATTCAACAGAATAATATGGAACAAATACCTTCAACTTACTATGCCAAATCCACACTCACAACATCACAATACCTCAGAACTTTGATCACAATTCATCAAACACTGCTGCACTAACTCTGTCTATCATTGTTGCCAAGATTTGCAACCTTCTCATCAACTTCGCACATCACAATTTCATCACCATGCTTCATCATACATCATTACCTCATCATTATTACTTTATTACCACACTTCAACAATGAAATCAATCACTCATATATACCACACTCAAACAATTTACAAATCAGTCGGCCTTCAAATTCAAAACAATATTTTCACACGTTACATCAATAATTCACATAAAACTGTCAGCTTCCAGGTGCTATAACTTTCTCAAATCTCAACCAAAATTTATGCACTGTTAACTAAAGTTTCTTCACACTCTCTAGATGCTACATCTTACTCTGCAAATGAAAATATCATCCCAGTAAAAGGATATAATCATTTTACCAACATCGCTCATCAGAAACACTATTCTGTTACACTGTCTTCACTCAAATGCTTGTAACTAATTCATATGACCTCAAATATTTTTGTGCTGTTAACCATAGCTCAATTACATCATCAAAATGCTTCAATATACTCTACAAAGTCTGACTCCATCAAAATAATCTTCTGCAATAATATCTTCTTCTCAGGTGCACTGCTGCCTGTCTGTAACTGAACTTCACTAAATCACCTCTAACTTTCAATCTATTAAACATGAACACTTGAGCTGTTAACTGAAGATAACTAACATCATATTCTAGCTCCCATTTACTCCGCATAAGCCAATCTTCAATAGAAAATTACTTATCATAAAAACAATCCTCTGTTTCCTTGTCAGTACACTGCAAATCATACTGTGTTGACATCAATGACAATCCAGTCATGAATGCAACACTCCACTGCTATAGAATGACCATAAATCATATCCAAACAATATCTCAATGCTTCATAACTCTTCATGCACTCACTTTGCATTCATTCCTAACACTATGATCATCACCTTAGAAGGGATAGAACCACATGCAATGGATTTGTATATATAATTCTAAAGATAACTTGATTCAACTTTTGGTCTTTTATTTCCAATACATCTAATTTTAATTAATCAAAAAATGAAATCAAAATGATGAGCAACACGAACTATCAACCATTAAAATCAATAAAAGATTAAATTCAATATGTACAGTTATGAAAAACACTACTATAACAAAAACACAATTATATGCAATCAATTTTCTTTTTTTAAAAATTAAAATAAAAAATAAGCATAACACAAATACAAAATTATTAATCTATGTCAATTAAATTGTGCAAAAATAAATTATAGTTATCAATTTGTTATGAAATTATTGACTTGAGTTGACTCTATCTAAGTACTTTTGTTAGTAAAAAATTAAATGTAAAACTTATTAAGTTGTGTTTTAGAGTGTTGTATTTAAAGAAGCATGTTATATCCCCTTTCAAAAATGTACCTAAAAATCCAATCTTCAATTATGGAGAGCTTAAGTAAAGAGGTACAAATCTGATAACAAGGTTTTAATTCTATAGGGTGCATAAAGGTGGAAATCTTAAATGCTATTATAAGAATAGAAAACTAAATTTAGTAACTCTTAGAGATAATTTAATAATAAAAGAGGATTTATTATTTATTTTAGATAAAAACATGCAAATGTTTAATTCTTCAATTGAAAAGCATCCTTTATAGCGAAAAAGGAGGTTTCAATCTATGTGTCAATGTAAGCGAGGCAATAGATCAAATGAGGGAGTTTGAATATTATATTAGAGTCGAGATTGTTAATATTGTTTCAATTTCTATTACAATATTCATGGTTACATCTCCTACTATCATTTACACTAAAATTTCTTATTGTGACACTCATTTTTGTCATTCAAATTTGTATCCCTATCTTTTATGCATGTTCAATCAAATGGTTAAAAAAAACTATACTTATCAAATTGTTATGAAATTATTGACTTGAGCTAACTCTATCTAAGTACTTTTGTTAGTTAAAAATTAAATGTAAAACTTATTAAGTTGTGTTTTAGAGTGTTGTATTTAAACTAGCTACAATCTGAACTAGCTACAATTATAGTCAATTATGATCCAACGATTGATCGATTTAGTGATCTAGTAACTTAGAATGATTTGTTATGTGATTGTAACTGATTCTCATCAAATGGTTGACCGATTTGGTGATCTAGAACTTCACAATGGCTTATTATGGGATTGTAACTAATGCTCATCAAGCGGTTGATCGATTTGACTATCTAAAATTTCATAATGACTTGTTATGTGATTCTAGTTGATTCTCACTGAATGGTCGATAGATTCGACAATTTAGAACCTAAAAATTACTTATTGTGCGATTGTAGCTGATTTTCATCAAACGGTTAACCTTTTCAGTGATCTAGAAACTTAAAATAGCTTGTTATATGATTATAATTGATTTTCATTGAAGGGTTGATTGATTTAGTGATCTAGAAACTTTGAATGGTTTGTTATGTGATTGTAATTAATTCTAATCGATCGGATGATTGAGTAGGCGATCTAGAACCTCAGAATGACTTATTATACGATTGTAGCTGATTTTCATCAAATGGTTGACCGATTCGGCAATCTAGAACCTCAGAATGACTTGTTGTGCGATTGTAGCTGATTCTCATTGAACGGTTTACCCATTTAGCGATCTAGAACTTCAAACTGACTTGTTATATGATTATAGCTAACTCTCATCCAATGGTTGACTGATTCGGTGATCTAGAACCTTATAATGACTAGTTATGCAATTCTAGTTGATTATCATCGAACGGTCAACCGATTCGATGATCTAGAACCTCACAATGACTTCTTATGTGATTGTAGCTAATTCTCATTGAACAGTTGCCCAATTCGGTGATTTAGAAACTTAAAATAGCTTGTTATGCGATTATAGTTGATTATGATCAAAGGATTGAATGATTCAGTGATCTAGTAAGTTAGACTAACTTGTTATGCAATTGTAATTGATTCTCATCAAACGATTGACCGATTTGATGATCTAGAACTTCACAATGGCTTATTATGCGATTGTAACTGATTCTCATTGAACAGTTGATCAATTTGACTATCTAGAACCTCAGAATGACTTGTTATGCGATTATACATGATTCTCCTCAAACAGATGACCGATTCAGCAATCTAGAACCTCAAAATGACTTGTTATATGATTACAGTTGATTCTAATCGAATAGTTGACCGATTCAGCAATCTAGAAACTTAGAATGACTTGTTATGTGATTATAGCTGATTCACATCAAATAGTTGACCAATTCGGTGATCTTGAACCTCAGAATGACTTATTATACAATTCTAGTTGATTCTCATCAAACGGTTGACCAATTCAGCAATCTAGAACCTTAGAATGATTTATTATGCAATTCTAGTTGATTATCATCTAATGATTGACCGATTCGATGATCTAGAATCTCAGAATGACTTGATGTGCGATTGTAGTTGATTCTCATCGAACGGTTGACTAATTTGGCGATCTAGAAACTTAAAACAACTTGTTATGCCATTATAGTCAATTATGATTGAATGATTGACTGATTTAGTGATCTACAAACTTAGAATAGCTTGTTATGAGATTGTCACTGATTCTCATCGAACGGTTGACTGATTTCATGATCTAGAACTTCACAATTACTTATTTAGCAATTGTAAATGAGTCTCAATGAATGGTTGAATGATTTGACTATCTAGAACATCAGAATGACTTGTCATGCAATTATAGATGATTCTAATCAAACAAATGACCGATTCAACAATCTAGAACCTCAGGATTGTAATTGATTCTCATCAAATAATTGACCAATTCGGTGATTTAAAAACTCAAAAACAACTTGTTATGCGATTGTAGGAGATTCTCATCGAACGGTTGACCGATTTAGCGATTTAGAAACTTAGAATGGCTTGTTCTATAGTTGTAGCTGATTCTAATTGAATGGTTGATAGATTCAATGATATAAAAACTCAAAATAGCTTGTTATGCGATTTTAGTCAATTCTCATCGAACGGTTGACCAATTTAGCGATCTAGAAACTTAGAGTGGCTTGTTATGTGATTGTAGCTGATTCTCATCAGAGGGTTGATCGATTCAGAGATCTAGAACTTCAAAATGACTTTTTATGCAATTGTAATTGATTGTCATTAAATGGTTGACCGATTCGGCTATCTAGAACATCAAAATGACTTGTTATGCGATTGTAGTTGATTCTCATCAAATGATTTACGGATTCGGTAATCTAGAATTTTAGAATGACTTGTTATGCGATTCTAGTTGATTCTCATCAAACGGTCAATCAATTCGATGATCTAGAACCTAAAAATTATTTATTATACAATTCTAGTTGATTCTCATTGAATGGTTGAGCGATTCAGTGATCTAGAACCTCAGAATGAATTATTGTTCGATTGTGGCTGATTCTCATCAAACGGTTGACTGATTCAGCGATCTAGAATGTCAAAATGACTTGTTATGTGATTGTAACTAATTCTAATCAAACGGTTGACTGAATCAGCAATCTAGAACCTTAGAATGACTTATTATGTGATTCTAGCTGATTTTCATCAAATGGTTGATCAATTTGGTAATCTAGAACCTCACAATGACTTGTTGTGCGATTGTGGCTAATTCTCATCAAATAGTTGACTGATTCAATGATCTAGAACGTAAAAATGATTTGTTATGTCATTATAGCTGATTCTCATCGAATGGTTGATTAATTCGGCAATCTCAAACCTCAGAATGACTTGTTATACGATTCTAGTTGATTATTATCAAACAGTTGACCAATTCGATGATCTAGAACCTCACAATGAATTGTTGTACGATTATAGCTAATTCTCATCAAACAGTTAACTAATTTGGCAATCTAGAAACTTAAAATAGCTTGTTATGTGATTGTACTCAATTATAATCAAAGGATTGACTAATTTAGTGATCTAGAAACTTAGAATGGCTTGTTATATGATTGTAAATGATTCTCATCAAATGATTGACTGATTCGGTGATCTAAAACTTTACAATAGCTTATTATGCGATTGTAACTGATTCTCATCAAACGGTTGATTGATTTAACTATCTAGAACCTCAAAATGACTTTTTATGCGATTATAGATGATTCTCTTCAAATAAATAATTGATTCGACAATCTAGAACCTCAGAATGACTTGTTATGAGATTGTAGTTGTTTCTAATCAAATAGTTGACCAATTTAGCAATCTAGAAACTTAGAATGGCTTATTATGCGATTGTAACTGATTCTCATCAAACACTTGACTAATTCGGTCATTTAGAACCTCCATATGACTTATTATGCAATTCAAGTTGATTATCACTGAACGGTTGACAGATTTAGCGATCTAGAAACTCAAAATAGCTTATTATGCGATTGTAGGAGATTCTCATCGAATGGTTAACCGATTTAGCGATTTAGAAACTTAGAATGGCTTCTTATGCAATTATAGTTGATTCTCATTAAATGATTGACCAATTCCAAAATCTTGAAACTCAAAATAGCTTGGTATGCGATTGTAGTCTATTCTCATCAAACAATTGATCGATTTAGTGATCTAGAAATTTAGAATGGCTTGTTATGTGATTGTAGCTGACTCTCATCGAATGGTTGACTGATATGGCGATATAAACTTTAGAATGACTTCTTATAGGATTGTAACTGATTCTCATCGAACGGTTGACCGATTCGGTGATCTAGAACTTCACGCTGGCTTATTAAGCTATTACAACTGATTCTCATCTAACGGTTGATCAATTTGACTATCTAGAACTTTAAAACAACTTGTTATGCAATTATAGATGATTCTCATGAAATAGATGACTGATTCTGACCATTCTAATGACTAATTTGATGATGTCATATGAGTTGGCTATTATGGAGTTTGAGAGCTGAGCTCCCCGAACTGAGCTTGTTTGTGGGTAGGGGTAGAGCTGAGCTCTCTAGGGAGTGATGGGGTGGGGTCACAGCCTAACTCCCTGAGCTGAGCTCTCTGGGGAGAGGCGGGGCAGGTTCAAAGCTGAGATCCCTGAGTCAAGCTCTTTGGGGTGGGGTTGAAAGTCATAGAAAAAAATAGATAAAGGAGGCTCTATATAATGAAAAGAATGAAAAAACTAGAGTTAAAAAAAAAAACTCAGGCCATATATGGAGTCACACCCAGCTCGCAATGGGATGGGATCCCCATTGAGCTCATGGGCAAGTTCGAAGCTGAGCTCCCTAAGTCGAGCTCTTCGAGGCGGGGTTGAAAGTCATAGAAAAAAATGGACAAAGGAGGCTCTGTATAATGAAAAGAATGAAAAAATTAGAGTTAGGAAAAAAATCACTCGGGCCATACGTGGAGTGACGCCCAGCTCATCGTGGGATGGGATCCCCATTGAGCTCACGGGTGAGGTCAGAGCTAAGCTCAAAATTGGGTTGGGTCAGAGCTGAGCTCTCTAGGGAGTGGTAGGGTGGGGTTGGAGCTAAGGTCTTTGAGGTCCCTAAGCTAAGATCTCTAGGGAGAGGTAGGGCAGGGTCAGAGCTGAGCTCCCTGAGCCAAGCTCTCTAGGGCAGGGTTAAAAGTCATAAAAAAAATAGACAAATGAGGCTCTATATGACAAAAAGAATGAAAAAACTAGAGTTTAAAAAAAAAAATCACTCAGGCCATACATGGAGTCACGCCCAGCTCACGATGGGAGGGGATCCCCATCAAGCTCGCGGGTGGGGTCAGAGCTGAGATCCCCATGCTGAGCTTGTTGATAGGTGGGATCAGAGCTGAGCTCTCTGGGGAGCGATAGGCCAGGGTCAAAGCCAAGCTCCCCGAGTCAAGGTCTCCGTGGTGGGGTTGAAAGTCACAAAAAAAAGGACAAAAGAGGCTTCATACGATGAAAAGAATGAAAAAACTAGAGTTAGAAAAAAAACACTCAGGCCATACATGGAGTCACGCCTAGCTCATTGTGGGATGAGATCCCCATTGAGCTCATGGGTAGGGTTGGAGTCAAGCTCTTCAAAGAGTGATAGGGTAGGGTCAGAGCTAAGCTCTCCAGGGTGGGGTCGAAAGTAATAGAAAAAAATAGACAAAGGAGGCTTCATATAATGAAAAGAATGAAAAAACCAGAGTTAAGAAAAAAAATCACTCAGGTCATACGTGGAGTCATGCCCAGCTCCTGGTGGGACAAGATCCCCATCAAGCTCGTGGGTGGGGTTAGAGCTGAGCTCCCTGAGCTGAGCTCATTCACGGGTGGAGTCAGAGCTAAGCTCTTTAAGGAATGATGGGGTGGGGTCAGAGCTGAGCTCCCTGAGTCAAGCTCTCTGGAGAAAGGCAACATAGGGTCAGAGCCAAGCTCCCCAAGTTGAGCTCTCTAGGGTGGGGTTGAAAGTCATGGAAAAAAAATAGATAAAGGAGGCTCCATACAATGAAAAGAATGAAAAGACTAGATTTAAAAAAAAATAATCACTCAGGCCATACGTGGAGTCATGCCCAGCTCACGGTGGGATAGGATCCCCATCAAGCTCGTAGGTGGGGTTAGAGTTGAGCTCATTCATGGGCAGGGTCAGAGCTGAGCTCTTTAGGGAGTGGCGGGGTAGGGTTAGAGCTAAGCTCCCTAAGTTGAGATCTCTATGGCAAGGTTGAAAGTCATAGAAAAAAATGGACAAAGGAGGCTCCGTATAATGAAAAGAACAAAAAAACTAGAGTTAGAAAAAAAATCACTCAGGCCATATGTGGAGTCTCACCTAGCTTGCCATGGGATGGGATCCCCATCGAGCTCATGGACAGGGTCAAAGCCGAGCTCATTTGAGGTCTGGGTTAGAGATGAGCTCTCTAGGGAGTGGTGGAGTGGGTCAAAGTCAAGCTCTCTAGGGCGGGGTCGAAAGTCATGGAAAAAAAATGGACAAAGGAGGCTCCGTAGGACAGAAAGAATGAAAAAACTAGAGCTAAAAAAAAATCACTCGGGCCATACATGGAGTCATGCCCAACTCATGGTGGGACGGGATCCCCATCGAGCTCATGGGCGGGGTCAGAGCTGAGCTCATTTGTGGACAGGGTTGAAGCTGAGCTCTCCAGGGAGTGGTGGGGTGGGGTGGGAGCTGAGCTCCTTGAGTCGAGCTCTCTATGGCGGGGTTAAAAGTTACAAAAAAAAATGGACAAAGGAGGCTCTATACAATGAAAAGAACAAAAAAACTAGAGTTAGAAAAAAAAATCACTTGAGCCATACGTGGAGTCACACCCAGCAATAAAATTAAACCATAAAAGTACACATAATTAACATAATTTTGTTAATTCATATTCCTAACAATTATAAAATAGCCTCATCAAGTCCACATTTTCCATTTAGATAAAATAAAAAAATGATTGCAGATATTTTGTTTTCATTCATTTCACATTAAGCACCCATAGCAAAACTAATAGATGATTCTTAAGTGGTGTGTGCGTGGCACTACTACGTCTGAATCTATCACTAGGTGTAGATCTAGACCTCTCTCCTCGACCACACCCCTATCCTCCGACCCGCAACCACTCAAACACTCAACAATAAAAACTATCATCAGTAAGTCACATGATAAATATACCTCCAAAATTAAATAATCATTTTAAAATTGCAACATTTTGCCAATTTCCATCTCATTTCAATAAAAATTTACTAATTTCCATAGTTACCAAGATATGTCGATTCATCCAAGCCGGCATAAATCGACTAAAAGATCCACATAATAAGGAGGTTGCAAAACCAGTCATGACATTATGGAGGATGGAGAATTTGTGATTGAAAGTGTTATGTTTTGATCGAAGTTGTGATTCATCTGCAGAGTAATTTGAGGTGGGGGCTATTAGGACTAGAAATGTTAAGATTTTGATTAGAATTTGTGGTTTCTGATCCATCTAGCATAGGAGAGTTTGTTGTTTGGGGAGCTTGGATGTATCAGATTTTGATCTTTGTGGGATCTAGTTTTTGAGTATGTGGAGAAATTTGTGTTATAGTGAAATTTAGATTTGATGATATGTTCATGCTTTGGGTTGCTTAGGTTTATGATTTATTCTTTTTTATTTTCATCAGAATCACGGTGTTTGGCAGTGAATCTGTGGCCAGATGCTGTGCTTAATGTGCTTGGGATACTGAAAGGTTTGGGTGCTTGATTGAGTTCCCAAATCTTGTGTTTGGAGGTTGGAACTGGAATATTATTGAAAATTATTTTCTTAGATTTTTCTTCTAGAGTTTTGGTTATTTTGATTTGGTCCCTTGAGGTTAAGACTTGAAGAAATGTTTATTGAAAGCCCAAATCCTGTGCTAACATCAAGCATTGGTTGGTTTGATGATCAGAGGAGAAGATCGATATTGAAAGTCAAAATATAAGATCAAAGTAGGAGATCCTGAATCTAATATTGGTAATTGGGTCTGGCTTTCCTAAACTGTATTGTTAGGCCGCCACAAGAAGAAATCATCTACCGGAAAACAAAGGAAATGGGGTTTTCTGGAATAATCTTTTCAAGCACCCTCGTATCAATGTTGTTGATGGTTTCAGCAGCTGACAATTTTCTAATTGATTGTGGAACAAATTCATCCACAGTAGATGGTGACAGGAAATGGGTTGGCGATTCATCAGCTAGCAATGTTGCATTTTCTCCAGTTGGAATCCCTACAAATCTCTCCAAAGTGGATTCGAATGCAGCTTATCCTAAAGTCTATGCCATTGCACGCATCTTCACTAGTGTGGCCAATTATAGCTTCTAGGTTAGCCCCGGTCGCCATTGGCTCTGACTCCATTTTTACCCATTTTCATTCATGAATTATAGCGTGAATTCCTCTATTTTCTCTTTTAATGCCAGGTCTTTAAAACTCTTATCCAATCTGAACGTTTCTAGTGAAATAAGTAATAAGAATATTCTGCAATATTCTACAAGCGGAAGCCCTAAGATTGTCTAGTTAATGAAGGAGTACTCTATTAATGTTGCCAATTCTAGTGCTCAGCTTGTGGTAACATTTACTCCTGCATCTGGATCCTTCACTTTCATTAGTGCAATTGAAGTGCTTTCCATGCCAGAAGATATTTTCCCAACCTCTGCAAACCTGGTGGGAAGCAGTTCCAAAAAGTCCCCATTGAGTTCTAGTGGTGTAGAAACAATGTATAGGCTCAACGTTGGGGGAATTCCGTCAGTCCCAAAGATGATTCTGGGTTATCTAGGACATTGAATGAAGATACATATTACATCTATACACTTGATGCAGGTAATATAACTCATAATGAGTCTTCTGTTAGCTATAGTTCCTCAAATGATTCCTATGTTGCTCCGCTTGTAGTCTATGAAACAGCCAGGGAGATGACAAGTAGTCTCGCTCAAGTTGTTAATCAGAAAATCAACATATCATGGAGTTTTGTTGTCGATCCCAATTTTGACTACCTTGTTCGCTTACATTTCTGTGAGCTTGTATTTGATAAGGTTGGCATGAGAGTTTTTGGTATCTGCATCAATAACTAGACTGCAAACCCATCTTTTGATGTGGTGAGTCTTGCTGGTGGTAAAAACAAGGCTATCTATTCAGACTATACAGACACTATGGGTGCAGGAGTAAACACGATGTGGATCCAAATTGGTCCAAATCCAAGCCTAACAATGTTAGATAACAATGCAATCCTGAATGGGCTTTAGATTTTTAAGTTGAGCAATAAGGAAAACCTAGCTAGAAGTGCTAGAAAGCAACAAGATTCTGAAAAGCCATCTGAAGTGGAGAAAAATTCAATTCGCTAGCCTGTAATAGGAGGAGTAATAGGAGGGGCAGTTATCATTGGAGCAGTTGTTTTTGTGGGATTGTGTCTTTTCTGCCGCAAGAAGAAGTGAACACATGTGAAGCCTCACTCTCCACCATGATAGCTTCCTTTGTTTTTGCATGCTGGATCAGAGAGTGCATATACCACTAAAGCCTCAAAGGGCACTATAACTAGTGGCAGTACATTGGTTACTGTTAGAAGAGGCAAGAAATTTACCTTTGTAGATATTAAACTTGCTACCAAAAACTTTGATGAATCAAGAGTGATTGGAATTGGAGGATTTGGGAGGGTGTTCAACGGAGAAATTGAAGATGGTGTTTTGGTTGCAGTAAAAAGAGCGAATCCACAGTCAGAACAAGGTCTGACAGAGTTTGAAACAGAGATTGAACTACTTTCCAAGTTGAGGCACCGTCATTTGGTGTATCTAATAGGATTTTGTGAGGAACAAAATGAGATGATCTTGGTCTATGAGTACATGGAAAATGGTACATTGAGAAGCCATTTGTTTGGAAGCAATTTACCTCCCCTATCATGGAAGCAAAGGCTTGATATTTATATTGGTGCTGCTAGCGGCCTGCACTATCTCCATACTAGAGCAGAAAGAGGAATTATTCATAGAGATGTTAAAACCACCAATATTCTCCTTGATGAGAATTTTGTAGCAAAAATGGCAGATTTTGGCCTGTCCAAAATAGGGCCTGCTATCGATCATAGTCATGTAAGTACAGCCGTCAAGGGTAGTTTTGGGTATCTTGATCCAGAGTACTTCAGAAGACAGCAGCTAACAGAAAAATCTGACGTTTATTCCTTTGGTATTGTGTTGTTTGAAGTTGTATGTGCAAGGCCTGTTATCAATCCCACAGTTCCTAAAGAGCAAATACATCTTGCTGAATGGGCCATGCATTGGCAGCAAAAAGGAATGCTGGAAGAAATAATTGATCCTCATCTTGCAGGGGCTTATAGTCCAGCCTCTTTGAGGAAATTTGGAGAGATTGCAGAGAAATGCTTAGCCGATGATGGAAAGAATAAACCTTCAATGGGGGATGTACTGTGGAACTTGGAGTATGTTTTTTAGTTGCAAGAGGCAGCTGATTAGAGCCTTTCACTGGTCAATAGCTCAACCCAAATGCCCAATTTTTCCTTGAATCTACCTCATATAAGAGAATCTGATGAAAATTCTGAAAGTACTCTTATACAAGAGGATCAACAGCAAGATCAGCACATTGAGGCAAGGACTGTGGGTGAATTAGAAGAAGCTGCTGGGTCTCTGGAGTTTTCTCAGCTCGTAAAACCCATAGGAAGTTGAGCTAGCATTAAATGAAATGGATCAAATACTTCCATGATATTTCATTCTTACACTCTAGTATGAGACCCCAGCCTTGTGGCAGGCCTTGCTTTAGTTTTGGACAAAACATTTGCTCTGATACATCTACCTGTGTTATGTGGTAGAAAATATACAACCTGCACAAGTTTTTGTCCAACTTCTTGTGTTTTATTGCCCTTGGGTCATAGAACATTGGTATCTCAATTCAGCATCATGCTAGTGACAGAACCAGAGCGCAGAAAATGGTATATAGAAATGAAATTTTGTTATCATTATTTATATGAACTGAAATCATTTAAAGATGTTTTCCTTCATCTTTTAGTTATGGTTTTAAGAAGTAGTAACTTCATTTGAACCAGTGATAAGGGTGTTACTATCCTGTACCTGCTACTATTGATCTGCAGTAGTAAAAGCTGGTCTAAGTTATGGAATGACTAGTAAGAAAATTTAGTTGCATTTGTAGTGTTTTATTTTATTAATTTTAGTAGATATTTTGTTACAGGAGTGTACAATAAAGGCACATATAAACTATGTGCAGACATTCTGAAATCATCTTTTTGTACATCTCTCTGGATTAAATTTGAGATACTGGATATCCAATTATAAAAGGAATTTTAATTCCCATTTTGGAAAAAACTTCTTTAGTACAATATACAACTCTTGCTTATCAGTTGTGTTTTCAGTTAGTCCTGTATTGACACCCCCACTCTGGAATCTAAAAAGAACCATCTTATAATTCTTAGGAATTTCAAAGAACTTGGAATACATGCTAGATCTTAACCAATTGTTTTAAGTGGTCTCAGTTTCAGAGTAATATCTTTGTTTTGATTAAGTCTGTCATTTTCTTAAATCATGGATTAACAGAAAGGTAAATATTAGTCTTGTCTGCAAATAGTATGAGTTGATGTTATTAAATTTTTACAATTTATTTGTGTTCATTAGTAGTTTCTGATTTTGATTGTATATTTTTTATATTAACTTTTTGAATCACATTTGTGATCTATCATCTAGATGTAATCTATCATTTCCTGCACTCTCTTACATTCTGTTATTTTGATGATGGATCACAAAATGTGATCTGAAATGTTGGTGCCATGGATCATAGAGTGTGATTTGAAATGTTGATACAAAAAATACACAATCAAAATTAAAGCTATTATTGAATAGTATGAATTGTCAGCCACATAAGTTATATAGAGTTCTCCAATTCACAAATGAAAGAAAACTCATGATATTTTCCCATCCACAATTGAAAGAGGACTCAATAATTTTTATGATTGAATAAAGAAAAAAAATTAATTATATATTAAGAAAACTCATGACATTCTCCCATTTACGATTGAAAGAGGACTCAATAATTCCATAATTGAAAGAAGACTAATACTTTTTTATATTTGAATAAAGAAAAAAAATTGATTATATAATAAGAAGCAACAAAAATGACTCAATTGTATAAAACTATTCTTATTGTCTTGTTCTTAAATACCAAAGAAAACTACTATCCCCTTATACTAGAGCTTGCCCAATTCTTTTGAGTGGTCTCTTTTACAGAACATCATTGTTTTGGTAAAGTCATTCCTTGTTTAGAAATCAGGATTATTAGAATGTAAATAGTACTGAGTTGTGATATTATGATATTCACAAGTGGGAGAGGATTCAATAGTTGAGTTGAGTAGTAATAAAGTATTCTTATAAATATTTTTTTTAAAGAGAATTTTATATCATTATGAGTTCAATATATGAGCACGAGCTTATGTTGATACTTATTTAGTTGAGGGTCAATAATTAAGAAATATGTAGGTATTTTATCAAATTTGTAAGAAGCATTAAATGATACCTCATAATTTTTATCATAATTTAATTGATATTTATTTGAGCGTCAATAATTAAGAAATATGTACCTATTCTATCAAAGTTGTTAGAAACATTAATTGAAGTCTCATCTTTTTTAATCATGCTCCTAAAAATAGTATTGATGATGTAATTAAGAAACATATCATCATGCTCACCTATTATGATCAACTAATTAAATTACAACTCTTTTTCATTGTTATTTATTATGTATTAAATAAATTAAAAAATATTTTTTTATACAAAACATTAAAAAACCAACCTATCATTTAGAGATCAATAATAAAAATATATATATATATATAATAATTGACACCCAACAAAAACACAACTAGATGTGACTACATCTTTGACCACTTGAGTCCCCTAAAAGATATTTATATTACCAAATAAATTTGTGTACAAATTTGAGGATCATTCAACTTAAGAGACAAAAGCCCAAGTGAAGTGAGCCCCCAATGGTTATTAGCTCCCCTTCACTACTCTTGAGCTATTAGAATGCTTTAAGTTACAAGATTATTGATATTCTCCTAAGCTCATTTGTCATATTTCAAAGAAAAATAGAAATTACTGGCTAGCAACACACCTTTTCAAATCTCATTCAAGAATCCCTAAATGCATATATTTGAATATGATTCCTTTACAAGCACTACCAAAGCATTTAGTTTTAGCATAAATTATTTTATGGATATACTCTCTTAAGAACCACCCCTAATTACAATTTTTTTTGAATATTTTAATTTTACAAACACTTCCAAAGTTTTGAATTTCAATACAAATTATTTCATTTGCTTGCATGGTGTAGGAGCACACCTAGCTCAACCCCTAGTTGCTTGCTTTGCTTTAAATTCATCATGTAGTGACTCTAGCCAAGTCAGAAGAGTGTGTGTGGACCTTAGAAGGTCATTTGTTTTATTTTTCCTAAGGTGGATTTGACTAGGTCAATCCATGTCTAGCTAGGTTTGCTTGAAGTTGCTTGTGTGGGCTTAAGCCAATGTGGCAGATTTAAGCCTAGAGTGAAATTTGG
Organism: Chamaecyparis obtusa; assembly: GCA_027943335.1. Lineage (NCBI taxonomy): Eukaryota > Viridiplantae > Streptophyta > Pinopsida > Cupressales > Cupressaceae > Chamaecyparis > Chamaecyparis obtusa. Next base: position 521,429 of record BSBK01005289.1, read on the forward strand.
ATTTGAAATAGGCTAAATAATGTTTTGAATGCTTTTGATTATGGTCTTATGCCATATGTAACCTATCGAGAATCAAAATCTCAAGGAAACAATGAATTGCCAACTTGGCCAAAAGTTGCCAGAATGGGCAAAATGTGGAAAATGATGGCAAAGTGGAAAAATCTTTCCAAAAAAATCATTTTCTTTCCTCATACAACACCTACGAAGGATTCCTAACTCTTGTTTTGAAGGAGAAGCCAAGAAACAGCTAAGAAAGATAATGGAAATGTTCAGAAATTGCATGGTAACGGTCTGCAATAGCATGGCAGATTTGTTTGGTGTAGCGATAATGTTCTGTAACACCTCAATCCATGAGGAAGGTTACCTAGAACCTGAAGAACCTATCAAAAACACAAAGCAAGCATTGTATGAGCTCTTGAAAAGATTGAATGAAAAAGTTTTCTATGTGAATGTATATTTGCATGAGAGTGACTGTCGTTTTTGCTTCTTTTGTGTTTGTATGCATGTGAAGGTGAAAAGGAAGAGCTCATTTTCTATCTGTGACCCTATTCTTATGACTGAGATATGTCTTTCCCCTCACACCAGTGGCAGAGTTAATGTCATTGCTAATGTGTTTTAAAAGATCTCTTTCATGACTGTCGTGTTTTATCACAGTTTGATCTTATTACTGTTGCAGGTTTGCATGTAAGCGATAATGAGTTTGGATATATGTTGTAGTGGTGGATTACTATCCTAGAGGATCTTCCAAGTCATTTTTATTCAGTGTTCCACCAGCGCGGGGGGACGGCAGTGCGATGGGATGAGTTTCGGGTGCGGGAAAAAAATGTCCTCAATTTAGGGATGGCGAGGGGAAGGCGAGGGGACGATGATGGAGTGTGGAGGGGGGTGGGGGAGCCGCATACTATACATATATAACTTGAAATGCTAAATCTAAAGTGATGCTCCAATATAACATACCAAATACTTGAATATACTACCTCAATATAGCAAATTGCAACACGAACCATAAGTCATGAATCTCACAATTAGTAATCACTATCAGTAATGAAATTCATTGAAACTAAAACATTAAACAAAGAAATGAACATTGATATAATAAATATTCATATTGAAATGAAAGTGAAACTCAAACAATCATCAATGTATCAATACGATATCAGATAATATGAAATTATGAAATATGATATATCAAATATCTAAATATCATGACCACATCATTGTATCAAATAATCAAAAGAAAAAAATTTAAAAATGCACTTTATTTTTTTATGTTTTTTTGGCTGTGTCGGCGTCTCCCACACATCCCCTCTGGGCACCGGGTATCGCACCCTGGGCCCCAAGTATCGGGGATGTCCCTGAGTCTTGGGTACCTCGAGGAGACGATGCGGGTGCAGCCACGGTTGGGCAGCGGGGGGGTGCGTCGGTGCATGAAGTCCCCGTGTCGAGGATGTCCCCCACCGGGTGCGGTTGGGTTTTGGGGGGGGGACGCGTCCCTTGGGTTCACTATTTTTATTCAGTCTGAATGTTTTGGGAAGGTCATTTTACTGTTATGTTGTGAAGACTTCCTCTTATTTGCTGTTGTGGATTACAGCCAACTGGTTTTGCTTACATTCAAAGTTTAATAAGTTAGAAGCTAGGATCTTTGTTGTCGGGATGGATTACTATTATCCATGATCTTCTAAGCCCTTTCCACTCATACTACAAGTTAAAAAGGAAGTCAATTTTTGTTTTCTATGTTGTGAAAAGACATTTCCTCATTCGGCTATTATAGTTTCACAGTCTTGGTTTTTGCTTTCATGCATAGGTCAATGGACTGAAAGCCTTGTTCTAACCTTAGATTGTTGTTTAGTATGCATGCACAGTCATCTTCCATTTATTGAATAAGTTAGGGAAGGTTATTTTGTTTAGTTTGAAAACCTTTTTGTATTTAGGTAGTCTGCTGCCAGTACCTTAATCAGTCCACAAAATGTGTTTACCACTCCCTTTCCCACCATAGAAATGTTATGGATCTTTGGGATATGGGAGTGGATTTGTATAGTATGTCATGTTGAGGAGGAGGGGCTCTAGAAATAGGATTTTCATGCATTTCCATGATGCCCTAAGCGAGTATAGAGTACCCACTTAGGCAGCATCAGAATTGAGAAGAAGGTACAACGGGTTGAATGCATTAAGAGCTTCAATCCAAGTGTGGATTAAGTCAGAGGGATGTGTGAAGAGATAAGAACTAGAAGGAGAAGTCCCCAAGTGCATTTTGGGATATAGGTTGAAGTGACCTTAAGGAGGATAGTCTAAACAAGCTGAAAACCCTCAATTTCATGACTGATTTGGAGTTTTTCTATCCATGAATAGTTTACAGAGTGGGGACAATTCAACAAGATAGGTTCACTAAACCAAATTGAATCGAAGTAAAAAGGTAGAATGGGGTTAGTAGACACCCAAAATGCATCCCTCATTCACTGAGAAGCAAGGAAATTTCATGACATGTGAAAATGCCAACAAGAAGCAAGATAGGAATAGTGGTTCAGCAAGCAATTAAGTTAGTGTAACTAGGTGGGGTAGTTGGAAGGATAGGATTGTAATCCTATACAAGGCAGGGTATCAACATGAACTCTCATAGGCTAGGAGAAAGCCTAAGCAAGTCCTTATAGCCAGCAAGGACACCAGAGCAACCCCATTCCCGGGTACATCAAATTAGTATCACAGCTCAAATTGATTAGGCTTGTGGTAGATGCTGCAACCAAAAGAATCAGTAGGTGAAAACAAGATGGTCACTAATGCAGAGCTTGCAAAGGAAGTAGTTGACAAGAAAAAGGTAATAGAGGATCAAATGGAAAGGAGTAGACTCCTTGAAGAAGCACTGGATGAGATGAAGGCAAAACTCCAAGAAGTTGTAGATGCAACTAGAAACAGAGATGGAGACAAAACCAGCTATAGCAAAGGGAAGCAAAAGGTTGATGAGGAAGACATCATACTTGAACCAGACCCTCTAGTGAATGAAGAGCCATTCCTGAAAGCTCTCAAAGCCATAGGAGGGAAAAGTCTTCAAGGAGTTCCATGGTTTGATGGAAAAATGGATAGTGAACTGGTTATGGAATGGATATAAGGCATATAGAATCATTTCAAATGTGAGGGCATAATTGAAGCACAAAAGGTGAGAGTTACAAAATCAAGGTTGAAAGGTTCAACATTAACATGGTGGAAATAATTCCAAGAAGAGAGGGAGAAGATGGGTAAGAATCCAATCTCAAATTGGAAATTTATGTTAAACAAAGTAAAAGAGCAATACCTACCTGAGGATTATGAAATCCAAATGCACAAGAAGAGGCATAATTTGAAACAGAAAGATTTGGATGTGGCTACATACACTGAAGAATTTCAAAGGTTGTGCTTAAGGTCAGGAGTAAAAGAGGATGAGACTATCAAAGTGGCTATGTATCTTGGAGGCCTAAAATGGAATATCCAAGAGGAAATTAGTTTGTGGACTCCTACAACAGTCCATAAATGTTCCCAACTTGCATTGAAAGTAGAAGAGAAGAACAAAAAAAAATCAGAATCAAACTTCAGAGGAAGAGGTAGAGGTAGAGAAGGAAGAGGACAAAGAGGCTATGGTGGAAGAGGATCAGATTCAAGATAGCTTGTTGCAACTAAAAATTATTTTTTATGTGATTTCAATTTATTCAATGACCTATAACCTTAGAATAGTTTTTAGAAATTTCAAATGACTTGTTATGTGATTCTAGTTGAATCCCAATTAATGGTTGACCATTTCAGGATTCTGGAACTTCAAAATGGCTTGTTATATGAGTTTAGCTGGTTCATATGGAGCAATTTATAGATTTGGTGACCTAGAACATAAAAATTACATGTTATGCAATTGTAGTTCATTCTTGTTCAATGATTAACAAATTTAGTAATTTACAAACCAAGAATGGCTATGCCATTCTAGTTGATTCCCATCGAACAAATGACCGATGCGGTGAATTATAACTTCATAATAGCTTCTGAAAATTTAGAATTACTTGTTAATGCAATTGTAGCTTATTCTCATCAAATGGTTGACTGTTTCAATGATTTAGAATCTTAGAATTGTGTTTTATGTGATTGTAGGTAATTCTTATTAAATGGTTAACCATTTTAGTGTTTTGGAAACTTAGAATGACTTCTTATGTCTTTTTACATGGTTTTCATGAAGTGGTTAACAACCTCAGCATTATGGAACCTTATAATAGCTTGTTATTTGGTTTTAGTTGATTTTTCTCAAATGGTTGACCGTTCAATGAGAATCAACTAGAATCACATAACAAGTCATTATGAGGTTCTAGATTGTCGAATTAGTCAACTGTTCGATGAGAATTAGCTACAATCACATAAGAATTGATTCTAAGGTTCTAGATCATCGAATCAGTCAAGCGTTTGATAATAATTATCTACAATCGCATAACAAGCCATTTTAAGTTTTTAGATTGCCGAATCGGTCAACTGTTCGATAAGAATCAGCTAGAGTGGCACAACAAGTCATTTTGAGGTTCTAGAACATCAAATTGGTTAACTGTTTGATGAGAATCATCTATAATAGCATAACAAGTCATTCTAAGGTTCTACATCACCAAATCAGTCAACCATTCAATGAGAGTCGGCTACAATCACATAACAAGCCATTCTATGTTTCTAGATCACTAAATCGGTCAACCATTTGATGAGAATCAACTACAATCACATAACAAGCTATTTTGAGTTTCTAGATCACAGAATCGGTCAATAGTTCGATGAGAATTAGCTACAATTGCATAACAAGTCATTCTAAGTTTCTAAATCGCTAAATCGGTCAACTGTTTGATGAGAATCTACTACAATCACATAACAAGTTGTTTTGAGTTTCTAGATCACCGAATTGGTCAATCATTCTATGAGAATCAACTAGAACTGAATAATAAGTCATTCTGAGGTGCTAGATCACTGAATTGGTCAACTATTCGATGATAATCAGTTACAATCGCATAACAAGCCATTCTAAGTTTCTAGATTGCTGAATCGGTTAACTATTCGATTAGAATCAACTACAATCTCATAACAAGTCATTCTGAGATTCTAGATTGCCGAATCGATCATTTGTTTGATCAGAATTATCTATAATCACATAACAAGTCATTCTAAGGTTCCAAATAGTCAAATCGTTCAACTGTTAAATGAGAATTAGTTACAATCATAATAAGCCATTGTGAAGTTGTAGATTGCCAAATCAGTCAATCGTTCGATGAGAATCAGTTATAATAGTATAACAAGCCATTCTGAGGTTCTAGATCATCAAATTGGTCAACTATTTGATGAGAATGATGAGGACTGACTCTATGACAAAAGACATAAAAAGGAAATACAGATATGAAACCACAGAAGAGCACAACCCAGAAATATATTTTCAAACTATCTGATGAATAAATATGATCTTCTTACATGCATATAACTAACAGAAGACAACCTACATGCCTGCAAGCTACAATCTACTTGAGTTCTGGAAGTTCCTAATCGCTCAAAATTCTATCTCTCACCCAAAACTTGCCTTCTCTCCTAGAATCCATCTTCAAATAGCCATCTATTGATTTGGTGCCAAAAGAGATTTGGTGTTCAAAACATGTCAAAATTATGTCTCTTTCTAATTTCAGCGATTTGGCACCAAAAGAGATGCTCTGGAACTCAAATTTCATCGGGATGAAATTTAGTCAATTCCCCAACAGCAAGTCCAACTTTCGGGGGCCATAACTTCCTAATCGGGACTCCGATCGATGAAAAATTTGCGTCGTTTAGTGCCTCAAAATTGGAACAAAATCTCTACAAGGCCATTTAGTGCCTCAAAATTGGCTCGGAAGATTTTTCAGGAGATTTTTTAGAAACTTAAATTTTGAATAACTTTTGAATGGCAAATGTTGTTGACCTGATTCTTTCTCCAGACTGTGTATCTTTACAATTGCAAGCTACACTAGCAACCACTTCCCTTGACAATTTATAATCAAGCCCTCATACAACATTAATGCTTTTCCCTGATGAATAGTAACTCCTAATGAATAGTGACCAAATAGTGTTTTCATCCTATGAGATAGGAAACTGACCAGAATAGCTATTATCAAGCATTGCTTCCTTCAGAGTAACTAGCTAATGTTTTTGGGTGATGCAGGATTGCCCTGACACCATTGGATGCTCCTGCATTAGAGAATCAGTTACAATCGTATAACAAGCCATTCTAAGTTTCTAGATTCCTGAATAAGTCAACTATTCTCTTAGAATAACTTAGAATCTCATAACAAGTCATTTTGAGGTTTTAGATTACCGAATCAGTCATCTGTTTGATGAGAATCAACTAAAATCACATTACAAGTCATTCTAAGGTTCCAGATAGTCAAATCATTCAACCGTTAAATGAGAATTACTTACAATCACACAATTAGCCATTGTGAAGTTCTAGATCATGAAATCGGTCAACCCTTCGATGAGAATCAACTAGAATCACATAATAAGCCATTGTGAAGTTCTAGATCACCGAATCAGTCAACCGCTCAATGAGAATCAGTTAAAATCTCATAACAAGCCATTATGAAGTTCTAGATCGCCAAATCAGTCAACCATTCAATGAGAATCAGTTACAATCACATAACAAGCCATTCTAAGTTTCTAGATGACTAAATCGGTCAATCATTCGATCATAATTGACTACAATCGCAAAACAAGTTGTTTTAATTTTCTAGATTGCCGAATCGGTCAACTGCCCAATGAGAATCAACTATAATCACATAACAAGTCATTCTGAGGTCCTAGATCGCTGAATTGGTCAACCGTTCAATGAGAATTAGTTACAATTTCATAATAAGTCATTCTAAGTTTCTAGAAAGCTGAATCGATCAACCGTTCAATGAGAATCAACAACAATCGTAGAACAAGTCATTCTGAGGTTCTAGATTGTTGAATTAGTCAACTATTCGATGAGAATCAACTAGAATTGCTTAACAAGTCATTCTAGGGTTCTTGATCACTGAATCATTCAACCGTTTGATGAGAATCATCTACAATTGCATAAAAAGCCATTCTAAGTTTCTAGATTTCTAAATCGATCAACCGTTCGATGAGAATCGACTATAATTGTATAACAAGCTATTTTGAGTTTCTATATTATTGAATTGGTCAACCATTCGATGAAAATCTACTACAATTGCACAAGTCATCCTGAGGTTCTAGATCATCGAATCGGTCAACTATTCGATGATAATTAGCTCTAATCACACAACAAGTAATTCTGAGGTTCTAGATAGTTGAATTGGTCAACCGTTCGATGAGAATTAACTAGAATTGTATAATAAGTCATTCTAAGGTTTGAGATCACCGAATCGGTCAATCGTTTGATGAGAATTAACTGCAATCATACAATAAGTCATTCTAATGTTTCAGATTGTCAAATCAGTCAACTATTTGATGAGAATGAGCTATAATCACGTAACAAGTCATTTTGAGGTTCTAGATCTTTTTATCAGTCAACCGTTCAATGAGAATTAATTACAATCACATAAAAAGAAATTCTAACTTTCTAGATCACTGAATCAGTCAATCGTTTGATGACAATGGACTACAATTGCATAACAAGCTATTTTGAGTTTCTAGATTGTTGAATCACTCAACCATTCAATTATTAACTATAATCTCACAATAAGTCATTATGAGGTTCTAGATCATCGAATCGGTCAACTAATAGATGAGAATCAACTAGAATCACATAACAAGTCATTCTGAGGTTCTAGATCACTGAATCGGTCAACCATTCAATGAGAATGAGCTACAATCGCATAACAATTCATTCTGAGGTTCTAAAATGCTGAATTGGTCAATTGTTCGATTATAATTGACTACAATCACATAACAAGTTGTTTTGAGTTTCTAGGTTGATGAATCGGTCAATTGTTTGATGAGAATAACCTATAGTCACATAACAATTCATTCAGAGGTTCTAGATCGCCGAAATTCATTTTGAGGTTCTAGATCATCGAATCAGTCAACCGTTCGATGAGAATCATCTATAGTTGCATAACTAGTCATTTTGAGGTGGTTTGATGAGAATGACTTCTTATATTTTTTTAGATGGTTCTCATGAAGTGGTTTATGACTTCAACAATCTAGAACCTTACAATAGCTTGTTATGTGATTTTAGATGATTCTTCTTGAATGCTTGACTGATTTGTTGATCTAGAGCTTCAAAATTATTTTTTATGTGATTTCAATTTATTCAATGACCTATAACCTTAGAATAGTTTTTATAAATTTCAAATGACTTGTTATATGATTCTAGTTGAATCCCAATTAATGGTTGACCATTTCAAGAATCTGGAACTTCAAAATGGCTTGTTATATGAGTTTAGTTGGTTCGTATGGAGCGATTTATAGATTTGGTGACCTGGAACGTAAAAATTACATGTTATGAAATTGTAGTTCATTCTTGTTCAATGATTAATAGATTTAGTCATTTACAAACCAAGAATGGCTATGCCATTCTAGTTGACTCCCATCGAACAAATGACCGATGCAGTGAATTATAACTTCATAATAGCTTCTAAAAATTTAGAATGACTTGTTAATGCAATTGTAGCTTATTCTCATCAAATAGTTGACTGTTTCAATGATTTAGAACCTTAGAATTGTGTTTTATGTGACTGTAGGTAATTCTTATTAAATGGTTAACCATTTTAGTGTTTTGGAAACTTAGAATGACTTCTTATGTCTTTTTAGATGGTTTTCATGAAGTGGTTAACGACCTCGGCATTATGGAACCTTATAATAGCTTGTTATTTGGTTTTAGTTTATTTTTCTCAAATGGTTGACTGATTTGTTGATCTGGAACTTGAAAATCACTTATTATTGGATTCAATTTATTCAATGACCTATAACCTTAGAATAGATTCTAGAAATTCAAAATGACTTGTTATGCGATTGTAGCTGATTCTTAGTGAATGGTTGACAATTTCAGTGATCTGAAACTTCAAAATAGCTTGTTATATTATTTTACTTGGTTATTATTGAACAATTTATAAACTCAGTTACCTAGAATATAAAAATTCCATGTTATGCAATTGTAGCTAATTCTTATTGAACAGTTAACCATTTCAGTATTTTGGAAACTTAGAATGACTTCTTATGTCTTTTTAGATGGTTTTCATGAAGTGATTGACCAATTTGACAATCTAAAACCTTTAAATAGCTTGTTATGTTATTTTCATTGATTCTTCTTGAATGGTTGACATATTTCTTGATCTTGAACCTCAAAATAATCTTTTATACAATTTTAATTTATTTAGTGACCTTGTAATAGCTTCTAAAAATTCAAAATGACTTGATATGAGATTGTAGCTAATTCTCAATGAATGGTTGACCATTTCAGGGATCTAGAACTTTAAAATAGCTTGTTAAATGATTTTAGTTGGTTCTTATAGAACAGTTTATAAAACCAATGACCCAAAACATTAAATTTACATGTTATGCAATTGTAGTTAATTCTTATTGAATGATTAACTGATTCAGTGATTTGGAAACTCAAAATGGTGTGTAATGCCATTATATTTGATTCTCATCAAATAGATGGTTGTTTCCTTGACCTGTTACCTTAGATTAACTTCAACATATGTAAAATGACTTGTTATAAGATTGTGGCTTATTCTCATCAAATGGTTGACCGTTTCAGTGATTTAGAACCTTAAAATGGTGTGCAATGTGATTGTAGCTAATTCTTATCAAATGGTTAATCATTTCAGGGTTTTGGAAACTCATAATGACTTGTTATGTGTTTTTAGATGGTTCTCATGAAGTAGTTCATGACTTCGACGATCTGGAGCTTCAAAATAATTTTTTTTGTGATTTCAATTTATTCAAAACCCTATAACCTCAGAATAGTTTCTAGAAATTTAAAATTACTTGTTGTGAAGTTCTAGTTGAATCTTAATGAATGGTTGACCATTTCAGGGATCTAGAACTTCAAAATGGCTTTTTATACAATTTTATCTGGTTAACCATTTCAATATTTTGGAAACTTAGAACGACTTCTTATGTCTTTTTATATGGTTTTTATGAAGTGGTTAACAAATTTGACAATCAAAAATCTTTAAATAGCTTATTATGTGATTTGAGTTGATTCTTCTTGAATGGTTGACTGATTTCTTGATTTAAAACTTGAAAATAACTTATGGGATTTCAATTTATTCAATGACCTATAACCTTAGAATAGCTTCTAAAAATTCAAAATGATTTTTTATGTGATTGTATCTGATTCTCAATGAATTTTTAACAATTTTAGCGATCTAGAACTTCAAAATAGCTTGTTATATGGTTTTAGTTAGTTCTTATTGAACAATTTATAAACTCAGTGACATGGAATATCAAAATTGTATGTTATGCAATTATTACTAATTCTTATTGAATGGTTAACCATTTTCATATTTTGGAAACTCAGAATGACTTCTTATGTCTTTTTAGATGGTTCTCATGAAGTGGTTGATGAATTTAACAATCTAAAACCTTTAAATAACTTTTTATATGATTTTAGTTGATTCTTCTTGAATGGTTGACTGATTTCATGAGCTAGAACCTCATCATAACCTTTTATGCAATTTTAATTTATTCAGTGACCTATAACCTCATAATAGCTTATAGAAATTCAAAATGACTTGTTATGCAATTGTAGCTAATTATCAATGAATGGTTGACCATTTCAGGGATCTGGAACTTTAAAATAGGTTGACAATATGATTCTAGTTGGTTCTTATCAAACAATTTATAAACTCGGTGACTTAGAACATAAAAATTACACGTTATGCAATTGTGGTTAATTCTTGTTGAATGATTAACTGATTTAGTGATTTGGAAACTCAAAATGACTTGTTATGCAATTGTAGTTGATTGTCATCGAATAGATGATTATTTCCTTGACCTGTAACCTCATAATAGCTTCAACAAACATAAAACAACTTGGTATGTGATTGTAGATGATTCTCATCAAATGGTTGACTATTTTGGTGATCTAGAACCTTAAAATGATATGTAATGTGATTATAGCTAATTCTTAGCAAACGGTTAATGACTTCATCATTTTGGAAACTCAGAATAGCTTGTTATGTATTTTTAGATGGTTGTCATGAAGTAGTTGACTACTTCAGTGATCTGAAACCTTAAAATAGCTTGTTATGTGATTTTAGTTGATTCTTATGGAATGGTTGATTGATTTGTCAACGTGGAACACCAAAATTATTTTTTATGTGATTTCAATTTATTCAATGACATGTAACCTTAGAATAGCTTCTAGAAATTCTAAATGACTTTTTATGCAATTCTAGTTGAATATTAATGATTGGTTGACCATTTTAGGGATCTCAAACTCCATAATAATCTGTTATACGATTTTAGCTGGTTCTTGTGGAACAATTTATAGACTCGGTGACCTGGATCATCAAAATTACATGTTATGCAATTTTAGTTAATTCTTATTGAATGATTAACCAATTTAGCTATTTGTCAACATGGAACGTCAAAATAATTTTTTATGTGATTTCAATTTATTCAATGACATGTAACCTTAGAATAGCTTCTAGAAATTCTAAATGACTTGTTATGCTATTCTAGTTGAATCTCAATGAATGGTTGACCATTTTAGAGATTTGGAACTCCATAATAGCTTGTTATATGATTTTAGCTAGTTCTTGTGGAAACATTTATACACTCGGCGACCTAGAACATCAAAATTACATGTTATGCAATTGTAGTTAATTCTTGTTGAATGATTAATTGATTAAGCTATTTTCAAACTTTGAATGGCTTCTTATGCCATTGTAGTTGATTTTAATTGAACATATGACTGATTGAGCAACTTATAACATCATAATAGCTTCTAAAAACTTAGAATGACTTGTTATGTGATAGTAGCTTATTCTAATCAAATGGTTGGTTATTTCGATGATCTAGAACATTAGAATTATGTGTTATGTGATTAATGTTTTGATAAAAGTGCTTGTTTGACAATGTCCATGTCATGTTAACCAACATCAGCTATTTTGAGTTTCTAGATCACTAAATCAGTCAACTATTCGATGAGAATCAACTATAATTGCATAACAAGTTGTTTTAAGTTTTTAGATCGCTAAATCGGTCAACCGTTCGATGAGAATCAGCTACAATCGCATAAAAAATTATTTTGAGTTTCTAGATTGCCGAATCGATCAACCGTTCAATGAGAATCCACTAGAATTGCATTATAAGTTATTTTGATGTTCTAGATCACTGAATTGGACAACTTTTCAATGAGATTTAGTTACAATTGCATAACAAGGCATTCTAAGTTTCTAGATTGCTGAATCGGTCAACTATTCGATTAAAATCAACTACAATCACATAACAAGTCATTTTGAGGTTCTAGATGGCTAAATCAGTCATTTGTTTGATTAGAATGATCTATAATCGCATAACAAGTCATTTTGAGGTTCTAGATAGTCAAATCGATCAACTGTTCGATGACAATCAGTTACAATTGCATAATAAGCCATTGTGAAGTTCTAGATTGCCGAATCAGTGAACCGTTCAATGAGAATTAGTTACAATCACATAACAAGCCATTGTAAGTTTCTAGTTCACTGATTAATTGGTCAACAATTTTGAAATTTATTGGCAAAGGTCAAACATCTCTAACAAGAAGAGATCAAAGTGTCTCTAGTTTTGCTACGTTATGGATGTTTAAAAAGAATCAAACAAATCTCTAAAATGACAAAAAAAAAAACCCTAACCTTATAATGTGGAGAGCATCTAAAAATAAATTGTTCCTCATTCTTTTGTTCTAAGAAGCATATTCATCAAGCGTGATAATATTGAAGAATGTGTTGATTCATCTCAATCCAAAGCTAATAAGAGTAAACTTAAGCTATACAAAATGAACCATTAGGCTACTTAATGTTTGTGCACTAACTAAGGAATGACTTGTTTTCTTTCCTCTCATCTACCTTGAATTTTGATATTGTCCACCAACTTTCATGAGGTTGGGTTTTGTAAATGAATAAACAAATAAATACATTCTCTTATAATTAAAAAGAACTATCTACATATCAAAGACTCATTATGCTTAGTTGTCCTTTAAAATTAATATTATTAATTATTTATATATAAATATGATGTATAAATAAATAATAAATTATATCTATAATATAAATTCTTATTTCAAATATTTTGTATATTATAGATATGAATGAATTAATAATAATCAATACAATTAACTTAGATAAGAGATTTATTTTTCCCACTTTTAAACTCACCTTAGTTGCCTTCGTAGAAAGCATAAGACTAGCACCTGCATTAGAAAGAGATGCAAGGATTACACCAATAAACATTTATATATGTTAGTTTTATAGGATATAATTATATATATGCACATAAGATACATAATTATTAATTACTGTTTGATGAATTTATCCTAGTTAAGTCTCCTAAAAAAGTAACTAAAATACAATTAAAAAAATATTAAGATTAAAAATAACACAAATCCTACTTCAAATCCAAATCTAATACTATGTGAAAATATAGTACAACCTGGAGAAATATTGGAAGCAAATATGAGGAAACACTGTCTGCAGCGAAAACTGGCCTTAAAGCAAAGGTAAATTAGATTAGGTATTCTTCACCACAATAGAGAAGAGACAAAAAAGGTTGTTTGCTCGCATGGCAATACTGCCACTAAGAAGAAATCGTAGAGTCTTGGAAATGAGGATTCAAATGATGGTAGGAAGTTTTCTGGCTATTGTCTCAATTGCCTTCTATATGGCCATAAAATGGAAGAATGTAGGAGGCCTGATCTCAGATCCCAGTGGCCTGATTACGAACATCTAAAAGCATTCATTGCTAAGCAAAAGGAGAAGAGTCGCCTTGAGGATGCATAGAAAAAGGAGGTAAATGTAAGGGTTTCAGATCCCTTAGTAGAAAATAGGTTTAATCTTATAAGGAACCCAAAACCAAGGCCCATTATTCTTTTGGTGCAAGCCTTGGATAGACAGATGGATTTCTTCACAAAAATGAGATATGCCCTAAATGTAAACTTAGGCGTTGGGATTGCCAGGGCTTGTAAAAAGGAATCGAAAGTTTTACAGGTGGCAGTTGGATGCATTGATAATCAAAGCATGGTATGGCATAAAGTTGGAAGGAAAAATAAGGTAAAATTCTTTCCAAAGGCTAATACTGACATTACAATTCCATTAAGTAAAGCTTTTGAGGCTTTGAATAAGGAAGGAAATACGCACAATGCGAATACACCCTTGCATAAAAACTCTAGGGTTCTGAAAGATGAGGGATCTAGGGATCATCACCCAAGCATAAAATCAAACCCTCATCTTTTCAAAACCCTACGCTTGGAACAGAGGGCATTAGAAGCCAAAAATGATGTATCTTATATCCATTTATCACCAACTGCATATAGCCCTCCTCATCGTAGGAAGGAAAATGGGGATACATTGAGAAGCAAGGCAAAAAATAGGGTAAAGCCTTGTGGTGAGGGCTACCAGTCCCATGCGAACTATAATGCTAAGGTTTATACTCCACCACATAGGCATCCAGTTGAGCAAAAATAGATAATAGTAACAGTGAATGGGAAGCATATTCTGCAAAAGCAAAAGGCATATGCAGCGACAGGTTTTGTATGCAAATGGTTGGGAACTGGAGCACATATCAAAGATATAATCGAAGGTCTGTTATCTCTTTTGCCTTCGGAGGTAAGTATTAATATTATGATTGATAATTTCATCTTTCTGGACTGTAAAAATAGCAGTCTTAAAAATAAAATAATAGAGAACGGGGATTTGAAGTTTAGAGGGATCTCCTTTTTTGTATGCTCCTGGTTTCCCCTTTTTAATCTGATGAAATTAGCAGACTTTCAAGTAGAGAAAGTTATTAAGTTAAGAAACTTACCTTTAGAATGCAATCTTTTGGAAATTGTTAAGAGCATAGGAGATGAAATTGGAATTTTTAAGAGGATTATCAGTAATAAACAAAATTTATCAGATGTGATTATTAGTATTAAGATGAATTATCATGACAAACACGTTTCCCCCATGCAGCTGCATTTTAACTCAAATATCATAATTATAAACCCTTAGATCCTAGAGGATTTCATAGAAGATTATGAGGAATTAGGAATCCCACTTTCACTTGATCTAGAAAAAATAAAGATGCTTCCATGAGCACTAAAAATAGGGTTACATCTAAATTCTTAAACAATATGGGGGGTTTTGAACTTTCAAACACCGAACCTAGTTTCTCTGAGCACCCATCTCCCAGGTTATGTGAACTCAATACTTCGGGGTCTATTAACAACTCCCAGGAACTCCCAAAATGCCTCAATATGCTAAGGAGGATGAAAATTTCCCCCGTTAAAAATAAGGAAATTTATAGTATTGATATTGAGGATATCAATGACAATATAGAATTTATAGGAACAGATTATAAGGAGAATAATGTAGATATAAAGTGTATAGATAAGAACAATGTAAAGGAACAAAGTATAATTGAAGAGAAGGATGGCACTCAAGAAAACCAGCCCATAAACACCTATACTATAGACACTTTAGATCTGGAAGTAATAGAAATTGAACAAAACCAGACAGAAGTAATAAAAAAGGATACAGGTAAACACTCAAACTCAGAAGTCCTTAGGCTAATAATAGAAAAAGATTTAAAAGGATATTGTGAAGAAGAAGTAAATCAAATCATTAAACATTAGGGGAATGTCATTACAGATGAATTAATGAAAATGTTTATGGATGAAATTTGTGACTATGAAGAATTGAAATACCAGAAAGAAACATTAGTAAAACTCATCAATGAATGTAACTTAGATGCAGGAGGAAACACAAAGAAACCTACACCCGATATCTATGTATCAGTACCAGCAATTTCTGATTCTTACAAGAGGGGAACAAAAAAGGAAAGACAGAATCCAAACAATGATATAACAACTCATGAAGATAACAATGAAAGTCTCAGGCTGTATGTTAGAACTATGGCAGTAGGGTCAGAAGGGGAGAAACCAATTATTTCTACCCCTATAGAGCTAGAGGCCTTAAATCTGGAATTACCAAACAATATAGAGGACTTATGTGAAGCCTATGGTAAGGAATTAATTGATAATATAGAGGCCCAAGACTAGGTAGCACAGGATCAAAGTCCTTTAGAGCAGTAGAATAGCAACTACACTAAATCAAGTAGTAATCTTGCAGTAGTTAAGGAATCCGTAGAAGGCCTTTTTGGCATCACTAATGAAAATAGGCATTTAGGTATAGCAATGACAAGAGAAAGTCTAAGTACTCCCAATATTAATAGGACTAAAAAGAAGAGAGGGCGGAAATCTGCAGTGGAGTTAAGAAGGTTAGATGGCAATGTATGAAACCAAACTAAAATTGTAGATTTACTTAATGTTGGGAAGGGGAAGTGCCTTCCCATAGAGAAATGAAAGTTACTACTTGGAATGTTAGGGGCCTCAATGCCCCTAACAAACAGAGACTAATTAAAAGATACCTAAAAAATTTTGACTCTGAGATAATCCTACTTCAAGAAACTAAGCTTAATAAAGAAGAAAGTTCTAAGCTTAGCAAGAGACTAGGCATTTGGAAATCAGAATTCGTAATAGTCATAGGTAACTCAGGAGGGTTAGCTTTTTTATGGGACCCTTGTAAAGTAGTAGCCTCACCTACAGCCATCAACAATAATTGGATGGCCTTAGAAATTACAAGCCTAAAATCAAATTTAAAATTCAACTTGATCAATGTATATAGGCCAATCCCTAATGAAGGCAAGCGTAAAGTATGGCAGGAAGTACAGGATCACTTATTAGGCAATATAGAACAAGTCTTTATCATTGGAGGAGATTTCAATGCCATATTAGATCTAGAAGGAAAATGTGGAGGTTCACAATATATATCGCAAGCTCAGAAAGACTTTAAAAAATGGGCTACAAAAAATCACCTTATCAGTGTGAACACAATCAATGGAGTTTATACATGGAATAACAGGAGAGCAAGCTTTAGCCATATAGTGGAAAAACTAGATAGGTTCTTCATTAGAACCAATTCAGATAATTTTAGACATTTAGTAAGTGTAGAGATCCTCCCTGAAGTGGGATCAGATCACTTCCCCATTAGACTTGAGATTGTGGAGGATGCCAAACCAGCTAGAAACCCCTTCAAGTTCGAATTCATGTGGTTCCAAAATCCAGATTTCATTAACCGCTTGGAGGATTGGTGGAATCAGACATCGGTCAAAGGTTCTAAGATGTATTGCTTAACAACAAAATTAAAAATCATAAAAAACAAGGCCCTAGAATGGAATAAAGAAATATTTAATAATATTTTTGAAGGTAAGGCACAACTTGAAAAAGAAATCAACGAGCTTAATAATATGGTAATAGAACAAGGTATGAATGAACATTGCTATCTCAAGGAAAAGGAGCTATTGGAAAAATATAATGATATCCTTCTTAAAGAAGAGATTTTTTGGAAGCAGAAATCTAGGGAATCTTGGCTCAAGGAGGGTGACAGTAATACTAAATTTTTTCATAATTCAACTAAAATTAAAAGAGGCATTAAGAGAATAGCTAAAATCAAGAAGGTTGAGGGGAGCACTACCATATACACTAAACAGATCTCAGAAATTTTGACGAGCTATTATCAGAACCTTCTCAACAGTTCAGAAGTGTCAGACATCATTGCCCATAGAGAAATGTTGAAAGCTATCCCCAAGTTAGTCACGGAAGCCGATAACAAGATGATCAATAGTAAGCTCTCTAGGGAAGAAGTTAAGGAAGCGGTGTTCCAAATGCATCCAGATAAAGCACTGGGCCCAGATGGCTTTTAGGCGGGCTTCTTCTAGAAATGTTGGCACTTTTGTTGGAGAAGAGGTTTGGCAAGCAGTAGAAGCAACTCACAACTCAGGTACACTTCTAAATGAAATAAATAATACATTCTTCACTTTAATATCAAAAAAGAATGAAAGCACAGATCTAGGGGACTTCAAGCCGATTTCCCTTTGCAATACCATTTATAAAATCCTATCTAAATGTTTAGCAAATAGACTTAAAACCCTTCTTCCTACTATCATTTCAGAAGAACAAATAGGTTTTGTTGCTAATAGATCAATCCTAGATGGTATAATTATAGCTCAAGAGATAGTTCACACTGCCCAGCTTACAAAAGATCCTAGTATGTTAATCAAAATTGACATTCAAAAAGCATATGACAAAGTAGATTGGAGATTCCTTTGTAAGTGTTTAGAAGCCTTTGGTTTTTCTAAACAATGGATTAACCTTATATTTAATTATATCTCAACACCTAAAATTTTGATTCTTATAAATGGAACACCAGAGGGTTTTTTTAGCATCTCAAGGGGCATTAGGCAAGGAGATCCATTATCCCCCTTTTTGTATGTCATTATGGTAGAAGCATTAGGTAGAGCTATCACCCAAAAGCAGTTAGAGGGCAAAATTTTGGGACTAAAGGCTTCGGAAAACATACCTAACATTACACACCAGCAGTTTGCAGATGATACTATTCTACTGGGAGCTGCTACCAGTCAAGAAGCTAAAGCTTTCAAGGAGATTTTAAATATTTATTTGAAAGCCTCAGGACAGCAGGTTAACTTAGCCAAATCGGAGATTTTCTTTGTAAACACAACCCCAAAAATTGAAATGGAAATATGTAATATGATGGGATATAAAAGGGGCAAATTTCTGTGTAAATACCTTGGAATTGACTTGGACAAGGGTCTTCTATTAACCAAATTATGGCAACAAGTTATTGCCAAAATCCAAAGCAAGAAAATTTCTTGGAAAGGGAAATGGTTAACTAAAGCAGGCAGGACAACAATGATAAAATCAATATTGTCGGCCATTCCCACGTATCATATGTCTATCCTCCCCCTCCCGGTTAGTGTTAAGCATAATTTAGATAAGATGCTCTGAGAATTTTATTGGCAAGGCACATCAGATGATAAAAAATTGGCCCTTATTAAATGGGACACCTTATGTAAACCTATCTCCAAAGGGGGTCTTGGCATTAAAAATTTATTATGGAAAAATCAAGCCTTGGGGGCTAAACTTATTTGGAGAATGTATAAGGAGTCTAATAGCAAATGGGCATCTATACTAATTCATAAGTATGTTCCTGACTAAGAGCCCATTAATATTTTTAGAGCATACTCACATGTCAAAGGATCCAGGATCTGGAATTTCATAAAAGAATGTAGAGGAATTATAAGCGAGTATCTCACTTGGGATCTTGGAGCAGGAGATAAGGCTCTATTCTGGGATGACTCATGGGTAGGCTTCACTCCCCTAAGCAGAATGGGTTTCTCTCCAGAATTCATGGAAGAATGCAAAAAGAGTATAGGAGTTTATCTTAAGGATTATATTAGCAAGGAGAATGAAACTTTCTAGAAGGATTTAAGTGAAATTAGTGAAGAATGGCTAGAAAAATGCAACCTTCTAGATATCATTAAAGGAAGAGAGATATCCCTTAAAAATAGATCAGATATCTTAATATGGGTGAGGTCTAATAATGGCAATTACTCTGTCAAGGAAGGTTATAATTTGATTATTAAAGAAAATAATATGGATAACATAGATATTCCCCTGAATCTCTGCTGGAATAAATTTGTCTCCCTAAAGCCGGTATGTTCTTATGGGGGGCTTTACAAAATAGAATTCTTACTGCTGATAGACTAAACAAGTTGGGTTTTTAGGGGCCTTCCAGATGTCCGCTATGTGAAAATCAATCTAAGGATGTCAATCACCTCCTTTTCAACTGTCCCTTTTCCCAAAATTGTTGGAGTTGGCTTCATCAAAGTTTAGGATGGAAGTCCGCATGTCACAAGGACTTACTTAGTAACCTCAAAGCATGGCCAGCTCTGTATAAGGATAACTTATATAAGGATGTTTGGACTATAGCCCCATCTATAGTAGTATGGGAAATTTGGAAAGAGAGAAATAGGAGAATTTTCACGGACCAAAAATTAACCTGGAACATGATCACAAACAAAATTGAAGCATCTATTGTAGAAATTATCAACAGCAAGCTCAGGGATAAGTTAAGTTACGAGGAATCCTTTAAGAGCTGGGATAATAAAATCAGAGGTAGATGGCCAAAAGTAGATATTCTCCCTCTGGATGGTAAAGGGGGCTCTAAAATGAAATCAGACTGAGGAGCATGTAAATGGTTACCTCCGAAGGAAGGATGGTACAAACTCAACTTTGACGGAGCCTCATGAGGTAAACCTAGGATTGCTGGTATCGGGGGGATTATTCAAAATTGGAAGCTCGAAGTTATCGCTAGATATTCCAAACCTATTAGTCCATCCACAAATAATATGGCTGAGTGTTTAGTAGCAATAGAAGGGCTTAGGATATGTAAGAAGCTTAACATTCCAAAGATTATCATCGAAGGAGACTCTCAAATTGTGGTCAATGCTATCCGCACCAAAAAAACCCCAAATTAGATTTTGAACTCGAAGATAGAAGAGATCAATCAAGTATTGGAGAGCATAACAAAATATGAAATTAGGCACACTTATAGAGAGGGAAATAAGGAGGTAGACCTACTCGCCAACCTAGGAGCAGATGGTAAGATAATAATGGAACAATCTAATTTAAAAATAGTTTGAAACTATAGAGTAACAACATTGCAAATGGTGTTATACTTTATTTGTCTGAGCTAGCGTTAACTTACACATAGGAGGGTAAACAAGTGATAATCAGAATATATGAAAGTGCACATTTAGTAAATTCTTATAAGAGTAAGCTTTACGATGGTATGAATCAAATACTATTTAGACTATTATTTTATGCACTAGAAAAGATACTAATTATCATCCAAGATGTATAACATCGGATGATACAGTGGACTGGGAGAAGGGTAATCACATAATAGTTAATCAGTAGCTTTTGTAGTAGGACACGGATGATAAGGTAAATTCCATGAAAATAGAGTTATCTTAATAGGACCCATTGATGTGAAACTTATTATGTTTGATATTATCTTTAGACTGTCATAGGATATATGTAAAGGAAGCCATGATATTTATTGATTACTCATCACCATCCTACAGAAAGATTAACCATTTTGTATTATCGAAAGTGCGCATAATAACCAAGTGGCACACTATCCTGTAATAATTGGTCACATTATCCGTAGGAGATTGCAGCACAAAAATGATTAAACGATAAACCAATCATAGATACTTGGGTTCCATGAGTATTTCGAACGACAACTAGCCTTCTAGGTATTTTGCAAGTCATGGAGCTCATACATATTTTGAATACATTAGCTGGAATGATGAGGAGATATCATTCGTTGGTCTTGATAGATACAAAATGATGGCTCGAGGCTTGCTTTTGAAAATTTCAATACGGCATGAAAACAAATAAGGCTCAGAATGAGCGAATCATAACTGTACATGGTTTTTTGTTCCATTTGGTTTTATGCCGTATTGATAGCTTTAGAAACAAGCTCCAAGTCATTGGCCTTTTTGGTTAAAATCATGATGTAAGAATTTTAGAATATAGCATATTATTAACATTTGCCCTTTCATCCTTTACTGCTGTCAATGTGAAGGTCTAGCAAACACTGCCAAGAAGGAGTTTATTTACATTCAGATCTAGGCTAAATGGTATAATTTTAATTCAATTCTAGATGCTACAGATGGTGATTTGTTATTATTTCAGGGGACTTGAACATATGTAGAGGTTGAAACATTTAAAGGCAGTTTGTAGAGTCCCCTTTTTTCTTACTAGATTCTTAGAGCCTTGTTTTCATATAAGATTGGGAATTAGCACAGCCAAGTAGATTCATTATATAGTAAATGTTCATATCATAAATTAGAAGGTATAGCTTTTGAGAGGGATTTGATCTTTAGAATTAAGGTTTTAACAATTTGTAATTAGGATTAGTTTTATTAAAACTGTTCTAAGGTAGCTAGGGAGGATAATTTATAAAGATGGTTTTTTGTATTATTTCCTTGAACCTTAGATTATTTTGGTAGAATTGTGCCTGGTATATCCATAGAGGTATTCTAGCTGCTTTTATATGGTTAAATTTTAGAAAGGTTATCATCAATTTCTTAATATCTTACGGAACACTAACCACATAGAAAGAAAGGTTTTTGTCCCTTTTTGTCTTTCAGGATGAAACACTCAAAGGCACCAGAATTACTTCTCCTTCATTGGATACAAAGCGGAGATGCAAAAAATGTAGCACTATTTATCTATATATGGAAATCAAAAGCATGTAATTTTTATGTAATCTTTTTGTAGGAAAGAAGTATAGAACTTCGATTTAAGATAGCAGATAATACTTAACAGTGGGTATGCCCACTAAGGGTTGTGTATATTACAATTTCTTGAGTTTTTTTGAGTCATGGGAATGCCCATGAAGATTTGTATCAGTATTAAGACTTTGGTCCCGGGCGTGGCTAGAGGTTTTCTCTACCCCGCTCTTTCCTACCAGCACCCGCACGAAGCGGGGTTATGTATGTAAAACTTCATTTTAAATATTAATAAAATGTTTTGGGCTTCGGCCTTTTACCGATAAAAAAAATTAAAAAAATTAGATAAGAGATTTGGGATTGGAACTATCAAATATAGAAATAAGATAAATTAAATTGTTATATCTAGTTAAGTTTTTGAAGATAGTAAAGTAATGTTATTTAGATATCAAGAATTGAATCATCTCAATGTTATTTTTTTTATTATCCTAGATTTTTTAAAGTGTAGATTGGGAAAAGTAAACTAATATGAAAAAATAATTACCCCTCAAGAGATCAAATTCTCACAATGCACTATAATAAGCCAAAGGTAATCACAACCTTCAAATTTATCCAATTAGTTATAAAGTTTTGGTTTAATTAAATAAGTATTGTAAGTTTTTCTTTATACTCTAAACATAGTGAAATTGAATTGAGGGGTCTCTAGAAATAGAATATATGTGATACAGACTTTTTGGATGGGACCAACCTCCATGTCTGTTTAAATATTTGCACAATATATAGATGACTAAAAAAAATGTTTTTATCTAGTATAGGCAGAAAACATGATTATCTTGAGAAAGGCTTGTACAAACCAAGCATGGATTCTGAGGACTTGGAAAGCTAAAACACGGACTATATCAAACTATTATTTACTAAAAGGATAGCAATTGGAAGGAAGAAAAGGAGAGAACAAAGTTACCCAAAAATCAAAGAGGTTTATCACTATTTTCTTAGTGAAAGCTCACTTGAAAACCTCCACACAAACAACCAAGGATAAATGTTGGGGTAACTGTATAGGGAATTTCTATAGTCAATCTAATAAGATGCTTTTTTGGTTGATTTTTCTTGCATGGCCATCAATGGTTGTCACTCTCATGTCTTCAACCATTTCCACTCCATTAGAAAGGTGTCCTCTTATGTCCTCTCTATGTTTAGACTGCTAAAGTGTTCAAATATATCTTAGTCTATTATGTTTCTTGAGGGCTTGTTCATGGAATTGTCATGCCCAAGTCATAAAATCAATTGGTCAATGGTCACTTTTCTAATGACTCTTTTCTCATTCTCATTGAAGGGAAGAAAATCATCAGTGAAGAACTATAATGTTTGGATACATTTTTTTTTTCCCAAGCCTCTAGTTTGACACAAAACCTAGTACTATCACCAATCTATTCTTCCATATGCCTTCATGACTTTTGATAGAAGAGGATTGATCATGGATTTTTTGTAGTTTTGGGGCATTCCCTTTACCTTTCAAGCTTCGCTAATGACCTTATGACACAAAATAGTCTACAAAATTTTAAAAATATTTCCTATTGGATTATTAAGCGTCTTTCTTTGTTGGGAAAGTTTCAAGTTTTTTTCTAAAATTCTTGTAGTGACCCATGTTTATTACTCATGTGTTAGCCTTGTTGTAAAGCTCCATGCTTGAAGTTAAAGAAACTTCTTCAAGATTTTCATAGGCCTCCTCTGAAACCATAAGGATTTTCATTCTATTGCCCCCATCATAAACTTAGAAGCTTAGTGTATTGTCTACTCAGAGTCAAAGGTTGGCACTATGAATCAAATGAATCATGGAAAATTCTTCTTTAGTGTTGCATTTCTTAAAGGTTGCCATGTCAATATGCCTACCTAGAAGGAGATTGGTTTGTAAACCCTTCTCCTAATAAAGGATGTGATTCATATCAAAGGCACTTTTTTTTGTAAAAGTACAAAAAAAGAGTACAAAGTTGTATCATATTATTATAAAAAATAACCAACACTAATCTAACTTTTCAACTTGAACTTGAAATGTCACATATACATTTTAAATTTTAGAATGGTGTAAGTTATTTTTTCACTTTTTTTGCATATTTATATATTTACATTTTAGTGCACAAATTTACATTTTCCCCATTTTTATAAATACATTTTATAAATAACTATTGAAATTTGTGTGTATTCAAAATAAAACCGTTCTATTTAACATCTTATTTTGTCAATACAACTTATCTAGCCTTTAAAAAAACAAAAAAAACCATACTATCTTGACATACAATCTTTTATGTAGTGCATTATATTATTTGAATAATTGTTATTTTGGGTAAATTGGCCTCAAAGTGGTTCTACATATGTATTTAGTGAGTAATTTTATTTGAAAAAGTTCTGGAGATATCCAACTTAACTAGAATGAATCTTGCTAGTTCATTTGTTTCATCAAATTTGATTTTTAGTTAGAAATGCTCAAATTCATTGCGTTGATAAGCTGTGTAAAAGATCCTATGGAAAGAGAAGTTGCGAGATTAGAGTATTTTTTGAGAGAAGGGTTGACCGATTCAGTGATCTATAACCTCAAAATAGTTTGTTATAAGATTGTTGCAGACTATGATTGAATAGTTGACCGATTTGATGATTTATAACCTCAGAATGAGTTGTTATGAGATTATAGTCAATTTTGAGTGAAGGGTTGACTTATTCAGGAATATGTAACCTTAGAAAGACTTTTTATGATATTGTAGTTGATTCTGAGTGTAGGGTTGATCGATTCGATGACTTGTAACCTCAGATTGGCTCATTATAACATTATAGCCAAGTCTAAGTGAATGGTTGACTGAATCAGTGATCTACAACCTTAGAATGACTTGTTATAAGATTATGGATGACTCTAATTGAATGGTTGATCAATTTAGAAAATTTCAACCTTAGAATAGCTTATTATGGGTTTAAAGATGATTTTGAGTTCAGGTTGACTGATTCGGTGATCTACAACTTCAAAATGGCCACTTATGAGATTTTAGTTGATTCTAAGTAAAGGGTTGACTGATTCAGTGATCTGCAACCTTATAATGACTTATTATGAGATCGTAGTTGATTCTAATTGAACAATTGAACCGATTCGATGATTTGACTATCTAGAACTTTAGAATGACTTGTTATGCGATTATAGATGATTCTCATCAAACATATGACCAATTTGGCAATCTAGAACCTCAGAATGACTTGTTATGCAATTGTAGTTGATTCTAATTGAATAGTTAACCAATTCAACAATCTAGAAACTTAGAATGGCTTGTTATATGATTGTAATTGATTCTCCTCGAACAGTTAACCAATTCGGTGATCTAGAACCTTAGAATGACTTATTATGCAATTCTAACTGATTGTCATCGAACAGTTGACTGATTCAGTGATATAAAAACTCAAAATAGCTTGTTATGAGATTGTAGTAGATTCTCATCGAATGGGTGACCGATTGAACGATTTAGAAACTTAGAATGGCTTGTTATGTGATTGTAGCTGATTCTAATCGAACGGTTGACCAATTTCATGATCTAGAAATTCAAAATAACTTGTTATGTGATTGTAGTTGATTCTCATCGAACAGTTGACTGATTTAGCGATCTAAAAACTTAGAATGGCTTGTTATGTGATTGTAGTTGATTCTCATCGAATGGTTGACTGATTCGGTGATGTAAAACCTTGCAATGACTTGTTATGCGATTCTAGCTAATTCTCATCGAATGGTTGACTGATTGGATGATCTAGAACCTCAGAATGACTTGTGTGATTGTAGCTGATTCTCATCAAACGGTTGACTGATTTGGTGATCTAGAATGTTAAAATGACTTGTTATGTGATTGTAGCTGATTCTCATCGAATGGTTGACTTATTCACTGATTGAGCAATTTAGAAACTTAGAATAGCTTGTTATGCAGTTGTAGTCAATTATTATCAAATGGTTGACCAACTTAGTAATCTAAAAACTTAGAATGGCTTGTTATGCGATTGTAACTGATTTGGCTATCTAGAACTTCAGAGTGACTTGTTATACGATTCTAGTTGATTCTCATCGAACAGTCAATCAATTCGATAATCTAGAACCTAAAAATTACTTATTATGTGATTGTAGCCGATTCTCATCAACGGTTGACCGATTCAATGATCTAGAAACTTAAAACAGCTTGTTATGCGATTATAGCCGATTATCATCGAATGGTTGACCGATTTTGTGATCTAGAAACCTAGAATCACTTGTTATGTGATTGTAACTGATTCTAATTGAACAGTTGATCGAATCGGCAATCTAGAACCTCAGAATGACTTATTATGTGATTCTAGCTAATTTTCATCGAACGGTTGACCGATTCGATAATTTAGAACCTCAGAATGACTTGTTGTGTGATTGTAGCTAATTATCATCGAATGGTTGACTGATTCGGTGATCTTGAACATCAAAATGACTTGTTATGTGATTGTAGCTGATTCTCATCAATTGGTTGACTTATTCAGTGATCTAGAACCTTAAAATGACAATATGTGATTCTAGTTGATTATCATCAAACAGTGGACCAATTCGGTGATCTAAAAACTTAAAATAGCTTGTTTTGCAATTGTAGTCAATTATGATTAAACGATTGACCAATTCAGTGATCTCAAAACTTAGAATGACTTGTTATGCTATTGTAACTGATTCTCAATGAACAGTTGACCGATTCGACGATCTAGAATGTCACAATGGCTTATTATGTGATTGTAATTGATTCTCATTGAATGGTTAATCAATTTGAATATCTAGAACCTCAGAATGACTTGTTATGCAATTATAGATGATTCTCATCAAATAGATGACCGATTCGGCAATCTAGAACCTCAGAATGACTTGTTATGTGATTGTAGTTGATTTTAATCAAATAGTTGACCGATTCAGCAATCTAGAAACTTAGAATGGCTTGTTATGCAATTGTAATTGATTCTCATCAAACAATTGACCAATTCAGTGATCTAGAACCTCAGAATGACTTATTATGCAATTCTAGCTTATTCTCATCGAATAGTTGACCAATTCGGTGATCTAAAAACTCAAAACAGCTTGTTATGCAATTGTAGATGATTCTCATCAAATGGTTGACCGATTCAGTGATCTAGAATGTCAAAATGACTTGTTATATGATTGTAACTGATTCTCATCGAATGGTTGACTTATTCAGCAATCTAAAACCTTAGAATGACTTCTTATGTGATTCTAGTTGATTATTATCAAACGGTGGACCGATTTAGCAATTTAGAAACTTAGAATAGCTTGCTATGCGATTGTAGTCGATTGTTATCGAACAGTTGACCGATTTAGCGATCTAAAAACTTAGAATGACTTATTATGCGATTGTAAATGATTTGGCTATCTAGAACCTCAGAGTGACTTGGTATGCAATTCTAGTTGCTTCTCATCAAATAGTCAATCAATTCGATGATTTGGAACCTAAAAATTACTTTTTGTGTGATTGTAGCTGATTCTCATCAACGGTTGATCAATTTAGCGATCTAGAAACTTAAAATAGCTTGTTATGTGATTATAGTCGATTCTCATCGAATGGTTGACCGATTGAGTGATCTAGAAACCTAGAATGGATTCTTATGCGATTGTAACTGATTCTTATTGAATGATTGACTGATTCGGTGATTTGTAAGCTTGGAATGGCTTGTTACATGATTATAGCTAATTCTTATCAAAGGGTTGACCGATTCGGTGATTTATAACCTTAGATTCCCTGCTCCAAAATCTTGGGAGCCCAAGTCAAAGGATATGAATGAAAGTCAAACATCTATAATCCACCATGTGAAAGAAAATGTACTTCTAAGCCTTTGGAAATCACAAAAGACTTATGTCCAAAGAACTTGCATGGTAAGGAATTTTGTTCAAACCCGCGAAATATTTTTAGAAGATGAAAAATCATTCACTCGAGCGTAAATGACCAATGGTCAAGGAAATCCTCAACAAAACATGAAACTTGGAATATTGAAAAGGCAAGAAATGTGCCCCATAAAAAGGAAAATTGGAATTGTGGTGGAGGAGGAAATTAAAAAACTTTGAAAATTCCATAAATCAAAAAATGGGAAAATTTCAAAAAATTTGGTAGAGAATTGAATCTTAGAAAGCATTGAAATTGAAAATGCCAGAAGATAAATAAGAGTTAAGATTAAGTAATTTGGTATAGCTTTTTTCCTATAATTTGGTATAGCTTTGCTAATGTGTAACATGTTTGATAAGTTTGGTAAGTGTCTAACTTGTCACCTTATGATAACATAGGTTAGACAAAAAGTAGGGTCATATAGAACCATGCCTTGGCTCTTCCAAGGCTTTTTTTGAACACAACAATATATTTAGCCCAGATTAAAAAAAACTCAGTCTCCTTGGAAAAAGTGTGTCAAAGCAATTCCAATGATCTATACTATCAACAAATAGATTTCCAAGTTCCTTTTGAACTTAAATAATAAGTCAGTATAGAGTCGCACAAACTATTATCACTGATAATGGCCCCCCTTCAAAATAAAATAAAAATGGAAGAACTTTGTGCCAAATTCCACACCCATAATAGCTTTTCTTCACACCACTTTCCCCAAGGTAATGACTAGGCTGAGGCTACAAATAAAACCATCATAAAAATCTTGAAGAAAACAATACATGAAGTTGGTTGGGATTGGCATCTTCAACTCAACGCAGCCTTATGGGCATACCGTACTAGTTTATGTAACCCCACAAGAGCCAGTCCATATTTACTAGTATATGGTACCAAATCTATCTTGCCAATAGAGGTAGAGCTCCCATCACTATGAGTATCCCTTCAACATGTCATTTCAGATGGGGAATACCGAGTATCTCAACTAGAGGAGCTAGAGTTACTAGATGAAAAGAGACAAAATGCACTAACATACTTACAAGAATATCAACAACATCTTGGGAGAAGTTCTAACCAAAAGGTCATAATATGGTCTTTTGAAGTCGGTGACTTGGTACTAATGAAAAAATTAAAAAAATCAAATGTAAAGAGAAAAACCAAGAAATTTTGAACTAAATTGGTTAACTCCCTACATCATCAAATCAATCAATAGATTTGAATCATATCAGATATCCACATCCGATGGCCAACCTCTATTAGATCCTATCAACAACTTTCATCTACACAAGTATTATTCATGACTATTAGAGTATACCTATTTCCAAAATAACAAAAACAAAGCAAAAAAATGTGACCTTGGCAAAAACTTGACAATAAGGCATCTTTGGTTAAACAAAAATAGAAATACAAGATAAATGATTTCATCATATGGTGAAAACCACTATGGTGGAGCCTTGGGCAAGTACCATGGTGAAAAATGGGCAATACAATGCCATGTGTAGAGATTATTTCTCTATCATCTATCATTACTCCAACCTGATATCACATGTCATTTCACCTCATTTTTTGTAGTAAAATCAGTCATCATTACTATCATGGCTCCATTTTTATCAATTACCTTTGTCTTAACACATCCTATCACATTTCAAACCAAGTCATTCCATCATCACCATCTCGCAATAAAGTGCCCATTTTGCCCCAACTAGGGGCACCCCAATGTCATGATCCGTCAAGTCCTAAAAAAATACCAAAATCACAACAAAAATTTCTAAAAAAATACCAAAATCATTGAAACATGCCTTGAAAAAATCTAAAAAATAAAAACTATCTTGAGAAAAGAACAAAAACATTTGCAAAAAGTCTTGAAAAAATTGTTGAAGACAAACAAAAAAATTTAAAAACTAAAAATTCTGCAATAAATCTCATTTGTGCATAAACTAATCCTTTATAATTTGAAAGAAAACATTAAACAATGTCATATAGAAAGTCTGAGCTTTAGTAGAAAGAGTAGTCAAACTAGTCAACAGGTCCTTGACTATACTGACCAAGCTATCTTATCTATCAACCCAAATCCCATAGCAAAGTCTTTTGACCAAATCAAGTTGGCTTAGACGAGGGAGGGAACACTCAAAACTAGACAAGTCAGTCTTATATAGGGTACCTTATTCTTGAACACATACAACATCAACAAAACATCAAAATTCAATGTCCAAACTACTTCAAAAACATAGACACATAATCACGATGGTTGTAACTTATTGAATCAAGGTGCTCTTATTATGTCTTGATTTTTTGCAAGTCATGTTCTTATGTATCTTTGGAATAAGTGATTAGATATGTCATGATGGTTCATTAATTATTTTATTTGTTAGTTGTTTGTGGGATATTTTTCATGAAGTCTTAAAAGAGTAATATGTGTGTTTGTGATAATAGCCTTCACATCCATATGCAAATATAAAATTGAAAAATTGCAATGGATACTTTGGTTGTGATACATCACACATACCTCGACTCTAAATGCTCGACCTAGATGGATTGGCCCACATCTTTTGTTTGTTCAAAGTGTTTGTTTTAATGCAAGAGGACAACTATACCTAGATCATTCATATCTTGGTAGGATGGTATTTTTTTTCTATAATAAAGTGGCTCAATGATGAAAAATAAATTGCTCAAGTTTAGTTGGAATTCAAATGTGGTTAAAATATTTTGAAAGGTTTCAATTGGAATTCATTCTAATTTATTTCTCATCTCCTAACTATCACTACTAACAATTCTCTATGTTAGTTCTAACAAATCATTGTGATAGAGTATCATGACATAACAAAAATAAGGCATCCTGCATCCACAACTTATTAGATACATATCATAATGCATCCATTCATCGTATAAATGTACATAGAACATAAAATTCATTTATCATTTCATCTATACACATCACACCTAGTCACATCATAAAAAATGCATACAAAAAATACAAAAAAAAAGCACATAAGCATAACATTACATCATATAGAAAGTGCATACATCCATAACATAGAAGTGTATTATAACACTTTTCATCTCATAAACATCATAGAAAGTAAACATCATAAACATGATCACATAGGAATCATATAAAGACACCAAAACTACATCATGTGTATATCTCAAAATGTGTTATGATACAAAGTCATAAGAAGAGCTCACAAGATCGCAAAATATATGCAAAAAGATGTCTATATGAATCAAATAGTAATACCTTCTCCCTCTGGTCCATGTGGCCTAGGTGGTATTGAAGTCAAAGTCCCTGCTTTGGTATGTCCTAGAGGAACACTTTTCATTGATGGTGATTCTCTATTAGCTTGCATTGCTGCACCACTACCCTGAGATCTATGTGTCCGATGAGAGCAATGAGAGGCACTGTAAATATGAATAATTTGTGTAATGAGCACAACCTACTCATAATCCCCCATCAATAATATGTAATGCCCTGCCAGGGAACCTAGTATAAATTAAACTAAAACATGTTACTAAGTTTACCAAATAAATTATTTTCTTAAGAGTTTATAATCGATAATGAATAACAATGTGTAAGCTATATAACATAAGACAATACCATACTCATAAGTTTAACTCATTTACATATTACAGGTCTCAAGGGTTCCGTGAGGTAGAACTACGTAAATATAAATTAATCTACTAAGAACAATCTATTACATCAATTACATATTCAATTACACTAACATATTCGTTTCAACTAAATATTAAGATACATCCATTACATCAATATAATCAAAGGTACATATAATAAGATACAAAATGATACATCATAGTCTTCAATATAATACATCTTCCATTGCACATGTCACAGGGACAACAACAATATAATACATAGAAATATGCATCTCTAGAATCAATGTCATTGACTAATACGTAAAATGGATTATAAGATATACATCTCATGATAATAACAAGAAAGTCTCAAAGCAATGAACAAGAAGATAAAAGTAGCATCAAGGATCATCCAAGCACAAAGTCACGAATGTCAGATCTCAATGGTAATAGAATCACTACCACCTGACCATGTGGAACCAAGAAGTCCACTACCACCGTGCTAAGGAGATAACACCAGGCCTCACTCAAGGAAACATAAAAAAATAAGCAACACTAATGTCAAGGTACACTGGATAAAATGGTAGTAAAAGATATAAGGTTATCAAAATAAATGATCGAGACACAAAATAGGTGTAACAAATGCAACGTAGGAACCTAGGACACATATAGGGAAGTGTCATCACATATGTCTAACCCTTGTACTTTGTCCTAACAATCTCTCTGGACCCCGACGCCCAAGTGACCATATGCGGTATCAGTAAACCTCACATACAAACAAGGCTACTAACTATGCCAGAACACACACCACATTGGGTGGAAAACATCATCTCACACATCCTAGCATGTACAAGCTCAAGTCATAAATGTTATCAAAGACAAGTGCTAGAGAATAACAATAATATCTCATCCTATACAAGGATCTAAACTGTCCATCCCATACTAGACATCTCCATAAATAAAGTACCAAAATAAACATGGTCTCATAACACAAGATCAATATTCATCAAGAGTATCAATACCATCATTCTCCAACATGGAGTAAAACACAAGCAAAGACTATCACATAAGATATAGATCAACCACAATAAAAGAAATGAGGTGACCAAGTAATTAAAATCTCAACAACATAATGGTCGTCAACTCCTTAAGGTCAAAAAGAGTAATGATTGAGACTTAATAGAAACATGACATGACATCACAAATATACCCAAAATAATACTCTCATAATTGAGACACCAAAATTGTTATAATTTTTCCACCATATGAACTCAAGTGTAAAAGAAATAAATTCATAAAATAATTTTAAGTTCAAAAGACAAAATTCCACCTAGGGCATACTCTACTCACATTATCAATTAATCAGAATCAAAACCAACAAAACAAAACCACTACCACAAAACACCATGACACAAAACTCACACACAAATAAAATGTATTAATTGCCTTATCAAAATAGGTTATTTAATGTTATTAATTTTAATAATCTCAAGTCATAGCTGATTGGATTAATAACATAATATTCAATTAATAGAATATCAATTTAACTTTTAATAAATTAATTTGTAACCTTCCTTATACAAATTAATTTATTATATATAATTACTGAATAACAATATAATTAATAATTAGTGACATTAGATAAATAACCTTTATAAATTAATTTATTAAATATAATTACTAAATTAAAAAAATAATTAAATGCCTTTAAATCAACATGCAATAATTATTAATTATTAATAATATTACTAAATAAATATTAATATGATTTTTTAATATTACTACTTATTATGAATAATTATTAATAAATTATTAAATAAACTTTAATTTAAAAAAAATTATAAAATAAAATTTTAACTTAAATTTTTTTTTTAAAAAAAAGCTATAAGGGGGAAGGGCAGAGGGGGGGGGGGGGGGGGGGGGCTAGCCCTCCCCTCCTTACTACAAACCACAATCTAGCTACAACCTTTGTTGCGACAGTAGCGACTGCCATAATAGTTGATGCAACGACAACCTTAGTTGCCATGAGCTGGGCTTTAACCCCATGCCCTTTCAATCCTTTTTTTAATTTTTATTTTATTATTTTTTATGATGAAAAATAATTTCACCCCCCCGCCTCTTAATAAATTCTCTAAGAAAATTTAATATAAATATATATATATATATATATATATATATAGTCTTCCTATAAAAGAATATACATTTAAAATACAAGTTTTATCAATTAAATCTGGTAGGCTTTCAAATTCTAACAACCTGTAGATTTCTCAGGGTAGACCTAGGGTTTTAACAGGTTTATAAAACACAATTTTCCCTAACTTGAACATAAGGGTTTACTAGATCTGAGCTTAGCAAGAATTTCTACAAAAGAGAATTCAAATAAACTCTCTTCCCAATTTCTCAAAAACAAGAATAAGCCTAATTCAATTATTCCAAACATTTAACAAAGAAAGCAATCCCAATTTTCTAACAATCAAATTCCACACAGAATCTTACCAAGCGCGAGGTAGACAATCTTTTCGAAAGGAAAATTACATAGGATTTAAAACCCTACCTCCAATTCAAGAACAATATGAGAAGAAAAGAAGAACACAATCCACAATCCAAAATTCTAGTTTTCAATCAATTTCCTTCAACACCAAAACCAGAGCCAAAATATATCTTCCTAAAACTTGTGTCCCTAAATAATGACCAAAAAGGCCTCTAATATAAAAAACCCAGCAAACCAAACTCAAACATGTAACTCACAATCAGGAATTAAAACTCAACTGTTAAAAACAATAAAATAGTTAACTCAAAATCACAGAAATCAGAACTCAACTCCAACCTGGTTTATATCAATCCTTTATTTAAAAGAATTATTTATTTAATATACAAATCACTCAACTTTTAATCTTAAATTTATATTTCAATTTTATTAATTGAATGTGCAAATTTAATTGCATAATAATATTTAATTAACAATTAATATTTTTAGCATATTAATAATATGTAAATTGATAATTAAATATTAAATCATTAATTTATTAAAAAGAATTATAACTA
The DNA here is from genome assembly GCA_027943335.1 of Chamaecyparis obtusa. Classification (NCBI taxonomy): domain Eukaryota; kingdom Viridiplantae; phylum Streptophyta; class Pinopsida; order Cupressales; family Cupressaceae; genus Chamaecyparis; species Chamaecyparis obtusa. The sequence goes on from BSBK01005289.1 coordinate 556,276, forward strand.
ATCCCTTAGTTAAGTCTCTTAACTCAACCTTCTAATTTAGAACTAATAAATCAATTTATTTTAACCTGTGTGCATATAATCACACGATTATATTTTAATTATAATTAATATCTTTGTAGACATCTAAAAATTGTTAAATTTAATCAATAATTTTTGTAAGATTATAATTAATTTTAATTAATTAATTATTATTGTTATATCCCTCTACCCATTTAATTAGATTTATTTAATTAAGTTGAGTTCATTATCTAAAGTGTTTAAATTTAATTTAAATGCCCCCTCTAATGTATTAAACTTCTTTTAATACTTGTCCCCCATAAATCTCTTTTTGAATAAATTACTATTTCTTTAAATCCCTCTACATCTTAATATTCTTCTAAGTTTGGATTAATTTAAATCTAGTTTAAATTAATCTAAATCCCTACCTAAAACCTAGTCTACATCCATCACCTCACTTGCTAGACCTATCCTCCCACCTAATCACTCCCTAATCTCGTTAGATAATTTCTGGATTTGATTGTGTAAATTTTTTTATCATCAATGTTTCGGATCATACTGCATGATCCATCATCGGGATGCAAGAGAGCAAGAAGGAGAAATTTTTCTCCTTCTTTCTCTCTTGCATCCTGATGATGGATCATGTTATGTGATTCAAAACGTTGATGAGAAAAAAAATTACACAATCAAATCCAGAAATTATCTAATAAATTCAGATGGATTGTGGAAACTTGATAGCTTTGATTCCCTAATATGACTTAAAAAGTGATTCCTAATCTATTAGTGCTAATGGGTTGCTCACACAAGTTTGAGAAAACCCATCCCAAGGAAGCCACCCAACTTCCTTAAATGCAACCACGTTCTTGTCCCCTACACATTTCCCCAAAAATTCTCACATGTGTGTGATCAACCTGGATCCTCACAAAGCCTTAAAGGCTCTTTTTTGACTTTTGCATAGCCATCCCCTCTAACCCATGTGTCCCTTAGGTGGATCCTATGTGGATGCCACATGGGTGCCACCTCATCCAAGCCCTCTTCCTTCCTCCTAAAATCTATAAATAGGAGCCTTGCAAAGAGCATTTCATCCATCACTTGCATGTAGAGTTATTATGCTAGTTTTATTTTGAGCCTTTTAGAGCATTTAGAGATTATAATTTAGTTCATTTTTTAGTTTTAATATTCATAACATGTTAGATTAAATCTATTAATTAATGCTAGTTTCATTTTAGCATTGCATTACTCTCATAATTGGATCTTTTGTTACAAACTAGTTCCTCATACTAGTTTTGCATCATCTTGGATCTCCATTAGTTGCATTAGCTTCTTTCTATCATTTTGAGCTTTCATATTGGGAATAATCTATTGTGTTTGGAGAGCACACCCATAAATCTCCATAATGGACAAATCAAATGGAACTTGGGTGCTTCCATTTTAGTTCAATCGGAGGTTATGTGTTGAGTCTTTGTTGTATGCATGTATTCAAACTAACATTTTCTTTTTTATGCGTGATCCCAACAGGTTAAGATTCTCACTTATACATTCTAGCACACCTAGTGGGACCCACTTCATAGGTCATTACTAACCCTCTAATGTATTTTGAGTGATTTTGTAAGTTTTTAAACTTGTAGGTTGAGGGCTTGCACTCAAAGGTTCACTTCTACAAAAGGATCAAATGTAAAAATAATAATACAGTTATTTTTAGGCCAACCAAGAGAGAAATTTTGACATATTACTCTCTATATATCTCTCTTTTTGCTATCTTTATTTATTTATTTTTGGTTAGTAATAGGTATTTTATTGATAAAATATAAGAGAAATTACAACATGGTCACAAAAAAGTTTTCATCTATTTCTCTTCTTTCTATCTGCCTTTATATGAGTGTTTTCTCCTTTTACATTCTATAAATTTACTTATCCTTTCTTCAACATATATTTCTTCTATCTATATGTGTCCAAGGTTGATTTAATAATTATGGCTTCACATGCAGACACCTCTCCTGTGAGATATGTATCATCAACAAACTATAAATGAGTGACTGGATCCAATCCCCTTGCAACCTTTATCCCTTTCCATGACCTTGAAGTACCTTCCCATTTGATTGTTCTACCAAAGGCTTCAACAAGAATAATAAAAAGAAAAGGGGAAAGAGGGTCACCTTGACATATACCAATAGAAGTTTCAAAGAAGCCTTGAGACTGCCATTAACCAAGATGGATATACGAGGTGTTGATAAACAACTGAGCACCCAATCACACCACAATTTATCAAACCCAAATTTTCGTAAAACTTTCATCAAGAAGCTCCTATTAACATTGTCATATGCCTTTTTGATGTCCAGCTTAATCACCATGCCAGCTTCTTTTCCCAATTTAATAGAATGCATTGCTTCATGCACAACAATAATCCCTTCATATATAGATATGCCTTGGGCAAACCCACTTTGTTCCTATGATATGAGAGAAGGTAGCACAAATTTTAGCCTATTCACCATAAGTTTTTCTATCACTTTGTAGACTGTGTTACACAGGGCTATTGGTCTAAAGTCATCAAAGGATTCCTTCTTTCCTTTCTTGGGGATCAAGGCTAAAAAGGTGTTATTAAAGTCTTTGAAGATAAAGCCACCCCTTCTAGATTCTTCTACCACCTCACATAGTTCTTTACCAATTATATGCCACTCTTTCTGAAAGAACAAAGCTGGGAATCCATCAAGACCAAGTGTTTTTTCACTGCCCAAACTAAATAGGGATTTTTTAACTTAAGATTTTGTAATATTTTTTATCAACCAACAATTATGTTCCTTTGAGATAATCTGTGGAATCACCTCCAAAAAGTTGCTATCTTCATCTACCTCCCTCATATCCTTTGCAAAAATTGATGAAAAGTGACTTACTGATGCCCCATTAATTTGGTCTTGTTCAATCAAGATATTCCCTTCATTATCCTTAATATAGAAAATCTTATTCATAGAGCATCTTCCTTTGAATGAGTTATGGAAGAATTCAGTGTTTCTATCCCCTTTCTTTAGCCATAATTCTCTTGATTTTTGTCTCCAAAATATCTCCTCTCAGTTTAACACCTCATTGTATTTCTTCTTTAACTCTATTTCTGAGTTCAAGATACTATTATCCATTCCTCCTTGGATAGTAATCTCATTTAAAGTTGCTAATTTAGCCTTGAGATTAAATTTTTCCACAAAATATTTTTAAACACCTCTTTATTCCAAACTTTTAGATTCTCTTTTAAGTATTGCAATTTTTAAAAAAAGAGAAAAGCATAATTACTAGAACGTCTAGGAGAAGAATTACACCAAGCTTTAATAAGATCCAAGAAGCCTATTTCTCACATCCACATTTTTTCAAACCTAAAGGGAGCTCTTTCAGGAGTTACATCCTCAAGAATCTGTAAACAAATTGGAAAATGGTTTGACCCTGTTATTGGTAGTATTTCAGTGTAGCATAACCACTTAGTATCCTCCCATACTCCTCCAAGAAGGAACATATCCAACTTTTTAGTAATATTTGTGAATCCTATTCATCTATTTGTCCATGTGAAGGACTCATTTTTAAAACTTACATCTTGTAATTCATTCTTAGATACAAAGTCAGCAAAACCCTTTTGGCTCTGACTTATCCATCCTTTTCCTCCCAACTTTTCTACTAGAGGGAGAATGGCATTGAAATCCCCCCCAACAAAAAAAGTCTGTCTTTAATTATATTAATGATTCATGTGAGAGAGGCCCATAACTATTGTTTTAGAGCTTGATTGCATGCTCCATAAATGTTGAGAGCAAAGAAATTGACTTTTAACTAAAAAGAGGCCACTTTCACTAATTTCCAATTGCTACCCTCCTCTACCAAACATACATTCAACCCTACCTCCTTCCATAAAATACCCAACCCTTGTGAAGCTCCTACTGCCTCCTTGAAGAGGCATCCCCACATTCCAAATTTTCTTCGAAACTATGACACTCCTTCCCCACTTAACTTTGTCTCTTGTAGAAAAAATTAAATCAAGTTGGGCTTGATCAAGACATCACTTTACCAAGCAACTTTTGTTAGAGGCATTGTAGCCCCTGACATTCCATGAAAGGAGCTTCATGGATTTCAAGAAGAGGTATATCCTCTTCCTGATCTCAGCAATTTTGATTGTTCTATTGCATTACCAGCAATGGAAAGTTTCACCTTTATTGATTTAGGACCCCTCTTTTTCTTCTCCTTTACGTTTGGCTTTTGTACCAATCATGGAGTTTGACTTATTGTCCTTTTTTCCAAGATATCCATTTGATCCTGCATTCCTAAAACCTCATTCCTTGCTTCTTCCTCTTTAGATTCATATTTTGAGTCAGTGTTCCAACCATTCCCATCATTGTCCTGCATATCCTCCATAGATTTTTCCAAATTTATGATAGGGGAAATTTGGATATCTTTGCAAAGATCTAAGAGGTCGTAGTCATTTTCCCCTTGGGCAAGTTTCATCTGTTTTGATTGAAAACCTCCATCTACAGTGAAATCTGGTTTGAAACTTCTATCAACATTCATTTGCTTGTAGCTTTTGGGAGTGTTTAGATTTTTATCCATTTAATCAAGCACAATTAGAGATTTCCCAATCACTCCCTCCCTTGTTTGAGTCTCCCCTCCACCTTTATTGTTTACTTCTTTTGAAGGAGAGAGGGGTGTTTCCTTTACTACTTGAGTAGACATTGAACTATCCCTATTTGTTGTTTGAGAGGTATTATTAGGCTCCCTTATCTTTATAAGAACCTCCTATGTGTTCCCCCTATCGATCTAAACCTTGGGGCCCATCCCTTTCATCTAAAATCCTATTCCATATCATTTATTCCTCGAATTGGATTAACCAAGGAGGAAATATAGTTCGGCTTTCTTCTATCCTTTTAATCCATTCCACACTCTTATTAACTTCCAATCCTTTACCTTTCTCACTTCTTTGATCTGCTACACTATTTATATTGACAAATTCTACCTCAATTTTTAACCTCCATTCACCATTGTCCAAGCCCAAGACTATATAATCTAGAATCTAATAACATTTTTGTAACTTCACTAGTACCTTTGAATAAATATAGAAATCATTTTCATGTACCACTTCTTTAGATTGTAAGAATTTCCCCAAACTATTATCGACAATCCTTATAGTTTCATCATCTTTATATTCCCATGGAAGATTTTTAAGTTTAAGCCAAACAACTATTTTTTCCACTTCCTTTGTATCAGGGTTGAAGTTTGGTTTCCAATCCTGAATGAATATGCCTTTCCCATCTAGCATATATGGAACCCCTTTCAAAATCCAATCCTTATCCATCTTTGAAGGACATATCTCCAAGAGGAACTCATTTGTTAGGGTTTTCATTTCAAAATCCTCACCCCAATTTTCATTCATCCACGTTTGAATTTTTTCTATTGATGGCCAAGGTCCCAACCATTTCATAAATAAAGCCCTATCTTGTAGCTTATTAACTGAGTCTATCCATTGGGAGTTATTAAATAGTAAAGAGGAAGCTCTAATGATAACAGTATTATCTACCTCCTTTCCTCTAGCTTGGGTTGTATTCATCCTTTTGATGTTAGGCGTAGCATTTCTTGGTTCTTTAGGGTGCCAAAATTTATTCTCAATTTTCTCAAAACTAAATTTTTTTGGTTGTTGAAGGAACTCGCTTTGTTTCCATGATAACGGTTTTCTATTTCCTTACTCCCACCATTCCCTCCTTTTGTCAAAAAATTTGAAAGGTCCTATCGAGGAGGGTGTTAGGAATAAGGTGTCTCAACCTTGGATAATTCCTATTCTTATTATTTGTTTTGTAAAATGTGTTTCTTGCAAATAATGTTGATGTGTCGACATCTTGAATTGTGTGTAAGGAGATCATGGCTAAAATGGCTATGACGGATTCCTATGACACGTAAGATCTATGTTAGGAAGATTCAATGATAGGTGAAGACATGTGGCAACTGATAAAGTTGAGTACTATACACTCTTCCCCAATCGTGGGGTTCGAGGCATCGCCCTGAAAAAAATTTTGGGGTTCCTATTTTCTTGAAGAATGGTAAAACCCTAATACGGTTATCTTTTGGAGTAGCCCTAAAAAGTGAAGCGCATGATATAAGCATTTTTTAGGGTTGTGAAGAGTAGTGATGCGAGTGTATTGTTGGAATGTTTTATGCAGCTGTGATTTGTCTTCAAGGGTTTTGAAAATCTTCTAAAAGAACTTGCATTGCAAGTGTATTGTAAGCTATAATAGTTTTGATCAATACATTGTGCAGGTTTTGGAGTGCTGGGGTTTTTACTGAAAGCTTTCCCCAGGGTATATCATTGTGTCATTCTCTATTTTTTTGTATGCATGATATGTGGTTGCAATATCTTTGTTAAAGTAGTTAATGAATCTGAAATTGTAAGGATTTAAAAGAATTTGCACAATACTTTCCTATAGAGATTAGCGTAGGAAGCTGTTTCCGCACCTGAGTTTCCTTACAATTGGTATCAAAGCTAGATCAACTTTTGATCCTAGTTGTTGGGTAGGGTTTTTTGAGCTGATCTCAAGTTTGAGTGGGAGTTTTTTGTAGAGCATTCTGAATCTTATTTGTAGATTGAGATGGTAAGTTCATCATATGGAAGAATGGAGGTGGAGAAATTCAATGGCACTAAATTCGAGTTGTGGAAACTCAAGATGGAAGACATGTTGGAAGATCGTGACCTATGGAAAGTGACTTCAAGTGCTACAAGACCAGAAACTATAGCTCAAGCAGATTGGGATATCAAAGACCGTAAAGCTAAGGGTCTCATAAGACTCTGTTTAACTGATGCAGTTCTTCTGAATGTTCTAGATGAGAAAACCACACATAGTTTGTGGGAAAGACTTGCGGCCATGTATCAGGCCAAATCTCTAGTGAACAAGTTGTTCCTGAGGAAGAAGTTGTACTCTCTATGAATGGAGGAAGGTGGATCCTTAACGGATCATTTAAATGCATTTAATCTACTGGCTGCACAGTTGACATCCGCTGGTGTCAAGTTAGAGGAGGAGGATCATTGCTACACACTTTTGTGTTCTTTACCGGATTCATGGGACCATCTTGTGATGGCTCTCAGAAGCATGTTAGTCACCTTCAAAATGGATGATGTGGTGTCTTCGCTGCTATCAGAGGAGATGCGGAGAAAGGCTTCCATTTCAGAAAAAGAAGCCCTTGCTGTTCGTGGGAGATCCACTGAAAGAGGAAAGAAAAATGACAATAAGTCTGATAATAAGGGTAGATCCAAATCCCATGGGAAGTCAAAGACTTCCAATAATTCCAAGGCAAAATGTTGGAACCATGATAAAATTGGGCACTTTTGGAAGGACTGTAAAGAACCTAAGAAGAAGAAGAAAGGCTCAGATTCAGCTTCTAAAAAATCTCAAGAAGATGGAGATGCTTTTATTGTAGCCTTGGCAGCCCATGCATCTGATGATGTGTGGTTGGTTGACTTGGGTGCTTCTTTTCACATGACTTCTCATCGAAACTGGTTCTCAAAATATGAAGAGTTCGATGGTGGAAAGGTGTATTTGGGTGATGATTCTCACCTAAAGATAGTTGGACGTGGAAGGGTCACTATCAGATTTCCTGATGGATGAGTAAAGGGAATCAACAGAGTTATGCACATTCTAGGTTTGGAATGAAACCTATTATCTGTAAGTATGTTGAATGATGTAGGTGTGAAAGTTGTTTTTCCAAAAGAAGGATGCAAGATGATGAGAGGATCATTAGTGCTTGCAAGGGGTACTAGGAGAGGTACCTTATTTTAGCTAGATGCATGTATTCCTTTGTGTAATATTTCTTCATCCTCACCATTTGAACAAGCAGTGAAGAAGTCTATGGTTATTGGTTCCGATGGCAGTGCATACACTTTGGAAGGTAAGCTTCCTGCAGAAAAGACAATGTTGTGGCATATGAGATTTGGCCACATTGGTGAAAAGGGTCTCAGAACCCTGAAAAATAAAAATCTAGTTGAGGGGTTAAATGATTGCAATCTTGAGTTCGACTTCTATGAACACTGTGTCTATGGTAAACAAAATCATGTTCAGTTTTACTCTAGTTCTCACAAATCTTCTGATGTTTTGGATCTTATTCATTCTGATGTATTTGGTCCTGTAAAAGTTCCTTCAATCTCCAAGTCTATATTTTGTGTATCTTTCATAGATGATTATAGTAGAAGGACTTGGATTTATTTCCTTAAAAGTAAGGCACAAGTCTTTAGTCGGTTCAAGGAATTTAAAGCCCTTGTAGAGAATCAGACTAGTAAGAAGATTAAGTGTGTGAGAACTGACAATGGTGATGAGTTTTGCTCAGCAAAGTTTGAACAGTTCTATAAAGAACAAGGTATTGAGAGGCATAAGACAACTCCTTATACCCCATAGAAAAATGGAGTTGCAGAGAGAATGAACAGGACATTGATGGAGAAGGCTAGGAGTATGCTTAGTGGAGCTGGTTTAGAATAAAGGTTTTGGGCCGAAGCTGTGGCCACTGCTTTCTATTTGGTTAACAGATCTCCTACATCAGCCCTTGTTGGTAAGACACCCATGGAGGTGTGGTCTGGTATGAAGCCTTTAGTTAGACATCTTCATGTTTTTGGTTGTGAAGCTTATGCACATGTTCCAAAGGAGAAAAGATCTAAGTTGGAAAACAAAGCTGTTAAATGTATTTTCATTGGATACAGTGCTGGTGTGAAAGGATACAAGCTTTGGGATCCTGTGACTAGTAAGGTGTTATATAGTAGAAATGTTATTTTTAGAGAGCTAACATCTTCTCCTATTGTGATACAACCAGATGAAAAAGAAAAGGAAAAAGATGTTGTTCAGTTGCCTCCTACCCCTGAGAAGACTGAACAGAGAGACCATGTTGGGCCTAATAATGAGGAGAGCTCTAGCAGCTCTGATAGTTCAGAAGAAGAGGAAGAAAAACCTCAACCACATCCCTTGAGGAGATCCACGAGAGAAAGAAAGAAACCAGAAAGGTTTGGTTATTCTATGTTAGATTCCAGTTGTGCCTTTGCTTTGATTACTAACACTGATGAACCTAGATCTGTGAAAGAGGCTTTGGGCATGGAAGATGCAGGTTCCTGGATTGAGGCTACGGATGATGAGATGGCTTCATTGGAGAAAAATAAAACTTGGGACCTTGTACCTTTGCCTAAAGGAAGAAAATCTATTGGCTGTAAATGGGTGTTTAAGAAGAAATTCTATGCAGATGGCAGTGTTGAAAGGTATAAAGCTAGATTGGTTGCAAAGGGGTATTCACAGGTAGAGGGAATAGATTATGGTGAAATATTCTCTCCTATTGCAAAGTTGACATCCATTAGATTTCTATTATCTCTTGCTGCATCATATGATTTAGAGATAGAACAAATGGATGTAAAGATAGCTTTCCTTCATGGTGATTTGGAGGAAGAGATTTATATGTCACAGCCTGAGCACTACATTGTTAAAGGTAAAGAATCCTTAGTTTGTAGATTAAAGAAATCTCTATATGGTTTGAAGCAATCTCCTAGGATGTGGTACCTTAAGTTTGATTCCTTTGTGTTGTCAATTGGATTTGTAAGATCAAAATCAGATCATTGTGTTTATTTCAGAGTTGAAAATGATTGTCTTCTTATTGTTGCATTATATGTTGATGATATGTTGCTATTTGGGAAGGGTAAGGGTATGATTTCTGATTTTAAATCTCAGTTGTCAGTACAGTTTGAGATGAAATATCTTGGGGCAGCAAGGTACATCTTGGGTATGGAAATTAGTAGAGACAGGTCTAATAGAAAACTTTGGTTAAGTCAGAGTAAGTATGTGATGTCTATGTTGGACAGGTTCAGCATGGCAAACTATAGACCACTATGTGTTCCTTTTTCTATGGGAACAAAGTTATCTATAGATGATTGTCCAAAATCTCCTAGTGAGGTGGAGAACATGAGTAGAGTACCTTATGCTAGTGCAGTTGGCAGTCTTATGTATGCTATGGTCTGTACTAGACCAGACATTGCCCAAGTAGTGGGAGTCCTGAGTCAGTTTATGGCTAATCCTGGACGGGTACATTGGGATGCAGTTAAGCGAGTATTCTGATATTTGAGGGGTACATCAGATTACTCCATATGTTATCATGGTAACTCTTCTGGATCTCCGCATTTAGTTTGTATTCGTGGGTTTGTGGATTCAGATTGGGCAGGTGATATTGACAGCAGGAGATCCACTAGTGTTTATGTGTTCACTATGTTTGGTGGTGCCATCAGTTGGATGAGTAAGCGACAACCTGTGGTTGCTTTGTCCACTACAGAAGCTGAGTACATGGCTGCTACTCATGCTTGTAAGGAAGCCATTTGGCTTAAAAGATTGTGTTCTGATGTTGGTGTTGATGTAGAATAGATTACTATTTGCTATGACAGTCAGAGCGCTATTTGCCTTGCGAAAAATCCAACTTTCCATGCCAGAACGAAGCACATTGATGTGCAATTTCACTTTGTGAGAGATATGGTGGAAGATGGAAAGGTAAATTTGGAGAAGGTAGATACTTTAAAGAATGTTGCAGATGCATTAACGAAACCAGTGGGCACTGAGAAGTTCAGATGGTGTTTGGAGTCTATGGGCCTTTTGGCCTATAGCAGTTAGTTCCTGTTATGTTCCTATTGCTCTTACAAGGTGTTCTACAAGTGGGAGAATGTTAGGAATAAGGTGTCTCAACCTTGGATAATTCCTATTCCTATTATTTGTTTTGTAAAATGTGTTTCTTGCAAATAATGTTGATGTGTCGACATCTTGAATTGTGTGTAAGGAGATCATGGCTAAAACGGCTATGACGGATTCCTATGACACGTAAGAGCTATGTTAGGAAGATTCAATGACAGGTGAAGACATGTGGCAACTGATAAAGTTGAGTACTGTACACTCTTCCCCAATCATGGGGTTTGGGGCATCACCCTGAAAAAAATTTTGGGGTTCCTATTTTCTTGGAGAATGGTAAAACCCTAATACGGTTATCTTTTGGAGTAGCCCTAAAAAGTGAAGCACATGATATAAGCATTTTTTAGGGTTGTGAAGAGTAGTGATGCGAGTGTATTGTTGGAACATTTTATGCAGCCATGATTTGTCTTCAAGGGTTTTGAAAATCTTCTGAAAGAACTTGCATTGCAAGTGTATTGTAAGCTGTAATAGTTTTGATCAATACATTGTGCAGGTTTTGGAGTGCTGGGGTTTTTATCGAAAGGTTTCCCCAGGGTATATCATTGTGTCATTCTCTATTTTTCTGTATGCATGATATGTGGTTGCAATATCTTTGTTAAAGTAGTTAACGAATCTGAAATTGTAAGGATTTAAAAGAATTTGCACAATACTTTCCTATAGAGATTAGCGTAGTAAGCTATTTCTGCACCTGAGTTTCCTTACAGAGGGTTCCAACTTGCTTGACCATTAAGCCTACACCTTCCATGAAATCCTTGGAGGTGTTTCCTATTATAAAGCCACCGGTTTCCATCAAACTGCCCCATTCATGAAGCACCATTTCCTCTATTACCCAAAAACCTTTTATTTTTGTTCACATCCACTGTATTCCAGTGTTGTGAGGACTATCATGATTGCTTCCATGGATGTAGTCATTGCCTTTACCTCCCTCTATCATAGTCATTGTCTCCACCTCCGTTGTTGCCCGCCATTTTCTATCTTCATTTGTAGGAAGTATATGAATTATATATATGTCTTAGATTTCTTTTTTAGAAGTCAACATTTGTTATATTAAAATAAAAAATAGAGGCCTCTTTATCTAGTTTTTTTAAAAAAATAGTGGTGTTTATATATATATATATATATATATATATATATATATATATTAGAAATTAAAAATTATTAAAAATCAGTCCCCACGGACTGTTTAACACAACTTGTGGGACTGTGTTAACACAACTCATGAAACTGTGTTCCACAGTCCATGTGGATTGTGTCAGTTTAGATGAAGTCCATGAATAGAAAAGGAAACAAGAGGAATCTATCATTGATTATATGGTAAGCTGAATAGTATTTAGGGTTCATGTTTGCTGAATAGTATTTAGGGTTCATGTTGGTGAAAGGTAGAGGTGAAAGAGAAAAAATGAGAAAAATAATGAGTGAATGTGAAAATTCAATAGTTAATAAATCTCACAAATTTTAGCTTTCCAACTACACTTTATATCAATTAAATGGAAAACTATTGAGCATTAATAACTCTTATAAAAGGTGACATCAATTTCTTCATATAATACAAGCAACAAAACTAATGTCTATGAGAGATAAAATCATTAAATTTTTGGTATAGTTTCGATGTCAAATTTTACTCTTTTCTCAACTAGTAAGAGAGCAACAATGCAATCATAATGTTTCTTTCATTTGCATAAGTTAAGAAGAATCAATCAAGTGAGGGATGAAATAATTAAAGATGAAATATAATGTCTAATGTAAAATGGAAGTAAATAGTATATTTGGGAAGTGAAAATTTTTAAGTGCCTTCACTAGAATTTCCCTCAAATATTCTCCATATAATGTTCCATGATGCAAATCCTAACCATAAAGAGAAAATTCAAATGAGTTTCCGTATTATCTACCTCCTTTGAGGGATAACAAGTCATTTAGTTGATTCTAAGATTGATTACATTGATTAGATAGGTAAATTGAATTTTATTTGATTCTAGAACTTTGAATACTTTCTACTTGAATTTTAATTTGTGCATGTCCTTAAAAATCCTATTTGAAACTTACAGAGTATATAAATTTGATCCAATTTGAAATTTATGATTAGATTGAATTTAAATATTGATTTTAAAAATGTGAATTGAATTTTAATTTATTAGACCAAGTAAGTTCAATAAATGTCTTAAATTCCATTTATTGATTAGATTGAAATGTATTTATGTCTATATCACAAAATCTAAACATGTATAAATGTACAAATAGATCAACATACAAAACATGCACATGTGTACATGTATGAATTTAAATGTGTAGATATATCACAAAAATCAAACATATACATCAATATAAATGTCTTAAATAATCACAAAATCTAGATAAAGGAATCAGTGTACAAATAGATCAACGTACAAAACATGCACGTACATATCAATGTAAATGTCTATATATCACAAAATCAATCATGTACATGATCGATGTAAATGTCTATAGATCACAAAATCCAAACATGTATCTATCAATGTAAATGTCTAGATATCAGAAAATCCAAACATGTAATCAATGTAAATAGATCAATGTACAAATGCCTATATATCAATGTACAAATGTCTATATATCAATGTAAAACATATATCTAGATCAATGTACAAAACATATATCTAGAGATCAACATAACATAAATACTCTCTAGTACATGTGTACTCTAGATCAAAATCAATGCCATAGATCTAAATCTATGAACACGTGCTAGATCCTCATCCTGCTGCACCTGAGTTTGTAAATGTATAAATAAATTTATGTACAAATATATATAATGTCTGAAGAGCTTAAATTAAAATGTATAGATAATTTAAGAACTTAAAAAATAAATTATAAAATTTAACTTTTATTTAATTCTTTTGTACCTCTATATCTTGATGAATCGGATCAGTAGGCTCCTCTAAATCTCCATATGCAACACTCGTCGCAATGTCCTGTACCACATTTAAATAAATTTAAATTTAAATATAGAACTATATGTACATATATCTAGATATAAATTGAAATTAAATCCAGTTTCTTACCTATTGTAATGCATGTCCAAGGTCAGATAGCTCAGAAGAGTGAAATGACACCGCATCAGGATCAATGGCCTCATTCATAAGAAAATCAAAGAATCCACTATGAAATCATGAGGTCGTAGCTTGTGTCTACTATGCAGGAGCCTGTGTATGGTGTGGAGGTGGTGTAAGATCATCCACACTCTATCTAGACATACTTACCTCTGCATCTGAGCCCTATCCTTAACTACTACCTGTGGAGGATCTACGACACTGTCCTCCTCTAATGAAAGTAGTCATATCGCATGGCTCAATCCCATGCAACGTATAAATCCTCTGGTAAGCGGTCAGGAGATCACTCACTAGCATAGAGCTAATCTCGTGCATTTGATCCTTGGGTAGTCATCCTATCTCATCTGGAGTAGGAAGATCAAATCTAATGTACGGGTCATAAAATGGACTAGAAGGTGATACACTTGCACTCATCTGTGATCAAAGCATGTACCTAGCCACACAATCATATGAAAACTCCTCAACCATAGTCGCGATGGAGGAATTGCTAGAATACATATCTAAACATGTGTCCTCAATTGCAACTTGCCCAACTCCAGTGTAGGTCTCCAAACCTTTTGGAAGAGCCAAAAGATTTTGACCCACCAATGCCCTCTTACTAGGGGGCTTTTGTATATCAAGTCATCTACACTTATCCTGATATCTCCCCCGACCCTAACCAGCATGTGGAGGTAAATTAGTGTAGTCAACATTGCAGCCCAAATGAAACTCTGTAAACAATTGTTTCCAGAAATATAGTGGCACCTCATCCTTTGTGGGCCACATATGATGAGCTACCAACCATCTAGGATATATGAAAGGGGCCACTAAGTCATCAGTACATTTTGTGACCCTATATGCTAGAACCACCCTCATATTAATGTAATGGGTGCCAAACAAGTTCTTAACCTAAGTGACTGAAACATCTACATCAACTGTCTTCCAACCCACTATCCCTGTGATAGTGCTAGAGAGGCTATAATAAAAACTATCAATTGATGCATCATCATATGCATTGTATGATTCAGCCTTCTAAATCATATTCATGAGCTTGGTGTGTATAAATATCAATTTCTCCCTATTAGGGAGAGTAGTACTATTTTGCAGTGTCTGCTCTAACGCAGTCAGAGCGGCCTACATCCTAGAGATAATATCATCTCTATGACTAACTCTACTCTATTGGGTCCAGGTACCATGCTGGTCTAATGGAGCTTGTGATCCTTGATTATTACAGACACTATGATCTGACCCACTAGAAGCCATGAATGATGTGCACACAAAGGTAATGTATATATCTAGATCTAGATAGATAAAAAATGCTCACTGCAAGTAGGCACATACACATACATACATTCATTAGAAAATAAACTTGATTTGCATGTGTACATACTTCAAATTAAACATGAAAACAAATTTAAAACCTCAAACACATGTGAAAACATTCAATCATGGTACTAGAACTAATTCATGCACGCATATTTACTAATTTGAAAGCATATTTATGTACATATTTAAAAGCACACATGAGAAAAATGAATTTAATACTTAAATTTAAAAAATCTACCTCTAGATTGAAGTGACAATAATTTTTCTTGATAAATTTTAAATCAGTTGAGTAGAGTTTGAATGTAAATTTCCATAACTTGGGAGAGAAAAACATTATATTTAAATTATATACTAAAATAAATGGTGAAAATATATAATAATCAGGAAAAGGGTTCATTAGTCTTAAGGGTCTTATGGGTCTTTTAAGGGTCTTAATTAGATCCTATTGGGTCTTAATGGTCTTATGGGTCTTTTAAGGTCTTAATTAGGTCCTATTGGGTCTTAAGGGTCCTATTAGGTATTAAGGGTCATATTGGGTCATATTGAGTCTTAAGGGTGGACTATTTGGTCTTGTTAAGTTCTATTATAGGTCTTAAGTGGTCCTATTAGGTCTTACTTGGGTCCTAATAGGTCATATTCAGTGGAATAAATTAAGTAGTCCAATTAGGTCTTAACAGTGATCCTATTGGTCAGTAAAAATCTACCCCCTTATGTTGTAATTGGTACTATTTTGTCATGTATTGGGTCTTAAGGGTCAAGTATAATTGGACATCCTATTAGGTCTCAAAGGTCATGTTAAATGTCTTAAGGGTAGGTATTAAATATGTTGAAACTACTAAAGGCATTAAATTATGTCTTAAGAGCCCTATTAAATGTCTTAAGATTAGGTATTATTAGGTCTATATGCTCTTAAAACATGTTTTTGTTAGAATAACTGAGAGGGGGGGGGCAGGAATTAGTCATCCACAATCCCAATTCAAATTATATAATCCAAAACAAATACTTAAACTTTTTGCAGCTCGGTAACATAAAATACTACATTTTCTATGCTTTTAGGGTCAAAGTACAAACCTATGTCACACTTTTATAAAGGAAAAGGATGACAACATGCAAATTTTTAAAGTTTAATGACATAAAAGTGGCATTTGTGTTTAGAATTTGAAGATGATGTAAACTAATGAAATGTGTAAATTTTGATGAAGTTTATGCTTATAATTTTTTTAAAAAAATTTGAACAACATTTGACATAGTTTTTAAATTTTTTAAGTCAAATTTTTTTATTGCTGAAATATGCTGAAAATTTTAGGGTTAGTTTGCATGATCAAACTATATGCAAATAATATTTTTTTCCTTTGATTCCATAATGTGTTTTAGATGACATGTATAGCTAGTGAATAAAAAAAGAAAGATTGGATTTTGGTATATATTTTGTTTGTTATAACTATCCAAAGTCGGTGTTACCTAAAATCAATAGTTTTTAGTTTGGGTGAAATTTTCCCTATCAAATCTACACCATTAAAAAAAAATTATATATTCTTCAAGAGGACTCTTTCCTCTACTGTTAAATATAAATTTTTAATTTTTCTAACATAATTTTTTATTTTAAATATTTTTCAAATGAGTGTGTTCTTAAAAGTTAAAATACCTACTTGAAGTATTTTCAACTTATAATATATTATATGAAATAAAAACAAGATAAAAATTACATGATCATAATCTTGACTCTGAGCTATACAAAAGGGTATTTTTAGATTTTAGAGAAAGTTAAATTTTGATAGAGAATTCAGATCCAGAAGTAAGAACTTTTGTGACTCACCTTTTTTTGCTTATTTGGTTGCCACATGGGATGCCACTTAGGGCAGTTCGACTGAACCCCCCTGCGACCAAACATTGTCCTTAGAATTAGCCACCAAACCCATTTTTAGGGTTTATATAGTTTTTCATAAAATGGTTTTGGGTGAAACTGGTTTGGCCGGAACTCCCCTGCCACATTGATGCCACATGGAACCTCATGTGCACCATGTATGTCTAGCCGAAATCGGTTTGATCAAACCTATTTTGGCTAAAACCATTTTGACTAAAACTATTTCAGTCGGAACCATTAAAAGTGTCTTCTAGTGCGACATAGCTTTGTACTTTTACCCTTTACCTATTAGCAGACAATAATAGATAATGATTACCGATCAAATCTAACATGCAATATGTAAAGTATGATAATGAATAATCACCACAAAGAACACATAACACAAAGATTTAACATGGAAACCCTGTGAAGAGAAAAACCACCTGGGACCAACAACCCAAAAATGTTCACTCTTTTGAAGTGAGGTCGGTGAAGACCCAACCCTATTTAAGGTTATAAACACACTGTTAGGTGTAACCTTGTTAGAGGATTTTAGACCAACTTTTATCATCCAACCAACATTCACTATGTGGTTGATAGGATAACAAATGTGCACTCTATGAATGACATTACAAGACTTAAAAGTCCACTCGGTTAAGAGATTTGTTTGTGTACAATGGTTAAACTATAACACTAATTTGATCTAATTATAATACAACTTCAATTGTACATATTTAGATCTATATTATGCTCAATCAAATCCTCTAATCAATATATCAATTCTGTATCAACAATAATCATTGACTTATTGTCACTCGGTAATAGCTTCCTGACGCTCAGTAAACTATGTAGTTCAATTCTCCTTAACTAGTCTGATTAGGCATACATGAAGCTTGTTCATGCGATAACTCTATAGTCTTCTTCTTTTGGCATGTGTTTTATAATGAAACCCTAGTCTCTTAAATAGACAACTAAAACATTTTCTTGTCCTCCATTAGATTTTTCCCCTTAATCTTCTTCATCCATTTTTCCTCTTAAACCTTCCTCAGCTGATGTGATAGTAATACATTCCAATTCCATCCTTTAGATCTTCCTTGAATGTTTCTAGTCATTGATCTTCATAACAAACTTTATCTTTCACCTCGGAATCATACACTTTCTAGCTCATTAATCCTTGTTGGCTAAACCAATCATTTAGTTTCTTTATCCTGCTTGGTTAACAAAGAAATGTGTCGATGAACATGAGCTTGGTTTATACTGTACCTGGTGTACACTACACTGCTCGGTGTATACAGCGATGCTTCATCAACTGACCACACTGCCTTGTGTCTTTCAACTCTTTTCTTCATCATAGATGAATGTAGAATAATCAAGTCAATAACATAAGGTAGTAGACTCATCAAAAATTTACTCAATGAATTCCTTATCCTCATCTATCATATACATCTTCCCCATGTAGATATTTATGTTCTTCATCTCTCTAACTCCTCTTCTACAGATGTTTAGGTATAGTAACTTACAAGATAAGTACTATCAAGCTTGTTGACATCAATGATGACATATTACTGATTCAATAATATAACATATCTATTCAACAACTCAGTGATCTCTAATCACAAATCTTCACTTAGGTTCTAAATCAGTTGTAGCTCATCAATCTCTCCCTTTGGCATTGATGGCAGCTCAAGTAATATGAAATATACCATACACATACCAAACATGTATTCTACAACTCTATGAACAAATGCTACATACAAGCTCTCCCTATCTTAATATGTTTAATCACTATGTTACTAAACAACATTACCATTGCAGCATTGACATTCTGTAGATATGATCTTTTCAGCTCTCAGATTCCTTCTTCTATTCTCAATAACTGATCTTCAGTGCTCTCCCTTTCTTCCAATGTGTCTCTCCCTTCATATGTGTCATATTGTTTATCTCTCCCTTTGACAATAATTCCAAAGAAACAAACAAACATAGAGCTCTTTAGTAGCCATGTAACTCTATGTTGTCCTCGGTGCATCCTCTATATCTTTGTATACTGATATGCCAATCTCTCTTCAACTTTTCACAACTCTCAACATGATCTAAAGTGTGAACTATGCTACATCAACATGAATGATCTTACGATAAGATTAAGCTGATGTAACATATAGATCACATTAGTGACCGATAGATAGGGGATGGACCCCAAGTCTAATCCTCAAATATTCAAATGTGTCCTTCAGTAGAGGCTTTGTAAATGTGTCTGCAAGTTGCTCTTTAGATGTAAAAAATTATAACTTCACTTGCTTGTCCTGTACTTGTTCTCTTAAGTAGTGATACTTAATAGTTATATGCTTTGTTTTGGAGTGCATCACTAGATTCTTTGAAATGTTTATTACACTAGTGTTGTCACAGTATATAATCACTGGCTTAGTGATCACCTCATTCATACCTTCCAACACTTGCTTGATTAATGCAATAATTGAATAGTTTGTAGCAGCAACGACATACTCTGCTTTGACTATAGACTGCAAAATACAAGCCTTCTTTTTACTTGTCCATGTAACAAGTCTTTCAACAAAGAAAAATGCTCCTCCAGTGGTACTTTTTCTGTCATCCACATTTCCATCCCAATCAGTGTTAGTATAGACTCTGAGTTTAATTTTTCCTTCCTTAGGATACCATAATCCATGATCTTTATCTTCTTCAGGTATCTTAAGATTCTCATTGTAGAAACCATGTGTGACTCCCTAGTATTTGTAGAAAATCTTGCAATAATTCCCATAGCATGTGCTATGTCTGGTCTACTATGTACTACATACATTAATTTACCAATCATAGATCAGTATAGTGTCTAGTTTACCTCTATACTTTCATCTTCCTTTGTTAGTTTCCATCTAGTAGCCATTGGTGTTCCCACAGGTTTAGCATCTTCCATGCCAGATGCTTTCAGTATTTCCTTGATATATTTAGATTGTGTGATGAATATCTCATCACTCTGCTAAATCACTTGTAGTCCAAGAAAGAACTTAATCTCTTTGAACATAGACATTTCAAACTCTTGTCTCATCTCATCAGGAACAGATTTACATATGTTATCTTGACCTCCAAAGATAATATCATCAAAAAATATTTTAGCAATAAGAATAGTATCATCAGTATCTCCTTTCATATATAGATTGTTGTTATCACTAGTTCTAACATATCCAATACTTAACAAATAAGTATGTAGTTTTTCATACCAGGCTCTAGGTGCTTTCTTCAAACCATATAAAGCTTTATGTAATCTACATATCATATCTTTCTTGTTTGGATCAACAAATCCTTCAGGTTTTTCTATGTAGACCTCTTCTTCAAGTATCCCATTCAAAAATGCTAACTTGACATCCATTTGATAAAATTTGAACTTCTTGTGTACAACATATGCAAGAAACATTCTGACTCCTAATCTAGCAATAGGTACAAATGTTTCACCATAATCAATTCCTTCCTCCTGTGCATATCCTTTGCATACCAATCTAGCCTTATTTCTCGTTACTTCCCCATTCTCATTCAGCTTGTTCCTGAATATCCACTTAGTACCGATAACATTTTTATCCTTCGGTCTGGGTACTAAGGTCTAGGTTTTGTTCTTCTCTATTTTCTCTATTTCTTTAGTGATTGAATTAACCCATTCACCATTCTCTAATGCAACTTTTACATTCTTCGATTCATATTCACAAACTAGACATGTACCTTGTCTTGTCTTACTCCTTGTTTGCATGTCATCTTTTCTATCTCCAATGATTTGTGTCTCAGGATGGTGTCTTTTGACAAATCTTTCCAGAACATGATTTCTTCTTTCTTTTTCATCCTATGTAGGTTCATTTGCTTTCTCGGTAGGTTCATCCTACTCATCGGTTTCTCTTTCTTGCTCATCGATGTTATTTTCCTACTAACCGATTAACACAGTCTATGGCTTTAGTAGATACTCAGGTTGTTTAATATAAGTGAATCTACCATATTCTTCTAATTCCTTTCTACTTTCCTCTGCATTCTTATCATCAAACTCATCAACATGAACATTAGTGATTTCAATCATTTTATTTGTAACTTTATTCAAACATTTGTATGCTTTACTTTTAGTGGAATATCCTAGGAATATCCCTTCATCACCTTTTGGGTCAAACTTTTTATTCCTTTCATCTTTCAGAATAAAACATTTACTTCCAAAAATCTTGAAATAACTTATAGTGGGTTTGTGTGCAAACCATAACTCATAGGGTGTCTGGTTAGTGTAATTTTTTAGTTGCACTTAGTTTAGAACATAAATAGCTATGCTAACAGCTTCTCTCCAGTATGTTTGGGCAACATTATTTTCTATCATTAATGTCCTAGCATAGTCAACAATTAACCTGTTCCTTCTTTTAGCAATGCCATTCTACTGAGGTGTCCTTGGTGTAGAGACCTATCTTTTAATACCATGCTCATTACGAAAATTAGTAAATTCATCAGAGATAAATTCACCTCCTCTATCAAATCTTAAGTATTCTAGTTAATTACCAGTCTCTTTTTCTACTTTTACTTTATACCACTTGAACATCTTGAATGCCTCAAATTTTTCTTTTAAAAACATGACAGTCATCAACCTAGTATAATCATCGACAAAAAGAATAAAATATCTATCTCCATAATAACTTTTAGTTCTCATAGGACCACATAGATTGGTATGAAACAACCCAAGTATCTTCTTTTTTGAATAATATTTTCTCTTAAATCTAGACTTAGTCATCTTACCTTTTTGGCATTCATCACACATAACATGATCAAGCTTTGACAAGTTAGGCATACCTCTAGCTCTTTTCTTTTTACTAATCTTAATTAGGTTATAAAAATTAACATGGCATAGCCTCTTATGCCACAACCAAGCATCTTCACTTTTCATCATGAAGCAAGAAGACTCATCAGTATCAAGATAAAATAGATTACCTTTTGTTTGTGCTCTAGTTCCAACTAGTCTTCCTCCATCATCAAATATTTTCACTTTCTTGTTCTCAAAAGCAACTCGGTGACCTGAATTATTCAACTATGCCACACTTAACAAATTATAATTTGGTCCATCTACCCAATAAGTATTTTCACATTTTATTCTATCATTTATCATCAAGGTACCTTTACCTCTTACCATACTAGGTGTGTCATTACCCATTCTTACAGATCCACCATTGTAGTACTCAAGATGATCAAATTTATCATCATCGCCTATCATGTGATGTGTACAGGGCCACTGTCTATGATCCATGTATTATTTTTATTAACTTTTGAAATTAGTGTTGTTTCTACTTATTTTTCTTCTTCTACAAAATCATCTTTCACAGCAAAAAATACTACTTCTACATCATCATCAGATTCAGATTCAGATTCATTTTCTTCTACTATATAACATACCTTTTTACCTTGGTCATTATTGTCTCGGTTGTCTCTATTGTTTTGTCGGTAGCCTTTGTTGTTTCTTCTCTCATAGCTTCCTTCAGATCAGTCTTTGGTTCTATCATCATCTTTCTTCTATGGACATCTAGCAGCAATGTGACCAACTTCTTTATAGTTAAAGCATGCCAAAGGTAATTTGCCTCTATATCTACCTTTTCCTTTAGATAACCTCCTGGCCATAAAAGCTTGAAGTTCATCAAGCTCATCATCGATATTATCATTATCATCCTTATTATTTCTTCTAGTAGACTTACCAATCTTCAGAGAAGTCATGAAAGTGGATTCAACATTCAGTACAACACTATTATCATAATTATTCAGCTCAAATGTTGTAAGCTTTCCAATCAGATCATCTAGAGTGAGTGTGTTGTTAGGTGCTGACCTATTCTCATGAATTTCAAATATATTGATGGCATAGATAGGCAATAAGGTTCTTAGAATTTCTCTTACCATAGTGTCTTCATCAATAACTCCATCTGATGCTCTAATAGCGTGAACTACCTCCTTTATTCTGTTTGAGTACTGCACAATATTTTGTCCTTCCTTCATCTTCATGTCATTGAATCTTCCTCTTAGGATTTTGGCTCTAGCTCTCTTGACATTCACATCACCACTATAGACTTGTTCAAGTTTCTCCCACATCTTCTTTGTAGTAACACAATCCTTGATGTCTTCAAATTTGACATTGGTATAGGTAGCAACAATCTCCATCATGGTAACATTATGTTCATGCCTATCTCTCAATTGATCAAGGGCTAGGGGAGCAGTGGGTGGTGCAAGATATCCATTCACCATTAGATCAAGAGTAGAATTCCCAATACCAGATATATATAACTTCATTTGACTTTTCCATATTGAGAAATTATCCTTGTTAAGCTTTGGCACTTCCCTCTTAAACATTTTGAGGCCTTTGTGTTGAAGTCCTTAAAACTCTTTTCCAAGCAACCAACACTCTGATACCAATTGTTAGAATAATTGAGAGGGGGGGAATCAATTATCCATAATCCCAATTCAAAATGTATAATCCAAAATAAATACTTAAACTTTCTATAGCCCGGTAACATAAAATACTACACTGTCTATGCTTTTACTGATTAGCAGACAATAACAGATAATGATTACTAATCAAATCTAACATGTAATATGTAAAGTATGATAATGAACAATCACCACAAACAACACATAACATGCAAAAATTTAACCTAGAAACCATGTGAGGGGAAAAACCACTTGGGACTGGCAATCCAAAAATGTTCACTCTTTTGAAGTGAGGTCGGTGAAGATCCAACCCTGTTAAAGGTTACAAACACACTATTAGGTGTGACCTTGTTAGAGGATTTTAGACCAACCGTTATAGTCCAACCAATGTTCACTATGGGGTTGACAAGATAACAAATGTGCACTTTATGAATGCCATTACAAGACTTAAAAGTCCACTTGGTTAAGAGATTTGTCTATGTACATTGGTTAAACTGTAACAGTAATTTGATCTTATTACAATACAACTTTAGTTACAGATATTTAGATCTATATTATGTTCAATCAAATCCTCTGATCAATATATCAATTTTGTATCAACAATAATCATCAACTTACTGTCACTCGGTAATAGCTTCCTAATGCTCAGTAAACTCTATGGTTTGGTTCTCCTTAACCAGTTTGATTAGGCATACATGAAACTTGTTCATGTGATAACTCTGTAGTCTCCTTCTTTCAGCATGTGTTTCATAACAAAACCCTAGTCTCTTCAATAGACAAGTAAAAATTTTTATTTTCCTCCATTAGATTTTGCCACTTAATCTCCTTCATCCATTTTTCCACTTAAACCTTCCTCAGCTGATGTGAGAGTAACAGGTTCCAATTCCATCCTTTAGATCTTCCTTGAATTTTGCTAGCCATCGTTCTTCATAACAAACTTTATCTTTCAGCTTGGAATCATACACTTTCCAGCTCATCAATTCTTGTCAGCTAAACTAATCATTTAGTTTCTTTCTCCTACTCAGTTAACAAAGAAATGTGTCAACGAACACAAGCTTAGTTTATACTGTGCTTAGTGTACACAACACTGCTCAGTGTATACTTTGATGCTTCATCAACTGACTACACTGCCTTGTGTCTTTCATCTCTTTTCTTCATCATAGATGAATGTAGAATAAACAAGTCAATAACATAAGGTCATAGAATCATCAACAATTTACTCAATGAATTCCTTATCCTCATCTATCATATACATCTTCCCCATGTAGATATTTCTATTCTTCATCTCTCTAACTCCTCTTCTACAAATGTTTACGTATAGTAACTTACAAGATAAGTACTGTCTATGTGCTATAATTGTGTCACACTTCTATGAATCATTACATTCAAGAACACTCAAGAATGAGGTCTCAAAAATCAATCCATAGCTCCCTAGGCATGGAGTGCAAGGGTTTTAAGAATGCTCTTAACTAGAGCTATTTAGCCTATAACCTTGCGAGTAAACCATGCAATGGGAGATTCAATGAAGACAAGGACAAGAATGCTAATATCCTCAAGAATCAAGAATGAAATGAAATGCAATGTTATGCTAGAAATGGAAATGCAGGCTAAGCTATGAAAATGAAAGAACAAGTATTACAAAGCCTCCTAGTTATACTAGATAAATTAATCTAAAGCATAAAGGAAATCTAAGCTAAGAATGAAGCTATGAATGCCATGACAATGTAAGAAATGAAACTATGATAACATGTAGATGCAAAAGCCAAGAATGCTCCAAATCTTCAAAAGCTCCAAGATGACCTAGAAAACATACAGCATAAAGTTAGCATAAAAAGTTGGGGATCTAGAATGAAGAAGAGAACTCTCCTTTTAAAGGAAGTGAGAAAGAATGGACCATGGAGATTAAGAGGAAAAAGACTTAATCAAGGGTGGAGCTTGAAAGAGGAGCAATCCATGTGCACAAATATCCTCCAATGATAAAATAAGGCTTGACTTTTGTGTCCATATGAGATGTAAAAAGTGCTTTTTCTCTTTTTATAAAATAAGAATAATGCCTTATTTGTGCAACTTAGGATAATAGGAAAAGTGGGGGATTTTTATTTATTAAAAGGGGAGGAAATATTCCTTTTAAATAAATAAAGACTTAGGCTAAAATGTTTATCCTATAGAAAATAATCAAATAAATGATAGAGCTAGGATTTGATCAAGAATAAGCAATTTATGATTTAGCAAAAGGGGCTAATAGTCTAGATGACCATTTTTAGGTGTATACATTTGCCCCTCTTTGACTAATGTGTGATCAATTTGGGAACACATTACATCAAAGAAAAGCTTAGCAAAGAAGGCAAGAGATAGCCAAGAAGGAAAGCAATAGCGTTCTGACTCTAAAGAATGAAGAGTAGAAAAATAGAAAATCCTACATGGTCAGCCTGGTAGCAATAGTAATGAATATTTAGGAAAGAGATAGCCAATAAGATATGATGTGTCTTCCCCCTCGGGATCGAAAGCAAAATTAGAGGGAATACAGAAGCAAGAGAAACATGATCAAATCACTAGAAATCATAATCAAAGATGAAAAGGGACACTATAACCATCTTGTAGTGAAGGTATGCCCCACACATGGGACACAGGGCATGAACCTATCGGTCCCTCAACTCGTAAACACCATGAAAGGGAGAATTTGAACTTGGGATTTGACATTGAATGAAAGACTGGAAGTTTGAAAGAGATGGGGATGAAGAAGTGAAGAATGCCCCAGTGAAGATTGAAGGATTAGGCCTCAAACAGTCAACCAACTATGTGGAAGAAGGAGAAATGATCAAGGTGAGCTCAGATTTCAGTTTCGATCTTGAAATGAATAGAAGATGATGTGCATTGAAAGACAAGAAGTGAAAGACATAATCAAGGAGAAGTGAAAGGTGAGTGCAGTTTAACTAATAAGTCCATGAAAGATGAAAGGAGAGCTCTCTTCATATGCAAGATGCAAAACTAAACTAACATGAACCTAAGAATGAAAGCTACATGAAAAGTTGTTTACTTGCAAGGTTACAATGCCAATAGACATCTAATAATCATCATCAAGCATTATTGGTAGTGTCATAAGATCATATAATACACACTAACATGACTATGTAGATCTAAATATAATCTATATCAGATAAAATTTGGAAATCCCACCTAGGCACCAAAGACATGTAGGTCAAGATGACTAGAGCAGTGAGATTTCCAAAGTTTAATATGGCAAGATTATACTCACATCGAGACACAAGGAAAGTCAAGATGACTACAAGTATGCACTTGCATAAAATAGTCAAGGATAATACCTTATAGAAACCAATGTCAAGTGGAACAAGCATAAATGCTAATGACAGTGAGGACCAACAAAATATACCCACAAGTAGAAAAAGCAATAAAACATGTTCACATGCCCCAGTCTTCTAGCTTAGCATCATCAAAACCTATTAGGGAGAGAACACTCATTAAATAAATCATCATAGACAACACACAAAGAAAATAAAGCCAATCAAGTCTCAGCAAGTCAAATGGTTTAAGTGTGTGTGTGTAGGTCATAGAGTCAAATTTTGACTATCGCATTTGCCAGTGAGAAATATTGCATCATCTAGGCTATGGCTAAGATATTTGATAAGTGTTGAGAAACACTCGACACTAGGGTAGTGTTTAAAAAAAAAGTTGGGCTGGTGTTGAAAAACACCATTAGAACCAAGTTGCCCAAGAAACCCAGATGCACAAAGAGACCCAAGATGAGCTAGAACAACGTATGCCCCCTAGACTAGGACAAGAGTCAATTCTAGGCTAGGAGAGGCAAAGCAAGAAGTGGAGCAAAGGAGCACCACGCAAAAATGATAGACATAGATGCAAGTGTCTCAAGTAATGCCTATTTCTAGGTTTTCACCACATGATAGATTTATTGTAATTTTTTTAGGACTTTTTATAAATTTTTTTAATTTTGTATTTTTCCTACCAAGGCACCTATTTCCAGGTTTTCACCAAGGCACTTTTTCAATTTTTTCAATTTTTTAAATTTTTGATTTTTTTGGTGAGACATCGAAGTACCTATTGCTAGGTTTTCACTAGGATGCTCTTGTTTTCAATATTTTTTATGCTTTTTAGGATTTTTTCAGCATCATATATGAATTTTTTTTTGGAATTTTTTAGGATCATAAAGTATGTACAAAGAATGCCCCAAACAGAAATGGGCATCAAGAATCTATTTCCTCTGATGTAGAGAACTGATAGGCCCCAGGCCCAAATGCTACAATTGTGATGATAGGAGGTCTCAACTAGTTCGACCAATAATAACTAGCCCTAAGCGATGTCTGAGCTAGCGGAGGATCATCAGAATGTGATCCACATATGCCATCATGGATTTCAGCTAGCACTTTTTTTGACTCCTCTATTTCTAAACACTTAAGGAGAGTTCTGTCTAGACCCTTGCTATACAAGTCACCAGAGAAAAAGGAAAAGTGTAAGGGATGGTGAGAAGAATGGCGTGGTGAATTTTCAGGAGGAATATGAGGTGGAAGATATGAAAAGATCGTAAGATTGTAAGATTTGTGGGCAGGATAGCGTAATTCATCCACCAGGAACTTGAAGTGAAATTTATGCTTTTTCATTCGTAAGATGGATGTTGAAGTAACCAAGGCATTAGCAACTTGGTTCTCAGCTCTAGGAATGGGCTGAAGTGTAACAGATATGAGATCATGCTTGAAGTAGTGCACCATTTTTTTGTAGAGAACCAACTTGTCATCTTTTATTTGATAATCAGTATTCTTGAGCATATTTTTAGTTTTACTTTTCTTGGGTTCGAATACCACCACAATGTGGTTTTCACCATCCAACCATTGTTCTTTTATTTTGACTTGATGCTTGTGATGCTTGATTGCTGATTCAATCTTTTTTGTTGCTAGTTCACTGGTGGAAGAAGTAACAGGTGTTGATGTGAGATGAAATGAAGTGATTGGTTCAATAGCATTTATGTGAGGGGTGTCATCTCTAGTGACAAGAGAGGTTGAGCCTATAGGGTAAGCTCCAAAAGTAGCTATATCTAGATTTGTCATAGAAGGACCAACATAGTCGACTAAGGCAATACAAGGAACAAACTCATCAGGCCCTACACGAGACTCATCAACTATGTCGAGTGGATTACAAGAGGTATGTACTACATCAACATCCATATCTATCATGGAAGAATCTTCTAGAAGAGGCTTAAGATGTCGAGAAGTTGAAATACTCATGTCATTATGTGATAGATCACCTCTTTGTAGTAGCTGTGCAATGTTACAATGTTGTCTATCATAGTGCAATGATTCTTTAGGCACATAGGTTCTAGGCATAGAAGCCTTAGCTATATCATTAGTAGATTTACATTCTTCTCCCCAAAGAAGTGAAGTAGAAGGAAGATCATCTCCCATTTGAGCCATAGTGTGTAGTGGTGACTCATTTGTATCTATGTCTAAATTACTAAGCATGGGAGTATTTCTGGAATGATCAAGGAGGGCATTTTCTATACTACTCTCATCTTCTCTATAGATCCACTCTTAAACAGCTTGTTCTTCTCTTCCTACTTCTAAAGGAATGGATGAAGGAACAAAAGTATCAAAGATCATCATAGTAGAAGTTGAAGGCTTCATCTGATCAGAAGGTTTCCCATATGACCTAGGAGAAATAGGTATAGAAGAAAATGAATCTAGCATATATTTACCCATGCCAAGGCTCATCATCTTAAGTGTTTTCTCAGTAGCAACTAGAGATGTACCAGGATCAATAGAAGGTTCATTGTGAGGAACAAATTTTTTAGCAATAGCAAGAGTATTAATAGCAATAGTATGGTCTCTAAGAATCACAACTTCAGTGCCATTGTATGGAAACTTGATGCACTGATGATAAGTGGAAGGAACAGCCTGTATGTCATGGATCCAAGGATGACCCAAAAGAATGTTGTATGCAAGTGGGATGTCCAACACTTGGAAGCTAATATCTTTTATGACAAGACCCAATCAGATAGGTAGCATGACAAGACCTTTGGAAGATCTTTCCACTTCATCATAAGCTTTTATAGTAATCTTCTTCTTGGAATCCACAACAAATTTTGACAAACCCAACTATTGTATGACATTGAAAGAAACAATATTTAACCCTGCACCATTGTCTATTAGGACTCGGCGGACATGGGTGTGGTAGACTAGAACTTCAATGTGTAAAGCCATATTATGAGGGTGAGCAATAGATATGTCATCTTCTATAGGAAAGGAGAGAGATAACAAAGATGAAATGTGGTTGATGATAGCCTGTAATCAATCTAGATCAATGTCATTAGGAACATGTGTTGTACGTAGAGCCTAATCAAGAATCTCTCTATGCGAAGGGGATAACCAAAGAAAATAAATGATAGATATTTGTCTTGGTGTCTTTTGCAAATGTTGGACAAGATCATAGCTAGGGGTGGCTAAAGGAACTACTTGTTTGGAAGGCAAAGCTTTCTTAGGATCTTGCACAGTTTTAAGGACAATCTTGGCTTTAGCCCTAGTAATAGCATTCAGTGTCTCACTTTGGGAAGATGAACTACCACATGTTTGCAAGACCAATTTTGGCTTACCCTGATTGGCTTTATTATCATCTTGAGATCTCATGATAAGAACACTCTCAATAGGCTCTACCATGTTGATTATAGGCGTATCAGAAGTATATGTATAATTGATCTTTGCATCATGATTCTTCTTATGTGTTTGAGAGGTTTCCCCCTTATCACACTTAGGTAGAGGATCTTTGAAAGCTGTGTGATCAAAATTTTTAGTTAAGCCATCAGTGGAAATTGTGTTGTTATCAATGAGGTCCTGAATATCATCCTTAAGCTTAAAACAATTATCTGTCAGATGTCCCTTCTTTCTGTGATAATGGTAGTAATGATCCTCTCTCCACCAATTAGGCCTATTTAGTGGATCCCAATTACAAGGTTTATCAAGAAGTGTAAGATATCCATTGTCAACCAAAGTCTTAAGGATCACATCGTAAGGTTATACCAACTTGGTATAGACTCACTTTCCAAATGACTTCTTAGGCTTATCTGCATATTGAGGTTTAGGAGCACTATGAGCATTGGTAGCTTCTTATTGTTTTTCTACATAGATAGCATTGGAGAGATTGAAAGCAGGCTCTTTAGCTTTAGGAGCATCAACAACCCCATCATTAACAACATACTTGTTTTTATTCCAAGGTTTGTTCTTGTCTTTGCCATTGCCTTTAGCATCTTTATTAATAACAATATCCCCTTTTCTTATAGCTACATCCTCAATTCAATATGCACTTTCAACCATGTCATGGAAGGAGGAGAATAGTTGCTTCCTTAGATCATAAAATAGCTCAGGCACAAGTGTGTTGATGAAAATGTCAATCTTTTCTCTTTCAGGTAGCAGACCAGGATATCTAGAATACAATGATCTCCAACATTGTAAGTAAGTTGTAAATGGTTCACCTTGATATTGTCTTAGACTACCAAGATCTATCATGGAGACAGGTTGTTGGATGTTGTAAGAATAATGTTGGGTAAATCATTGAGCCAACTCATCAAAAGTCTTAAGAGGTGGTGTAAATTTTGCAAACCATTCTGAAGCTTGGCCTCTTAAACTTCTAGGGAATAGTCATAGAAGAAATATGTCTTCATGAAGGAATTCCATGGTAAGAGCGTAAAAGTGATGCACATGGTCATGAGGATCACCATTTCCATCATACTTGTCATATTTGGGAACGTCGATATCCCTAGGAAATGGGACCATGTATAGACTTTTATCAAAAGGAAGAGCACAAATTGATTCTACAAAAGAGACCTTTGGAGGCTCTCTTTCTATTGCCATTTGTGTAAGGCGTTGATTTGTCTGACGCATTTCTTCCTGAAGGACTTCCAATTTAGTTGGTAGTCTTTGTTGGACAATTTGTCTGACATCATAGCTGGGAGGGAGCTTGTATCCTCTAGAACTCATATATTGAAAATATTGGTCGCCATTATGCTCTAAAAGCTTATGCATCATTCTTTGGGAGACCACATCTTGTTCAAATCTCATAAGATCCTCACTAGAAATCTCATCATCAGCCTCTGCCTCATGTTGAGAGGGAGGAGGTCTAGGAGGTGAACAAGGAATCTCAAAAGTCCATTTTGGAGGAGATCTAGGTGGCGTATTGTTGCCATTGATAAAAAGAGGTCTATGCTCATAATTACTAGTCTCAAGTTACTCATGAAATGTCCCTCTATAAGCCATGCACCTAGCAGCATACATCCTTTGTTGATTGTGTTCTTTGTCTAAGCATGCTTGGTTATCTTTATGCTCAAAATTTTCTTGCAAGCATTGAAATTTTTCTTTTTTAGTCAAAGTGAGTGAGACACTATCTGTGTATTTGGGGGTCTTGAATGCAAAAAAGAGGAAACCTCCTTTGTACCACAGGGTAGCCTTAGAATCCTTAGATTGGTTAGAACTAGAACTATTGTTGCTAATGGGCACTCATGAGCATCTAGTTGGAGAAGGTAACCATGTATAATTGAATGGAGGATGATTCTCCTGCTCAAATTGAGACCGAGTTGTAACAGGCATGAAAAGAGATGTTGGTCAACTAATAGAATGAGATAAAGTGTCTCAGATTTGAGATAAGAAAAGTTAATAAAGATCACTTGTCAAAGTAGAACAATAGAGAGATGGCTCGTCAAAAGTGCTCAAGCACTTACAGTAATCAATTGACTAAAGCTGAGCAGTGAGCAAGAAGCTCAATAACGAGGTAGCTAGAGAGGTAACCGTGATGCGACAAGTGATCAAGAGTAGCATTTGTTAAGCTCAAATCCAATAATTTTAGCTCATTTGTTTCAGTCTAGAACAAGTCTGAGCATGCAAATAATAGACCAGCTTTAGGTAAGAACAGAAAAAAAAAACTCTATATCAGGTTAAAATGCAAGTTGAGTAGCTCCGGATTGCAATAGCAACAAGATAGCAAAAGGTTCTGGGTGACACTTTCCAAGCAAAAAAGGTGATAGTTTATAGTGAGGTGACACTTTGCCCTAAGCCAAGTGATAGTTTCCACTAAGGTCAGGTGACACTTTCCAGGCAAGCGGGGTGACAGTCTTATAGGGGTGAACTGTTGCATAATAATTCTCAGAATAGGACGCGACACTTGCAATTTTTTATGAATTTTTGACTAGTGAACATAAAAATACTCAGTTTTGAAGCATTTTGATCAAGTTTGTATATCAACAGATTTTTATCATTGATCAAGCACATAAGACAGCAATCAAGGAGTTCAAGCAAGCAATTGTCTTCAAACAATGAGCAAGGGGCAAAGCAACCTTGCACATGAACAAGAATAGTGACTTAGTATTTTTACTCCTTAAAGATTCTACTTGTGTATGTTCTTGAAAATGTTTTAGTAGGCACTTAGAACACAACAAAATCCTATCAAGCTATCTACAAGGATATACATAGCTTTTCTAAAGGGATTCCTTGATATACGCAAGGTATGTGAGGCCCAAATCTATAGATGAGAAGAATCTGAAATCACATAGCTGGGGGAGATGGTAACCCAAATCTCCTCCTTCATTTCTCAAAGGTATAAAGTTCTTTGAGGCTTAGCCAAGAGTGATATAAAACTCAATTCCCAAGAAAGGTGTCTTTTGATTCACCACCCACTATTTATACTCCATCGAAACACAGGAGTTAAGGTCATCCCTTGAGGTGGTGTGTCCCCAAGCAAGCCTTCTAA
This sequence comes from Chamaecyparis obtusa, assembly GCA_027943335.1. NCBI lineage: Eukaryota > Viridiplantae > Streptophyta > Pinopsida > Cupressales > Cupressaceae > Chamaecyparis > Chamaecyparis obtusa. The sequence goes on from BSBK01005289.1 coordinate 589,410, forward strand.
AAATAAAAATTAAGCAATTCACTATCAAAAGTATTTAAAACACTAAAGGTGGAACACTTAACTCTTCAAGTAAATGTGAAGTGAGTCCAAAAGTGGAACATTTAACTCTTAAAGTGAATGTGAAGTGAGTCCAAAAGGTGGAACATTTAACTCCTCACTCTAACTCAAAGTGAGTCTAAAAATGGAACATTTAACTCTTCACACAAACTCAAAGTGAGTCCACAACTTAGAAAACTAATGAGATCAAGAAAGCATAAAAAAGGGGGGAAACTTTGTGGAACACTTAATGCTCTTTTCAAGTAGACCCCTCCCCTGTATATGAATGCTGGGATTGCATCCAAAGGGTAAAAATGAGGGGCAATTAGAATAAGTGAATCCAACAACCCAATTTAGCTAACAAGATCAATCAAAAGTACTACAAAGTTGCTTATCAATACTACTCACAAATGAAAAAGGGTTGAACAATGGAATATTTAACTTTCCAAGTAAACATAGAGTGAGTCCACAAAGTGGTGCATTTAACTCCCTATGTAAACAAGGAATGAATCCATGCCCTTAATCACTCAATGAGATATTTGATATTGGAACCAAGAATTACTTAAGGTTTAAACACAAGCATTCACTTACACAAACTTGTATGAAAGCAAATCTATGTTCATTCATTTCCCATTAAGAGCATCAATTGAAATGTGTTCTATGAAAGCATGTAAACACTTAAGCCAAACACATGAGAGGTTTTATTTTAATCCCAAAATCCAAATATTGTAGAGATGGAACAAAGTACCTCAAGTCCAACGCAATGCACTTAGTAGATTTTACCCCTTTTTTTTTTTATTTTAAGCATTTCCCATGAAAGCAAGAGCACCTTCAAAACAACTTGTTAGACCAACAAGAGGTTAGGAAAACCAAAATCTAAATGAAATGAAGCAAGATCTAACTAAAAGATGCAAACTAACTCTGTCTAAATGTAGTAAATAAAAATAGTAAGCTATCTAAGTCTAGATTCAGCCAAAAGAAGTCACTGTCGGGTACAGGTGACACTATAATAAGCAAAATTGTCATGTGACACTTCTTTACATAACTGTGTGATAGTCTTAACCTAGGGTGATAGTTCATTCTATATGCAGGCAATAGAACTCCTCAAACAGTGTGACACTTTGTGTCAAATAGGGTGACACTTTTAACTATTAAAGTGTCATGCCACTATACAAAGAAGTATCGCATGACATTAGTAAAATGTCATGTGACACTCTGAGATAGAAAAACTAGAGACCAAAAATAAAGCTAAAAATTGATGAATTTTTTTACAAAAATGCAAAAAATAAAAGACAAAGTTAAGCTACTCTGCCCCACGGTGGGTGCCAAAAATGTGTGCTATAATTGTGTCACACTTCTATGAATCATTACATTCAAGAACAATCAAGAATGAGGTCTCAAAAATTGATCCATAGCTCCCTAGGCATGGAGTGCAAGGATTTCAAGAATGCTCTCAGCTAAAGCTATTTAGCCTATAACCTTGCTAGTAAACCATGCAATGGGAGATTCAATGAAGACAAGGACAAGAATACCAATATCCTCAAGAATCAAGAATGAAATGTAATGCAATGCTATGCTAGAAATGGAAATGCAAGCTAAGCTATGAAAATGAAAGAATAAGTATTACATAGCCTCCTAGTTAAACTAGATGAATTAATCTAAAGCATAAAGGAAATCTAAGCTTAAGAATGAAGCTATGAATGCCATGAAAATGCAAGAAATGAAACTATGATAACATGTAGATGCAAAAGCCAAGAATTCTCCAAATCTTCAAAAGCTCCAAGATGACATAGAAATCTTGTAGCATAAAGTTAGCATAAAAAGTTGGGGATCTAGAATGAAGAAGAAAGCTCACCTTTTAAAAGAAGTGAGAAAGAATGGACCATGGAGATTAAGAGGCAAAAGACTTAATCAAGGGTGGTGCTTGAAAGAGGAGAAATCCATGTGCACAAATATCTTCCAATGAGAAAATAAGGGTTGACTTTTGTGTCCATATGAGACAAAAAGTGTTTTTTCTCTTTTTATAAAATAAGAATAATGCTTTATTTGTGCAACTTAGGATAAGAGGAAAAGTGGAGGCTTTTTATTTATTAAAAGAGGAGGAAGTATTCATTTTAAATAAATAAAGACTTAGGATAAAATGGTTAGCCCATAGAAAATAATCGAATAAATGATAGAGCTAGGATTTGATCAAGAATAAGCAATTTATGATTTAGCAAAAGGGGCTAATAGTCTACATGACCATTTTTAGGTGTATACACTGTCAAGCTAGTTGACATCAATGACAACATATTACTGATTTAATCATATAACATATCTATTCAATAGCTCGGTGATCTCTAATCGCAGATCTTCACTTAGGTTCTAAATTAGTTGTAGTTCATCAATTTTTTGGTTTCAGTTTATGTTTTGCATAAATTATATACATTTTTCTAGGATTTAGGTTTGTATGTTTAAGTTTCCAACTTTTGAATTTATGTTTTGATTTTGTACATTTTTAGATAAATCCATTTCTAAGATCTAATTTTACATTTATGTTTAATAGTTCATCAATAGTATACATTTCATAAATGGAAAAACAATAATATTTAATTACATTGCCAAGTAAAAAAAAGACTTTTTTTTTGCATATAGATATTTAAAAACAAAAAAAAAAAAAATTTAAAAAAAAAGAACCACCTACCCAAAACTTGGCTGAGTGCACATCGTTTCTCTCTAGTCACCAATCTTTAGCCCCTTAATCTGAAAATTTGGGGCTTTCAACATTTTTTTGGGTAATTAAAATCCCCCATAGAATCAGTTGAGTAGATCTCAGCCGAGTCTTTACTGCCATGTAGGCACCATTCGGCACCGCATGCATGGCACCTATGTGTATTCGGCTGAGAGGGACTCAACCGAGTCTAAGTCAACTGAGTTTAATTCGGTCGAGTCATCTAGGTTAGTCGAAAAGGTAACAGTTGATTATTCTTTTACCCATATAACTCCCTTTGCAAATAATAGATCTAATTTGCACATGTATGATGGCTTACTGACTAAGTTCAATTTCCATCTCCATCACTCATCTGCTCAAAAATCCCTTCAAGCAATCACAACTCTAATCAACTCCTTCACCTTTAGCATTTCTACTTAGATTTATCAGTCAATAACATCAACAACTCCATCATGCTTCCTTAACCCCATACTTAAGTTTTCCTTTATAACTCTTCAATAGGTAGATCCATGTTTTGTCTCTTAATATCCTTCGTAGATTTTAGGTTTAGGCTGGATTCATTGAATCCTTCCACTATTAAAGTTCTTCATCCATCCTTCTAGAATCATCTTTAATCTCCTCATTGAATTTATAATAAAATGATTTACTGAGCATTAAATTCTCCATACATTCAATTAATAAAGTCAACATGATTTACATAATCCAAGAATTCAACTAAGTCAGCTAGGAATTTGATTTTTTCCTTAAATGTAAATTACGTACGCTTGGTTAATATTGTGTTCAACTCCTTGGTCATCTCTTCAAACTGTCTCCCTCTGCTGATGTTGTCACTCAGCAATAAACCAATGTTCAGTGAACACTAAATTTCCTTGGCATATACTAGCTCTCAGTAGACACTAACATCACTCAGCTTAAACTAGATTTCTTCACTTTTCTCGGTTAAACCTACTTTTTTAGTCTTGCTTCTTACTTAGATAAACAATACATTATCTATCATTGTGCCACATAATCAAGTACTCATTGAAGTATCATATAACTCAACCTTTCTCTAGGTTCTATTGTTATCACCCTTTCCCTAATCCTTCTCATCAATCAATAGATATACTACTTTCTTCAATAGCAACTATTGTTAGAATAACTGAGAGGGGGGGTGAATTAGTTATCCAGGTCCTAAAACAAAATAAGTAACTCAAAAATTGTATCTTCAAATACTATCACTCAGTAAACATATATCTTATTCACTGTCACTGTATTTATCGATTATCAGATAAGCTCAAAATAATTTACTGATTAAATCTAATAGTTAACATGTAAAGTATGATAACAAATAGATAACACACTCAACACATAACACAAAGGATTTTCACGTGGAAACCCTATTAAGGGAAAAACCACCTGGGAATAGGCAACCCAAAAAGTTTCACTCTTTTGAAGTGAGGCCTGTGAGGACCAAATCATGTTAAAGGTTACAATGCACACTGTTAGGTGTGACCTAGTTAGAGGATTTTCCACTAGGAGTTATCTTTTAATCTTCTATCACTCACTATGCTGATTTACAGGATAACCATGTTTCACTAGTTAGAATGAAATACCAATCAAAACTTAAAAGTCTACTCGGTTAAGAGATTTTCACTAATTACAATTGTCAGAAAGTAACAGTAGTTTGATTCACCTTATTACAACAAATTACAGATTAAGAATCAATGTTATGCTCAACAATATTTTCTAACCATTTAACACTTGAGATCTTAAATCAACTTCACTTACAATCAATCAATACTATGCTCTGTGTAGCTCAGTTTGTTCTTTGTGTAGCTCAGTTTTTGCAGTCTCGGTTCAGTAACCAATTGATTAGAAATTGCATGAATACAAGTTCACACTCAGCTTCTTGTATTATCTCCTTCTTCTTCATCATAATCCTTTTGATGATTGATATCATACAATGTATTTCCTTTCTCCTTAAATAAACAAGTAAGCCGTTTCATTTTCATCCATTAGATTTTGCTGCTTAATCCTATTCATTGCTTTTGCTGCTTTAACCTTCTTTGGTAGATGTGTCTTTAACACATTTCAATCTTCTTTGTCAGATCTTTCTTGAATTTTGTCAGCCATCGATCTTGTAACAAACTTTATTCCTTTTGATATCTTTATGTTGATTTCAAGGTGCCAGCTCATCAATCTTCCTGGCCTACAACATCATTAAATGATCTTCTATTCTTCTCGGTCAAGTTAAAGAAATGTGTTGGTAAACCTTATCGATTAAACTTGTGCTTGGTATACAACACACTGCATCGATGTATACTGTTATCGGTGTTCACACTGAGAATCTTGATAAATACTAAATTGTCTTCTTTTACTGCCTAACACTACTTTGAATCTTTGAATTCCTTTCTTCATAATAGATGAATACCACATACTAGGATCAACATAATGAGATCAGAGACTTATCAATAAGTTATCAAAAGCATTCTATAACCTCATCTGTTGTGACCTTCTTCCACCATTCTTCAGATGTCTCAGTAATTAATAACTTACAAGATAAGTACTATCAAACTAATAAGAAACTAGTTGACATCAATGAAAACATCATACTAATTTAGAAAATAGTATTATCTATCCATCTTCAGCTCTATAATCTTCAATCACTTGTTCAACAATCTCTCCATATGATAAATCAGTTGTAGACTTAACAATCTCTCCCTTTGGCATTGATGGCAACTCAAATAATATGAATGTACCATACCCATACCAATATCTATTCTACAACATTGTCATAGTTCATCCTTAACTCTTCTTTATGTAGTTCATCCTTGACTCTTCTTTATATAGTTCATCCTTGACTCTTCTATTTTTGTACTCTCCCTGTGTTCGTTCATCTGTTGCTACTCTCTCCCTTTCTATTTCTTCAGCATTCATCATATTCTCTCCCTTTTTGTAGCATTCATTCATATTTGCTATTCTCTCCCTTTGACAAAAATGTCAAATGAAAATAATAACTTTAGACACCTAAAAATCTTTTAGAAAATAAAATATTTTTATTTTCTAAAAAACCCCTGATGACATCATCATTTATTAATTAATTAATTATTTAATTTATTTATTTATTTTTATGTCATTAAATCTCTTTATCTTAATTAAAAATATTTAATTAAAAAATTTCTCCCAAAAATGTTTAAATCTTATTTAAACATTATTCCCCTATTTATTAATTATTTAATTAATAAATTGACCAAAAATCCCAAAATAAATAATTTATTTATTTTTTGCCCAAAACTTAGCCCATTTCTTTAAGAACACTAACCTCTTCTAGAATCTTCTAATCCTTCTTTAATTTTGATTAAAGACTAATCCCATCATTCCTTAACCCTAATCCCAACTCAAAATATTTAATTAATATTAAATATTTAATTTTCATATTTATTAAATTCATTTTTAATAAATATTCTCAAAACTAAACCATGGAAATAATTAAGTCTTTATCTATTTCCTAAAATCCATATTTATCCTAGAAAGTCCTAGACTCTTCTAGAAAGTCTTCATCCTCATCCAAAGCCTAGATTCTTCTAGAAAGTCTTCATCCTCATCCAAAGCCTAGACTCTTCTAGAAGAATTCGATCCTAATCCTAATCCTAATCTCCCCCTAACCTTGTCACATTCCCTAACCAAGGTTAGCCAACTCCTAAGCTTAACCCAAAGTCAACAAAATTCTAGAAACTTCTCTTACATGCATTAAATGCATTTAAAGCCTCCTTATCCCTCTTACATGCATTTATGATGCATTTAAGAAGCCCCTCACCCATTTCTTACACCCTTTGACCTTAGGCACATTTTTAAAATTATGCACATTCCTCCCATCTTTCAACCCAATGCCCTTGTGACACTTGTTACAAGGAGGTGGCCCTGAACTAGCACAATCCATGTGCTTTCCTTTGAATGAATCTTTGCCTCTCTTAAGGATTTTGATCCTAGCCACTCATTTCTCCTTCCCAAATCTTATAAATACTCCTCCTTCCAAGAGAAAATTATTAGCTTAGTTTTTATCATTTATACATTATTATCATGAGCATTTTTACCTAGATCATCTTAGCATACATCTTAATTGTTAGATTTCTTCATGTTTTTCATGTTTTCTAACACATCTTAGAATAGCTTAATGGATTAATCTTAGTTCATATTTCAAGCTTTTCTCATCATTTATGCATCACCATAAATCCCTCTCCATACATTTGAGAGCACACCCACATCCCTCTAATTGAAGCAAATCAAACATTTACTCTATAGCACTTATTTTTAGCAACAATCTTGAGGTGGCTCCATATGATGAAAAGAATGAAAAAACTAGATTTAGAAAAAAAACACTCAGGCCATATGTGGCATCATGCCTAGCTCATCATGGGATGGGATCCCTATCAAGCTCGTGGGCAGGGTCAGAGTTGAGCTCATTTGTGGGTGAGGTCAGAGCCAAGTTCTCCAAGGAGTGGCAAGGTGGGTCAGAGCTGAGCTCTCCAGGGTGAAGTTGAAAGTCATAGAAAAAATGGATAAAGGAGGCTCCATACGAGGAAAAGAATGAAAAAACTAGAGTTTAAAAAAATCACTCAGGCCATACATGGAGTCACACCCAACTCGCGGTGGGATGGGATCCGCATCAAGCTCATAGGTGGGGTCAGAGCTGAGCTCCCCAAGCCTATCTCATTTGTAGGTGGGGTCAAAGCTCAGCTCTCTAGGGAGTGATAGGGCATGGTCAAAGCTAAGCTATCTAGGGAGAGGTGGGGTGGGGTCAGAGCTGAGCTCCTTAAGTTGAGCTCTTTAGGGTGGGGTCAAAGATGAGCTCTCTGGGGTGGGGTCAAAAGTTAGGAAAAAAAAAGACAAAGGAGGTAATGTATGATGAAAAGAATGTAAAAAATAGAGTTAAAAAAACTATCACTCAGGCCATATGTGGAGTCACGCCCAGCTCACTATGGGACGGGATCCCCATTAAGCTCGCGGGGGAGGTCAGAGTCAAGCTCCCTGAGTAGAGCTTGTTTATGGGTGGTGTTAGAGCTGAGCTCTCCAGAGTGCAATGGGGTGGGGTTAGAGCTAAGCTCCCTGAGTCAAGTTCTCTGGGGTGGGGTTGAAAGTCATAGAAAAAAATAGACAAAGGAGGCTTTGTATGATGAAAAAAATGAAAAAACCAGAGTTAAAAAAAAAAATACTCGGGCCATACGTGGAGTCCTGCCTAGCTCACTATGGGATAGGATCCTTATCGAGCTCACAGGTGGGGTCAAAGATGAGCTCATTCACAGGTGGGGTCAGAACTAAGCTCTCATGGGAATGGTGGGGCAGGGTCAGAGCTGAGCACTTAGGGGCAAGGTCAAAAGTTGTGAAAAAAAATGGATGGAGGCTCCATATGATGAAAAAAATAAAAAAACCAGAGTTAAAAAAAATCAATTGGGCCATATGTGGAGTGACGCCCAGCTCGCGATGGGATGGGATCCACATCGAGCTTGCAGGTGGGGTTGGAGCTGAGCTCCCTGAGTTGAGCTCATTCATAGGTGGGGTCAAAGTTGAGCTCTCCAAGGAACGGTGGTGTGGGGTCAAAAGTCATAGAAAAAAAAGGGATAAAGGAGGCTTCGTACGATGAAAAGAATGAAAAAATTAGAGTTAAAAAAAAACACTTAGGCCATATGTGGAGTCATGCCCATCTTGCCATGGGACGGGATCCCAATTGAGCTCACAGGCGGGGTTAGAGCTGAGTTCATTCATGAGCAGGGTCAGAGGTGAGCTCTCTAGGGAGTGGCGGGGTGGGGTTGGAGTTGAGCTCTCTAGGGTGGGCTCAAAAGTTGCAAAAAAAATGGACAATGGAGGCTCCATACAATGAAAAGAATGAAAAAACTAGAGTTAAAAAAAATCACTTGTGCCATACATGGAGTCACACCTAGCTCACCATGTGATGGGATCCCCATCGAGCTTGCAAGTGCGTTCGGAGGTGAGCTCCCTGAGAAAAGCTCATTTGTGGGTAGGGTCAGAGCTTAGCTCTCTGAGGAGTAGCAAGGTGGGGTCAGAGCTAAGCTCCCTGAGTCGAGCTCTCCTGGGCGAGGTCAAAAGTCACAAAAAAAAATGGACAAAGGAGGCTCCATACAATGAAAAGAATAAAAAAACCAGAGTTAGAAAAAAAATCACTTGGGCCATATGTGGAGTCATGCCCAGCTCACCATGGGACGGGATCTCCATTGAGCTTGCGGGCAAGATCAGAGCTAAGCTCATTCATGGTTCGAGTCAAAGCCGAGCTCTTTGAGGAGAGACAGGGTGTGGTCAGAGCTAGGCTCTCTGGGGTGGGGTCAAAAGTCATAAAAAAAATGGACAAAGGAGGTTCCGTATGATGAAAAAAATGAAAAAATTAGATTTAAAAAAAAAATCACTCAGGCCATACATGGAGTCATGCCCAGCTTGTGGTGGGACAAGATCCCCATTAAGCTCATAGCTGGGGTTAGAGTTGAGCTCCCAGAGCTAATCTCATTCACTGGTAGGGTCAGAGTTGAGCTCTCTAGGGAGCGGTGGGGCACGGTCAGAGCTGAGCTGCCTGAGCTAAGCTCTCTAGGGAGAGGTGGGGTAGGGTCAAAGTTGAAATCCCTGAGTTGAGCTCTATGGGGTGGGCTCAAAAGTCACAAAAAAAATGGATAAAGGAGGCTCCATATGATAAAAAGAATAAAAAACTAAGATTTAAAAAAAAATCACTCAGGTCATACATGGAGTCACACCCAGCTCACGGTGGGATAGGATCACCATCAAGATTGTGGGTGGGGTCAGAGCTGAGCTCCCTAAGCTGAGCTCATTCACAAGTGGGGTTTGAGCTAAGCTCTCTAAGGAGCATTGGGGTGGGGTCAGAGCTGAGCTCCCTAAGTTGAGCTCTCTTAGGCGAGGTTAAAAGTCATAGAAAAAAAAAAGATAAAGGAGGCTCTATATGATGAAAAGAATGAAAAAACAAGAGTTAGAAAAAAAATCACTTGGGCCATATGTGGAGTCATGCCCAGCTCACCGTGGGATGAGATCCCCATCAAGCTCATGGGTGGGGTCAGAGCTTAGCTCTCTAGGGAGAAGTGGGGTGGGGTTAGAGCCAAGCTCTCTGGGGTAGGGTCAAAAGTCATAGAAAAAAAATAGATAAAGGAGGCTTTATAAGATGAAAAGAATGAAAAAACCAGAGTTAAAAAAAAAATCACTTAGGCTATACATGGAGTCATGCCCAACTCACGGTGGGATAGGATCCCCATCAAGCTCATGGGTGGGGTCAGAGCTGAGCTCCCTAAGCTAAGCTCATTCATAGGCAAAGTCTGAGTTGAGCTCTCTAGGGAGCAGTAGGGTGGGGTTAGAGGTGAGCTCCCTAAGGCGAGCTCTCTAGGTAGAGGTGGGGTGGGGTCATAGTTGAGCTCTCTAGGTTAGGGTCAAAAGTTAAAGAAAAAAAGAATAAAGGAGGCTCCATACGATGAAAAGAATGGAAAAACTAGAGTTTAAAAAAAAAAATCACTCAGGCCATACATGGAGTCATGCCTAGCTCACCATGGCACAAGATCCCCATCGAGCTCCTAGGTGGGGTCAGAGCTGAGCTCATTCATGGGTGGGGTTAGAGCTAAGCTATTTGGAGAGTGGTGGGGTGGGGTTAGAGCTGAGCTCCCTAAGTCAAGCTCTCTAGGGTGGGGTTGAAAGTCTTTAAAAAAAATAGACTAAGGAGGCTCCCTACGATGAAAAGAATGAAAAAATCATAGTTAAAAAAATCAGTTGGGCCATACATGGAGTCACGCTCAGCTCACTATGGGATGGGATCCCCATCGAGCTCACAGGTGGGGTCAGAGCTGAGCTCATTCATAGGTG